>CM060189.1:68583269-69789935 GCA_030549335.1 Pontederia crassipes | reverse complement strand
CAAGTTGACCGACCCGATCATCCGATCTTTTTCTATTTAAAAAAAATAATTAATAACAGTTTTATATCATTTAAAATTTTAAAAAATATAAGATGAACTATTTTATATGTAGAAAAGTATATAGATATTTTAAAATTTTTTTATATTTAAAAATTCTTTTATTTTGTATTAAAAATAAAATAATATTTTTTTATATTAAAAATAAAATAAAATAAAAAAGAAAAATATTGGTCAAGTAATCCGACCACCCGATCCAACCCAATCCGATCCGACCCAGCCCGGGTCGGGTTGGGTTAGGTCATAGCAAAAAAAAAAAAAAAACAAAATAGGGGAACCCGACCCCATCAAACTTTGTCAGAGTCGAATTTGTTCAAGAGTCGGGTCAAACTCGACCCGTGAGCACCCTAATATATATAGGATTTAATTCACCTCCTTAATACTTTTCTGTTTTAGAGATATGTTGATTATTGAACGCATGATACAGATGACAAATGATTAAAGCTTATGTTATTTATTTGAATCGTTAATCGATGTATGTTATTTTTATATGTATATACATAAATATAAGAGTATCATGTACTTTTTGTGTGCCATAGTTTTATATTTATTTTCAATATTATTCTTTATTAATAACTTAAATGATAACAAAAATAATTTTATGATATAATAAATTACAAAAAATTATTATGCTTATTAAGATTGATAATGTACAAATGTCCATAAAATTTTAAAAACAACGAATATAATTATAATTGATAATTTAAATCACGTTTTATTGTCATATATACATATACATATATATATACCGTCCATCTCAAATCGGACAATTCTTAATGTGGGGGCACAAGGTGCTATTGTCACAGGGTCATTCTCGGACACTAGACCACATGCGGCGACTAGGCGGATAGGCACCTAGCCAAGCCTGTTTTGAATGGCAGCGGAAGTTTTATGATCGAGACGACTATGCCGGGAGTCGCTCTTATAGGCATTCAATCACGAACATGACTAAAGTGTTGGACTACTCGTCATAGGTCCGTGGCATTAGCGCGTTGCGGCACTAATGCAGGCGCTTGGGCGCTTAAAGTTCAAAGGGGCGACGAAGGGACCACGGGACGCCACGAAGGGACACCGATGTGGGTTGCCACCCCACGTTCAAGGTCATTACAGTAGAATTAAAGGAAATGTTGCTTGTATTAAATATGATGAAACATACATACAATTGGGCCTCGGAAGGTACTAGTGAACTTCTCCCAGTGTACCGTAGGTATAAGAATCTTATTATATATTGAAGATGCAAAAGACGTATCCTACGGGAACGTCACCTACTTGGTCATTCATAAGGATGGCCTTACAAGATAAATGCCCTAAGGGCGGATAACTTGGTACTCCGCAATATTACGCAGTGCGGGGCGACTGCATGTGTTTCATTATTTTGGCGCTGAGCGACCGAGAGCTATAAGTTGAGCGGCACTGGTGCCGCGAGGCTTTACGCTTCGTGTCACGGGAAACGCCCCGTGACATTCTCCTCCACCAAAATCGGCGATGCCCCCGACGCCGTTGTCCGGGCTTCCTCGGAGCCTTCGTCTTCAGTCTTGACTTCGCTTGTCTCGTTCAATTCTACCTTCTTTGCCTTGACTTCTACTTCATCAGCATCACGCAATGCCAGGAATACCCGCTCCTTGGGGTCTTGCTAAGGACTCCTCCCTCAGACCTGCTTCACTTGCTGATCCTTCTTCCAATCCGGAGTCATCACTTGTGCAGCGTCAGTGGAGTCCGCCATGTGCGGCCTGACTTCATCAAGCAACTATCCGTCCATCAAGTCTTTATTGGCTTCACTTCTCTTCGACTTGCGCAACATCAACTTGTGTAGTTTGGCTTCTTTGGGGTGAAACAACTCTTGTATGCCTTCAGAAATAGCTCGGAAAAGAGTTACTCCAGGGTCGTGCAGAACACAGTGAAGAGTCTTGTCATTCGACCTGCATGACTTGACTCGATGACTTCATGTTGTGGGTGGCCGCAACACAAGGTCTCCCTTCCGTCAAGTGCGAAATTCAGGACCATCTCACCCTCGATGATCGTTCTTGAATTTCGATGGCTTGAAGCAGCATAAGCTCTTCGACGTCGACGCTTGCAACTTGTCTGCTTCGGGTTGCTATGATGAGCGATAAGAGTCTTCCCATGGATGCTTCGGGATGCTTCCGGTCTCTTTGTGAGCTTGACTCAACATCTCTATGTTGCAAATGTTTGCAACGTAGAGTCTTCCATTACTCCGCCGAGTGAAGAGTACAAGATTACCTCCTCCTTGGTGATCACTTGATGTTGCAGCGGTTTTGAGGCAGGACAAGGTTCTTTGATGTAGCAATCCATGCCTTGTCCATTCCGAGTCGCCATGGTGGGCGACGAGAGTCTCCCCACGTTCCCTTATGGTTCAACTTGTTGTCTCCAAGTTGCAGATGGCTGCGACATGGAGTTCTTCATCCGTCGAGTGTCGAGTGTGGGATCACCTCACCCTTGACGGTCGTCTGGTGTCTCGACGATTTGAAGTAGAGCAAGGTTCTCGGATATGACATTCTCTACCTTGTCCACTTCGAGTCTCTATCGTGAGCGACGATGGGAGTCTCCCCACATGTGCCTGTGGTTCGACTCACTTCTCCTGCTTCAATGGGTCATCTTTGTCTTTGGCATAAGTAGCTTTCTCTGTGCGACTTGCACTTCTCTCTCCCACCATTTCCCTTGTCCAAGGGCTTTGGTGGTATGGCACTTGTCTTGGCATAAACGCCTTGGCAGCGGCGACTAGTGAGTGGAGGTTGGGCGATCCTGTCATTCCAACTCCGTCCTAGTCCAAAGCTTCAACCCCTCTGCTTGAAGAACACTAACGCTGGGTCTTCATCCTCCTGGGAACACTTTAGGCGGAGCTCGGTGATATCCTTCACGTCTTCCTTCAACATGCCCATCTGGACGATGCTAAACAAACTGATCTTGACCTCCAGTCCCAACTTGTCAGGGCTTGCATAATTGATGAACTGCCACTTCTTCTGTCCCATGTCTGGGATGCATGTTTGCCACATTCCACATTGTCGCGATGGCAACGCCATCCTGAGTTTGCCACATCTTGCAGGGTTCTTGGGATATGCCTTCTTCTGATCCTGGGACCTCCTTTGAAGCTTCGACAATCCCTCTGGGTATGGACGGAGTGATACCAATGTGCTCGTTCATGAGAGGATACACCTTCGATACTCGTCCATCCACACCTCGGACAAAGTAATGCTATTGTGCTTGTCATCCTATATCATGCACCTTTGACATACTCGTCCACCGGGTGGCTTGACCCTCGCAAAAGAGTAGCCGTTATGGTGTTCATGGAAAGTTTGATTCATGAGATCCATGAATGCTGCCGGGATATTTGTTAACCCAAACGACATCACCAGGAACTCATAATGTCCATATCTTGACCGGAATGTTGTCTTTGGGATGTCTTCTTCTGCCACCCTTAGTTGATGGTATCCGCTCCTCAGATCAATTTTTGAGAACACCTTTGCTTTAGAGAGTTGATCAAATAGATCGTCAATACGAGGTAATGGGTACCTGTTCTTTATGGTGACTTTGTTCAACATTCTATAGTCGATACAAAGTCTTAATGATCCGTCCTTTTTCTTGAGAATAGGTGCACCCCAGGATGAGACGCTAGGCCTTATGAAATCTTTATCTAGTAGCTCTTGAATCTGGTCCTTCAATTCCTTCATCTCTACTGGAGCCATGCGGTATGGGGCTTTGGAGATTGGTGCAGTTTCGTGCGCTACTTCGATATGAAAGTCTATCTCCCTCCTGTGTGGTAGACCACTAACGTCATCGGAGAAAACATCGAGAAAATCCCTTATAACTTTTATGTCTTGAGGAGTCTTCTTTAGTTCCTCTATCTTTGTCACACTTGCTAGGTAACCTCTACATCCTTTTTGAAGTAACTTCTGTGCTTTCATGTCGGATACTATGATCCTTGGTTCTTTCTGTGCAATTCCTCTGACTATAATTTTATCCGTGCTTTGTGTGCCTATGATCATTTTCTTTTGCTTGCATATGATAGAGGCATCATGGAAGGTTAGCCAATCCATGTCCAAAATCATATTATAATCTCTCATAGGGATAATGATAAGGTTTGCAAGATGGTTCTTTTTCTCTATCTCTATGGGTACATTAGGCAGATACTTTGTGGTAATCAGGATGTCTTGTGGGATCAAGATATTCATCTTATGCTCTAAATTCATGACAACTAACCCTAATGTTTTGCCACAATCTTCGGATATAAAGGAATGGGAGGCACCAGAATCGAATAGCACTTTTGTAGGTAAATCAACTACGGATAGCGTACCTTGAATGACCTCAGCATCATTCTGCAAAGCATCCTCTTCCAGATTGAAGAGTCTTCCCTGCACCAACTGTTGTTGTCCGTGTCTCGAACAATTCACTACGATATGACCCATTCCACCGCAATAGTAGCAAGCTCCAGACTTCATTCGGTATTCCCCCGCATGGGTCCTACCACAAGTGTTGCATAAAATCCGCTCACCTTGTGCGGGTGGTGCTTGAGGGACTCTAGGAGGTTGTTGCCTCTACTGCTGGGCTGGGCGCCTGCCGAGGAGGTCGCTGCTGTTGTTGTTGTTTTGTGGTTGTTGTTGCTGTGGGAGAGGATCTTATTGTGGAGGACGGTAGGGCTGTTGTTGTTGTTGTTGAGGGCAGAGGTTTTGTTGAGGCGCTGAATATGGGTGGTACCGGTTATCCCGTCGTTGGTGTTGCCGGTTGTTCCCACGAAACTATTGCTGTTGATGAGAACTCTGCCCCACATTCTGCTGGGCCTTCTGAGCTTTTTGTAGGTCTTAGTGGTCCTTCTCAGTCAGAGTAGTCAAAGTAATGGCGTCCTCCAAAGTTTTGCAGTTCCCAGATCTTATATGAGGCCTCAGAGTGGGGTTCAGTTCGACCACGAAATGCTTGGTTACATCCAGTTCATCCATGGTCAACCTGGAGTACTTCATAAGTCTGACGAACTTCCTCATGTATTGATCTACAGTCATGGTCCCTTGCACTAGGTCCAAGAACTTCTTCTGTTTCAGGTCCCTTTGGAACTTAGGGAAATATCGCATCTCGAATGCCTTACGGAAATCCTCCCAGGCAACAATTCTTACTTCAGGAAAACTGGTGGCCTTTCTTGCTTTCCACCACTCCTTAGCGTCCTTTTGGAGAGTGTCTTCAGCAAACAACACTTTCTTGTTCTCGGGCACGTCGAGGATGTCGAATTTGTCCTCTATTGCCTCCATCCACTGCTCTGCTACTACGAGGCCTCCTTCTCCATTAAACGTTGGAGGTTTTGACCTCCAAAAGTCTTGTAGTGTGCAGATGGAAGGGACTTGGCGTCCTTGTTGGGCTGGTGGTTCTAGTGGAGTAGGAGAAGGTGGGAGAGGAGGTGGTGGGTATGGTGGAGGTGGAGGAACATATGGGTTCTCCCCTTCATTGTATGTCTCAGTCTCACTGGTATAGGCATATTCTCTTCTTTGATACGACATGTATGAAAAGACCATAGCAATAATTGAGAGAAGCGCATATAATCAAAAGATCTTTAATCTAAATAAAAATCTTAGATAGACTCGAGACCGAAATGCTTAACATTCATTAAGGCAAACATAAGTCTTTTGACAAGGTTAGTAAAACATAAACATCTATCTGGGGCGCACTAAGGCCTTCACATCGAGAAATACTACTAGTAATCACTACGCTTAGAAGGCTCCCCAGGGAGATTGGGGCACTCATCATCAATGTGTCCCTCTTGATAGCAGAGACCACAACATTCCTCGGGATCTGTCTGGCTGATAGGACTTGGGTCTCTGAATTATAGTTCCCTTGATGGTGCAGAGACTTCTTCTTCATCATCAGAAGATATATAAATTGGGTTGCTAATACGCCTTCCCCACGTATACAAGTGCCACCTTTGATTCATCTCTTCATGTATCTCTATGGGGTAGAAGTGGCGTGGGGAGAGCAACTCCGGATCATTACTTTCCACGCTCTCTGAATCTGAATGCTCCGGTCTCTCTGGAGCAGGCTGTGGCGGGGTTGGAGGATCTAGTGGGTATACGTGTATCCCAACTAAATGCTCCAGTCTCATTGGTATAGGCATATTCTCTTCTTTGATACGACATCTATAAAAAGACCATAGCAATAATTGAGAGAAGCGCATATAATCAAAAGATCTTTAATCTAAATAAAAATCTTAGATAGACTCGAGACCGAAATGCTTAACATTCATTAAGGCAAACATATGTCTTTTGACAAGGTTAGTAAAACATAAACATCTATCTGGGCGCACTAAGGCCTTCACATCGAGAAATACTACTAGTTAGAAGGCTCCCCAGGGAGATTGGGGCACTCATCATCAATGTGTCCCTCTTGATAGCAGAGACCACAACATTCCTCGGGATCTGTCTGGCTGATAGGACTTGGGTCTCTGAATTGTAGTTCCCTTGGTGGTGCAGAGACTTCTTCTTCATCAACAGAAGATATATAAATTGGGTTGCTAATACGCCCTCCCCGCGTATACAAGTGCCACCTTTGATTCATCTCTTCATGTATCTCTATGGGGTAGAAGTGGCGTGGGGAGAGTAACTCCGGATCATTGCTTTCCACGCTCTCTGAATCTGAATGCTCCGGTCTCTCTGGAGCAGGCTGTGGCGGGGTTGGAGGATCTAGTGGGTATACGTGTATCCCAACTAAATGCTCCAGTCTCATTGGTATAGGCATATTCTCTTCTTTGATACGACATCTATAAAAAGACCATAGCAATAATTGAGAGAAGCGCATATAATCAAAAGATCTTTAATCTAAATAAAAATCTTAGATAGACTCGAGACCGAAATGCTTAACATTCATTAAGGCAAACATATGTCTTTTGACAAGGTTAGTAAAACATAAACATCTATCTGGGGCGCACTAAGGCCTTCACATCGAGAAATACTACTAGTAATCACTACGCTTAGAAGGCTCCCCAGGGAGATTGGGGCACTCATCATCAATGTGTTCCTCTTGATAGCAGAGACCACAACATTCCTCGGGATCTGTCTGGCTGATAGGACTTGGGTCTCTGAATTGTAGTTCCCTTGGTGGTGCAGAGACTTCTTCTTCATCATCAGAAGATATATAAATTGGGTTGCTAATACGCCCTCCCCGCGTATACAAGTGCCACCTTTGATTCATCTCTTCATGTATCTCTATGGGGTAGAAGTGGCATGGGGAGAGTAACTCCGGATCATTGCTTTCCACGCTCTCTGAATCTGAATGCTCCGGTCTCTCTGTAGCAGGCTGTGGCGGGGTTGGAGGATCTAGTGGGTATACGTGTATCCCAACTAAATGACCCCTACCCCTTCGTAAAATCCTGGTTACCATGCAGCGTGGAGGCATCTATAACATAAATTAATTCAATAACATAAGTATGATTCGCTTAGGAATGTACTTATTACTTACTTGAGGAGTGGAGTCGCAGATGCTTGAGAAGCTTGCACATGACTTTACTGTGAGCTGTGTACAATATGAACAATGAATGCCATGCATGAACATCTACTCTACTATGATCAATGAAGGAGCCAAGAACTTATGCTCTGATACTAAACTGTAACGCCTCCAAAATCGCACCTCCCACCACGTAGGCGGTCAGATTGACCCCGGGAGCGCTACACTGCCTATTGCTCTACTGACATTGACCATTCAACAAAACAGCTTACATGGCACTAATAAAATAATAATAAACATGATAGAGAACTTTAAATGCGGAAGAATAGTCGAAATGTCATGATGAAGGACTTTGATGCAAAAATTCGTAATGTCTTATATTATAGAAAATATGCGAAAATCTATGACATCTTTCAATGTAGAAAATATGCGGATATATAACAAGACTGGTCGGAAAGTTCTATGAGCGGAAGTAACATGATGTCTCTGAACTATTACAGGAATTTAAAAGATATGTGGCAATAAAGCTTGAAGTAGAAGTATTAGTCATGTGCAGCGTTCTTCAAGCTTTGTGCCATCCACTACCTCTTCAGTTGGCATTCTCACCTGTAAAATCCCAATGCAGAGGAATAGAATACCCATGAGCAAAGATGCCCAGTACAATAGCAATAGACGGTGAAATAAGGATCAATGATGAATTATGAATCAATGAATCTATCCTTAGTCATATCAATACTCTATTTTTACTATAATAATAATCCGTCTTTGTGTTACTCTACTTTTACTTTACAATGTCTCTGCCATACTATGCAATACTTTACTTTACCATGTCTCTGCTTTACTTTACAGTACTCTACTTTACATTACTTTACTTTGCTTTGCTTCGCTGTGAGTTGTACTACATCTTTTACATTACTAGAATATCCTCAAAGTTTATTATCCTATGTGAGCTCGACTTTATTAGGTTGGGATGCCAAGGGTGTCTCTCTGAATCTCTAATGCCAGAAAGCCCATAAAGGGAAGAGGGGTGGGTGTTACTACCTCACCCAATTCGGAAGGTAGGGGGAAGAATTCCTACAATACAGGAATAATGGTCGGTTACTAGACCTGTAGGTTCACCGTCTCCTCAGCTAGCTACCTGTCCCTCTGGCATAATACTTTAATCTTTAAGGGAAGGGGTATGACCATAGCACCACCCTTCATTCGAGATACAAGTGGGAGAAGACCTGAAATCTCAGGAATAGTGGTCATTTAAGACAGTAGCTTCGTTGTCCCCTCAGCTAACTACATATCCCTCCTCTGCTTTAATCTCTGATCTTTGCTTTAACTTTGGGGCGGCACATAGCAATCCCATGTCTTTGTCCTTGCTTTATTTATAATTAGTCATTGTGAATCTATGATTTAGGATCCAACGGAACGTTGGTCTTTGTACAATAGGACTCAGCTAGTGTAGGTGAACTAGTCAGAGTCTCAGTTATGTTTGGGAATGGTTCAGTTCGATTAAATCAGAATGATGGTTCTCTATTGAATCGGTCGACCGTTCCTGGTGGATCGGTCGACTGTTCGTTGGCACCGGTCGACCGTTCGTTGACACCGGTCGATCGTGTTCTTCAATTTGGGTTTGTGGATCGGTCGACCGATCTGGGTGTCGGTCGACCGTTCATTAGGCCATGAAGATGCGCACTGCGCATCGGATCGGTCGATCGTTCTTTGGGACCGATCGACCGATCGCAAGATCAAATCTATCTGTCAACATATAGATTGATCGACCGCCACGGTGAGGCCGGTCGACCGATACGGAAGGGTTCGTATGGGTTCTGTATGCAGACCGATCGACTGTTTGATAAGATCGGTCGACCGATCCCTACGATAAAACAAGGCCGCCGAATCTTTTCATTGATTCCGGTGGCCTTCCGATCGTCAAAATAACATGACACGAATACGAAAGTTGAAGGTAACATTCTCAGGATCATAATGGTATAATTCTTTGCATCAAACAATCCATAATTTCTCATCTAGGGATTTGAAACACTAAGGGTACCTTTTATGGTTCGGCTATTGGAGTTTTCCGGTCACTACTCGTCATCCGATCGTCGTCGGACGTTCCAGATCGGCTAGGAGGATTCGCACGGCTCCTGCGCATGTCGAGGAGGGTCGCCGCGCGTTGGGAAGTCATCGATCGCCGGTCATTCATGAGGTCCCCTCTGCTCTGCCGCTGGTGCGCGTCGTGGTCTCCGGTCGCCGGTTGAGAGGAAGAATGAAGGAGAGGGAGGAGGTCGGGGTTCCAAGAGGCGCAAAAGGGTGACCCTCCTCCCCTTTTATGCAGCCCCGGCTGACCTTTGGTCGGCCGGAGACGAAATGACCGGTCAGGGATGGTATTTCGCCTCCCCCGCCGACCGTTCGTTTCGTTCCCTTTTCTTTTTTTTAAGCAGCCGATATGTTACACTCCATGTCCCAAATCTGCTCGGAGGCTCTGTGTAGCCTCGTCGCTTTCGTTGTTGTTGCTCCTCATCCCAAAGCCATTCCACGTGCATCGCGTCCTAGCGCATCGCATGTCGCATCCCAGTGCGTCGCATGCATGTCGCGTCCCAGCCTGCAGCTGTTGCGTCCCAGTCCCATCTTGGGACATGGTAGAGAGTGGGGTGTGACACACGGATGAGGCCGTCCTCTTCCTCTCTTGACTTCGGCAATTCTGATGACCTCCCACGGCTCCGGCGACTCCAACTCCAGCCGCCCTCATCCTCTTCCTCTCCCTCTTCGGCGACCTTGCATATGGCTCGATTTGGCCGACGCGGTGCCGGATTTGGCTGCCCGTGGATTGGACGTGGCGACCGTCCTAATTTTTTTATATTTTAAATAAATTTTACGACGGATGTACCCATCAAAAAAGTAGAACTGCCCGTCGAGGTTCCGACCGGTAACTTTTGTCGAAACCTTCAACGAGCTTCTTACTCATCGGAACTATCGAGGGTTCGAACCATCGAAAGTTCGGACGGATCAAGGTCTTCAGTCGAAAAGTTTTTTGCAATGAAAAAATTTCAAATGGTTTCTTTCCATCGGAAAAGCAGTCAGAAAATAGTGTTTCCGACGGATATTTTGGAATTTGTGACGGATGCGGCCGTCAGAAAATTGATTTTTTTGTAGTGTCGATCGAGATAAAATATCTGGAATTAGATATGTATTTACTTATCGTGTCCAATTATTAGTTGCTAAAAGAAAATATTGAAGAGAAAAAAAAAACAAGAGATGACTGTTATTGTAAGGATAAAATGGTAAAAAAGAATCTTTCTAGCGATTAATGTTTTTAAGATTTATTGGTTATTCTTCAGATCAAGAGAAGTGCAAGCTAACATGTTATAATAATAAACCGATATAATAATAGTTCTCTTTGTGACGGCAAAAACTTGATCGTAACTAATGCAATTTTACATAGACTGACATGTATAGTTGATAGGATCCAGCTGCGGCCTCAGCTGTTCATTTGTTCGAAGCATTTCAGGTAGTAGATGGAACGGCGTCATTCCGTCCATGTTCCGACTCTCCATCAGCCCCGGATAATGCATCGCGATGTACAGCGCGAGATCTAATTAAGAATTAAACCATGCATGCATGGAATTAGGCCACCTTTATAATCATGATCATATATGTAATAAAATATTATAATAAGACGTGCTAACTAATTTTTCTAAAAGTTTAAATCGTATTTATCATTTTATATTCTTAACACGAGATTAGAACTCTTAATCTGATTCTGATATCTTGTTAAATTTAATGTGCTAAATAATTTTTTTAAAAATTTAAACCGTTAAAAATAATAATATCTTTTTATATATAACTACCAAAGAAAGAAAAATTTATAAATTACCAGGTGTGTTGCTCAAGATGGCGCAATGGAGGATGGTATTGCCGTCCCCCGTCCTCGCAAAAATGCTCGCTTCCCTCTTCTCAGGGGGGTCCTCGCGCTCCAACAACTTAAACATGCGCCGCTGCCCGTAAAAAGCCGCCTTATGCAGCGGCGTCTCCTTCAGTTTGTTTTGATGCTGGAGGAGATGATAGTCGGTCTCCAGCAGCTTCTTCGTCACCGTTTCGTCCCCCATGGAGGCGGCCGCGTGAAGGGCCGTGTCCCCCGAGAGCTTGTTCCTCATGGCCAAGAGGTGTCCCGGAGGCTTTTGCATCTCACCGATGAGATCGCAGGCCAAGCCGGATTTGCCGTAGGCGATCACGACGTGGAGAACAGGATCTCCGGACAGGTTCACCGCAGGATTTGTCTGGTTATTGACGTACTCCAGCAGTTCCCCCTTTTTTTCTTCACGTATCGATCGATCTACAGTGAAAAATCTCTCGAGGAATTCCTGCTTAAAAAATTCCTTGCCTTTTAGATTTCCTGTCGACATTCTTGCAATGCCGCCGTCGGAATTTTCAATATTTTGTGCAAGACCTGCCAGTTAGCTGTGCACCTACTCTTCGCTCTTTGAATATATATATATATATATATATATATATATGATCCAACGGCTCAAAAAAGGATGCGTGACTTGAACCGTTAAGATGCGATCTAACGATTCCGTAACATCTCTCTCTCTCTCTCTCTCTCTCTCTCTCTCTCTGAACGCCGCGGCCGTCGCAAAGGCTGAGGCAACTACTTTAGGTGCAGACACTAGATAAAGTTATTGGTGCAGTGAACTTTAGCCAGCCGGATTGGTTTGATCCTAGATATTATTTAAATAAATATTTGTTAGTGATTAATAACTAGCTATTTTAATTACTGCACATTCCATCTTAAAGATATATTTATTTCTGTTTACCATTTTCTTATTTTAAATAATTCTGATATAACAGATTGATCTTAAGACCAAATATTAATAATTGTGTAAATTTTAATATTTCTTTAGATTTTTGTAAAATTAACACCAACAATTAAAAAAAATGTTACATTTCTCTCTATCTATTTTTTTTATTACTAACATCTAAAATTTATTCTATGGAAATAAATATTTTTCGTTATTCGATTTGATAAAAATGTGAACCCATCGGAGAAAACTTCGCGTGAAAGTTGTCGCCGCCGTTGTTAGAGAGGAGTCGAAGGGCGAATCATTTCTCTCTCTTGCGT
Organism: Pontederia crassipes; assembly: GCA_030549335.1. Lineage (NCBI taxonomy): Eukaryota > Viridiplantae > Streptophyta > Magnoliopsida > Commelinales > Pontederiaceae > Pontederia > Pontederia crassipes. The sequence continues at coordinate 69,777,334 of CM060189.1, read as the reverse complement.
GAATGCCACCGCCGTGATAGCAGAGAGGAGACGAAAGTGAATCGATCGATTTATGCAAGGATGGCGTTGGAGATGTGCAGCGAGGGGAATAAGTTGATCTATGAGGAATGGCATTGGAGATGTGCAAAGAGGGCAAATCGATCAATCTCTTCCATTGGAGATGTGCGGCGAGGATGCCACGGTCGGGCATGATGCATGTGAGGGCTGCGAAGAGGGCAACAACGTCGGAGAGGATCAGCGAAGGATCTCAATTTTGATCTCTCTCTCTTTCTCCTCAATCTCTCTCTCTCTATCTTGCTAGCAGCTGATATGGAGGGATGATGCATGCATTTTACAATTTATAATTATGCTTGCGTTAAAGTTTATTTGTGTAATTTGCTTATGCATCTATTTTTATATTCATTTCTTTAAATTCTTAGAAGTAGCAATCTACGTCAAGTTGGTGTATTTTGCATGAATTACTGATGAAAAATGGCGGAGGAAGGGAATAAAAGAAGAATAATGTGAAACATTTTCAAAATAGCTTTCGAAAATTCAAATTTGGCTTTTCACGGGCACTTATTCTCTGCTCATAGCTGTGAAAGGGCTATCTCACGCATAGCACCGATTCTCATGGCCCTCATAGAACTGCGTCACACATAACTATATATTTCACGGGCCGTTAGACATTTTTCACGACCATGACGATGGAGTTTCAAGCACCTGCTTCGCCCCTTCACTGATAAGGAAATCTCTCCTTTTCGATTGAGAAACTTCACGAGACGTGATACACTCTAATGGGCCATTACAAGTCGAAACATTTTCAAAATGAATCTCTAAAGGTTCGCCACGAAGCTTTCACGGATATCATAGAAAAGGTGAAAGAAATCACTACAAGAAATATGTCAATTGGTGATGCAGGCCCGTCGTTGCTACGACGATGATAACGTGTGGCTAAAAGAAATAGCCACTCATTATCGTCGAAATGGTGTTGCACGATGGAGATGTCAGCTTTCGGTAGCTATTAGCGTCGCAACGGCGTCGACAACAAATGCGATGCTACTAGCGCCACAGAATGACGCTATTGCGATATTATCATGAGGCGAAATGTGTCCTTGTGTAGAGTTCAAGGGCGTCGCTACTAGGATGCTAAGTTGGCGCTGAATATGGCGTCACTAATTTGATGCTAAGGTGGTGCTAAGATTTTGCTTAATGTGACACTACTTAGATGCTAATGTGATGCTAATGTGATGTCGTGTGTCATCTCTGCTGCAACTCTAATGTGATGCTAAAGAAGGCAACATTAAACAGGTGCTAAGTTGACGTCAATTGCGATATATTTAAAATGATCATCGTGCATCGCTAAAGAGACGCTAAGGTGATGCTAAATACCAATAAGTTTGCCCCATTCCAACCATTTTGTTCCCTTTCCACACCATGCAAATTATAGAATGCATATATAATGCATTCTTCATATTAATAACAATAATAGTAAAGCAAAGTACTAATAACCCCATCACAAAAGCACTAATAACCATCACAAAAGTACTAATAAGATAATAAAATGATATCATATATCATAAACAAAATCACATGAAATACATATGATACAAAAGTTTTCTATCCTAAATCGTTATCGGCGTTGTTGTCATTCTTGATATTCAACACTGGCGTACTTGGTCCTTGGCCTCGTGGGGATTGAGTTTGTGGTTGAAGCACGGTCTGGATTGCCAGCGAAATAGAAGCCAAATGTTGAGAAAGCTGCTAAGCTAACTGCTCCGAGATGAGTCCCCTGATGCTTTCCAACATTGAGCTCAAGTGCGATGGATGAACTCGGAGCAGATGAACTACCTAGATATCCTCCACTCCTCCTAGTAACACTACAAGAAAATTGCTAATTTTCGACGGATAGAAATCCGTCGCAATTTGCGAAGGATTTTGCGACGGAACTATTTTCGACGGATTTTCCGATGTTACAACCATCGGAAATAAAAATAATAGATTATGAAATTTATTATATTATTATTTTATTTTTTAACATTTAGGAACGTGGATATTTCTGACGGATATCCATCCGTCGCAATTTTCGACGAATTTTTCGACGGTTATGACCGTCGAAAATGAAAATATAAATTATATAATTTGTTATGTTATTATTTTATTTTTCGATTATTAGGAACGTCGATATTTCCGACGGACATCCATCCATCGCAATTTTTAGTGGAATTTCCGACGGTTATGACCGTAAAAAATGAAGATAATAAATTATGTAATTTATTATATTATTATTTTATTTTTTGACGATTAGGAACGTCGATATTTCCGACGAATATCCATCTGTCGCAAAATCTGCCGCAATTTCCGACGGTCATAACCGTCGGTAAAATTATAATAATATAATATGAGGAGTATTTTATTAATATAATTTGCGACAGTCCAAACCGTCGCAATTTCTGACGGTTCCGACCGTCGGTAATAATTAGCGACTGTTCAAACCGTCGGTAAAATAAAAAATAAATATTATATATAACTAAATATAGTATTTTATTTTTACAATTAAATAATTTTTTACGGTCATACCCGTCGGTAATTTTAAAAATAATTAATATTTGCTTTTTCGACGGCCAGAGTCGTCGGTAATTAAAATTTCGTTATCACGTTTTTTTCGTTTTTCCGCTTTCTCAACTTTCCACCTATATATATAATCTGACCGTCGGCCAGCTAATTTTTTTATATTATAAAAATTCTTTGCGACGGTTTTGACCGTCGAAACTTCGGCGGTCATCCGACGACCGTCAAAAGTTCCAGCGGTAGCAGCCACCGATATTTGCGACGGTCGACGAAACCGTCAAAAACTTCGGCAGTCGATGGTCACGACCGCCGAATCTTCGACGGTTTCGTCGATCGTCGCAAATATCGGCGGTCACGACCGTTGAAAATCCATCAAAATTTCTGGCATTTCTTTCCCAACCATCGAAATTTGATTTACGACGACCATTTTTGGACGTCCTGATTCCGTCGAAAAAATCATCGAAAACATCATTTCCGACGGCTTTTGGGAAAATTATAGACGGTTTCGACCATCTGTAATCCCAAAATTTCTTGTAGTGTAACTTAAGCAGTTGTGTCTAGGCCATGCAAATATCCTCCTCGTATCGTATCGGTCACATCCTCCCAAACAACAGCGTCCTCTACAAAATAAACAAATTATATATAACATTATAAATCATATAAATTATACAACATAAAAAAACATATAAACATATAAAGCATTATAACGTTAAAAATGTGAATCATTTTGGAGATACGTCACCTGGTTGCTGAGTATTAGGATCATCTTCGAACTTCTCGACCATCTTCTGATTATATGCATCATAAAAAATTTAAACAGTGCATATTTGAAAAATCATTTACGCTAACGTGAATAATCAAGTGAACATGTGATATTCTCTATGAGCTGTGGGCGTGACTAAATCATTGATCTTCCTGCTCTTATGTGTGATCTCATAAACCATGCGAAAGTCTACAGTACCACATTATTTTTCCTCCTGTAATAAAGTTCCAAATTTTATAAAATAATTTTAAGATAAAAGTTTGATTATTCCATTTTGTATCGACATTACCATGCGTCTTCGATGCTCGTCAAATTGTATGGAGCCGCCTGTGTAGATGTGTGTCTCGGGCTTTGAAAGTATGTTAACTTTTGCCCTTGTAGACTTTCTTTGCCATTCTTCATCTATCATGTATCAACATCGAATACTTAGACTTGTAAAATGATTAATTTAATAAAAATAATTCAAATATAAACTTACAACTTCTTACATAAATGACTCCTAAACTTGACGCCTAATATATCTCGGGCATTTTTGTATGCCCTGCTCCAAATTGAGGCATGTGGACGTAACGGCTTTGCGAAACTTATATAGTCGATCTATGAGGTATTTCACAGTCATATCCTCAAACGCTCTCCGAATCATCCTTAAATTTAAATCATGATGAAATTGATTTGCTTCCTAAAAATATTATAGATGTTAGTAATTTAAAAACACTATAAAATAAAATATCTAATGCAAAAATAAGATCATATAGTAAATTTCAGAAAGATGTCATATCGCACATGAATTGTGACTTCTTTCCATGATCCTGCCTCTTCTGTCAAGTGGAAAAGGACAAGAGCACTGACATCCCACACGATAGAAGCGGGTATGAAAGTGATCCTGCAATTTATGAAAAATAATTAATTTTGCATTTATAAGAAAAACTATAAAGAAATTTATAGAACTTATTTAACTTATGGCCGAGCAATGTTGTTCACGATGACCACCCCATTATCTTGGAATCTCACTTCTTCTGTCGCAGAGGAATCATCATCTGCTATAGTTGGAGTAGGCTGATAGGGTTCGGCATGATCGAGGGACCTTGGTACAGAAGAAATCATTTAAACTAATGATAGTTCATATATCAATAGTAAAGTTCGCACCCCGTGCGGTATCTAGCGCTTCCTGATCCGTGGTAGTCGCACCCATATCGACTCTGTCGTTAGCGTCAAAATTACGTCTCACTTAGATGATGCTAATTTAGCAATGGCACATGTCGACACTAAGATAGTGCCATGATCTACCGCGCATTTGTCTGCTCTCGCGCGTAATAATAACGGCGAAGTAGCTCCATGGCATCGTGTGTAGCGTCGACTTTCTGCAATGCTAATGCGACGCTAGTGTGACACTATGGGGAGGCAGTTAGCGTCGCTTTCAGGTGACGCAATGTCATCGCAATAATGACGCTATTGGCATCGACTTTGTGATGCATCGTATTCAACAAAAAAAAAGAGAAGAGGAAATGAACGATCATCAGGGGAGGAATTCCTCCCTTGATTTTTGGCCCCTTCGTCTCCGGCCGACCAAAGGTCGGCCGGGGCCCTATAAAGGGCGATGGGGGTTGCCCTTTTGCGCCTCTTGGAACCCTCGGTCGACCACTCATCTCCCTCGTCTTCCTCTTCCTCGTCCGGCGACCGACGACCATCGAGCCAAGCGACAGAGCAGAGGCAAACCAACACGCGCGCACCCTCGACCGATTCACGTGCACAGACTCCCCCTCGACGTGCGCAGGGGTAGGGCGACTCTCCCTCACTGATCAGGAACGTCCGACGATGACCGGACGACGAGCAGTGACCGACGAACTCAAATTTCGACGGAAAAGATACCTTAGCGTTTAAATCCCATAGACGACGAATTAAGGATTATTTGACGCATAAAGTTGATTCATTATGATCCTGAAGTAGTTAGCAACATTTTTCATATTGTGATCATCATCGTTGGACGACCGGAGGACCGCCGGAATCGGAGATAAAGTCTGGCGGCCCTGTTTTATCGTAGGGACCGGTCGATCGATTCTATCAGCGGTCGACCGGTCCGCTTACAGAACTCATACGAGTTCTTCCTTATCGGTCGACCGGCCTCACCATGGCGGTCGACCGATCTATCTGACAGGTTTGACCTTACGACCTGTCGACCGGATCTCTGACCTGTCGATCGATCCGTGCGCAGTGCGCATCTTCATGGCCTAGCGAACGGTCGACCGACACCCAGGATGGTCGACTGATTCGCAGACATTCAATTAAAGAACTCGGTCGACCGATCCCAGAGGACCGGTCGACTGGTGCCAGAGAACGGTCGACCGGTCCATCAGGGACGGTCGATCGGTCCGACAGTCAGACCCATTGATCAGACTTAATCGGATTGACCCACTCCCAATCATAACTATGACTTTGACCAGTTCACCTATGCTGGATGAGTCCTATTGTACAAAGATTAACGTTCAGTTGGATCCTAAATCATAAATTCCACAATGACTAAAGATAATTAAAATAAAGACAAAGACATGGGATTGCTATGTGCCGCCCCCAAAGTTAAAGCAAAGATCAGAGTTAAAGCAGAGGAGGGATATGTAGTTAGCTGAGGGGACAGCGAAGCTACCGTCTTCAATGACCACTATTCTTGAGATTTCAGATCTTCTCCCACCTGTATTTTGAATGAAGGGTGATGCTATGGTCACACATTTTTCCTTAAAGATTAAAGTATTATGCTAGAGGGACAGGTAGCTAGCTAAGGAGACAGTGAACCTATAGGTCTCCTAACCGACTATTGTTCCTGGATTGTAGGAATTCTTCCCCTTACCTTCCGAATTGGGTGAGGTAGTAACACCCACCCCTCTTTCCTTTATGGACTTTCTGGCATCAGAGATTCAGAGAGGCACCCCTGGCATCCTAACCTAATAAAGTCGAGCTCGCATAGGACAACAAACTTTAAGGCCTTTATAATAATGTAAAAGATGTAGTATAACTCATAGCAAAGCAATGCAATGTAAAGCAACGTAAAGCAGGGTATTGTAATGTAAAGCAATGTATAGCAGAGCAATGTAAAGCAAAGTACTGTAAAGTAAAGCAGAAATATTGTAAAATAAAGTATTACATAGCATAGCAGAGACATTGTAAAGTAAAAGCAGAGTAACGCAAAGACAAAAGTATTTGTTATAGCAAAGAACAGAGTACTGATATGACTAGAGATTGATACATTGATTTCATGATCATCATTGATCCTTATTTTACCGTCTATTGCTATTGTACTGGGCATCTTTGCTCATGGGTATTCTATTCCTCTGCATTGGGATTTTGCAGGTGAGAATGACAACTGATAAGGTGGTGGAGGACACAGAGCTTGGAGAACGCTGCACATGACTAAGATCTCTGCTTCAAGCTTTCTTGTTGCATAACTTTTATTCATTTTTAATCATCCAGAGACATCATGTTATTCCGCTCATAGACCTATGTCAAGTCTTATTATGTTTTCGCATATTTTCTTATATTAAGAGACATCATGAACTTCCGCATTACAGTCCTTCATTTTAATACTTGACTATTGAATTTCCACATTTAAAGTTTTCTATTATATTTAGTATTTTATTTGTGCCACGTAAGTCATTTTGTTGAATGGTCAAGGTCAGTAGAACAATAGGCAGTGCAGCGCTCCCAAGGTCATTCTGACCGCCTACATGGTGGGAGGTGCGATTTTGGGGGCTTTACAGACTTGGCGTCACCACTTTGTGAGATGCTAAAGACCGTCACTATTTGGAAATTTTCTTGTAGTCAATCTTTATCATTTAATGGGTCATGAACGGAGTATAATGGGTATCATATAATCGTTACGCCTTCTGAAATTTTCACGAGCCATTAAAAGTATGTTATGGACCGTGAAGTTACTTAAGTCATGCGGTTGAGAGGAAAGAGCTCGAATCACGGTTGTAAAGCTATCCTCACGCCTCGTGACAGTTGTAGCCAACTCCGAGTGCGACTCTGATTGAGTTGTGAAAAGCTACTCAAAGGGCACGACAAACAAAGATTTCGACATTTAACGTATTTTCGGAAGAATTATCAATGCACAGGGACTCCAACTCCTATCATATGTCCCAAGGACCAATAGAAAACAAATTAACTAGAAATTTTGTAGTTTTACAAGGAAAAAAATTTAGAATCAATAGGACTCCGAATTTATCTTATTTACAAGAAAAGGTTTTTCGTTTCTTCTCAAATTGCATGGAACTCTGAACCTATAAAAAGGAATGTCTGGTAGCCAGAAACAATCATGCTAGGGCCTGCAGTAGACTCAGGCGAGGATTGCACAATGGTTCATCGTTGCTTATGAAGAGTACTCTTTGCTTTACATATTGTTGAGATGATATTTTTTTTATTTTCATGTTCTACCTATCTATCTTTGTAGTCTAGATTATTAGTTTTATCTTTCAATTTTATTTGCAAGAGTTTTAGCGTAAAAGCAATATCTGAATTTATGTTAATTGAATAATAATTAGTAAAGTTTTTATGAACATGATTGTTATGCTTAATGCTTTCCTTCATATTTTAATGACTTCTAGGTTAATTATAAACTAGGTAATGTAATCAATTCTTAATTCATAATTTTCTGTTCGAATTGATTGTTAACTTTTACATTGAAATAATGCATGTCATAGTTTAATAGAATTGGATGGAATATTAGTTTGTGTGGTCTACTTGATTAATCCGGACGAGCGATTAAGCAATTTAGGAATTACAATATATTGCATCTTGATTTTGATATAACTGAGGGTATCTGGTATGAGTACTTTCATATTATTATTAGTTTAAGATAGTTGATTTACCCGATGAGGGAGATCATATATTCTGTGTTCCTTATCCATCTAAAGACTGGATTAGAATGTATTGTTACAATTAGTTTTACAAAAATTATAGATTGTTCTAATCATTATAGTTCATCCTAAGGACCTATGCATCGTTAGTTTTAGATTTTTATCTTTTTGTATTTTTATTTTCTGCACATTTTTACCCCAAATTTTATATCATCTCCTATTAGCCTCTAAAATTTGATAGATAAGTAAAATAATTTCTCATGGGATCGATAGACTTTATTCTTGCACTCTATTACTTGAGCGACTAGTGCTAGCTCTATCGTTATCAATTGCATTAAAGGATCTTGCACAAGAGCAAATGTTAGCGGCGATGACCTAGTGGAAGGGATATGGCACAGAATTTCTCGTGAGATGGATTACAACCATCTGATCCATCAACAAGTCAATCAGCCGAAGAGTAGGTGCGTAGATTAATCAGCTGACTGGCCGGTCTTGCACAAAATATTGAATATTTCGAGGGTTTCAGATGGTTGTAATCCGTCTCATAAGAACTTCCATGCCACAACCCTTCGGGTCGCCTCCACTTGCATTCGCTGCGTCGCCAACCACATTCGCTTCGGCATTCGTGTCGATGCTAGATCCCTCCATATCAATCGCTGTTGTGATGGAGAGAAAGAGAGAGGGGAGAGAGACGATTCACCCTTCACCTCCTCTCAGCGTCGGCGTCGCGAGAAAGAGAGGATCTGCCACGGCATTTACAAATAGATGATTTGGGGCGAGAGAGAGAGAGAGAGAGAGAGAGAGAGAGAGAGAGAGAGAGAGAGAGAGAGAGAGAGAGAGAGAGAGAGGGGGGGGGGGGGGGGGGTGGGGAATGCAAAATATCATGAGATGTTAGGGCAATCGTAAAATCACATCTTTTGAGCAGTTGAATCATATCTAGATGGCCAAAATTTCTTGTGTGAGAGAGGTAGAGATGAAATCAGATCGCTTGACCGGCAGTAGTTATCTTTCAGCGTTGCTTCTTACAGGAATGCTGCGGATTCTATTGGACAATATCTTTAATTACTTCAGAACGACGTACGAAAAAGAATTCAAAGACCTTTGATTTATTTTTGCTTTTCTCGCTTTGTTCTTTTTTTTTCGAATTTGTTTCGTCTTTTCTATTGTTATATAAAAAGGAGCTGATTGGCCATTTTATGGTTTTATCCATTGGGTTCGTGCATGAGTTAATGTTGTTTTATTTATATTAAGAATTGATTTATATGATTTTCGTTATTAAAGAATTAAATATATAAGAAGAATTTGGAATTCGATATATTGTTACTCGACAAATTTCTATTGGCGTTCTTTTGCGGATCGAGAGAGAAGAAGAAAAAAAAAAGGTAAGACTTATGAGTTTCTTTAATATCCACGAATAAAATATTTCTCCGGGGAAGAAAAGTAGAGTTCCTATTGCAATGGAGTAGAAACATAATTAGGGGGCCAACTTATAGAAATAAATATGTATCTTTTGTTAGAATGTAATTGAGCTTGTGATTGAAAAAACAAGTATATTTTAATGTCAAGTATGGGATAATGACTCCTCTTTGAATGCTCTGAAAAATAATGAGCATATAAAATTAACGTGGTTCCTTGTAATCGAAAGAAGAAGAAAAATATTGGAGAGGACCGATGAAACTGTTATAAATAATATTAAGAAAAATATCAAAGTTAAACATATCAACTACTATCATCCAACTTTAACGATTTTCCAACGCTATCATACAACTTCACTTTGTAATAAGATTGCACTTCATGCTTTAACTTATTTCACTAACTGCACTTTTAACCTGTGATCAATCATTTTTCTATTGCGTTATCGATATGGCATCCACGTGGTGATCTTTTTATCTCCTCCATGTTAGCAACTTGCTGATGTGTCATGATTAAAAATTAAAATAATAATTAAAAAAGAAAGTTGGACATGTCGCGACCTCCGATGAGTCCTACGTGCGCCAGCGCAAGAAAATGGGACCTCGCACCCCCGTGAGGTCGCAAAAGGGGCCGAGAACCTCCCCCTTTTTCCCTGACAATTGCAGAGGGGGGTGAGGCCCCCACTCCTTGTTTCCCTGTGCACGCCGACATACGGAAGGGGGAAGCCCCCCTGTTTCCCTTCACGCGCCGATAGGGAAGGGGGCCTCGTCCCCTCTCTACGACCTTCTGGCGCACACAGGAGACGACGCCCCCTCTTTCTGCGACCTCCGGCTTCCCCGTCAGTGCGCTCATGGGAACGAGGTGGTGGGGTTGTCTCGCCCCCCGTTTTCTATGCGTGCCAATGATCGTAGAGGGGGCGAGGTAATTTTTTTGAAAGACTCGCCGAAGGTGAGGGAGAGGCCCCCTTCTCTGCAATTTTCATTTAATATTATTTTATTTTTTTAATCATATCAGAATAGCAAATTATTTACGCGAAGGAGAGAGAAAGTCGATAGCGCAATTGGAAAATGGCCAATCATAGGTCAAAAGGTAATTGGTAAAATAAATTAAAAGATGAAAGACAGTTTGTCTTATCATAAAGTGAAGTTGGAGGATAGGAGAAAGCGTTAAAGTTGGAGGGCACCTAGTGAAATTTATCCCGATTTTAACTGAATTAGATGATATGTTTAGCTATTGATATTTTTCTTAATATTAATTATAACCATTTCGTCGGTCCTCTCCAAGTTTGCGGTTGTTGTTTTCTTATGAAAAATATTTGTTGGAATGAAAACAAATATGAACGTACATTGGTAAGGCATTTTATGTCATGAGGAGATGCCCCAAACACATGATAAAGCGAAAGATGGTAAAAAATCAGCGACAGATTTGTTCTTCACACTTGCAGCTTTAACATTTTGTTATCTTGATGAACGCTCTGGCTGTGTGCTGCTTGTGTAGATTGCTTTTGGATTGATTACAATTACCCTCCCCAATGCAAACATAAAGATGATCCATTCTTTTTTTTTTTATAAAAAGGATGGTGATCTATTCTTAAGTTGAAAGGTCATTGGTACAGAATACATTATTGAAATGAATACTGAAGTAATCCTAGAATTGAGATACTATCTTGAAATGAATAGTAATGAAAAATTCATACTACTTTAGATTATTGTGTCTTTATGAGAGAGGCAAAATATATTTAATCTAGGTGACATCTTTGTGCTTCTCGTAATTTAAATATATTTTAAAATATATATATTTTTTATTTCTTTTCATGGTTATGTACTATTTTTTGTAATACACAACATATATGTAAATATCTTACAATTTTAAAGTATGACAATATGTTAAAATGAATATAAAAGACAGTTTATCTTTCATAGTATTAGAATAATTATTCTACTATTTGCATTCAAGCATGTGAATTGTAAAAGTAAAAATTTTAACAGTAGTTGATAAAATATAACTAATAAATATTTTATAAAAAATAATATCATATATTTAAAAAATGAGATTGGCCTTTTCAATATATTTCTAAAAATTAGGATCCTATTTAAAGAGAAGAAAATGAGTACCATTTAAATTTTTTCATCTCAATTTCTCATGGGACTAATTTGAATCATGAAAGTACTTTCAAAGCTTGTGACACGATGTAAACATTTTATTGTGTAACTTGTCATTATGGTGTTGTACGTTGGAAAATTTTATCTCATTTTTCTTAAAATATAATTTACATAATAGTTTGAACAAATTTAATTATATAATGCATGGCATTTCAAATTTCAACTAATTTGGATTTATATATTATAATGGTAAAAACACCATTTACATTTTCAAATCAGTATTATTTTTTGTGCTGAATGAAAAAGGAAAATGTAAAACTTCAACATAATTTAAAAAATGGACTAAACTTGACCCTACAAGTTTTAATTAAGTTATATTTAGGCAATATATAAGTAATGTCATTTATGTTTCCAAATGGATGTTACTTTTTACATTGGATAATAATAAGAAATATGAAAAAAATATCATGCTTTGAAACAATATGTTTAATAGAAAATATATTAGTTTGCATCATTTGTACATTAGGCCACTAGCTCCTTGTGATCTAGGCTGTCGGATCGTCTTCTTTATGGATTAGGGGTCTAGATGAAGGCGATAGCTTAAGCGAGTTAGTTTGAGGTTTTATTGGTTTTTTTTTTCTAATCTGGTTCAGCCTCCCCTCTCTTACCAATGGAGTAGTCTCCCCAAACAAAAATCTCATGCCTTCTCTCTCATCTGGACCTAGCCCTCGCACCCTCCTGCAACTAGTTGCAGGCTCTCGCACCTCGTGGGCGAACTCCGGCAAACCCCATGCAAATTGAATGCATGAGATGAACTCCAGCGAATCCCTCTCCAACCTAAACGCGGACCATGCACATACATTGTTGGGTGATCCCCTCCATGTGGGAATTCCAACAATCTCATTGATGGTTTCTTGTATTGTGTGTGAGCTTGTGTAGCTGAACAAATGAGAGACAAAAGGAAAAAGTGAAAAAGTAATGGATTGTTTCATTCCTATGGGTGTGTTGAGTTGAAGAGTGTTGTGCTCTTTGTTGCTATCATTGTCTTTTTCCAGCAGAAAAATATGGTTCTTCTATTTCCTTTGAGTTGCTGCTAGTTGGAGAAGGAAGAGTTAGTTTTGTTGCCATTTGCTTGTTCTTTGTGAAGAAGAAGAGATGAGAAGTGAAAGCATTGTGTTTCTTCGTGCTCTTAAATTTTAAGTCTCTAAAGAATCTATTGGCACTCCATTATGATGATCTTTTCTTTCATATTTTAGTTTCATCTTGTTTCTTAGTGTAAATGAAAAAGTGCTTATTGTAAAGCTTGTTCGTAGAAGAACATTTATCATATAGTGAAGATTTTGGATTGATCTCAATCCCATAGTTTTGTACCCTTGATTTGAGGGGGTTTTTCCACGTTAAATTGGCTGTGTGCATATAAGTGTCTTGTGTTGCATTTTCTATCTTGTGCAAATTTTAGCAATCCATATGTTTACTGCATAGTGTACAACTAGTCCTTATTCAGTGTTCACATATGCATAGTGTACGCCTAGATTATATTTATTTCTGGACTATGTATGGTATACGCCTAAATTATAGTTATTTTCGAATTGTGCAAGGTGTACGTCTAGACTATAGTCATTTTTGGATTGTGCAAGGTGTACGTCTAGACTATAGTCAGTTTGCATTGCAGAAAGATCTACGCATGGATCTAAGTCTTCTGCATTTGCGCTTTGGGCCCAACAAATCTAGTATCAGAACAATTGATTATGACCAAAAAGATAGATTTTGGCACAAGCAGGATAATTAGTCTAAATGGGTCTAATTAAATCTTTGGAAGAACTAGATGAAAGATTTGCTTCATGTGAATGCAATGCATCTTTCATTGTTTACAACACAAAAATTAAATACTAAATTAGATGAAGAATGGGAATTTGAGCATGAGAAGTATGTGGATTTATAAGGCAGTTTGTAGATGAGAATGTCTATAACCACATACAAAATGAAAACCATGCAATGACACTTTGGAGCAAGCTTGAAAATTTGTATGTGACTCGCATAAAGTGTGTTAGAGAATATCGGATGAAAGGGGAGGTGATGTCCTCTAAGACATAGGTCTACCATGGTGTGTTACTCTTTAACACAAAAAAAAAGACGTCGAATGAAGTTTCAAAATTTACAATCTCTCTACACTATCTAAATGCAATATGTGAGCGTACGGTGTATCATTGTACTACTCAAGGTTCGATCCACAGGGAAGCAGTGTTTGTAAAATATTCGAGAAATCCTTTGGAACAAACTCAGCAAAGAAAAGAAAAAAGGTAAATGCTGAAAATGAAGGAAGAAGGATTACAATGCAATTGGTTCTTTTAGTTGTTTTTGAAATGTAAAGGAGAGATAATGCGAAACGATAGTTCATACTGAGAAAACACGTGAGAATCAATCAAGAACACATGCTGATGACTTATGAGAGGTGCTTCTGTTACATGACTCAAAGTTCTTTAGTTTAAAATGATACGGGTAAAACAATCGAGTGTCCTTTCAGGTGTGCATTTGGTTAGTCTTGATGGTAAAAACACTCGACTCTACAGCCACACACGTGGTGGCAGAAAGCCTATGTTGCACACGTGAAAGGAATTCGTAAAAACGGTGCTATTGTCTCCCAAAGTACGGATTGAGCTTTACTTCTTTTTGGATTTGAGTTTAAGTCTCGTGTCCACTGAGTATCAGGCATCACTACAAGAAAACTGACGATTAGCGACGCAAAATAGCATCCCAACTTCTAGTGATTCTATGTCGATGCCACGAGCATCGTTATAGCGCCGCAGTTGATTCCCAAAATGGTGTTTGCCTCTCAATAGCATCACATTAGCATATCTTAGCATTTCGTGAAATAGACGCTAAAGGAGGCGCCATAAAGACGTCACTTAGCCGCTATTATTGCGTGTGGTATAGAGAAAATGCGCGGGAGAACTTAGCACTATTGTAGCATTGACAATGTTCGATGCGAATCTAGCGTCTCAAGATTTGAGACGCTATGTCGATGCTATCTAGAAACCGATATGGGCGTCGTATTGCGCGGATTTAGCGCCGAGAGGTGCGACACTACGTGGCATCACAGATAATGCGACGCTAATATAAATACATACACTACAAGAAAAGGCCCATTAGAGATGGTCAAAACCATCTATAATTTGCCCAAAACCGTCCAAAATTATGATTTTCGACGGAACCGATCCATCGAAAAATGGTTGTCGCAAAATGATTTTTGACGGTTGGAAAAAACTTGTCGGAAGTTCCGACGGTTGTGACCGTCCCAAAAGTTCGGAGGCAGCAACCGTCAAAACTTTCAGTGGTTGCAATCGTTGAGACTTTCGGTAGTCGCTGTAACCGTCGAAACTTTTCGCAGTCATCGCAACCGTCAAAACTTTCGACGATAGCAACCGTCAAAACTTTTGGCGGAACTTTCGATGGTTGCTACCGCCGAAAGTTTTGACGGTCGTCGCGATCATCAAAACTTTCGGTGGTCGCAATCGTCGCAAAGAATTATTATAATATAAAAAAATTAGCCCACCGCCAACGGCCGAATTCGACCGCCAGCAGCCAGATCCAATAGGCAGGCGGCCGATCCGACGACCAGCGACCAAATCCGGCGGCAATCGGCCGATCTGCCCCCCCAACCCACGGCCAGATCCGGCTGCCCGCGGCCAGATCGGACTGCGAAGTGGCCAATCCGATCGCCTGGGGTCATATCGAACTACGAGGCGATCGATCCGACTACCTGTGGATAGATCTAGCTGCCAGGAGGCCGATCCGATCGTCTGCGGATAGATTCAGCTGCCAGGAGGCCGATTTGGCCGCCCGCGGCCAGATCAGAACGCTAGGCGACCAATCCGGCCGCTCGCGGATTGATCCGCTGTCTGGCGCCCGATTCGGCCCCCCGCGGGTCGCCGGAGAGATCAGAAAGAGAGAGGGAGGGAGTGTCGCCGGCGGGTCTTCATCCGGGAAGTCGTCGCGTCGAAAAGATAGGAGAGGGAGAGAGAGAGGAGAGATAGTCGTGAACAGGGAGACAGATGAGAGAGGGTAAGAGGTAGAGATGAGAGGAGAGTTATAATAAGGTGACATATATATATATATATATATATATATATATATATGCAGGGGTACAAATTAAAGAGGGAAAGCAGGAAAACGAAAAAAGGTGTGGGAGAGTTATTTTTTTAATTACTGACGGTAGACCGTCAGAAACATTAACCAACGGTCTGGACCGTCAATAAATTATGTAAGTATACTTACATCATATAGTATTTAATTTTCTGTTACCGACGGTTTAAACCGTCGGAAATTTCCACAGTTTGAGCGGTCGATAATTATATTAATAAAATATCGCTTATATTATATTGTTTTCCACTTACAGACGGTTTGGATTGTCGAAAGTTTCGACGGACGGGTATCCGTCGAAACTTTCGACGTTCATAAATGTCAGAAAATAAAATAATAATATTATAGGTTTCGTAATTTATTTTTTAAATTTTTAACAGTTGTAACCGTCAGAATTTCCGATGGACCAATATCCGTAGCAAAATCCATCGCAAATTATGAAGGATTGCTATCCGTTGCAAACTGTCCGTCGAAAAATCCCAATTTTCTTATAGTGATATTCCTATTGTTGCCTACACATGTAACACATACAATGCTTAATTGGCACTATTTTAACACTTACTTGACATCTCATAACTATATATGTTTGAGGAACATATATGTTAAATAAGAAATAGATAACTATATATACGCTATCTATATTTATATAACTATATGTTATCTATTTTGACGCAACCCCATATATGTTAATATATATTATCTATACTATACTTCAATGAATAAATAAATTAAATATTATATTATGTGTTCCTACATAATTACTTATATATCATAGGAGTGTTCCTAAATATATAATTTATTACCTATATTATATGTTACTTATGCATACAATATATATCATATCTTAATTATACATATATTCTTTTTATATTCTTAATCATAGAATTATCATGGTTGAATTAAGAGATATGATTTGTTACAAATTATCCCATTTTAGCGTCGCAGTGGAGGCTCAATAGCGTCTACGTAGCGCCACAATAGAGTCGCAATTATGGTCAACGCTACAGAGACACTATTGGCGTCTCGTTATTGGGACACTAACACGTATGAGACGCTACGTCGACGCTAATGTGTCACTAATATATTTTAGCAACTCTTTAACATCTTTATAGCGCTGCAGTAGCTGACTTTTTATTACACTCACTTAATCAAGCATATATAGACATATAAATACACGCATATACTTATACTTATATATAATAAGTACACATATACATATTATTATCACTTAATCTCGCACATATAAATATATACATATATATACTTACAATACGTATACATATACACATTATTGTCACTTAATCTCAAACATATATAGACATATACATACACATATATATTTATAATACATATAAATATACACATTGTTGTGACTTAATTGTATGATCCCAAGGCACTAAGAGGAGGGTGAATTGGTGTTTAAAATAAAAAATGTCGACTTTACAAAATACATTGTGGAAGCTTAAAATCGATTCAACAATCTTTAAATCAACACAAATCAAATCACATCACACAATATGAGAGGGAGAGGGAGAGAAAGCAAACACAAAATGCACGGGTGGTTGTTGACGAGGTTCGGCCACACCTTGGTCTACGTTCCCGCTCTGACTTCTCGATCTCGAGACCGCCGGAGATTCTACTAGAATCTCTTTCTTTGTTCCAAATGGTGCAAGGAAGAAAGCCCTTTACACAACCACTTTTTCTCCGCTTCGAGAGGCAAGGCAAACCTCTCATCCTAGAAAGCTAATATTTTCTCTCGCTCAAGAGGTAAGATTTGGAACCTCTTCTACACAGGAGCTCTCTCTATTTTTCTAAACAATTGCTTCTTTTTTACAATGACAAGCTCACAAGAGTGGAAGAGAGAAAGAAGAGAACAACTAAAATGATAACTTCAAGGAGAAAAATCTTCTTTTGATTTCTTCAAGTTTTGCTTCAATGATTGGATGGGTGCCTTTGTTTCTGACTTTGACACTCGTTTTATAGGCTTCAGCATGTGGAATATTCGTCCAGAATTAATTTCATATAAATACACGTATATACTTATACTTATATATAATAAGTACACATATACATATTATTATCACTTAATCTCGCACATATAAACATATACATACATATATATACTTATAATACGTATACATATACATGTTATTATCCCTTAATCTCGCACATATATATATACAATTTTGGCATATACACATATACATATAGACTTATAATTATATATATATACATGAATAATTATATATGCATTCCATAATTTTTAGATTGTGGGAAGGGAACAAAACGATTGGAATGGGGCACAATGTGATGAGACTCTATCTTGAATATATAGACCTAACATACATATAATACAAAATTACAATATATAGAAAATCTATAATAGAAAATTACAATATAGAAAACCTATTGATAAAGAAAATTACATACATATAATAGAAAATTAGAATATAGAAAACCTATTAGGGTCGCCCTGTCGTCTCCACATTGAGACGCTAAGATAATAGAAATGCTACTACGACACTAGTGTGTCGCTAATTTAGCGACGCATTAGCTTCTGTATAGCGCTGCATTAGCCAACTTTTTATTACCCTCACTTAATCGGGCACATATTGACATATAAATACACATATATAACACGTACACATATACATATAATCTTAAATTAGGAAGAAAATTTGAAATAGCGTCCCAATGATGGCGCCCCCTTAGCGTCGTCGCATCTAAGTGAGGCGCTAAATACTTAACTTAAATTCATAACCCCTCTTCTGCGTTTTCACTTTTTATCATTTCTTCGCTCGCTTGTCGATTTTCACCGCGACCGACGATGTCGACGGTCGACGCCTGCTGCTCTGACGCCCGACGATCGACGTCCGCTGTTGTTTGGGAGGAGGTGGCCGGCACGACACGAGGAGAATACTTGCGTGGCCTCGGCACAGCTGCTCAAGTACCTAAGAGGAGCGGAGGATATGCAGACGGTCCATCTGCTGCACCTAATATGATGCAACTATCGCAGTAACTATCACAACAGCTATCAGAGCAGGTGTCGCAGTAGTTGGCTCCTTTATTGCAAGCGATTCAGGGATTGATCCTGACGTAGAATCAATTCCCGCGAGGCCATGGACCGAGCACTTTGGGATCGAACATCCGGAACAACAACAATAACTCTCAAACCTAGGATAGAAACAAACTATGGATAGAAACTATACTCTTGTTACTTATAGACTTATTATTAGATATACGTATAGTTTGTTAGTTAAGTTTATTACTTTTCATATTCTTATCTTAAATATTATGCATGTGATGCTTTCATATTATACCTATGATGAATATCAATGCATTTATATGCATTATATAATTGTATGATGTGGGAAGGGAAAAAATATGGTTGTAATGGGTCAAAAAAATCTGTGATTAGCGCCTCCGTCGCGTCACACTCGCGTCGCAGACGTAGTCGATGCTATATTAAACATAACGTCTTTAGCGTCACTTTAGCATCTCATTGGTGACGCAACAGACATGATGTTGGCTCATAGTGGCGCCGAACTCATGTCAACTAACGCATAATGTTAGCGTATCTTGAGCGCCAGAATAGCATCTCTGTTGTTGCGCCACTTTAGTGTGCCATAGCGTCGTTTGACGACAGCTCCCAACCAAACATCACACGTCATCGTAACATCGAGGTAGCGTCGACTATTTGCACTAGTAGCATCTCCAACTTCTTTGGCTCTATTGCGACGCCATTAGCCATCGATTTCCGGTGTCACATTTTGTCGACGCTATTTGGACGCTGAAGGGACGCTATCTGTTCCAGAGACTCAATAGCGTCGCATTAGCATCTCGATTGTTGTGTCGCTATTTTCTTGTAGTGCATTCAAGAGAAATAAACCTAAGGCAAGGAGGCTATGGTCCATTCACGCTTGCCTTAGTGGAATACGAACGACCCTTCTAGACTGAATGCAAGATACTAGTGTGTCTCCGAGACGGTTTAGACGCTTTGAAGGAGGAGAAAAGTTCGATTCAGACAATGTGAAATAGGATTATTGGAAGTCCTTAAAAAATAACTCATTTTTATCTACCCTACTCGGGTCACTGATTTTGAATGAGGATCGAAGAATATCCCACCTTGGGTTGAACTTTCCAGAATCAAAAGTAGCAATGGTGAAATACAAATGCGCGAACACTCTTTGAATCCGTTTAAGATAATTCGAGTCTCCAACTCAATGCGGTCGTTTATTGCCAGAAATCCAGAATACGCACAACCTTTTCAGGTCGCAGATCAAAAGGTGGACGACGTCTAAACCAAACTACAAAAACTGCCATTGCTGATTCTATGAAAACTTTAACTACGAACCATTGCATGCATAGGCTTGATTTCTCTACGTTCAATCGCGTAGAGTCTCTAACGTCTCTATGGTCGAGGGTGCAAGGCAGCGATGACTTAGAAAATCCTCCTAGCTTACGTCTACGAGGAAAACACAAAAACCACGCAAGGAATATCTTCACCCATGCTTGATTTCTCTACGTTCGATCGTGTAGAGCCTCTAACGTCCCTATGGTCGGGGGTGCAGGGTGAAGATAGTTCATGAGCTCAAATCCATGCACAAATCCAAAAGGTAAAGAGTTGAACAATGAAAAAAGGATCAAACACAAGAAAGCTCAACATTCAATACTAATCATGAAAAGCAACAAGATAAAACACAGTTAAAGAACATGAATCCAAAACACATAACTATCTCTCGGCCTCAGTAGGGCCAGTTAGTTACAATCCATGTGGAGAAGACACTTACCCGAATGAGCATTCTTGCTGGCAAAATAGAAGTGATACATGAATGGCTGGATGCGGAGAATGTTTGAAATGGCTTAAATTGTGCCCTGCATGTATTTAAATTAGAAGAATAATCGTGCCATGGGTATTATATGCATGCAAAAAAGTGGTGAAAATATAGACCATAATTCTCCACATCAACTCCCCTCAGACTTAAAGGTTTGTTTGTCCTTAAGCAATTAGCTAAGAACTTAGGCTTTGAGCACATCATGAACATGCATCATAATTCCTCACCCTCTTCCCCAACGTCACATGTTTTCCATTAGCTCTTTTTAGTTCATTTTAAAATTGCCCTGACAATATCACCACAGAAGCTCCTATACTAATGGGATACACAGGTTCCCTATTGGATGGTTGATTACATGCAAATTGCCTAAAAACATTTATATAACAATACTTGTCGTCATGCTGGAAAGGGACTAACCAACTTATTCATTTTCAAAAACTCTTTATATTCATATGCAATAGCTCTTTAGTTGCATGATGGGATAAAGTCAAATATGGTGGTTCCACTCAACATTTCCTAACTTTTCTTCCTAGAATACTGGGCATTGCTAGTGGTGCCCTGAGGGCATTCTCTTGTCTTCCCCAAAATTAGGTAGACAATGGAGTTATTGATGCTTTATTCAATATACATATATATATATATATTGAAGGTCCCACATCATTTTTCACTGGTTCTTCCTAGAATACTAGGATGCGGCACTTGAAAAGAAAAGTAAAGTAAAGTTCCCATTATGCAAATGAAGAGCTATGCAAATCATTAAGCATATTTTAGCATTTTAAAATGTCGATCATTAAGATTCAAGCAAGTGACAAGTCATTGAATGCATGAGTGAGCTTAGGCAATAGCATGTAGAGGACTATCCAATATCTAGTGATGGGCTTTGATGTCATGTCAGAGTATCAAATTAAAAGTTTGTGAAATCTTTGAAATATTGGCATTCAAGCATATAGGATGAGGGGCAAACAATGCATTACATGATGTTTCTCAGCTAAAGGCTGGAGGGCAATTCAAAATTTTTCAGTAGGGGTTCGCATGATGCATGTCAACATATCATAAAGTTTTCAAAATATTTGATCAATAGAACTTTAAACATGGACATTTTAAGGGAATAGAAATAAAGGAAACTATGTACAATGGTATGCAAAAAAAAAATTGAAGATATAGATGGAAAACATATCATTGTACCCCCCAGACTTAAACACAACACTGTCCTTGGTGTGTTAAAGCTGGGACGGGAGTGCAGCTTAAGAGGAAGACGTGTATGGGTTCCCCCATACTTGCTTCAATGCGTAGGAGTTTTGGAGCTAGCGTTTTATGCGAATGTTGCTTCATCGTAGCTTGTGCACCTGCAGGGAGAGGTCAGAAATAATCTGTTAAAGTTCGAAGAGGGTTGGCTCCACGGCATCGTCAGTTGTCGATTCTGGCTTAGGGGACTTCCGTTTTCTGGAGGTGGGTGATGCAGCACCGGAGGAGTGGTTGTGGTCTCGTCCTATCGTTGGTTTAGTCGGCTTAGCGATCCGCTGTTTCAGGTGTTCCGGAGTGATCTTCCAAGTTGAATTCTGATCGGATGGAGACTTTGTCAGGATTAGGGAGGCGCAACTTTTGTTGAGTTCCTCTTACAAGCAAAAATTTGTGGTATCCTTGGACTTTGATGAGGTTCCATTTACGGAGAGTCCTCATGCCGATTGTCATGGGTCCTCGAGCTATCTCCAGGTAACCAAGATACAGATCGCAGTGAATGTCGATAGTAGTGATGATTTCGCCGAATGCGATTGTGCCTGACTTCATCCCAACGCACTTGTTCCAGTTGGATAACCAGAAGGTTGACTTGTTTTTTGTAAGAAAATGCATCAATGATAAACATGTCAGAATCAATGATATGGGACTCTGTGTTGGCACGGCCCAAGATTGTGGACGAGACGAGTCGATGAAAATATCGAATAATGGGATTGGAAATCGCAGAAGCATGCCCTTTTGGTCTGATCATAAGTAATTTTGACACCTTGGATGTTGAAACGTTGGGGTGTTAGGCATCTAGGGATGTAGGGTAGGGCAAGGACTTGGCTAAGTTTTTGGTAGGACCATTGGAAGTCTTCGTTGAAGAGGCGAAAAGAGATTGCTTCCCGTTGGTTGTCGTCCTTGTAAGAGCTGAGGAATTTCAGGACAAGAGGAGGGTATGTGGTATAGACAAACATAAAGAAATCTTGAGCACTCATATTCTCAGTGATGCACTCCATGTCGTCGAGGAAGCCAAGTTAGGATAGAAATCAGCGAATTTACTAGAGAGGATGGATCGCGACATAAGAGAATTGTACTGGCGTCACTGATGGGAGAAGGAGAAAATAATTTCTTCAGGAGGGTAGACGAGGTTGGGATCTTTGTCTTCAGAGTGGACGAATGCATTGGGGGAAGACATAGGAGTCGGATGGGGTTCCGAATGCGTTCCCTGTGGCGGGTTTGCAGATGAAGGGAAGATGGTTGGCTAGCAGACTTCTTAGAGGGGGTAGGCGAACGTTCACCATGCCACCAATGGAGTGAAGAGCTTTAAGACGTAGGACCAGGAGAAAGTTCGACATGATGGGATGAATAATCGAATGAAGAATGGGAGTCGGGGGTAGGCGTAGGGGATTTTGATGGAGAGGGTAGTTTGGATGGGGAAGGAGAAGGGGTTATGTTAAGGTTTGGTGGTGGTTGACGGATGTACGTTTTGACGAAGGGGGAGTGGGAAGTCGAAGGATGGATGGAGGTGGGTGGTAGGGGAACTGACCCTGCTTCCTTTTCAGTAGGCGGTTGCATTGTAGGCTCCTACCGTCTTGGATCCGCCTTCATTTTACTCCGCTTTTCCTGGATGGATGGTGGTGAAGCAGAGAGATCCGCTTGGAGTGCAGTTTCAGCAGCTATGGGCAATGTAGCATCTTCTGCGTCAGACACTTCAAGAGGCCTGTGGACAGTTAGATACACTGGTGCAACAACATATTCAGCCAGTCCACCTTCATTCTGTCATTACAAATAATAAGTTTCTCAATGTTTGTATCTCTTTTTTGGGGGAAAGCTAATGAGGGAAACAGAAAAAAAAACAACAGAAAGCTTAATTATGGTTTCAAATGAAGCAAACAATTTACATAAATTATGTTAACATTGTAGTGATTGTTCTTCCCTCGATTCCATGATCTATTAAGAATAGCTTACATTAACAATGAATTGCAGCTATTTGTTGGATTTTATAAATGTAACTAGTTTAACTCACTCACGATTCGTGCAATTTAAATATATTTAATAAATAAATTTAAATGTATAAATAAAATATAATTTTATATTTTTATAATTTGTAATATATAAGTACTATTTTATGAAGCATGCATTATATCTTAAAAAACTAAAACAAATATTAATTGAGTTTATATTTTAAATATTTAAGATGATTACAAAAAGTATTATGTCTTTCATAATATTAGAATAAGTATTATTTTACATTCCTGTATGTGTGCTAAAAAATATACTACAATTTTGTTTTGGATAATAAATATTTTATAAAAACTAATATCATAAATTCGTAA
Organism: Pontederia crassipes; assembly: GCA_030549335.1. NCBI lineage: Eukaryota > Viridiplantae > Streptophyta > Magnoliopsida > Commelinales > Pontederiaceae > Pontederia > Pontederia crassipes. The sequence goes on along the minus strand of CM060189.1, from coordinate 69,753,127 downwards.
GAAAATGATATTGATTTTTTTCAAATCCTACTCTAAATAATGATTAAAGGTGATATGATTAATATATGTGATTTCAAATTAAAAACTAATATGACTCTTCATATCCACCTTAATGGAGTTAAGTAGATATAATTTAAAATTTAAAAATTATTAAGACTTGTCATAACTAACTACAAGTAATTAATATACTTAAGTTATCATATTTGTCATTAAATAAATTTATGCATGAAGCCAAAGACAAATAATTTAAAAATAGGATAAAAAAGAAAATAAGAATAAACGAAGAATATATATGTATATATATATATATAAGAAGTTGATGACCTCATTGAAATCCTTTAAGTAATTCTAAATTTGAAACATTTGGTTGATGGATCATTTACCTTTTGGGACTTTGGTATTTGCTTGTAATCAAATTGTAGCTGCCCTAATATTTGTTCAAGATTATTTTGCTCCTCAGTTATATGAAGCTGACAGTTAGAATACATCCGTTGCATTCTTGTCTGGCGATTGTGTTGGGCTTGACAACTAGAGATTTGTGTTTCATCTATTTGCACTTTTAGTTTTAAGTCTTTGCATCATTTTTAATGTTTACTCGTCGGAAGAGATGAATATCATCATATGTTTGAGTGTGAATTCTTGCTTTTTCTTATCCATTGTGTTGAACTTGTTAAGTTGCTTACATTTTCTATCTTAATATGAGAATAAACTAGCAATTAGATATCTTATCGTTCATTAAACTTTTTTTACAGTTTTTAGTCATTCTTCACTGATAGAATAGCAACTTTTGGAATATAAATAAATATATATATATATATATGTACCAATTTCATCTTTGATTTTTTTATAGATTCAACTGAACCAAGTAAGACAATCTGGTGGTGGATGTGTCATGCCTCCATAAGGATTCTGACTTCAAAGTAATGCTTAATTCCCAAAGGATTTTAAGCTCTCTTGATGTGAGATCTTAATACTTACAAGCCTGTAATCTTGTTTCTAATTCATGTTGAAATTTCCTGAGAGATTTTATTTATAGGATGATGAAAAAGATGGCAGACAGACTCATTAGTTCTTGTAACACTCCGAAATTTCACCCCCAAATGCCATGGGCAATTAGGTCATTTCGACAGTGTTAGCCCGTTCGCCATAATAGTATTAAAATAAAATGATTCATATAATAGTAGCGAAAACTAATGTTATTTTAAAATGAGATAACATCATCATTCGTTTAGCAGAAGATTTCAATTTAAAACATTAATAAAACTAATGTTATAGAACATAAACATGCAATTATTCAATTCTATATCTAGAACAGACTCTAGTGTCTCATGACTTCATCTATTCTTATGTCATATGCAACTTTGTCGTCATGAGTTGAATCAGCCATCCATCTAAGCATATCAGTTACCTGCACGGATCCAGAATGCAGGTTGCCCAGTTAGAGTATGTAAAGGCCAATGTAATAAAAATGCATCCTAAGCATGATACTACATGACATATATGTGACGTTTCATAAACAATAGAAACATGCATGCCGCGTCATATTCATCAATTATACATCTCATCAATTCATATCATAGAGTCATCAATAATAGTACTATAACGGTCAATCATGTATCAGTAAGCATTCCAAGTGGCTAGCACTCGTCGTTACCTTGCTTCTGTAATATCCTTAGGGTTGCTTCATAATCCATTGGATCCAACTTTCGTGATCATCAGTCTTTCAATTTAGTCAGTTCAGTAATCTTTGATCTTATCAGTAATTGAAGAATCAAGTCGTTGCCCTTCAGTAGGCTAGTTAGGCCTTAGAGCCGAGGCTTTGTCACCCGAGGATGAATGGGAATATACATACCGTTACCGGTAAGATACAGTTATTCTCCCAGGAAATTCTAACTCTAAAGTACAGGGCACAATAATTTCTCAAGGGAAATTCTAACACAATGAAGTAGGACACATATTTCCTGTCATTAGTTTGAGGGGAGACAAGTAATAGTATTTTTCAATTGGGTTCATTATTGTCACAATTATCAACACAATTTACATTGCTCAATCTTCCTATTTTAACCTAGTTACGGTTGTCCATGCATTTCGTATATATATACTATCATAAAGCATCAATACATAGTATAAGTACTTCGAAAATAACTTAAATATATCATATAAACTTCTATTGGTCGGTCACAGTCATGACAGAGTGGTCACGCCCATGACCCTACTGTGAAATAGCCATATTTTGCTTCTAAGTGTTGGTCACGGCCGTTCCAATTAATGTCACGACCGTGCCCAATAGTGTCACGGCCGTTCCCATTAGTGTCGCAGCCGTGAGATGGGATTTTTGTCCATCTGTGAGTTCAATACAGCCTGGTTGTATTTTTTTCCTTCCAGGTCGTATTTTTGGCCTCCAGGTCATATTGATCTCGCACCAGAAAATACTCGTGTTAGAGCTTTCTTGCCCCCATTAACACCCTTTTGCCCGTGGCTCGCGTTCTGCACATTTTTCAATAAAACTTTGGAGAAACACAATACAAAACATCCTAAAGTTTCTAGGTAAGATCTACATATCAATGAGCATAAAAAAATACATGAAAATCACATGAAATCCTCCATTGTTTCAAATCTAGGGTTCATCAATATCTCCCAATATAAAACCTTAACATATGAACCCAATCATGGTGATTCAAAAACATGAAACACATATAAAAAATTTTCAAATCTAATGAATGTAACCCTCAATCACAATCCATCATGAGGACAAGGTGCCCTCAAACTCTCAATCCATCTCAACCAAAACAAACCATTGAAAGAGGAGAGAGGGGTTGGATCCCCTTTACATACCTTGAACTCTCTAGTTGATTTTCCTCTTCTTCCTTCCTCTTCCTCATCTTCCTCTTCTTTCTTCATCAGGATCTCTTTCCTCAAGCCCTAGCCGTCAAGAGTCTAGATGGAGAAAAGAGGTAAACAAGAGATTCTTAGATCTTTATATAGGGAGGTTAGAGATTTTGGCCAAAAGACACAATTACCCCAGATAGAAATCTGGCTTGGAAATTGTTCTTTCATTTCATCTTTCAATTTCCATGTAGCTTTAGTTCCATTGTGGTGCTTCCATGCAATCTTCACCATTTACTACACTGTTCCTCAAATGACGCTCACCATATTCAAGTATCTCTGTCGGGTATTCTTCATATGTGAGGTCTTCTTTGATGATTGATTATTCAATCACCACCACATGGACGCTATCATACGTAAGCATATCAAGGAGGCAATGCTAGTTTGTGTGCTCATTCTCCAACTTTTTTCAGAATTTCAAATGGACCAATGTATCTAGGAGTCAGTTTTCCTTTCTTGCTGAATCTCATGACTCTTTTGATAGGAGACACATTCAATAGTACATGGTCCCTAACTTGGATAGATCTGTTCCCTTCTTTTCCTGTCAGCATAACTTTTCTAGCGACTCTGAGCTACCATCATCCTTTCCTTGATCAGATCTACTTTTTTGCATACATTTCTATTAGTTCAGGTCCTATTAGTCTTCCTTCACCAACTGCACTCCAACATGTGAGAGACCTACAAGGTCTTCTATACAGCGTTTCAAATGGTTCCATCTTTATGGATGAATGATAGCTATTGTTGTAGGCAAACTCATATAAGGCAAGATGATCATCCCAATTGCCTTGCCAGTCAATAGCACATGCTCTCAACATGTCCTCCAGAGTCTGGATTATCCTTTCACTCTGCCCATCACTCTGTGGGTGAAAGGTAGTATTGTAGTGCAGCCTTATGTCAAAAGCATGCTGCAATCCTCTCTAGAACCTTGCAGTGAATTTCGGATATTCGATACAATGGAAATAGGAATCCCATGTAGCCGAATGATCTCATCCACATACAATTGTACCATACTCGAGGCTGATTATCTTATATTGTATAATAAAAAGTGATCAAACTTAGTTAATTTGTCCACGATGACCGAAATAGCGTCATGTCCTTTTTGTGTCCTTTGAAGTCCTACAACGAAATCCATTGTAATTTCTTCCCACTTCCACTGAAGTATGGATAGTGGCTTCATCAGTCCTGATGGTTTCTGGTGTTCAACATTTATCTATTGGCAGACTAAACACTTAGACACAAATTCAGCCATCTATTCTCATATTTTTCCACCAAAATGTTCTCTAACACTATGTTTGGATGAACACTCATTAAGGGGAAGGGAAGAGAATGAGGGGGAAGAAAATGGGAGAGAAGGGAAGGGAACTTTTACACCCCAATTTGGGGTTGAAACAAAATAGCACAAAAGGAGGGGAATGGAGAGGAAAAAATGGATTTTTCCCTCCATTTCCCTCCTTTAAAATTTTATCCAAACAAGGGGAAATTTTTTTTCCCTTCCCCTCCCCCACTTTACCCTCCATTCACCTCAATCCAAACACAGTGTAAAAGTCCTTGAACATCTTGGTAGTTCCTGGGTAAATGATAAATTTTGATTCGTGATACTCAATCAGAATTTCTTCCTCAAATTCCTTGACCTCAGGTATCCACAGTCTGCCTTGGAACCTGAAAGTTCTATCATCATCAGTTTTATAGTCTGGGTGTCCATTCTCACACAGAGCTTTCAAATCCTTGTATTCTGGATCCTCTTTTTGTGCTTGAGCAATCTTTGTCACTAGTTCAAGCTGGATGACACAATGCATCATCAATTTTCTTTGTATGCTTCATTCAATTAGAGTCTACTTGTAGACCCTCAAACAAGCCACTGATCCTTCATATTTCTTACTTAGAGCATGTCACTGAGTTGGCCTTCCCTGAATGGTAGAAAATACCAAACTCGTAATCCTTCAAAAACTCTAGCCATCTTCTTTGTTTCATATTGAGTTCTTCTTGAGAGAACACATACTTGAGAATCTTGTGATCTGTGTACATTTCGAATTCTTCTCTATACAAATAGTGACATCATATCTTTAAGGCAAATACCACTGCCTTCAGTTCTAGTTCATGTGTGGGGTAGTTCCTCTCATGAGGCTTGAGTTGCCTTGAAGCATAAGAACCCACTCTTTCATGCTGCATAAGCACACATCCCAGTCCAGTGCCACTAGCATCACTGTACACCATATAACCTCCAATTCCTGTGAGAATTATTAGTATCGGTGCAGAGGTCAACCTCTTCTTCAATTCTAGGAAGCTTTCCTCACATTTCTGATTCCAGTTGAATTTCTCTTCTTTCTTAATCAATTTGATCGTTGGAGAAGCAATCTTGGAGAAATCTTGAATGAACCTTCTGTAGTAGCCGGCCAATCTTAGAAAACTCCTGATTTAAGTACAGTCTTTAGTTTTTTCCTGCTTTAACCTTTGTTGGGTCCACCGAAATGCATTCCTTTGAAACAATATGACCCAAAAACACCACTTGTTCCAACCAGAACACACATTTGGAGAACTTTGCATATAGTTGATGTTGCCTCAAGGTCTCCAGAACAATATGTAGGTGCTTATGGTGTTCCTCAGTATTTGATGAATATATCAGGATGTCGTCCACAAACACTATCATAAACCTATCTATGTGAGGCTTGAATATCCTGTTCATCAAATTTATAAATACTGCAAAAGCATTTGTCAGTCCAAAAGGCATAAAAAAATTCATAATGGTCATACCTTGTTCTGAAGGCTGTATTTGCTATGTCTTCATTAGCTACTCTGAGCTGATAGTATCCACTTCTCAAGTCAATCTTTGAAAAGACTAATGCAGAAGACAACTGATCAAAAAAATTATCTATCCTCGGCAGTGGGTACTTATTCTTGATTGTCACTTTATGGAACATCTACATAGCCTCAGTGATTCATCCTTCTTCTTCGCAGATAGAACAGGTGCACCCCAAGGGGACACACTTGGCCTAATGAAGCTTCCGTCTGGTAATTCCTGCAATTGTGCTTTTAGTTCCCTTATTTCAGCTGGTGCCATCCTATAAGGAGGTTTGGAAATTGGGGCCATCCCTGACATTAGCTCAATATGGAAATCAATTTCTATTTCTGGATGTAATCCTGGGAGCTCATCAGGAAATACATCTAGAAAGTCATTCACAACTTCGAGTTCCTGTAGTGGTATAGGTTGGAAGTCACTTTTGACCACACTCGTAAAAAATCCTCGGTAACCCTTGTTTGACATCTTGGTTGCCTTGGCTGAAGAAACATCATCTTCCTTTCCTTGGATGGGTTTCCACGAAAAGTTATAGAACTGTCATCCTTCTTGTTAATCATAACTTTTCTTTGTCAGCACATTATGTAGGCATCATGATATGATAACCAATCCATGCCCAATATGACATCATAGTTCATCATAGTTGACCCCCTCTATCATCACTGGTGTCTCTGGGAGGTATTGCCTTGTGGAAACCCTCCTTAGTGGTGTTGCTATTTCTAGCTGTCACTTCATATTTTCTCTCACAACATTCAGTTAGCAAAAACATACGATATAAAAGAATGAGTGGCACCATAATCAAATAGAACATCAGCTACAAAGAGGTTACCTTGGATCACCTCATTGGACTTCTGGGCCTCATCCACCTGCATGGTGTAGACCCTACCTAGTGCCCTTTGTTGATTCTCTGTTTTGCCCTTGCCATTGTCCTGATACTCGAACTTTTCTTCAGGACAGTCTCTGACAAAGTAGTCAGTCTTGCCACAGCGTAGGCATGCCTTAGTCCTGAACTTGCACTCTTCATGATCGAATCTGTGGTAGTGAGGACAAGCTTTGTCTTTTCGTTCTCCTTCAGTCTTGGAGTAGGGTTTGGAGTCCATGTTCTTATTGTCTTTACTTTTCTTTTGGTCCTTCCTGAACTCCTTATTCTGTTCATTCCCCTTCTGTGTCTCAATTTCTTCAGCTAGTTTGGTTGCCAAAGAAATTGCCTTGGCCATGGTCTCGGGGTCGCCACATTTGACACTCATCCTCAGGCGAGGGTTCAGTCCCTTGATAAAGTGGTTCATCCTCAACTCTCCATCGTCCTTCAGAGGACTATACCTCTCAAGCTCAAGGAACTTGTTGAGATATTCGTCTACAGTCAAGCTGCCCTATTGTAGGTTCATGAACTTAGCTCGTTTTTCCCCTAACATGTCGAGGCAAGTAATGGATCCTGAAGGACTTTTTGAAATCCCACGAGGTGATCTCGTCATCTTCGTAGAATTGGGTCCTTAGCACCAATTTCCACCAGTGACGAGCCTGGTCAACCAGCTGATGAGTAGCCAAGTTGACCCTACGTCGATCGGAGCAGTGTATGGCTTGGAACTTCTTAGTGATAACAATTCATCATGAGGACAAGGTGCCCTCAAACTCTCAATCCATCTCAATCAAAACAAATCATTGAGAGAGGAGAGAGGGGTGGATCCCCTTTACATACATTGATATCTCTAGTTGATTTTCCTCTTCTTCCTTCCTCTTCCTCTTCTTTGTTCCTCAGGATCTCCTTCCTCAAGCCCTAGCCGCCAAGAGTTCAGATGGAGAAAAGAGGTAAACAAGAGATTTTTAAATCTTTATATAAGGAGGTTAGAGATTTTGGCCAAAAGACACAATTACCCCTGATAGAAATTTGGGGTGTTACAGTTCTGCAATCATTGATTCCGATGTGAAAGGAGGATTGAGGTGGCCTCAGGGGTAGGATGCAATAGCTGAAAGTTTCTCTGTAGGTTTAGTTTGGTGTACCAATTTATAGATTAATATACAAGTATAAATAAAGTTTTGATAATTATTATAAATTAGAATATTTCAATTATATATTGTTTATAATATTCATCAGTCACTAGTGCATCGCATGGATTTAGGACTAGTTTCGCTTAAATGATGAAATAACAGTATATTCATTAGTTTTATATTTTATTATTATTATTATTATTATTATTATTATTATTATTATTATAAATGTTAAGTATTTATAATAATATATTTTTATTATAAAATATAATCTTATATATATATATAAGCAGAGGTAGAAGGTACCACGTGTCGAACTCTCATAAATTGAATGTATAAAATGATTATCTTTTCATTATATCATTAGATGTTCAAAAGTTAGTTATTAACATTATATAATTTTATTTATTTATGTTTTAAAATTTTACCTTTGTAGCTATAAATAAAGAGATTTTTAGTTTTCATTTTCATATTTTAAGTTAGTTTTTAAGTATATAAATTTTTATTTATTCATGTTTTTAAATTCCATATTTATAAATATAAATAGAGGGGCTTTCACTTTATCAAAGTTAGTTATTAAGTATATATAATTTTATTTATTTATGTTTTTAAATTTGATATTTGTAACTATAGATAAAAAGGTTTACAGTTTTTCTTTGCATACCCCACGCCCTCTTTGAAGATGAAGAGCGTGTGTGAACCTACATATATAGATTTGTGCGCGATAAAAATTATTTATATATAACTTTTTCTGTCCAATAAAAATATTAAATGTTATAAGAAAAAATACTTATCTTTACCTAACAAAAAATATTAAATATTATAAGGGCTTTCATTTTTTATTTGCATACTCAACATCATCTTTGAATACAATAAGTGCATGCGGACTCATTGTATAAATATATATGTGCATAATTTCTTTTTGTGTATATATATATATCAGGAAAATTTATTAATTAATTAAGATATTCTAATGAACTAATAATAAATTATTTAACTACTATAAATGAAAGCTTTTTTGTAACAAATTATTCAATTACTATAAATGAAAAAATCTATGTATATAAAATCCTCAATAATTGTTATTAGCTCTAACAAAAAAAAAGACATGGCCACAAGGAGAATAGAAAGAAATATTATCATATATGTTAGTATTTATACATCTTTATCTTTTTTTCTATGAAACAATAGTTATCGATAATTTTTCTACATCATCTTTCAAATCATATTTTTGACATTGATCTCACAAGTAATTATTATTTTCACTTGTGTTTTTACAATTTTAGTCACAAATTACTATATTTGAATCTCAAGCAGTATTTACTAACGAGTTATCTATAATTTTTTTAGTAGAGGCTTTTTCATTTTTTCTCTTTCGTTGATAACAATTGTCAATAAATAAAACTAGGATATAAATAATTTCTATTTCATTAAATAATGTATCTTATATCCAAATTTTATATAAAATATTTTTTGTGGCATAATATTAAATACATATAATGGTAATAAACTGATAGAGCATTTTTTATTCAAGTATACATGCATATTTTCCAATGTTAAATTGAGAAAAGAGATGACGAGTTGCCACATTGATTTCACCATATGATATTTTATTGATAGCACATAAGTTGTATATGATTTAAAATTATTTGATAAATTAAATATATTTTTCAATGTTTTTTTATGCAGCATGATGTAGTCCGGGACTACCCGAATGTGTTTCCTGAAGAGCTGCCCGGGCTGCCACCGGAAAGAGAGATTGATTTTCTCATAGAATTAGCATCGGGAAGACAACCTATCATAGAATCTGCATATCGAATGGGGCCCGTTGAATGTACGAATTGAAGACACAATTATAAGAGTTATTGGACAAAGATTTTATCCGGCCAAGTGTGTCTCCATGGGGCACATCGATGCTGTTCGTAAAGACAAAGGATGGTTCTCTTAAGTTATGCATCGATTATAGGATGCTTAACAAGGCCACAATCAAGAATAAGTATCTGTTGCCCCGCATCGATGATTTGTTTGACCAATTATCATCGGCAATGGTGTTCTCAAAGATTGGTTTAAGAAGAAGCTACCATCAACTATGTATAGCTGAGGATGATGTGCCTAAAATAGCCTTTAGGTCGAGGTATGACCATTATGAATTTTTTATTATGCCTTTTGAACTAATGAATGCTCCCGCAGCCTTCATGAATTTGATGAATAGAGTTTTCAGTCCATTCTTGGACAGATTTGTCATTGTCTTTGTGGATGACATATTGATACACTCATCGAGTCCCAAGAACCTTCGGCAACACTTACAAATAGTGTTAGAAATCCTAAGATAGCACCAATTATTTGCCAAGTTTTCAAAGTGTGAATTTTGGCTAGACCAAGTGGTGTTCGTAGGCCACATAATTTCAGGATAAGGCATTTCCGTGGACTTGGCAAATGTGGAAGCGATAATTAATTGGGAACAACCAACGACGATGACCGAAATTAGAAGTTTTCTGGGCTTAACGGGATATTATAGGAGGTTCATACAAGACTTTTCAAAAATTTCAGCACCATTGACAAGGCTCACAAAGAAAGGAGAAAAGTTTGTGTGAATCCAAGCATGTGAAGAAAGCTTTCTTGAGTTGAAGAGAAGACTCACATCGGCACTAGTACTCTCAATTCCATCGGGCAGCGGTGGATTTGTGGTTTATAATGATGCATGTGATTCTGGGATAGAATGTGTTCTTATGCAACGTGGGAGTGTGGTTGCTTATGCATCTAGGCAACTAAAGAAGTATGAAAAGAACCATCATACACATGATTTAGAGTTGACAGCAGTGGTGTTTGTATTAAAGACATGAGACACTACTTGTATGGGGAGAAATTCGAAGTGTACTCGATCCACAAAAGATTGAAATACATTTTCTCACAAATAAAGCTGAATATGAGGTAAAGACAATGGGTGGAATTCTTAAAGGATTATGAATTCGACATCACATATCATTCGAGAAAGGCAAATATGGTGGCAGATGCCTTAAGTCAAAAATGGGATGGAAAAATGACATGTTTGAGAGTGCATAGATGGAACATGATAGAAAGCATCATACAATGGAGTCCCACTTCAATTGGTGGCCGAATTATGCTAATGGCTCAATATGGGATTCGAATTAATCTTCTTACTGAATCATCCAAGCACAAAGAGAAGACCCCAAATTTTAATACATGGCAGCACTATGTCATAAAGAACATACGGGATTCAGATTTGCTAGTGATGGCGCATATCAATTCTGAAATAGGCTTTGGGTTCCAAATGATGAAGAGCTCAAAAAAGAGGTACTAAATGAATGTCACAAGTCAGAATTCGCAATTCACTCCAGAAGTACAAAGATGTAGAAGGATGTGCAAAGAAGTTTTTGGTGGAATAATATGAAGATGAAAATCGCCAAGTTTGTCTCCAAATGCTTAATATGTCAACAAGTGAAAGTCGAGCATCAAAGACCACTCGCTTTACTTCACCCTTTGGATTTGTCGGAGTGAAAATGGAAGAAGATAATTATGGACTTCGTTGTTGGCTTGCCCAAAACGAAAAATGAAAATGATTGGGTGATTGTGGACAGATTCACAAAATCGGCCCACTTCTTGCCTATAAAAATAAGGTAATTTTTGAACATCTTGGTGGCACTTTATGTCAAGGAAGTTATCCGCTCCATGGGATCTCATTCTCCATTGTGTCGAATCGGGGCCCAAGATTCACTAGTAGATTTTGGAAAGGATTCCAAAATGCATTTGGGATAAAACTAAATTATAGCACCACATTCCATCCGCAATCGAATAGCCAAAGTGAAAGGACAATCCAAACTATGAAGACATGTTGATGGCATGTGCTTTGGATTGGCAAGGTTCATGGGATGAACATATTGCATTAGTCAAATTCGTCTACAATAATAGCTATCATTCGATAATAAAGATGACATCGTTTGAAGCTTTGTATGGTCGTCCATGTGTTGGTTGGAGGTGAGAGAAGGATCACTTCTAGGACCGGATATTGTGGAGCAATATGCTGAAAAAGTGAAGTTAATAAAAGAAAGAATGCAAGCTGCCCAAAGTCGACAAAAGAGCTATGGTGACTTGAAGAGAAGAGAATTGAAATTTCATATTGGTGAACATGTTCTTTTGAAGACTTCACCAACAAAAGGAGTGATGTGCTTCAGCCGGAAAGGAAAGCTAAGTCTGAGGTACATTGGACCTTTCGAAATATTGGATAGAATTGGTGAAGACGTATATAGATTTGCGCTACCACCATCTTATGCAACCATTCACATGTATTTCATGTGTCAATGTTACGGAAGTACAATCATGATGATTCCAATGTGCTGATTGTGGAAGAACCAAAGAGTATCCGATTGAAGTGTTGGAATTCAGCGAGAAGCATTTGCGCAACAAGGTTGTGCTTATGATGAAGATCGCATGGAAACATCATCGATGTCGAGAAGCTACTTAGGAACTCGAAGAGAAAATGAGAGAAAAGTCTCCACAACTTTTCAGTAAGTGTTACATTCAATTAAATTCGAGGATGAATTTTCTTTTAAGGATAGTAGAATGTAACACCTGTCCAACTTAGAGAAAAAGAAATAAAAATAAAAAGAGGGCATTGACACTTGGCAGCCCTCCATTTCACCCACAATTCTGCCCACTAACTATATAAACCCTCCCACAGCCCTTCTTCATCTCTTTTCCCCATTTTTTGAAAAATACAGCAAGTCTCTTGTGCCCTAGAGCTCCATTACGAGATTGAATTGTGATCCACACCCTTTTCTGTAGCAGATCAACAATAAGTAATAGAGGATTTGGAGCAAGGGGAGAAGGAGAAGGAGAAGAAGGAGAAGGACCTAGTTGGGAGAGGAGAAGGAGAAGAAGGAGAAGGACCTAGTTGGGAGAGGAGAAGGAGAAGAAGCACAAGAGGATAGTTTTGAAAGAAAGGTCTTTTGACTAAGAAAGAGGAATATAAGGTGGATCCCTACTTTGGTCATAGACCAAGGTAGATCTAAGTCTAATAAACTCTACGGATAGATTCATAGATTCTGCCTAGATGCATTTTGTTAGAAACATCAGTTTGACACTTAAACTAGAAGCATGCTTAGATTCATAAAAAACCTAGGACATCATGTGTTAGAAATTACTTATATTATGCTAATTGATTCTTGAATGAGTGTCCAATAGTTATATGTTTGAGTGGCAAATTGCTTGTTGTATTGCACTGTGAAAAACATAGGAAAATGTCTAGTTTTCATTCAGCAACATAGACCGATCGACCGTCGGGCAAGGCCGATTGACTGGTGTGGTTGTGTAAATCGTATCATATGGAAATTAAGATATGATCGATCGACCGCTACTAGTAGTCGGTCGACCGGTAAGTATTCATGCTGATATCTTGTCGATCAACCATTGGATGATACATCGGTCGACCCGTGGTCTTGTAATATCGGTCGATCGCTTCTGTAGTTCGATCGACCGATCGTAAGTTAACATAATCGGTCAACTTTCAAGGCTCGACCGGTCGATTGATATTTCAAATCGGTCGACCGGTCTAGCACAGAAACAGAGCCTGTAAGTTGGTTCTTATGAAAAATTAATTTATAACCTAGCTAATATCGATATGCATGCTCAATCATAAATATAATTGGCTAACGTAATGATATATTGATTGATTGAATCCGTTGGAGGAACGTAATTGATGAGCCTATTTTATTGGGAGGTAGATGCATTCATATTGATTGACCAATCCTTCGGGACACTCATTGTTTGGGAACGGACAGATTTTCCGTGGCCTAATTAGCCACACCATTGTTTGGCTAAGGCAAGATTCAGTCCTCCGACCAATTGTTAAAGGCTCACACTATTGATTGTTATTGATTGAATTGAATTGAAATTGGTGTTGTCATATAATGAGAATTGATGAATGGCTATATGGGGACCATATATTGGAAGTCTTGGTGCAAACTTTCACTCATCGTATGATAACAAATAAAATAATGACAAATTGATTAAGTATGAACACTATTGGACCGTGGGTCACATTGGGCATGATAATGCTATATTGATTGTATTATTCATGCTTAATATTGGTGAGCCTAAAGATCCAATGAAATTGATAAAATCTAGATTAAGGAAACACCTAGATAATCAATTGAATTGTATAGTCATTGTTCATTGTTATTGATGTCCATTATAGTGTTTTATGTCATATTATGCAATTTGTTCATATTATGACTTTAATCTTACATATTCTAATTGAATGTATTTTTCCTGTAATGGATTCTGTAGGAAATCAAGGCTAAGGCAATGCTGCTCATGATTAAAAAGTGTTGCACATGGCATAGCATGTTTATGATTTTAATCTCTTTTTTCATGGCCAATTAGTAGGTCTTATGTATTTGCTTAGAATCTTATTTCAGTTGTTGTATCTTGCTGTCCATGGTGGGATTTGCAATTTAAGTGTGTAACTTGAATGCTTAAGTTCATTCATATTATGCATGATGTTAGATGTACAATTATGGAGTTTTATCAAAAATTTGAATATCATATCGTGATCAATCCATGTGCCTTGTACATTGTGTTTTCGCTGCATACATATTATTGATTGTATTGAAAGCCTTGTGACACCACCGTCGGGCCGGTCCCGCATCAAATTGTGATTCGACGGCGCGGGAGACGCTGCCCCGGGAATGTGATAACCTAAATTATTCTTCTTATCTCAAAATGAGGAAAGAATAAAAACATTATATTCTTTTAAATAAAATTTATTATTCTCTAAATTTATTCTTCCTCCAAACGGCTAAGAAAAAAATACGAATAGCGAGCTGGTCCGGCACTTTTGAAATGCGCGCCTCGGTCCGCGTTTTAGATGACGCTGCCGCGTCCCAAGAGAGAGACTGCACTCTGCAGTTCTGCGCTCCTCCGGCCGGCGTTTCGTCTCTCTCTCTTCCGGGGCTTCGTTTCTCTCTTGGCCCTCTGTACTATGGCTGCGTTTGGGGGAGGGAGCGGTTTAGAAAAAGCATCTTTGAGAAAAAGGTGCTGTCGTTGAAAGATTGAGTGGGCAAACTTTGGGGAAAAGGAAAAAAAAGTTGCTTTGGGCTGTAGAAATTTTTGAAGAAAAGCATCTGCACTGCAGAATTTTTATCAAACAGCAGCCACAAAAAAAGCAAGTGATCACTCTTCTCGCAGCTCTCCCAAACGCACCTCTCTTCCTCTTCGGAGGAGACGCGGAAAGCTCCATGGCGTACATCCCGCCCCACAAGCGCCACTCCGCCGGCGGCAGCGGCGTCCCCAGTCCCACCCCCTACCTTCCACCGCCGCCGTCGATCTCCAAGCTCTCCCTGTCCTCCCCTGACCAGAGACCAAAGCAGGGCTGTCGAAAGCCCCCTGACGGCCCCGCAGGAACCGACCGTCGTGCGTACCCGACCAATTCCGGCATTAAGATCGCTTATGCCGACAGCGCCATTTGGCACTGGTGGTGGGTGTCCGCCGGACGCCGAGTCGACCATTCAGACCTCCGACTCGAGTGCTTTCCCCGCGAGTACTTGGAAAGGTGGATCGGCGACAAACCCCTCGTCCTCGTTGCCTCCATACCCGAGGGAGACGAAGGAGATAACCACCCACCGATAGAGGCCGACGGGGCGCAGCAGCCGGCATTGATAGCACGGAGGATCCTTCCCGACTTGCTTGCATCCGCCACGAGCGCCAGGGGCTTGACGGCTGCAGCGAACGAGGTGATTAAGCTGTCCGTGGCAGCAAGGATCGGGAAAGTTTTGTTTAATAGGTAAAAAAGTTTCTCCTTTCTTTTCGATCAATAATGCTGAAGGGATTATTTTGTTGAAACTTGATTTAATTGCACAGTAAATAGTATAAGCTTATTAAAGAAACTTGATGAAGAAAAAAAGCAAACCTAAGAAACATCATACATCTTATGGTTCATGAAAATGATATTATGATCTTGTGGGCGTCAGTTCCTTGTTTGCTGATTAATGCAGGAACTATCCAAACACTTTAGAATCAATTAGAAGAAGTGAATTTTGTGAAACAAATGCCGACACCAGTGATCACATTTCTAAGTTCTTTTACACGGATGTCCCGAACCAGTTTCTGCAACATGTAGAGCAGTTGGTACAAACGAAGGCTGGATTTGATTTTGAATCAGAAGGAGAGGACTATCATGTGAAGGTACTATATTATCGTGACCAAATGGCTTATGAATTGTACATCTAAATGCTGTTTCTAAAGTATGGATGCTTCTCCACAGTCTCGCATTCCTTCCTAATTCTTCTCATGACGTTGTTTCCTTTTTCCCCTTTACTTCAGGTTTTTGATACCTGCAGGCCTGATTCAACTATTGCATGCAAGTGTGCCCTTGTAAATGGTTCCCTTCAAATTCTCAAGGTACAATGCTTTCCACTTTTTGATTCCTCACTCACTTCCACATATTTTATTTTCTTCTTCAATCTTGATCAAGACTCATTTTGAAATATTTCCTTGCCATTTGGTATCTTCTTTTTCCTAATGATTTTGAAATAGTTGGCCACATTACTTGTATCAATCATCTCAAAAAGAATTTGTAATTTTACAATAGAAAACAAAAGCTGATATATGTACATAAATATATATATAATATGCTTATGATAAATGGGAGTGCATACTAACTTCACATGTAAACTCATGTTTTTGTCAAACGTAATTAATAATTTTAGATGCAATCAAAAGTACAGATAGCATATGAATAATTAATTATTACTTTTTTTTTCCAAAATTGTTAGAAAGTTTAAGTGGCTATTAATTGCTATATGTGTAAAGTACAGATAGCATTACATTGACACATTATGTATATATACATTAATATGCAATCAAAAGTTGTACAACCAATATGCATTCAATAAATCTGAATCGTTGGATGATAATTACGTGGTTGAGATTAAATTTAATAACTTAACATTAAATTTAATAGAGGTTGAATCTCAACAATATAATCATAATTTAACGATCTTGATTTGCTGGTTGCATGCTACCTAACCTCTCTCTCTCTCTCTCTCTCTCTCTCTCTATATATATATATATATATATATATATATATATATATATATATATATATATATATATATATATATTGTATACATACATATTAGAAGTTGATGACTTCATTGAAATCCTTTAAGTAATTCTAAATTTGAAACATTTGGTTGATGGATCATTTACCTTTTGGGACTTTGGTATTTGCTTGTAATCAAATTGTAACTGCCCTAATATTGTTTAGATTATTTTGCTCCTCAGTTATATGAAGCTGACAGTTACCTTACATCTGTTGCATTCTTGTCTGGCGATTATGTTGGGCTTGACAACTAGAGATTTGTATTTCATCTATTTGCACCTTTATTTTTAAGTCTTTGCATCATTTTTTATGTTTACTCGTCAGAAGAGATGAATATCATCATATGTTTGAGTGTGAATTCTTGCTTTTTCTTATCTATTGTGTTGAACTTGTTAAGTTGCTTACATTTTCTATCTTAATATAATAATAAACTAGCAGTTAGATAACTTACCGTTCATTAAACTTTTTTTACAGTTTTTAGTCATTCTTCACTGATAGAATAGCAATTTTTGGAATATACATATGCACACTATATATATGTACCAATTTCATGTTTTATTTTTTGTAGATTCAACTGAACCAAGTAAGACATCTAGTGGTGGATGTGTCATGCCTCCATAAGGATTCTGACTTCAGAGTAATGCTTCATTCCAAAAGGATTTTAAGCTCTCTTGATGTGAGATCCTAGTACTTACAAGCCTGTAATTTTCTTCTAATTCATGTTGAAATTTCCTGAGAGAGATTTTATTTACAGGATGATGAAAAAGATGGCATAGACAGACTCATTAGTTCTGCAATCATTGATTCTGACGTGAAAGGAGGATTGAGGTGGCCTCCGGGGAAGGATGCAATAGCTGAAAGGTTCTCTGTAGGTTTAGTTTGGCGCACAAGCTATAGAATCTTCAGAAGTGAGAGGATGCGACTTAAGCTGAGGCGTTCTGAACGATTTAGTCATAAGACATCATTTGGAGAAACTACAAACGAAGTAACAATAAAGCTAAGCGGAATAGCCAAGCACTTGAGGGTGAGCATTATTTTAGTTTATGCAAAGCAAAAATTGAGTTCGATTCATCTTTTTGAGTGTCATGGATAAGAAACTGTCCTGAGAATTATATATCATCTCTTTCCTCCATATACCCAACCTCCTATAATGTGTATGAAATTGTAAATTAGCATATGTACATTATGTGCTTGTTATTTTACTTTCATAAAACTTTCTAATCACAAAGAATGAACTTCCTGTTTTATTACTTGTTTCTTTTGCTAGAGTTTCCAAATGGCAGTTTGCAATTTCCCTGTGCCAACCTTCCTGATCATTTTAATTGCAGGCTGTTGAGATGGAAGCTGATACTCTGTTGGATATGCTTCAGGAGGCACTTGAATTTATCTGGAATGACTTGCTAAGTTTTAACTTTAAGCCCTTCTCTAGTTGATCCCTGGAGATTCTAAAGTTGCTGGAGACTTCACACATTGAATCACCAAAAGGAAGTCTCGGTCCCGGGTCCCAGACTTCACGCTTTGTGTTTCATCACTGGTCACTCTATAATGTCTTTTGACAATAACATATAGGCTCGTTTGGGGTGGCTTTATTCGTAAGTATCTTTTGTAAAAAAACTTGCTTTGGGTGAAAGGATGGGGAGCTAGCTTTGCGAAAAAATAAAAAATTTGCTTTGGCGCATAATTTTTTATGGAAAAAAGCGGCTACAGTAGATTTTACCAAACACCAATCAAAGAAAAGCTTTTTACAAAGGTATTTGGCAATCCATAGTTTTGTTGGTTTGGAAACTGCTATAGTGTTTTTTTTTCTAAATTATGATATTATTCGTTGATATCTTAAAATCTATTGTTTTTTTTTTCTTTTGCTATCTAATTATTATGTTTTTATTTGGTAGAATTTTTAAAATTATAATAATGAACTTAATTCGAATTATGCAATTTTAATGATCCAAGAAAGTTTTATCAAAGGAAAGTACTAATGCCACTCCAAAAAGCTTACTGTCACTGACCCATTTGTCCTTTTCATTTGATGTGTGTCACAGTACTCTCCTTGTTTAAAAAAGTGACAACATTTTATTATTAAAACAATAAAGACTCATATTAATATAGTTATAAAATTAATAAATAATATGTTTTCGTATAAAAACTTACGAGCATCAGTATTTATTCAGAGCAGATTTTTTATGGCTAAATTGAAATTTCAAAATTAAAATTTGAACAATATAAGTCTCAAACCCTTTATTTATATAAGCCCAAAACTTTATCTTCTACTTTTTAAAAATAAAATAGCACATAATATACTTCTTGATTTATGAGTAGATTTCAACAAAAAAATAATGTATTCAATTTGAACATGTAAATATGAAATATAATAGAAAGATAACATGTAATATATTACAGTGAATAAATTTTATTGTTATTTTTTAAAATATATTATGAGTTAATATGTTAAAAATAACTGTAATTTTAAATTAGTAAAAAAATCTGCTCTAGATAAATACTGGTGCTCATAAATGTTTATACGAAAACCTATTATTTATCAATTTGTTTAACTATATTAATGGGAGTAATAGGTACCTTTATTATTTTAATAATAAAATGTTGTCACTTTTCCTTAAACGTGACTACTATGAGATATGTCAAATGAAAAGAGCAAATGGGTCACTTAATTTTTCCTAGGCTACGTTTGGCATGTGAAAACAAATCGGAACATTGAAATGTTCCGCAAAACACCATCAATTGTTCTGATGGGCCCGTCAGAACAATTGTTACGGTCAAACGCGAATGTTCCGATTTATTCTCAGAAAAAAGTTCTTGCCTTACGCGAGAACTTACAAATGTTCCGGCGCTCGTCCGAACCTCCTCGAAACACACGCCGTAGTTTGCCTCAAATTTGTTGTACCTTCACCTCATCGAAGAAATGTCCGCGGCTTCTCTTCTGTCCGACCTCGCTCGCTCGCCCCGCTCTCCGACGACATTCGGCAGATGCACGACGGCGGACGACGGCAAGATCGTTGAACCTAGATCACAGGTTAGCTCTCTTTCCTCTTCCAGTTGTGTTTCCGCGAGCTTTCCAAGCTTGCTTCACTCTCTCGTTCTGTCAAGTTTTCCACCGTGCTCTTCGTCGTCTGATTATCTATGTCGGAGTTCGTGGTTTTGCTTCGAACTCTTTCGCCATTCGACGGTCGCCGAGTATCGTCAATTTTTTTATCCACATAGGGTCCTTTTTTTGCCCTAAAATCTAGGGTTTCGTAGTTGTGCTCGTCGGTCACGAAATGCCTCGACATTTTCTTTGTGTCCGAAGCTTTGATCCCGTGGACCTTAGTGCACCGCTCTGCTTTCGTCGTCTACAGCTGCCGGCCTAATGCGATTTAGCCTTCCGCACTTTTCCAAACGTAGATCAAGAACCATAGGCACATCCACACCGACTTTTCCGAGTTCGACTATTCGAATCGGAACTAGAGTACAGGTTTTGGGTTGTTATAATTAGGTGATTTTTGCCCAAGAGTGAATTTTTGGTCGGTCTTTGGTGTTAGCCTAGGAAGTGTGCAATTATGTTGTAATGGGTACATTCTTGTGATAACGGTTTGCCGTCGAGCCGTACCTCGTGCGACATTAGTCCTTGCTTCGATATTCCGAGCGACTTCCCGCAATCAGGGTGCCCAACTTAGAATTCAAGAGTACATCGTCGAATTGCATTTGGAGGCTTAGCTGGATAAGGCACTTGGATTAATTTCTTGATTTATTGTTCCCACAGGTTGCGAGAGAAGGGCCGATCCCGCATTCTCCACCCGTGACGACGTTGGACCTTTCAAGGAGCATTGAGGTACACTCTCGGCATTTTAGCCTACTTCATTTTCATGCTGAGTTCTTAACGAATACATTTACAAACTCTGTTCACAACTCATCAAAATTCAAACATGCTTGACACCCGATGCGTTAATCTTTTTTTTATGTCATTCGGGTTGGTTTCCAGATTTCTAATGAGAGTTTCTGTAATATTCTTTGATCGTTTCACATTTAATTATCCATTTAGTCCAATTCAAAATATTTTATACTTTTAATTTCTTTGTAATGACGTATTAATGTGAAATAAATCATCGCATATTGTATATACATTCATGCAATGTGAACTCTAAATGCTTTAGCTGTACAATATTATATATGTATATGTATATCTCGGGATTAATATCTACAGTGAGTTTGATTATTGCTTGCATTTTACTTGAATACTTGCATGCATCGTACACTTAATAATCTTGATAGAAATTAACAACACTCTCTGAATATATATATATATATACATACATATATATATATATATATATATACATATATATATATATAGCTGACACACTAATAGCATTATTATGTTAATTCTTGCATAGCATTATTATATTAATTGATCTGTTAATTCTTGCATAGCATTATTATGTTCTGTTTGAATCAGAAAAATAAGGACCGAGCTTAATTAGGCACAAGACAACTCCTCTATGACATTAAGCAATTTCGTAAGCATATTAATTTTCAATTATGCTTTTGAAACCCTTAGCTACATCGTGCGATAATATATTATATTGTTGTATGATATCTCATGCGGCCACATTTTCGATTGCTTTTTCTTTGGTCATCTATAGACAGCGATGAGTTCCAGTAAAGGAAAAGAAAAGATGGTCTCTTCGGAGAAGGCACGATCCAGCTATTGGTCGTTAAATATGGATGCCTTCTTCGTTGGGATGATAATGCAAGAGAACGTGGATGGTTACTTCCGGAGTAATACATTTGCGCTAGAAGCGTGGAAAAGAATGTGCAACAGGTTCAACGGGCACTTTGGTGAGTGAATGACTATCGAGCATATGAAGAATCATCTCAAAGTGATGAAAAAAATTTTGAGTTGTGTTGGACTCTTGCTAACAAGAGCGAATGGGGATGGGATCCGAAGAAGTGCATGCCACAGCCACCGGAAGAGGGAATGTGGGAGGAAGTGATAGCGGTGAGCAGTCGTGTTTTTCTAAATCTCTATCCACCCAACGCTAAGGCCATCGGAATGTACTGACGTGTCCTTCTTCACTGTACCAGATTAATAAAGATTACATGATGGTAAAGAACAAAAGGTTCCCTCATTACGAAGACTTCGTCTTCTTGTTCGCCAAGAACACTACCACGGGGAAAGAGACATGTACGACCACCAAGCTCGTGGACTTAGAAGAGGAAGAAAATAGCTCCGACGACAACATTATTTATATGACCACACCCACCGCTGATGGACCAGAAAATGTTAACAACCAGGATCCTGCCGAACATGTGCTGTTAAGTTCTTATGGAACAACCTCTTCGGGCAAGAGAACCAGGTCCACTTCCATTCCAATCACATCGAAGAAGAAGAAAACTGTTAAGGAAGTGGATTTGGTTGCATAGGAGATAGCTTTGAAGAAGTTAAAGCTCATGGAAGACTTGTTGGCCATATAGCAAAATAAGAATTCCTTTTCATTTGTCGACCAGTGTTGGGCGAAGCTAGAAGAGAGGTTGCCCAACCTTCCCTCAAATGTGAAGTTGGCGGTCGCTGATGCATTCAAAGATGAGAAAGAGTTATGGACGTTCATGCGATGCGATGATCAAATGCTTCAGATGTGGATAGGGAGAAAGGTGTCAGAGTACTATCGTCCCCCCTCCGACGTCGTAGACAATGCTGTTCACACCTTTCTCGGCTGAGAAAGTTTGGTCACCTCGTGCGGCATTTGGGGTAGCTCCCATCACAACTACGGTCACTTTTACAGCATCACCGGCGTACCCCGCTTCTAATTTCCGTGCGTCCTTCCTCGGAGCAAGTAGTATGCCGAATCTTTTTGCCACATTCCAAAGCTCGCCGAATCCATTTTTGAGTCCAAGCAAAGTAGTGAGGCCTGCAAACTCAAGTTTTGCATTACCTTCCCGATGTTTCATTCCACCTAGGTCCAGTGGCGAGGGGGTTGAGGAGGATACATCGAGCGAGGCAGAGTAGTTCTGCTCTGCGGAGTACCCAAGTTATCTTAGATCCATGTACTTTTTTCTTAGTGTGCTGCTTTATGTAAGATATCTTAACATATTGTAATCTAAGTAGTAGACGTATGGTGCATGTGCTTTGTACCACTCACCAGACTTTGTATTTCCTAATTTATGTATTACAACGTTTAATTATGTTCTGCGGTATTGTCTTGCATAACTATGTTGTTCGGCCGCTACTCATTTTTTATTGCGCATTATATCACTTGTGTTATGGCAGATGAATACAGAACAAATGTGGTCCTTTCTCGTTGAGGACATGCTTTTCGACGAAAATGATGCGGATGATTCTTCGCTAGGTCACGTCGACTTGGCAAATGGGACATCATCCTCCGTGCGCATCCCGAAGCTTCCTTGCAGGATACGGCCATTCACGGGAGATCAATTGGTTAATGAAATATTGAATGGCCATTCGAAAATAGGGTATCACCATTTTGGGGTTGAAAATACAACGTTTATGATGTTGGAGGAGCTGCTTGTTTCTCATGGACTTCTTGCATCGACAAAGCAAGTCAGTGCACGGGAACAACTAGCCATCTTTTTATTTGCCATTCACTGAGATTTTAAACAAATAGGGACATGCAAGAGGAGTTCCAGCACTCTGGTGAAACAATATCACGACACTTCGAAAATGTCTTGAAAGCTATTTGTTCATTAAGCGACGAGTTCATAGTACTCCCAGGTGAAGATGTTGGTGTTCACTCTCGTAGTCGCAGATTCTATTCGTACTTTGCGGTAAGTTGTGTCGCGTGCACTTGTAAATCAAACTTATAATTGCTAATGTTCATTAACCTTCATTGTTTCGTCAATACAGAATGTTTTAGGCGCTGTCGACGGAACCCACATCTCAGCTCATGTGCCAAAATCAAAAGCAGTACCGTATCGAAATCGTAAAGGTTTTCTTTCACAAAATGTCATGACAGTCGCATCTTTTGACCACACCTTCCTATTTGTTTGTGCTGGTTGGGAAGGTTCAGCAGACAATATGAAGGTCTTGAGATGGTGCATCGAAAGGAATGAATTTCGCGTACCTGACGGTAGGCATTTGTAACCCTTATTTTCGATTTGCATATGTTCATCTCATTAGTTTATCTAACATTCCTTGTAGGAAAGTACTTTCTTGTGGATTCTGATTATGCGAACTCCGACAAGTTCATAGCACCCTACCGAGGAGGGAGGTATCATATGGGGACTTTTACGGAGGACACCTCGGCCGGACAGTATCGTGATGAGAAGGACATTTTTAATCACTGACATGCGCAGTTGCGGAATTGTGTGGAAAAGTCATTCGGAATTTTGAAAAAAGGTTTCGGATGCTTCGTAGCCCCATGCAATTTCCGTTGAAAATTCAAAAGTACATCGTCATAGCATGTTGCATCATACACAACATCATAAGACGTCATCAAGGAGGCGACAAATACTTCAATATGAATATCATGTCCGAACCCGAAGCGGTCCGTGCGGGTGACTTGACACCTTCTGTACCCGCCTCATCAATCGAAAAAACAAGAGGCGACATTTTTCGGGATGACATAGTAGCTAGGATTTGGGCTGATCATCGAAGGCACAGACGTACGGCTTAACTTATAATTGAATTAGTTCAGCTTTGAATCTTTATTTTGCATTACTTGACCAAATGAGTTCCACTACGTATTCAGACCCTTCGAATTGACTTCATGTCATTTTGGCCGCAACGTCCACATTACATCACCCCACAAATGTTGTCATTTTACTTTGTAGTCCTCTACATTATTTGTTCTACTCTACTTTATATCATATGTTCTTATCGCTTGATTTTTACTGATCTTTCAGGTTATCAAGACACCGAGAATTAGTATGGCATCTTCGAAGTATTACGTTGTCTATGAAGGTCGCAAGCGTGGCGTATATGACACATGGGCAGATTGGCAAGCGCAGGTTTTGGGTTATCGCTATTGTGCATATAAGAAATTTGATACGTATAATGCCGCATCAAATTCCTTGGAAAATTACCTCAGCATGAGTAACCTTCTGCATACTTTTGAGACACAATCGATGATTGCTAAAT
Organism: Pontederia crassipes; assembly: GCA_030549335.1. Classification (NCBI taxonomy): domain Eukaryota; kingdom Viridiplantae; phylum Streptophyta; class Magnoliopsida; order Commelinales; family Pontederiaceae; genus Pontederia; species Pontederia crassipes. Next base: position 69,728,254 of record CM060189.1, on the reverse strand, counting down.
CTGAGGAAGGTCCATCTCTCGATGAGGTTCCTTCCATGAATTGTAGATGCAAGTCTACGAGTACGGTTTGCTTGTTAGCGCTGCATGCCGTTGTTTTGTTTGTTGCAGGTTTTTAAATTGGAAAGTATTGTAGGGAGGCTTGAAGTCTAGAAAACTTGGCGAATATGTGCTGGTCTAAACCCTTCTTTCCGGATGTTGGACAGTATGTGCAAGTTCTTATATGTGGACTATCTTATCTTTAGTTGACGGATATCATTTTGTTGTTGTATTGTCATGTGTGTACCTAGTGGTCTGCTCTTTTATTCTCAATGTGGAGACAATGGACTTGTGTTATATGTTAACTTTCTTAAAATGTGGCCGGTATCATTTTGTATTAACAAAGGATATTATCCGAACTTCTGTACTTGTTACTGGCGCTAACTAGTGGGACGATATCTTGGAATGGTTGTGCAATTGTTGTTGTGTACTTTCATTATCAATGGTTGTGCTTGTTGTATGAATTTAGCTGTTGTATCATTTCATAGAACTGTGCTTGTGTTTGTTACCTTCATTGTTTTTCTTTTTTGTCGCAAGTTTGTTATATATATGAAGTCTTCTCATTTCAATTTTTCTGTTATGTTATGATGCATTTCAATTTGACAAAGAACTATATTTTATCCTTTTGAAAGTTTCTTATTTCAGTTTTTCTATTATATTGTGATACATTTCAATTTGAGGCCTCATAGTAGTAGTATGTTTTCTTTTGTTAAAGTCTCCTCATGGTTTCTTGTATTATGCAATTGATGATTCACTAATCCGATATTTTATCACTATTGTAAATTAGTGGAATTTTATTAATTAATAGTGTAGTCGGTCTCGTCATTGTCTTTGTTATAGTAGATATTGTCGATTTTATTCTTTCAGATGGTTGTTAGAAGCTTATCATTTTTTCCAGACTTGTGAAGCCACCCAACTCAAGATGGATTGTACCACTGAAATTGTTTACACTAATATCCCTCCAAAACATGAATTCAATGACCTGCCTCCTTTTTTCCACCCATAGATATCTACGTACGTAAGTTTGAGTTTCTTAAGATTGCCAAGCTCCTTAGTTAAAATTTTTTTTCTGAAAAGTGAAGAGTTGCAGCAGTCTGGTACGGAGCTTCCACATTTTTAACTCCATGACTGTTTTGTATCCGGACCAGTGGCTTCAAATATGTAAGCTTTCACTTTCTGGAACCTCTCCTCAGATGATGAATTCTCAGGCAGAAGCCTCCAAGTATAGTCCTCCCGATGCATTCTTAAATTAATGATACGTTTACTTGCGTTCGTTTTGCCAAGTCATACGTCCCACCGTTTTTTTTTTTTTTTGCCACGAAGGCCACGAGGGCTGAGAACTTCCTCAAAACATCGGCTAGAACAATTGTAGAAGTTCGACGTCAAATCAAAAGAAAATGTTCAATTCGATGCGGAACGTTCCCAAACAAGCCGACTAGATTTCACATCACACAAGTTCTGAGAGCATTAGTTCTTGCGTTCAGATGTTGTCAAAGTGTCAAAGTTATTATGACACATTGACACCCATGTTAGTGACATGCGACGTTACCTCACTTTACCAAACTGAGTTGCAACCATGGCGTATATCCCGCCCCATAAACGCCACATCGCCGGCGGAAGCGCCGCCCGCGGTCCGACCCCCACCCTTCCACCGTCGCCGCCTTCCCTCTCCAGGCTCTCCCTCTCCTCCCCCGCCCAGTCACCTAAGAATGGAGGGCGAAAACCTCTCCATGGCCCCGCGGGAACCTCCCGTCGTGCTCAACCCACCGACACCGGCATCAAGATCATCTACGCGGACAGCGCCATCTCTCGCTGGTGGTGGGTGTCCGCCGGAGGCCGAGTCGGCCCCGAGGATCTCCGCCTGGAGCGCCTCCCCTGTGAGCCTGTGGAGCGGAGGTACGGCGCCAAACCCCTCGTCCTCGTAGCCGATGTATCTGCCGGAGGCAGAGGAGACGGGGAGGTACCGGTGGATGGCGGCGGCGATGACCAGCCAGCGTCAATCGCCAGGAGGATCCTAAATGACTTGGTTGCGTCTGCGGCGAGCGCGAGGAGCACCGCGGCTGCGGCAAACGAGGTGGTTAAGCTATCCGTCGCAGCGAGGGTTGGGAAGGTCTTCTTCCATGGGTAAAACTTCCATTTTGCTTTCCCTTGTCGCACTTAGATTAATTAGGTCTAGGCTGCGGTAACATGCCCAATTTATCTTTTGAATGATCATCGCACTAAAGATTATTTTTGCTTAAACTTTATTTGCACCTTATAAACCAATTACGGAACCTTGCCCGAAGTCCCAAATAAATTAGTGTTCATTATGCATATACTTGATCTGTGAACCAAATGGTAATGGTGTGAGCTTTGCTTATTAATGGTTCTTTTTCTGTTTTCTTTAACAAATTGCCTCTGTCGTTGGAGATTATATAATTTTTTTTTTGTTCTTTATTGCGGAAAAACTCCGCCTATGTTTTATAGCTAGTCTCAAGTTCGGATAAAGGAGGAGGGTTGTGTTAGGCTCCGACAGCCAGCGTAAAACCTTGTCGAATCGCATGAACATGGATTGATCCTTGTAGCCGACCCCACTTAGTGGGATAAGATTTTGTTGTTGTTGTTTGTTGTTCTTTATTGCGGCCATTCAAACAAGAAACACCATTTACTCTTCTTGGTTAACTATTTGGTGCGTGGGTAGTTTCTGTTACCCCTTTATTTTCCAAGGATGTGATGGCCTCAGAACAATTTCAAATATTGCCGCAAATCACAAGGCAAGAATGCCCTTGATTTATGCCCAAGATTCACTCACGTGCAGAAATTTAGAACACTCACAATATGAAGGAAAGAAAAGATTCTTATTATTTTTCAGCACTAATGTATAACACTTGCACTATCCACTATTTTGTAGTAGTCAAGAGACTCGACTCCTCATATATTAGTTACGACAGCTACCCAACAAATGGTTACTAACAGGCACCCTTTGGTGTGGTGTCCCTCCCAAAATGCAGCAGGTACAACTCGCACCTCTTCATTCGCACTCTTTCAATCCTGCCTTTTAATAAGGCATCCCTGGGACTTTAATAACCACTCTAACTACAGCAAAACAGTCACAATAACTTCCTGAAACAACCCCTTAAATATTTTTTACAAGTGCCCACCCAAACAGGCCCACCACCTGTTCGTCAAAATGCCTGGTGCACTTCTGCACCTATCATCATCAACTCCTTGAACCTTGAAATCTCCTTCTGGAATTTCCACAAGTCATGCTCCTTCTCCCACAAGTCTTCAATGGCTGGATCTCCCTTCCAACTCACTAAGTACTCGGTGACACTTGGCTTGGCTCGCCGGTTTTGTCACTCTCCCAGAATTTTGTGAACCTCTTTGCCATAGGACTTCATCACATTCACTGGCGGCCTGGTGGGGTCACCCCTTTCCGCATCCTCCTGGTTTTCATGATAAGGTTTCAGCATACCTACATGAAACATCGGATACAATCTCAATCTTGGTGGCAAGTTGACATGATAGGCGAGTTTTCCCATTCGGCCTATCACTTCAAAAGGACCTTCGTACTTCCAAACGAGCCCTTTATGCATCTTTGGAACTTCTTGAACCGTTTCCTGCCCAAATTCATGAGCAGACGATCACCAACATCAAACTCAACATGCGTCCTCCTATCTGCAAATTTCATCTTGCGGGCAGCTTTGTGTAGGATTGTTCTAGACGTCTCCAGGTTCTCCAAACAATCCTTGGTCACCTGGAATGCACCGGGACACTTGCCAGCACTGTGTGCCGCTAAACCTGCTGGGGTGAGAGGCTGCCATCCTGTCACCGGTTTGAAAGGACTCTTCTGGGATGCCTCGTTCTTTTGCATATTGAAAGAAAACTACACCACGTCCAAGAGCTTGACCCAATCCTCCTGATTAGCGCCAACAAAGTGCCTAAGATAAATTTCAAGAAGATTATTTACCCTTTCCGTTAAATGTCAAGAAGATTATTTACCCATCTGTCCATCCGTATGCGGATGGAATGCTGTCAAAAATCTGAAATCTGTGCCCAATAACCTGAACAACTCTCCAGAATTTTCCTGCGAACTTGGGATCCCTATTGCTCACAATGATCTCTGGGACTCCCCACAACTTCACAACATGCTTTACAAACAGTGCTGCTGTCTCTTCTGCAGTACGTTCTCTTGGTGCTGGAATGAACTTTCCGTACTTTGAGATTTATCCACCACTACGATGGTTTGGGTAAGGCAGGTGAGCATCTTCCATGGCTTCTCCGGCACTGGTAAAGGTTCCAACAACCCTGCCGGTTTCTTCTGTTCAACCTTGTCTTGCTGGCAAATCACACAAGTCTAAATATAGGCCTCGATGCCTTCTCGCGTTGTTGGCCAATAATACACATCTTCCACCAAAGCTAAAGACCGACCGGTGCCAGGATGACCTACCCACTTCGAATCATGACAATTATGCAGAATTGTCTTTCTCACATTCTCCCACCGAGGGACGAATAATCTGTGCTTCATTAACTTTGTCAATTAGGTGTAATATCTGTGAATTTAGTTTGCACCACATAAAGTGCTACACCAGGATGACATTTTCATTTGCTGGTTTGATATTGAAGAAATTTTATAAAACCACAGCAAGCCTAAGAATATCATACAGAATATACATCTTATTGTTAGGAAATAATGATGATAATGATGTTGTCAACATTGAATATTATTTTGCTAATGCAGGAGCTCTTCAAGCTGTTTAGAATCTCTAAGAAGAAGTAATACTGCTGAAGCTAATGCTGGGATTCAACTTCCTAAACGGTTTTACACTGATGTCCCATCTCAGTTTTTAGAATATATAGAACAGATAGTACCAAAAGCTGGATTTGATTTTGAATTGGGGAAAGAATACTACCATGTGAAGGTATAAACTCTTCTAGTTAGCTTGACTGCCAAAAGTTCATGCTCAACTGCACCAGTTTAGTTCTTTCATTGTGAAATGATTATGGGGTAGTGCATGCAAAGCCTTTCTAGGAGGACCAGCAGAGAGCTATGCATAAACTCTCTTCCCCTACCGATGCCAGTGTGATCACATTCTAGCTGTTGGTCACATAGCATATTGGATAATTTTTTTTCTCTTTATCTAGAATAGGTGTTCATTTGGATGGAGGTTTTCTTATGGTGTTGACTGTTATTCCTTTACTGCAGGTATTTGACAAGTGCAGACCTGATTTAACTATTACATGCAAGTGTGTGGTTGTGAAGGGTAGTCTTCAAATTCACAAGGTATGAGCGTTTCCACATTGTGATTTCCCACCCACTTCCACATATTTTCTTATGCTCTTATTCAACGTTTTTTTTCTTTGAACAAATTATAATAATGAGCCATTTTTGCCATATATATTTTCTAATGGTTTCACTTTATCATACATAACACACGCTGGTATATCATGGAAATTGACAACTTAATTGAAATCCTCTAACTTATGCTCTTTGGGTCCTTGGAAGCATTCAACTTTTGCTGAGTAGTCTTGGTCATTGAGTTCTTTTGGTTTGGATCTTGAGTTCTAAAGTTGTCTATTCATAATATTGTAACATATTAGAAATCTTGAGCTTTGTTTATCTCGAGTCTTGACAACTAGAGATTTGTGCTTTTGTCATAGTATATTGTGCTTAGATTTTTCTTTTAAGGAGCTTGTGCTTGATTTCTGTGGCTTTTTATGGTGCTCGTCACATTTGAGCTGAATATTACTGCATGGCAATGAATTATTGCATTTTGTTTGATGTTAATTGGATGTCATCAACTCTTTGGACAAATTATATCTCATAGTTCATCTTTGGTTGTGTTACGAAATCATTCTTCTTTGGCCATTTGCTTCTATGCCAGGTTTGAAACCACCGTGTTCATACATTTTATTGCATTTGCTAGATGTCCTCTTGCTTTTTAGTTTACACTATTTTTATTGCACAACACAGCTATTTAGCGGTGTCATTCTTTTAAGGCGTCTTTCTCTAACTTTTTGTTGAACGTATCAAATAGGTCAATTTTTTTGGTGTATGAATAAACAATAAGATATTTTTTTTTCTAAACCTATCATTTTATTGTATGCTCTCTTCAAAGAATAGCATGTAACAAATCTTGGCACATGAGAATTATACTAAGCACATATCTATTATTCTTCTTTTATTTTTTATTTATTTTTTTTTTTTGTAGATTGAACTGAACCCAGTAAGGCATCTGGTGGCAGATGTGTCTTGCCTCCACAAGGAGTTTGATCTCAGAATAATTCTTAATACCAAAAATAATTTAAACTCTCTTGATGTAAGATTCTAATACTCTAACCTGACATCTTATTTGTTATGTTTGTTGAAATTCTCTGATGGAAATATATGATCTACCAGGATGCCGAAAAAGACGGCATAAACGGACTCATTAATGCTGCTATTATTGATACGAACTTGAAAGGAGGGTTGAGGTGGCCTCTGGGAAAGGATGCTATGGATGAACGGTTCTCTATAGCTGCAGTTTGGCACACCAGATGTAGAACCTTCAGAAGATTGAGAATGAGACTTAAGCTGAGGAATTCTGACAGATATAGTCAAAAGACATCAGTTGGGGAAGTTTCTGATGAAATAACAATAAAGCTGACTGGAATAGCCAAACATCTGAGGGTGAGTCCTCTTTTAGTTTCTGCACAATGGAATATTGATTTTATATTGTCCAAGAAATACGCAGAGGTTTTGTATGCAAAAAGGATCAAATTTTATCAACCTGCAGGGAACACTTTATCTGCAGCTAGTCATTTGTTTATGATTATGCAAATATAAAACCTTGCTATAAGAAAAGTTTTCCTGAGAATTATTATTTTTTTATCTTTCACCTACTGTTCAATTTCTAGGATTTTGTTAACATTGTGAAATTCTATCCAAGTAAAGGCACGACGAACCTCCTGGTTTTGATTCGTTCTAAGTGAGCAAGTTTTTTTCTGTTCCAGCATTCTGATGGATTTTCTTTGCAGGGGGTAAACGTGGAAACTAGTTGTCTGTTGGAAATGCTTCAGGAGGATATTGAATTGATCTGGAACGACTTCCTGAGCTTTAAACCTTCATAAAGTTGATCATTTTCATGTGGAGTCTATATGTACCTTTGTATATATCACAGTGCTAGCACTGACCACCTTCCATCTATGTCTTAAAGCAGATCACATCTATGAACTGTGGTGGCTTTGTTTGAACCCTATGTTTACAATTTGAAGAAATCAGTGTGCATTTTCTTATTATGGTATAAATGCCCTTCCGAACTCTGATTAACAGTTCAAAAAGATTCCTTGCTTCTTTCCTTTCTTTTCTTAGGAGTCTGGATATTTGGCTGAAGCTTATAAGTCAATCAAAATTATTTATAAGTAATTTTCAAAATTTCTTCCTATTTGATCATCGAAAAAGAAAATTCATAAGCACTTATTTTATCTACTTATAAATTAGAAAAAATAAGCTGAGGAATTTCAACTTATTTTGTGAAAGAAAAAAAGTTAAATCAATAAATGTACTATATTATTTTTAAGATATACATATTTTTTCACATATTTCAGACTTCTTAACTCATTTGATTAAAATAATAATTTATAAATTTTTAGAAGTTTTTTATTACCAAAATTGTAATTATTTATTTTTCAAAATCAACTTTAGTTATTAAATTACTTATTAACACTGGCCCTTAGTCATAGATTTTTATCTAATTAATTTATAAAGCTTTTTGAGCTAGCTGATTCTTTAACTTACTCTTTTGTCTGTAGTAGTTCATATTCCATATGTGAAAGAAGTGCAAAATTGATTTTTCTCATGGTATATTCTGAACTGATGAGATGGTCCATCAGCAGCGTCGTCAAGGCTTGAAAACTTATTTTAAAATATATATATATATATATAAGACGATTATTTTTTCCCATTAATTGCTAGAACTATAAATATATTACTTTTTCACTCAAGAACACGCAAGCGACGCTGGAACTTCCCAAAGAACATGGATGCTATTTCTTTACTGTCTTCCTGCAACAGTAATTAAACTGACACCATGGCCTATCAACTCTGTCATAATCTGAGATGATATTTCCATGTGTACAGATGCAATTCCAACCTTTTAGCATCCAGACATAATAATATGGAATTAAAAAAAAACATTTTTTACGAGAACAATAAATCCCCTTGAAATACATGCCGATATCATTAACCAGGCGCTACAACAGCCCTGGCTGTTAATGTACACCGAAACCTTTCAGCTAAAATTGAAAATGAACTCACTAGTCACTGCATATGACCACGTCTGTACAAAATTTAGATGTCCACAAATATGCTTTTTCAGATTGTTGTTGCTCGTAATCATATGCAGTTTACTTAGCAATACTAAATGTAAAAAGTTATCTCCGCGGGTAATTCAGGATCTGGTTTGCAGCAGTGCTCTCCTGTAGAAGAGCACATAGGCTGCAGCTGATTTTACATCTTCCTCGTTGATGGGTGAAATATGGCTATCATCGAAATTGTACCATCGGTTTTCATCCAGGACCTACAATGAGAGAAAACACTTAGAAAAGGATAAGTGGAGTTCCAAGTATAAATGTCACTAGCCAAGATGCAGTTGATTGGTTACACGTCTCGAGGTAAATTAAACTTCATACACCTCCCACAACAAAGGATGAGAGGAAATTTTATGAGAAACAACTCATCAACACAAATTTCTGTGGCTCCTGTCAATAACATTCATTTAAAGAAAGGTATAATGATCTTCCTGTGAAAAGATACGGATCTGAAAGTGGCCCTCCAACTTTTGTGCAACAAGTATTATAGCTATAAGCAAAATCAGCAAAAGATGCACATGATACCAACTCAACCAAGGAGCATCAAATACTATATCTATTCATAGGCCTAAACTCTTTTGCTTTGTTCTCTTGGGAGTTTTCTTTTTTTTTTTCCTTTTTTTAATAGGGAAAAAATATTAACATATTAGTTTTCATTAATTCTGAATGGTGAGAATTTAAGTAGGTCCATTCACAAACATATAAAGATACAATAAATAATCATTTATGGAGAATATTTTCTTTTTCAATGAAAACTAACCTTGATGTGTGCAGTATAATGGCCACTAGCCATGCTGCCATAGTGGTTGCTTAAAGCATAAAGCTCATAGATCTGACGTTGAGAGCTCTTCTTGGCAACATAGTTTGTCAAATCCAAGCCATGAATGGGAAAATTAACAAATGTTTCTAGTTTATGTTTTTTATTGTTGTTGAATGAGAATCGTTTTAAATGAATGACCAGGACATTAGGAAGCCTCCAGAGATCCAATTTCTTGCTAGCTTGTCTTCTTTCCTTGCATTTGGGACAGTACCTACGCAAGAAGCACATATTGTTATGAACTTTGAAGCGGAAATCAGTTGTACAAGGACCAAGCATTGCAACAACTTTAAGCTTTTTCTTTTTCTGAGAAAGGAAGGGACTATTTCCACATTTCAGATAAATCATAAGAATGCATAATGCATACAGAGCTGGACAATCCTCCCTTTACATACTTCCCTCGTTCTTGATATGAATCGTTTGCATGGTTCAGTGTTCTCTACATAGTAGTCATGTGTTGAAAATAATCTCAGTTCCTTTACTCTAAATTGCCAAGGATAAGCATTTTCTGAGGGACAAAAAAAAGGTAATGGCACAACCTTGACACCTATATCTGAAAATATTTCCCACAAATTTATCAAGATAGTTTTACAACCAGGTAAACACAGACATAATTTATGGAAGATCCTGATAGAACCACAGTAGAATCTAGTTTTTTCATAGCCGAAATACAAGAACTCAATATCAGGAAATAGGATAGACCCTAGGATGCAAACTAGAATTTCCCATATACATCTTAGGAAATGAAGATAAAACAATTATAAATAGAGAAAAAAAAGAAAAAGCATGTGCGGTCTATCTCAACTAACTCTATTTTGTCCTAAATTAACAAGTGAAAACCCTCCAAACTTTAGATACCATCAGAGCTTAGTTAAGAAAGTTTATACTGACCACATCTCTTCAGGTACTAATGGTTCTTCCCTCAAGAAAGCATCCAGACAAGAGTACAGAGAAAGGGGTTCTCCACGAGTCCTCTTGGGTGCAGGAGCATACTTAAATACTTCGGGAAGATTCTCAAAGTGGTGAGTATCATACTTCTCCAGGTCTTTCTTTGACCAGTTAATATACAGAAGAATTGACTTTGATGACACAGGCACCTTAAGGGGTTCTTCTGTTGGCAAGTCATGGCATGCATTATTTGCATCAGCTAACTGAATATTAAGTTTAGACGATTCTTCCTCCATTACATCTTTTCCTTGGCCTTTAGAGTTGCTATTCTCAGAACGAGCTTCATCACCGCCTCTATATTGATGATGTTGGGATGCTGAATTTGACATGCATATTGGCTGTATTTCATCACTTAGCATAGGCGTAAGAACATCATGCAGCAACTCTTCACTTAGCATAGGTGTGAGCATCGTTTGCAATATATCATGGATGATTGGGCCAGTGATAGCTTTGCCACGTGGGACTTGTGTGACCAACGGTATGCCATAGGTTTTCCAAACAAATGCTTTGTTGTTGTTGCTAGACTCCCTGTCAAAGTAAGAATTATACATAAGAGAAAGAAAACTACTTGCATTCTTTAGAACAAAGGGAGAAAATCTCCAGGTTCTCATCATTTCATGCATTTCAATGACTTGATAAAACAAAACAGAAAAGCAGGAAGCAAAAGGAGATGAGAGAATGCAAATAGAATACAACAACAACAACAAAGCCTTATCCCACTAGGTGGGGTCGGCTACATGGATCATACGACGCATTCGTTGATCCATGTTCATGAGATTCGACAGGGTTTTACGCTGGTTGTCGGGGCCTAACACAACCCTCCTCCTTTATCCGGGCTTGGGACCGGCTATAAAACATAGGCGGAGTTAGAATGCAAATAGAATAAAGATAAATAATGTCAATAAATGTTCCTAAGCTTTACAAAGATTGATAACATGATAATACTTATCCTTTTTGTTTCTTTAGGTAAATCAAATTTGCAACAGGAAATATAACTACCACAGTACTTACAATTCTTCACGGCGATGTATAAATTGCAGGTAAATGGCATTTGTTATTAGATTTGGTAGCTTATAAGCTACAAGATAATCATCATCTTTGATGGTTGACAATAACATTAAAGGATCCTCCAAATATTGATGTATCAAGTGACCACGAACCTGCAAAAAGGTTGCATGTCAATAACATGAAAGATCAAGAACATTGCACAAAGGTAAGCTCCAACTGACCTCCGCAAGCAAAAGCCTCTCCTCATTCTTCAAGGAGCATGCACCACTTAAAGCTTGTATCAAGTCCTTGGTCCTACCATGCTTAGGTACACTTACAGTGCATATTGTTGGCAATGCACTCCCATCACTAGTAAATACCACAACTGTCATGGTCCGAGCAGAAGCTGATTGCAGGGGCAACGAGAGGTGCATAAATGGATCAAAAGTCACTGACACGTTACCACATACAGGACAAACCAGAGTGGATTTGTATTGTCCCTGCCAGATTTTCAGTACTCAATCAGAAAATGGGTTGAGTGTTGTCAGCATCGGTTATCTAGTGGCCAGGAGCAGGAAATAGAAATGATCATATAATTAGATAAATGAAAGCTAAAGCCACACCGTATATCAGATTGTTAGTCGCAATAGGATACTTATAAAGTTTCAGATCCTAAACCACTGAGTTCTTCCACTTATTATTCAAACTCCTATTATGCTACCATGGAAATGATGATGTTGAGGAACAAGGGGGGCACACCTGGCATACATCAACTATGATGGAATCATTTCGTGCGATGTGATTTGCCCAATATTCATCAGCAACTTCTTCATCTGGTCGCCCATCAGCATCCTTCGACTTTATGTAAGGTTTATTTTTCACACGGTTGAGGTCTTCATGAAGTCCATCCAAAAGAAATGCCAAAAGCTCCTGTGAGAGAAGTAAACTTCTTTTGTAAAGAGAGAAGACAAAATTAACATAAAGGAAGATCGAAGTTATCAAGCTCAAGTGTTTGCAAAATTAGTTAACCTGGGAATCATGCTGGTTATATCCACTAAATTGAGGAGCAAATCGAGCAAGCTTTTGTTTAAAGGGTCTAGGCGATACTGGAGTCCGCCCAGGAGCCCAGAGTTTCCTCAGTAATTCCCCAAAAGCTAAAGCAAGCTCTCCCTACATAGCTACCAGTTGAACTTAGTACATTCACGAGAAAGGTATAAATATAATATTTAATTTCTGTGGTGCCTAAAAAATAATAACCAAGAATTGCATTATATGTTCGTCCATGTTGAGCATTGACCAGAAAAGACAAAGCAAATTTGATAAGAGGCAGTATATACCAAATATACAACCAAAAGATACGTACTAGATTTTTATGAGAGCAAGACAAGTATTAGATTTTTACACACATTTATTGATCACCACTTACATGAGAGAGAGGATGACTATGAAACTTGAGCAGTCTTTTGTATTTAAAACAAAACCGTGTGAGCATAAGTGTGTATAAATGCCAAAAAATGAAGACAAAAAATCAAATGGGTATGGAGCCCTCGCCAAAAGAGACTATCCATACACACACTCGGAAAAAAAAGATGTTATTTTCCATTTTAGAGAGGCAAGAAAGATGACTAGAAAGGACTAGTCATCCATGTGCCCAGAAAAGACATGTGATGTGGAATAAGGACTAGTCATCCATGTGCCCAAAAAAGACATGTGATGTGGAATATTCTTCACATAGCACCTATGTCTCCCAAAATAGTGTGGTTACACTGAAGCCATATAGCACAAGTGACCTCAAAAGACAACATCACTGTCGATATATCAATCTCCGAACTATGCCCCATCACCATAAACCATAACTCTGTAGTGATGAGGCATATTGGCAATGTAACTAGGTTTTGCAGCTCAATTACAATAAATTTCATATGGAAAATCATGTTAAAAAGATCACTTCCATATAACAAGGTTTTGCACCCAAACTATAATAAACGTAAACAAGACTGGGATAAAATTTTATCTGAGAACATGATGGTTTAGCTTATCTTTTACTTGGAATTAGTGCATGTGGAGAGTGAAATGAAGGAGCCATCATATTAAGTATATTAGTGAACAGAAGCACAGCTTAATTAAGTATATAAATAATTATTGCAAAAAGAGAAGTAAAAAGTGGGAAAAACATACACAGCAATTGGACTTGAAATAGTTATCAGGTTTTTAATACTGAGAAAACTACATCATTGTGAATTTTTTTTGTGGAGTACATCATTATGGATATTATCCATTGCTTAAGAAGATGAAGAACATATAGCGCATGTCAAGACAAAAACTTACAACCAAGCCCAACGGATTCTGCCAATTAATTTCTTGCCTATAATCTTCATGGAAATATCTTGTAAATTCTGGTGTATGGACAAGGCATTGAATTGCACTGTTCATGAAACAGGTATTTCCAAGGTTCAGCAACCCTGTGAGACCCACAGGGGCAGCTCTTGTATTAATGTTGTTTGTTCCATGCAAATTATCCAGATCATTTTTCGGGGAAGCCAACTGTCGACTTTGTGAAAACTCTGAATTACAGCTTCGTGAAGCATAATTATTAATTGACAAGCCCTCTGCAATAGATAGGCCAGACCTAGAAGGTTCTGCAGACACGGAAAATGAATCCTTGTCCATGTACCCATTTTCCTGGACGGAACTCATACAACCACCATCTGAGATACTATTTCCATTTCCATTTCCAAGGACCTCAACGAGAATCTGAAGAAAAACAGCATGTGTTGGAGATGAGGATTTATGAGATCATTAGAATGAAAACCGATCCACTTTTATTGGAAATTTAAAACTTGGGATAGAACGACATAATGAGATTTGAAAATATAATGCAACATAAATTTGAAAATTGATAGCTCAGGCCAAACTGATAATCTTTCAACATTGACAAATTACAAAAAACAAGCTAAATAACTTACGTCCTGGTCCATCTGTATATTAGCATCGTCAAGTGTTTTTTCCATGTTGTCCATTAATACATGTTTCTGCTGTGCATAGTAGTCCCAAATAGAAACCTGGGATGGTAAAAAGATTTACAAATACCATTTGTAAAAGACTAAGCTAGAAAAGATTGTCTTACTTGGTCCATGAGTAAATCAAAAACCTCACAAGCCTTTTTATGAAGTTCACCAATTGTTTCCTGCATAAATATGCAACAAAAATATAAACGTCTTGAGGCATGTAGTAAGGAGACATTGGTGCTTCTGGACAAAGGATCTTGATGAATTGAATGCAATAAGTAAAAAAAAATCATGTTACTATGTTTTCTGATTGAATTGAAGAAATAGCATGACTTTTGAATCATGATTTACATGCATGTCAAGATGAGACATGAGAGAAAAAAAATGATTGCACACAGGCAAGCAGGCAGAAGGATACTTTTGTTTCTTAATCATCTGGGTACATGCATAAAAAAGGTTTATCATCTAGGCACCAACTAGTGCACCAAACAAATGAGACAGAGAGAAAAAAAAACACTAGTGCATGCAAGTACGCAAGCAGCAGGATAATTTTGTTCGTGCAGCGGAATCCAAACTACATCGTGCCTAGATCATAAACCAATTTTTGTGTATATAGAGTCTTCTTCCTGAAATTAGGATAGATAAGTCAAATCTCCACTGATCTTTTTTTCTTTTAGACGTTCAACTGATCTTTTAAACCCAACTATTAAAGACTGCCATGTACCCTGCTACATTGTTCACATGACAAAGGAGTTCAACTAAAATAGGAAAAAGGCAAAGAGTAAACAACATGAAATATTAAGTAGAAAGTTCACCTTTTTGCTTATCCTAATAACTGCTCGGTCCCCTTTTGGCATCAAAAGTAATTGAAGACGTAAAGGATAGACTTCAATGGACAGATCTGTCTGAGACAAACCTGAATTTATTGCTTTACGTGGTAATACTGGGCCACCTCCATACCTGCAATCGCAGAAAACATACTTTTTAAAAGAAAGCAGCAATCTTAATAACAACTGATAGTGAAGCATTTGATGCTTGAGCTCAAAATATTCCAAACTATTTTTTTTTAGGAGAATATTCCAAACTATTAAGAAAAAAGAAAGAGATAGAAATCACAAAATCTATCATCACTTGCTAAAAGTCAACTTATTTTTCTTTCAAACCTATCAGCTCGAAATATATATTTGTATTCATAATTTCAGACCTGTTGGGCTATGAAGGGACAACATGAACGTAAAGTAGGGGTAGCCGAAATGAGGATGTTGAGATGGATGTGTGGTCATACAAGATTAGATAAGATTAGGAATGACCATATACGTGAACGAGTCGGAGTGGCTCCTATTAGTGAGAAAATGGTAGAGAATCGTTTGAGATGGTTTGGTCATGTTCAGATAAGACCATTAGATGCGCCAGTAAGAAGAGTAGATCAAATAATCTGGAGTCCGATTAAAAAAGGGAGAGGGAGGCCAAGGCGGATACTTGGCGAACTAATAGAGCAAGATTTATTGGTGAATAATATACCGAAAGGTTTGGTTACTAATAGAGCGGAATGGCGTCGTATGATCCATGTAGCCGACCCCACCTAGTGGGATAAGGCTTTGTTGTTGTTGTTGTTGTAATTTCAGACCTAGGTGGCCAGGTAAATATGACTCAAACAGCTAAACAAGATTTTCCTTTACACAGTTTAGATATTCAGCACAGGCATAGGTCAGGGATAGAGAGAGAATCGGTGGAATATTAGAATTGAGCCATCACCAAGAAATCTACACCACCCAGCAAAATGTGGCTGTTATGGTTAAACAAGAAATTTGTTCATTCATGAAGGAATGTTAGTAGCCATCTTGGAACAGGAACATACATGTTTAAAGATTTAAGAAAAGCTTTAGTCACCTTATGGTCCTAATGTTATTAACATATATGACATTTGTTCTTCTCATGCACTTGCCAAACAAACTGTCCTTTTTCCTTTGAGGGGAGACATTAGACCCCTAACATATGCCATTTTCTTAAAAAAATAGGTAAGACCTTTTTTATCCCATGGCTGTGTGCCCACTTTGTTTCTCTTGCAACCAATGTTTCATTTATGTCATCTTTGATCCCAACCCAACTGATAGCCAAAACTTCACACCTCTATTTATATCTTTTATCACAACTAGACAATTGGCGAAACTTGTCTGTCAGCAGAGTAGAGCTCGTATCTTTTTTGAGAGGAAAAAGGACGACTAGCAAGGAGGTAGTCGTCCAGGATTTTATTAATGAGATGCGCGATTACAATTGAAACGTAAATGCGAAGCAAAGTTTCCACCAATACACCAATTTCCTACATGACGTACTTCCTCCAGTCCCCATATATTGCCCTTGCATGATGTCCCACATTCTCTGCATAAGCACGGCTACCCTGAAAGATAGTTGCATTCCTTTGCAACGAAATGGCCCAGATGAATGCCAGTAGTCGCGCCCTCTATCTCTTGCAAACATAAACACGCTCACGGGAGTCTCTGCTGCCTCTGCAAAAGGAGCGCCAGAACACAGTTTCTGAAGTGTTGTCAATCCATCCAATGCCCGCCTCGGCCCAGACCCGTATAACCATGGAGCAACCAAAAAACAAATGGGCAGTATCCTCATCCTCCTCCCCACATATGGCGCAAAGAGTGTCAGAGTTTCCAGCCCACCGCGATCTGTAAACCTTAGTCAAAATTATCCTTCGGCACAACAACCAAGAGAACATCTTAATCTTAAGAGGGGCCCTCGTTTCCAGATTAATCTGCAAGCTAAAAGAAACTCCTCGTCTTGCTCTTCTCAAGTACTGAGGGCCATAGAAAAGGTTTACACTTCTCAAGTACTACCTCTGTAGCATATAGTGTTCTCTGAAGGGGTATTAAGTATATGAGGTTCCACAGATTGGAGGATAGGAGAGATCAACCAGTCATATGTTGTCTTCCCTCTGCATTCTTGAAGAAGTCATCCCATCTGAAACCCATGGCCACCTTTACACAACATATCGAATTTTGTGAAAAAGCAAAAAAAGGGCAACTTTAACATTTTCCAAGGTTCATCCTCCAGCACAAACAGCTCTTAATGATAATATCATGAGAACCAACCTTATTCTCTTTACATTTCCCATTTGTATTTCAATACACAGCGAATGACTACCCAACTCTGTAGTCAAAATTTCCTCTTTCTTTTAATCATATATATATGCCCTGTCAATCCACCCTAGAAATGTATTTTCAATGGTCTTCTTTATTTTTAGTATGGATAGACTACCAACAAAAACCCTTTGCCCAACATTTGAAAAGTTCCTATAATCAAATCCTATGTCCTAATAAAATGGTAGACTTAATCCATCATTAGCTTCAATTAGTTTACCATTCATTAATGTTCCTTCCAAATGATAATGCAACAGCAATGAGCAGGACTACCAATAAGATCATAATTGCTTTCATATGAAAGCACGCACAATAATATGATAAATTGTGACTACTCTTAATACATAAGCTATAAGATGAAACAACAAAATGAAATCAATGAATAAGGGGTACATGAGGCATTCAGTATTACCAGTTAGCAAAGTAACCTATGTCTATGAAAGATGTTTTCTATCAGTGAGAACAAAGAACCCCAGAGATTTCAAATTTTGATTATTTCTACTTATAGTCAAATAAAAATTCACCATCACCATCATGATGTCCTAGAAATAATACATAGAATTTGATAAGTATTCATAATATTTATAATTATTTATCCATCATGATGAAATTCCTTAAAGAATTTCTTATAAGGAACCATTCACCTCCTTATAAAAAATAAGAAACCATTCATGTTTTTTTCTTTTGAGATAGAGAAATTTGTGAATAGAAGGACAATATGCAGCTTTATTTTCATGATAGACAACAATAAATAGTTGATATTGCAAATTAGGACTACAATTTACCAGCCATGTAATTTCTCCCAGACCTGTTGTGGGAGCAGGATATAATCACGCCCTTCTAGTAAAGTGTCATGAAGCTCAATTTGCACGTTTGATACTTCAGATGTCACATCATATATCAAATCAGAATTGTCAATAGCAGAAGGTCTTCTTGCATTGCTTGAACACATTGAATCATGATGACTAGGACCACATGATGATGGCCCATTTGCTGAGTTGCTAGTCATATCCTGGTTGACATAATCAAGCCACCGTTGCCACCACCTATTCGAGACCAAAGAAATCAGACATGATCAACAAATGGAGTTGCATACTGACGTGCATATTTTTATGATGTCAATAAATGAACAATAAGCATATGATAACATGGACCATGATAATCTTATAATGATATGTATTCTATGTTGCCTCCTAGGTACTTCCTTTTATCAATTGAATAATCTTCCTTCTCTATTACATATTCAACAAGCAAAGGGAAAACAAGGCACATTATTTGTCAACAACAAATTTAGGTACATTCGTCTGCTCGACTTTGTAAAATGTATCATAACTTTGCATCATAACTAGCAGGACTTGCCTATTAAATATAATTTAGATCACATAAACGTTGACATTCATGATCCAAATAAAAGTATGTGCAACTCACTTTCTTTTGTGTGTGTGGGTGGGTGGGGGTAAATTACACGCACCATCCATCAACTTTGGCTCAATATCTAGACTGTCCTCCAACTTCTTTTTGTAACTAGATTATCCTCTAAGTTTTGAAATTTTGCACGCCATGTCCTCTTGACCACCGATAGACAGTTTTCTGGTTGCAATGTTGACGTGGCATAACAAAAATAATAAAATAAACAATCAATAATATAGTCAAACAAAAAAGCAAAAAAACAGTCTCCAGACTCTCTTCGCCCTGGGTGGGGGCAGGGGGGGATGCCTGGGGGAGAGGGGGCAGACAATCAACACAGGTGGGCGGGGGGCAACTTCCCATCTCTCTGGCTGCTGGACAAAAGCCTTGCCTCCTGTTGCTGCTGCTGCTAGAGAAAGGCCGAGTTCGGAGCTCGGAGCTCACTGTTCTTCGGCCATGCGAAGGAGACCAGCAGGGCCGCTCCTGCCTCTCACCTGCCAGAGATCACCATCAAGGGAAACACAGCAAGCTCCAAGCTCGTGGGCTGCCACCCCTCACTGAAGATGGAGTCTAGCTCGGGGGCGGCTGCCCCCACCCCCCACGTCTGTAGGAGGGGCCTCTTTTTTCATTTTTCTATTAATTTATTAATTTTAAAATTATTTTATTATCGATTTATATTATTTTTTATTGTGCCACGTCGGCAGCGGAATCAAGAAACCTACTATTGGCAGTCATGAGGACATTGCGTGCAAGAAAATTTAGACGATAGTCTAGTTACAAAATGAAGTTAGAGGACTGAGTTGGGTCCGCACATATAGTTGGAAGACGGCACGTGTAATTTACTGTGGGATGGGGGGAATGACTAGGAAGTTTATTATGCAACTCACTAGTAAAGGACAAGGTTCCTTCCATGCCATTGCAACTTTTATGCCAAACCAGACAAGCCTGCATCTAGGATCTGTACTTTTTTAGTAAAAAAAATAGGTTCTCTTTCTTATGCCGACTGATCAATGCACTTCAATAAAATGTAATTGAAGTATCGTCAGATTGTGCACAATGTGATGTAACTTCCAAACATTTGCAAACTTGTTTAAGCATGAGGACAAAGTAAGCTCAAGAACCTCAGTTTCTACTGTAAAAAGTTTTCATATTGGCAGTCTAATGTGCTTGCAAAGAATGACCTAGAAGATACAAGCATCAAAATTAAAAACTGTGGAAAGCAACCCTTTCTTAATTCTTAATTAACTCATGCTGGTTTGTGCTATTAGACAAGTTTATGCCTTTTGAAACCCAACCATTAGAAAGTGCGTGCAAACTCCCTCGCGCTTATTAGGTTAAGTTTGCACTCTAACTTTAAGCGCAATGTCTGAAAAAGAAAATGAAAAATCATCACTTCTATTGTCGAAGCCGAGACACAATTATAAAGAAAGGGAAAATGTCCCATTTCCCCCTGAAAAACACCAGAAATCAGACTGTTGCCGCCACTAGACGCAAAAAAGAATCCGGATCAAAGCCGAGACCTACGAAGAAGATGCCCAAAAAGAATTGAGTTGGACGACGAAAGATGAGATTTCTTTTCACCTCTGGGTGACGAGGAAGAAAGTGTCGCCCTCCTTCGCGAGGGACTCGGCGGCGATTGTGATGTCCCGAATAAGGACCCTCTCCTCCTCCGGATTGAGCTCCTCGGATGACAACGACCCCGACCCCGAGACATCCACCTCCATCTCCGCCGCCCGCCGCCACTGGATGCCGGCGGGAGCCGAGCTGGGTGGGGGAGAGAGGGGAAAGAGAGAGAGAGAAGACGGCGGCGGTGGTGATACCGGAACTGTTGAGACCTCTCGCGCAGGCGTTTGGTTCGGTTTGGCCGTTCGTTTCTTTAGGTCTGTCGGACGCGACGAGCATCGAAGCAATTAGAAGCGATATAAATGATTCGGAACGGCGGCTACCAAGGTGGGGAACGGGAGTGACACAAAAATTCATAATTTAACAAGTTTCGAATTTAGATTCCACGGAATCTCTTTTTTTATTTTTTAAGATTTTTAAAATGTTAGATCTTTGTCCTCCTTTTGCAATAGAAGAAAAGAACATGATAATTTTTCATTCTAATTAAACTTTGGGATAAATATTAGAATTAATAACTTAAACCTCCCATGAACTATTATAATAATTTTTTCCGTCAACCTCTAATGCATTACTTTATACATTCCTAAATTATATCACAATTTTTACTTTAATCTATCCATCTAATTCCGTTATTTTTTTTATTTTTTATATATTAAAAACTAAACTATCTTTCAGTCCTTTCTTTTAATGCTTAAAAGTTTAAAATAATATAAATAACAAGGAGTGATGCCCCCTCCCTCTTGTCGGCGTTGGAAGGATGGGGGTGGTGCCCTTGTGTTGTCGAGACACAGAGGGAGGGTATTGCCCCTCTTTGCGGCGCACGCAAGCGAGCTTGCTGCCGAGGAGCCCATGTGATTTTGGTGAGCCTCCACGCTTGGCGTGGGCACACCCCTCTGTCATTCATGCAAACAAGCCTGCTACTGGTGAGCCTATACGATTTTCAGTGATCTTGCACAACTGCTGAGAAGACTACACTGGCATTGGCGAGGCCAATGCTCGCGTGCCAATGGGACCGCACAAGAGCTGATGGAGCATGCGCAAGCCGACGGACAACACGCCCCAGGGTTTGCACAAATTGACAATCCACGTGTCAGCGGACCACTTACTGGCGAGGGGGTGTGAATCGACAAACCACTCGCTGACGAACTGCGCACCGAGGAGGTGGTGCAAGTCGGCGAGCCGCCCTTCGATAGGTCATGATTGATTGCGTCCCACATGTTTTGCAGTGTTAAATATGTGACCACAACGATCACGAGCGTGATAGCGTGTCTTCATGGTCGTGAGTGCACGACCACACACAAGCATGAATAGTTGTGTGCATGATCACCAGCGTCAACGGTGAACGACTAGCGAAATCCGTCATTAAAAGCCGGCTACGGATCGTGGAGGAATAATAACAACGGACCCGTTGTTGGACATTACGAGGTGCAGATCATGAAGGATCGCGCGACTTTGGGCAATGCGTTACATTTCGCATAACTTTGGGGACGAACGATTATGGGCGAGCGCTATAAATCAAGGTCGAGAATGACGGAAGTCCCCAATCATTTCATCTCTTTCTTTGTCCTACTTCATTGGTATCAGAGAGCAGAGCGATGACTTCCGACGAAATCTCTCAATCCTCTTTTTATAGTGTCGGTGTTCTTTGTGAAGCCCATCCGCATCTCTAGAGCAGAGTTCGGAGGTTCCAAAGTTGTTCTCTGTCATCGATTCATGAACCACCAATGAATTTTGGTGAACATTATGTCTTTTGATGTCTTCAATCCGTTGTCGACATTCGCCTCATCCCCTCCTAATGGTGAACGAATAAAGCATCACTTACCAAAATGACTCACAAATTTATTGCTTCTGAGCTGGTCAAGATGGAACGCTTGAATGACGTTAATTATAATATGTGGAGC
This sequence comes from Pontederia crassipes, assembly GCA_030549335.1. NCBI lineage: Eukaryota > Viridiplantae > Streptophyta > Magnoliopsida > Commelinales > Pontederiaceae > Pontederia > Pontederia crassipes. The sequence goes on along the minus strand of CM060189.1, from coordinate 69,706,050 downwards.
AAAAAGATTAGGTATGGATTGATGCATGACAATCTAGAATTAATAATTGACTTCCCTTGCTTTAGTGCTTCTTGAAGAAGCTAATGCTGAGCAAACAAGGGCTCATGAATAGTGGGAGGACAAAGACAGAAGAACTAGATCTTCAAAACTTATAAGAATGCTCATGACTTGTGAAATGCTATTAAAGAAAAGTATGATTTGAAAATTCAACTGAACAATTGCTCCTTCATAGATATAATACTTGTAAAATGAAGGAGGGTGAAAATGTCATAGAGCATGTAAATAAGATGATTGTCATGGTTAAAGATTTAGCCACTACAAGGAACTGCCCTACCTGAACCACTGTAGTGCTCAGTAGTCTCCCACCATCTTTCGACATGGCTGTCATCACACTACGAGTTAATGTAGTTGTTAAGTTGATGACTAACCTACCAGTCGAGGTAGCCATAGAACAATATATGGCTAAGAGCAGGAAGACGACAGAAGTTTTTGAAGTGGAGGACACTAGAGATCCCGTCGAAGAAGTTTGGTGCAAAAAAACCTTGGACCTGGCAAGAAGTAGTTTAAAGGAGAACATGGATGAAAGCTAGCGAAGGGCATTTACCATAATTGTGGGAAGTATGACCATTTTAGGGCCAATTGTCCTTCTAACAACAAGTAGGCAGGCCCAGACTTCGTCTAGGCAAAGCCAAAATAAGCCTAAATATATTGCGATCGTCTAGTGTAATGTCGCGATGATAGATATTAAAGGCTAGTGGATTGACTCTGGTTTCCACCCATCACATCTCCAAAACTATGGAAGACATTGTTGACTTCAAGAAAATGAAGGAAGGTGAATAGAGAATCTTCATGGGCAACAACACCTATCTGGATGTTAAGGGTGTTAGTTTTGGAAAAAAGCATCATGGGTACTTAATCTATTGTATGCCCTAAGAATTTGTAGGAATCTCATCTCTGCATGAATCATTCTGAAAAAGGATTTTGAAGTCAGATTTTATAATGGTTGTGTATTGATAGGGAAAAACAAAAACATCATAGCTATGGGAAAGTTTGTCCCCGTTCACGATATGTTCTGCCTTCTTACCGTGAATAATGAATCTATGAATGTAACTTTTGAGTACTCTGTGTATCTGACTATGATTTATGGCAATGAAAGACTTGGACATCCAATAAAATCTAAGATGGAACAAATAAAGAAAATGAATTTAGTGCCCAACATAACAAGTGCAAGTATTGCACCTTGTGAACATTGCTTGATCGGAAAAATGGTTCGAAAATCCTTCCTATGAACTTACATATCATCATCCTTGAATCCATCTTGTCCCTAAGTTGATTAGGAATTAATATACGCCTTTACATTCCCATTTTCGGAGATGGTTAAGATCGGGCTTCCTGACATTCCATGTGTAATTAGTAGCCGCTATTGCCTCGTCCCAAAAATACTTTGGGAGTCCCGAGTGTAACAATATATACCTTACTGCATTCATAAGGGATTTATTCTTTCTCTCTGCCACACCATTTCCTGAGTGTAACAACATATACCTTACTGCATTCATAAGGGATTTATTCTTTCTCTCTGCCACACCATTTCCCGAGTGTAACAACATATACCTTACTGCATTCATAAGGGATTTATTTTTTCTCTCTGCCGCACCATTTTGTTGCGGTGTGTAGGGCATTGTAATATGTCTACATATGCTAGCTTGAATGCAATAGACCTCAAATTCTCGAGAGGTATATTCACTTCCTCTATCCATTCTTAATGTCTTAATTGGTCTTCTGCGAAGATGAAGATGTAAAGCGCATATATTAATTCTTAATTAGCTTAGTGACAAAATGAATTCAAGAACGATACATGTTCGTAGGATATAGTGAAAAATCCAAATGATATAGATTCTTTCACAATGATAAAGGCCGATGCAGTTTTTCTTGAGAAAGAAAAAGAAGTACTGTATGAAGAAGATGACGATGACCCTCTAATTGTCCTTGGGGATAATGAAAATGACTTAGGACAAGGCACATTGAACATTACTCCAAAAATGGGAGGTGAATCTATGCATGAGAATATACTTTTGGAGCAAGTGGAGGAACCCATACATTACATGAGTATAATTGGCAACAAAAGTCTCTGGAATCGACCCACACATTTGGATGATTATCTTCTGTATGGGTGCAAGGTGTTGTGCTACTTCGTGGACATAGACATAGAGGATTGTATAGATCCCATGTCTTACAAAGAAGCAATGGCTTCTAAAGAGCCGGAATCATGGACTACCGCCATGAGTGATGAATTGGACTCAAATTAATCGTAACAGAGTATGGGCATTATGTGATTTGCTAGAAGGTAGGCAATTCATATGGTGCAAATGGATTTTCAAGAAAAAGTACCGAGTTGATGGTACTATTGAAAAGCACAAAGCAAGACTTTATGCAAAGGGTTGTACTCAGAAAGTCAGAATAGACTTTCAAGAAACTTATTCTCTAGTAGTTAAAATTTCATCTATAAGAATCATTTTAGCAATAGTTGCATATATGGATCTAAAATTATTTCATATGGATGTGAAAATTACCTTCCTCAATGGGGATTTGAGTAAAGATATATATGCAACAACCTGATGATTTTCAAGTGAAATATCAGGAGAATAAAGTGGATGATGTAAAAAATATGTAACAACGCAATAATTAGCAAGTGCACTAATTGTATCAAGTAATAGAGTGTATAGTAGAGTTGTCGATCCCACGAGGAACTATCTAAATCAATCATATCCTAAAGACCTACTAAGAGAAGAAAGGATTTTGTATGTGTAAGACAGAAATATAAAAATTACAAAAAATAAATAATTGATGCGTAAAGATAAAGTGGTGACGATCTCTGGGAAATATGAATGATTAATGTAAAGTTAGACATGTATGAACCTTTGAACTAATCAAATTATGACAGAAGCACTCGGGTCGAATCTTATGACGGATTAAGAACACCTAAAATATTGACTTTTCTAAACGAGTAAATCAAATTATCCTAATTCCTAATAAGATCAATAATCGCATACGATGAGTTAATTATTGATTTCACAGAGAATTAAGATGCAAGAAAATCTAACTCCTAAACTATTTTCACCCATACTTCTTAACAGAATAACAAACCGCACGTTATTCGGCATACACGATGAATTATCGAATATGTGTTATATATGCTTCAACTTAAAATTAAAAGATCGATTATCCAGATAATAATGACTTCTAGAATTATGACTCCTTGTACAGGTTTGTAATCTAATTTCAAAAATTACATTATTCATCAAAAAAGCATTAAACTTAGCATATATAATCAAAAGAAGTCGACTTACTGAATTAACTTGAATAAGAACGAGGTCCAAACAATCTATCTTTTTTAAGCAAATATGAAATCTCTATTATGAACCTAATGAATTGTGAAAATAAGGTAAAAGAGCATCCAAACGTATGAAGAAAAAGAGGTTTGCAGCCTCCAGGACCTTTGGATGATCGTGCAGCCCTTATCAATGAATTGTTGAACGATCTCTCTCCCTTCTAGCTTCAAATCTCCTTCTCTGCAATGAGGCACGACTTCCCAGGGCTCAAGCATGAATTTTCAAGTCTTCTGATGTCTTCTATTTATATTTCCAAAGCCCCCCGATAAGTCTCAATAAGTTGGGAGTCCAAAACTTATCCAAAGGATAATATGTAGTTTAAACTCTTCTTTAACATAAAAATCTCGTGATTTATCTCCAATTTTGAGCTCTTATCATCAAATAAATCTTCTAGAAGGTTAGGCATTGTTCTCACATCTCAATTAGATCAAAATTCATTTGAAAAATCAACAGATCAACAAAATCAGCACACTTAACGGCTCGTAATAGGGTGTTTACGGCCCAATTTAATTATAATTCAAAGTCTTCATATAGACGTTATGACCCGTAACAACGATGTAACGACCCGTAACTCGGGCAATTCTGCGTTCTGCTTCTGTGTGTGCCGTGATAATCCCTTTATGACGCATAAGTTAGATCTGTTATCTATGTCTTATGACCCGTCATGAAATTGACTTGTTCTTTTGCGGGTGTAATTCACGAAAGTTGACATGTCTCCTGATATAACGGGTCGTTAGGTGCCTATTACGGCCCGTAATGTTTCTGGTAAGATTTTACACCCTTCTGAATGCATCAGGATGGCTCTGTTACGCCCCGTAATATAAATGTATTCAAGTTCCCTTATTCTGCGTGGGCCGTTAAACACATGTTACGGTCGGTCAAGGAGAGGATCAAACTTGGATGCGGGTTGTAATTTCATATGATGACGACCCGTTAACTCCTCCTTTGGCTGAATTCTTCATTCTGTGAAACTCGTTAAACATGTCTTACGGCCCGTCATAAGTTTTGATTTCATTACGAGATAGTTTTGTGAGTGCCGTGAACACTTCATGATGACTCATAAACTTACTTTTGAGGTGTACATGTCTCTCTGTGAGATCCGTGAATGCATACTCACGATCCGTGTTTTCAATACATAGGGGCGTTAAATTGCTCTTATGACTGGTGAAGAATTTGAGCACGGATGATATTCTTTCTAAGTTCATTACGACCAGTTAGAAATCCTATTTTTTGCTTCTAAGGTTAGATTCTTTCGTCATTTTCACCCGGATAATTTCCTTTGATAATTTTCCACCAAATTAAGATGTTTTCCTTCAAAATGACACACACCTAGGTAATTGGAGAGTTCAACAAAATAATTGTAATAAATAAAACAAAATGAATGCATGCCACGAGAAAATTACGAAAATAAACCTAAATGCAGCTTAAATTAAATGTTATAAAATGCATGCATCAAATACTCCCAAGCTAAAATATTTGCTCGTCTTCAAGGAATGATCAAAGCAAAACTCAATAGTCAATTTGATAATTGTATACATGGTCATCAACTATTTTTCTCAACATCTAGATTTATGCTTCTATCGCTGAAGTGTCCCTCTATATTCCAAAATAACCCAACTTTGTGAAATTTCCCTTCATAATCAGTTCTGAATTTTATTGAGAAAGTAGCACCAATTGATAAGAATATCAATGTTGAACAAACAAGTGTGTCCTAAGCTTTTGCACATTTCATATTGGTTGCAATTTTGATTAGGAATTCAGGTGGTCCATGTAACGGGCTTTCGACCGATGGATTTCAAAGCAGTTGCCCTTAAGTCGCCTGGAAAGAATCTCATACGGATCTAATTATCCAATCACATTATAGCTTCAGATTAATTATTACTAATTTGGTACTCATGTGCTTCTCCATATTGCACAAGGTGGTCTATGTAGTGGACTTTTGATCGACAGATTTCAGAGCAGATGCCCATAGATTGCCAGACAGGAATCCCCTACGAATCTACTCGCTCGAATGCACTATGGTTCCAGATAATACCTTTTTGTACCTTCTCTTACTTTTTGGGGCTCCACTAGCCCTCTTTCATATATGCATATAATTTGAATTCTTTAACTGTATTGAGCTGAGTCACACTTAAATAGTCAACAAGGATATAATTATCTATAGGAGAAATATATTAAGTAATTTAACAGAAAGAAACTAAGAGCATATTTCACTCAGCAACTTTCTTCTTCTCAATTTCCCAACACAAAAATGATAGATTAATAAACAATTGATACTCTGAATTCCATTTTCTAGCAGGGTGTCCTAGGTCATAACTTGAAAAGAAGCAAAGAATCAAGAAAAAGAGATTTGACACTTTTTCTCTATACATAAAAGAAATGATGACAAACTGTAGCAAACAAATATGCAATGCTGAAATGAAAGATATGATGCATGCAATATGCAACTTCCCCAAGCCTGAGCCTAACACTGTCCCTAGTGTTTAAGATCAGACTCGTAGAAGGAATACAAGCATGATAAAGAAATTGAAAACGAAAGAAAGGAAAAAATAGAAAGAAAGTGAAAAGACACAACCCTCTAATCCATAGGCGACGCTGGGTCTCGGAATGTGTGGCTCTGCTGCAGGAAGATAGACCCAATTTGCTTCGTTGGCAGGGTCAAAGCGCTCGGGTTCTGTGCAAGGAATAGTCATATTAGAATCACGGAGGCGAAAGTAAAAACCATCATAAGCGCGACCATCTCCCAACTCCATGGATTTGATGACATAGCTGGCAGGAATCGTCCAAGGATGAAGCTGATCTAAATCAAGTCTGACATGAAGTGCTATGGGTGTGACTAAGCCACCTACCACTATTGTTCCCTTCATCTTGTTAGCAGTCCGCAAAAAGGAACAAAGCAGAAAAGCGTCGACATTCACTGGAGTGGAAGAAGTCATGCAATAGAGAAGAAAGAGTTTAGTTTCATTCACCAATCCTCTGCTATCTCCTCGTCCACAGATAGTGCTGCTGAGGATCCTATGAGCATAACGAAGAATAGGATTCTGAATGAGAGTGAATTTTGCCCTCTGGAAGTTTATGTGACCCTCACATGTAATACGATTCCAGAACTGAAGTGGCTGAAACTCCTTAGGGACTTTGAGGAGGCCTCCATGTGGAAATTGATATATAGCGTTAAACTCTTCGAGGGACATCTCAAATTCCCTACTGAACAGCTGGAATGAAACCTTGGCATGTCGGCATCCAATGGCTTCAAGATGCTTGACCTATAGCGAACACATGAACTCAATACTCATATCAGAGTAGGTGGGCCACCACTACTGGACGAAGTGCCCCATGCCGATGTTCGAGAAGAGATGAATGATGAAATTTTGCATATTCCAAGAAAGCATTGTTGTTTGATCCGCAAACTGAATTGGAGTGATCGGTAGGAAATCCAAACTTTGCTCTCTCTTCCTCGCCTCTTCAGTGAGCCATTCTCTCTCTTCTAGGGGTGCTATGTGGACTGGTGCAAGCTCATGTTCGACGAGGGTCTCAGATGTGGATGGGCGACAGTGAATAGGAGCCTTGATACAAGGGGCCCTTAATGAAAAGATAAGGGATAGAGAGAGCTACGAGATGCTTCATGGGTCAGTAACTGGGCTTCATGACTCTTTCGTGTGCTGTGGCGGGTCGTTATATGATGTTCACGGTCCTGTTAGTGGCGAGTTGAAGAGCAAGTGGTAGATCACCGGCCGTGAGATGTTCTTCACGGGTTGCAAGAGATAGGTGCGAGCTATAATATGTAGTTCACGGGATTGTCGAAGAGGTTCTAATGGACTTCTGGGGCGGGCGAAAATGGTCACATCCTATGTGCTAACAATGGTTGTTTCATCTTTGTAGGCACTTCCTTCCATGTTGTCAGCTACGCCCTCAAAATTGAGGTTCATGCTCTTTCGCCTGAACTTCGCCAGTGTCATGATCGTAATCTCTCTCGGCTACAAATATGCTCTGACTCTGCAAAACTGATTGGCATACTCAAACATCACTGACCCCATGGCATCTCCACAACATCTTTGAAGACATTTGGCTCCTTTTAACACACATTGCGCCTATTATTGTTCTGTCTGCGCCAGCTCAATCGCCGACTGATTATCTTGCAACTTTTGATCACATTAACAATTGCAAATCCTTTTGGGATGGGCAGCCACCTCCGGGTCTCGCCCCTTTTTTGTACGATGATTTAACGTAATGAAATATTATCTTTAAAAAAAGTTTATGGAAAATGCTGATTTTTGTTTATGGTATGATGTGGTTCTCATTGTGATTTTAGTTAAACTGGTTTTGAACATGTTGAGTATTCTAGATTTGGGAACTCATTCTATATTCAACCATGTGATCAATTCATGAGCACCATCATCATACTTGACTCATGGTAAGATCCTATTGCCTTGACTTGTAGTTGGCTTGCACACCCAAAGGCGATGAGAAGATACGAGTTGCTATTGTCCCATATCATTTTTATGTATATCAGATTTGTATACATATGCATCATACAATTTCTGCACTAGAAGTTGTAGTAATATAAATGGAAACACAAGTACATATAACTATAGCACAAATAAACCATACTACTCGTCACATAAAGATGATTATAACACCAAGAATTACAACAAGTTTACAAAACAAATTTAAACCCTTCCTATTAATCCTAAGTTCATCTTTGATTGGGCCCCTATTAATGATAATCTCATTAGCTAACTTCCAACCTATCAATCTTGCATAATAAGCCATTAATAACTTGAGTAGATCATGATTGAAAATATGGATTACTTAGTTGCAAACTTGTTCTTGCTGCAAAATGAAATAACAATAGATACACATAGGTTACTTATAATGTAATAAAAAAACTATCATTTTATTTTAAGACTCACTCCAAAAAATGGTCATCCATAAAACTTACTATTAGGACTACTTTAAGTTCAAGAAGTTTGTACTACTACTTCTTGTTGATAATGACATTTGGGTGTCATCATCTTATATATCCACAAATCGGGCACATGTGAGATAAGATAAATAATTGTAAAAAGTGTATTAAACAAATTTCTCAAGAAAAGTGAGATTGAACAAATTTCCAAAATAATCATACAATTACAAATATGGATTCATATAGGAACAAATTCAACAAATGTAGCAAATAAAATTTCAACATCTAATATATATTCTCTCGGCTCTATGTTAACTACAATTGAGCAAGCAAAGACAAGTGATATTCATGCAAGCAACACGCTACTAATGAGTTTGTTGCGAGCCAATCAAGTTCTATCAATTTAAAAGATGCCCAGTTTGTCATGCGTGACCCACTACGTGTGAAATCTAAAGGTAACTAAAAATGTGAGTCGAAATAAATTTGGCATTGAAATTTTCATATCCCAAAAAGAAGATAAGGGAAATGCAGGAAAAGTAGATACGATAAAACAACATGTCAATCATTTAAGGTGATTTACCAAAAAATTTCTATATCATTGCTGACTAATTTCATTTCATATTATAAGCAGGATGCTCAAAGTATGGAGACAACATGATATATGATAGTTTACAACGCATTCTAATGTCAGCGTTTTTTATTTATTCATCGGCTCTCTCATGTTCATCATTTAACGTTACAGTTTCCTATCGCTTTCTATTAAGCTTCTAGTATGGTTTGGCATTAAAACAACATTTCTGGACAGCTTGGATGTTTCATGAAAGTAGTCTTGTGTTGCAGTCACTAGTTTAGGAAATTTTGTGTTTTTATATGTATGAGAATGACTATAAATTTTTCTACTTATGTGCTGCCAGAAAATGTATTGAAGATATGGAAGTACTTATGTGTTCTAGCTGCTAGTTTATGGAAATTTATGCTTTATGTGAGCTTGTTTCTACTTTTTTTTTTTTTGCTAATCTATGTGCTGCCAAACTTTAAGTTTTCATAGCTGCTAGTTTATGAAAAATTATGTGTTCTTTTATGTGTCCGTAGCTGCTAGTCGACCTACTTAAGTGCTACTAGACTTTGAGTTTCCTCAGCTACTAGTTTATGGAAATTTCTAATTTTTGTTTCTAGTATTACACTACAAGAAGACCGACGATTAGAGACGTCATATAGCGTCTCAAAACATGATGACGCTAAATAGATGCCACTAGCGCCGCTATGGCGTCCCAATTGAGTCTCAAGAGGACGACGCTACTTGCCTCCCAATAGCGTCTCATTAGCGTTTCCGCATTTAGGCGCTAATGCAGGCACCATAGAGACGCCAAGTAGCCGCTATTATTGCGCGCCATGAAGTGAAAGTGCGCGGGAGAATCTAACGTTGTTATCGCGTCGATGCGAATCTAGCATCGCGCACTATGAGACGCTAGATGGCGTCACATCTACGGCGACACTACATCGTAGGAGTGTTCCTAAATATATAATTTGTTACCTATATTATATATGTTATTTATCCATACAATATATATATATCATATCTTAATTATACATATATTATTTTTATATTCTTAATCATAAAATTATGATGGTTGAATTAAGAGACATGATTTAGTACAAATTATTCCATTTTAGCGTCTACCTACCGCTACCTAGAACCTCAATCTTGGTCGACGCTAGGGGACACTATTGGCGTCTCTCTAGCGCCGCCTTATTGAGACGCTAAAAATATTGAGACGTTATGTCAACACTATTGTATCGCTAATAAACATTAGCAACTCAATAGCGTCTGTATGGCGTCTCAGTAGCCGACTTTTTATCACACTCACTTAATCAGACGCATATAGACATATAAATACACGTATATACTTATAGTTATATAAATAGTACACATATACATATTATTATCACTTAATCTCGCACATATAAACATATACATATATATATACATATACACGTTATTTATATATGTCTCGCACATATGTAGACATATACATACACGTACATACTTATAATACATATAGATAAATACATTGTTGTGACTTAATCTCTCAGACGTAGACGTAAACATATATATATATTCATATAGACTTATAATTTTATATACATACATGAATAATTATATATGCATTCCATAATTTTTAGATTGTGGGAAGGAAACAAAACAACTGGAATGGGGCACAATGCGATGAGACGCTATCTTGATAAAGAAAATTACATACATAAAATAGAAAATTAGAATACAGAAAAACACTTGGCGTCGCCCTGGCGTCTCAACGCTGAGATGCTAGGTCAGCGTATGATGCATGCAAAATATAACATATTTTAGACTATTATTTTGGTTAATTTTTCTATAATTTGTTCATGGCATGCATCATTTTTAATCACTTTTAATCGTAATCCCAAATTTATTAATTTTAATTATTAATTCTCTGAATATTTTAATTGTGGATGGATTAATTAAATTTGAATAATTATTTTGCAGGAAAATACAAAACACGGCCGAAATTCAAAGAAATTATTCCTTACGACCGAGATTTGGCTTTACACCTAAGTCATTTTGGCCGAGATTTGACTTTACACCCAAGTCGTTTTGGGCGAGATTCGAAAGGGGTAAAGATAAAAGAGTTCCTTACGGCCGAGATTTCCAGGGGGTAATAATATGGAATCTTCTTTGTTTTGGCCGAGATATGAAGGGGTAAAGATAAAAAGATTTTATCTTTTTGGGCGTAATGGCATGAAGATGAATTTGGCCGAGATTCAAAAGGAGTAACAATTGAATGATTTTATCTTTTGGGCATAACAAGATTAAATTCCTTTCTTATGGCCGAGATTTGGATGGAGTAAAATGAATTCTATCTCTTTGGGAGTAAAGATTTAATTCTTCCTTACGGCCGAGATTCTAAGGGAGTAAAGATAAAAAGGATTTATCTTTGGGTGTAATGATAAAATGATTTATCTTTGGCCGAGTTTATCTTATAATTTTAAAGCTAACCATACGATGTTACGGCCGAGATCAAATTGAAGGTCGTCCACACCTATAAATACGTGAAGAATCCGTCGTTTCAAAGTGTGCTCTGAAGTTCAGGTTTCTTCCACGGCGAGTCGTGAGCTCTGCAGGTTACGACCAAGAGGAGAGATGTGCGACGGCTGGAGGTTGATCGCGACCATGATCAAGTCCAAGAGGTTGTCCGACTGTCTGCCCAATTCGAGAGCTCTACTTCTATTTTGGATGTAATTCTTTTGATTATTATTGTTATTTTGTTATTATCTCTCCAGAATTTCTAGGATGAACTCCATGTTTTTAGGATTATTATTTTAGGAGATTATTAATTGAAGGGAAATGTTTGGACCCTATTTTATTTGCTTTAATTTTTTCTGATCAATTATTAATTGTGCTTAATGTTTTATGTTAGTTAATTAAATTTTTGAATTAGGCTATACCAGTTTGTGGAGTGTTTAATTTCAGAATTTATTATACTAATTATAATTGATTTTATTTGGAATTAATAATTGACATAAATTTGATAACTAGTGTGTGGAGAATCAAGTTTGTGTGGTCTATTAATCTATACCAGTTTGTGGAGTGATTAATAGTTTAGATAATTCAATTTAATGCATCTTAATTTTAATATGATTTTGGGGGTACCAGTCGTGGAGACTTCAATTCTTATTAAATTAAGATAGTTCTATATGATTAGATTGAGGGATGTCAGTCGTGGAGACCACAAGTTAATCATATTAGATTACTTTAGGGAGACTCTAATCCATCTTTAAAGATTAAATTTATCTTTTATGGTTCTAATATTTATCTTGATCTATTTTCATCCTAAGGCCTAACTTCAACACCATTATCTTATCTTTATCTTATTTTCTTTATCTTTTAAAACTCATTTTCAAAATCCATGTTTTTTCTCTCTTATTAATTTATAAATTTAGATATTGAATTAATAATATTCCTCGTGGGTTTGACACTCTTACTCCTTTTTACTATATTACTTGAGCGACTAGTGCACTTGCTAGCAAATTTTATTATTACAAATACAACGCATCAACGTACATGCTACTACGACACTATTGTGTCGCTATAGTTTCTTAGCGACGCATTAGCCTCTATATAGTGCCGCATTAGCCGACTTTTTATTACCTTCACTTAATCGGGCATATATTGATATATAAATATACATATATAACTCGTGCACATATACATATTATTATCATTTAATCTCTCACATATAATGTTAAATTAGGAAGAAAATTCGATATAGCATCCCTACGCCACTAAATAGTGTCTCAATGTTGGCGCCCATATAGCGTGGACGTAGCGTCGCGTCGATATGAGGCGCTAAATACTTCACTTAAATCACTAACTCCTCTTCTGCGATTTCACTTTTTACTGTTACCGCTCGCCGTTTTCACCACGACCGACGATGCCCTCCGCTTCGATGCTCGACGTTCGATGCCCGCTGCTTCGACACCCACTGCTCCGACGCCCGATGTCTGACCCCGAGCCCTATTCGAACTCGTCATTTCCACCCTTGCTCTGACGCCCCATCGCTCGACCCCGCCCTCGTCGAACTCATCGTCTCCGCCCTGCGCACTGTACCGACCTTCGCCTCCTCCTCCGCCGCCATTCTCCTCCTCCGCCTCCGCCGTCATTTGCCTTCGCCTCCTCCGCCGCCCATCCACCTCCTCCGCCGCCCATCCGCCTCCGTCGCCCTCCGCCTCTTCCGTCGCCCTCCGCCTCCTCTGCCACCTTCCGCCTCCTCCGCCTCATTCGCCACCCTCCACCTCCTTCGCCTTCCGCCTCCTTCGCCCGCCGACCGTGCTCCTCCATCCGGTGTCGGTCGTCGCCCATCGCCTTCCTCCACCGCTTACCCTCTTCCGTCGCCTGTCGTCATCCTTCTCCAATTAAGAAGGTACGAGTCCGTCACCATCAATGTTAAGTTAAATACTAATTCATGTTAAGTTAAATACTACTTAATTACTTAAAACTAGTGTTGTTAAGTTAGTTACTAATGCATGTTAAGTTAAATACTACTTAATTACTTGAAACAATTGTTGTTAAGTTAGTTATTAGTAAATTGCTAGTGCAGGTTAACTTAATTACTAGTTAAGTTAATCTAATGCATGTTAAGTGAATTACTAGTTAAGTAGTTGAAACTAATATAAGGACTAGTTATTGCGATTTTTTGATCTAATATCATGTTAAGCCAGGGTAAATGCATGGGCAGAACAAATTTGTTCCACGATTAGGAGTTATTAGAAATTAAATACTCATAGATTTTTTTTTCATAATTCTAGTACCTCTTTTTTATCATGTTCTTATAAATTTTACTCATGATGTACTTTCACATTCTTGATAATAAAATGAAATTATGAAATGATGATAAAATACTTGAAACATGTGATTTTGGACTTCTTAACTTTAAAATCACATGTTTCAACTACACGAATTTATTGACATATGGCTTAATATTGTCCGTTACATAAATGACAAAGCCAGATCGCAGTTGGATTCGTCGTTGGAAGGATAAACATGGCGTTATAACTGATGAATATAAGGACGATGTTGATGAATTCATTAATGTGACATATCAAAATGAAGGCGTTGATTCTTCATATGGCAAAATCTTATGTACATGCCGAAAGTGCAAATGTTATCAGTGGAAAGTAAGATATGATGTACAGAATGATTTATATTACAATGATTTTTTATTGGCATACACAAATTGGTTCTTTCATGGCGAAGAAAGATGGTCTAAAGAGACAACTAATGTAGATACTGTTGTAGGCGACTCGAGCAATCCATACGGGACATGATACGAGATGCAATGTTAGGAGAAAATATTGGTGAAACATTGATTGAAGAAGATTCGAATCCTTCGACATCTAAGTTTTATAATCTTCTCGAAGAAGCAGATGAACCTTTATAGGATGGATGCGTGAAGCAAACTACACTTTATGTAGTGACGCAACTAATGAACTTGAAATCAGAATTTAATATGAGCAAAACTTATTTTGACCGAATGCTTGCCATTATTAAGAGTATGCTTCGAGCTTCAGAAAAATTATCGAGATATTTTACAAGTGCAAATGATTGATGAGAGATTTAATATTAGAATATCAGAAGATTGATGCATGTTGCAATCATTGCATATTGTACTACAAGAAAAATAACTCACCTATGAGTTGTTCTATTTGTGACGAGCCCAAATACAAGCCGAAAAAGAATTTCCAAAGTTCGAAAAAAATGTGGCAAATGCAATATTTAAATGCTTTCCCATTGTTCCAATATTACAATGACTATTTCTTTATGAGAAAACTGCATCATTTATGAGGTGGTACAGAGAAGGGGCACGTGATGATCAAAATTTAATTACATATGATGCAGAGGTATGAAAACGATTTGATGCACTTCATCCGGTTTTTTTCTGCAGAATCACGCAATGTTATATTAGAACTTTGCACCGATGGCTTCAATCCATTTTTCTCATCAAGTACTGTCTATTCATGTTGGCCGATTTTTGTGACACCTTATAATTTGACTCCAAGCATGTGTATGAAACGAGAGAACATATTGCTTACATATATAATTTCGGGTTCTCGATCTCCTAATAAAAGTTTAGATGTTACTTAAGACCTTTGATTGATGTACTCAAGATGTTGTAGGAGGATGGCGTGGTTACTTATGACAAATTTAAAAAGTAAAATTTTATTATGAGAGCCGCATTAATCTGAACTATAAGTGATTTTCCAGCATATGAAATGTTAAGTGTTTGGAGCACAAAAGGTAAACTTGCTTGTCCCATACGTGGAAAGAATACAAAATCATTTTATTTGAAAATTTGTAGGAAAGTTTGATGGTTTCATTGTCGTAGGATGTTTTTGTCATTGGAGAATTTGATGCATAATGATCGAAACTCATTTAAAAAGAATACATTCGAGAACACTTTTTCTCCAACTTATTTGACGGAATAAGGATTGCTAGGACAAGTAAACAAGCTTAGTGAATTCTCATTCAGATTGAAGGCCGGTAGTTACAAGCAAATTGGGTTTGAAAGTGAACATAATTGAAGAAAAGAAGTACTTTTGGGAGTTGCCTTATTGGTCTTCAAACTTGGTACGTCATAACTTGGACGTCATGCATGTGGAGAAGAACGCATTTGACAATATTTTCAACACTATTATGAATGTTAAAGGAAGAATAAAATATAGCATATAGGCTCACGAAGATATGAAATTAATATGCAAAATATCAGAGTTAGATATGATTCATCTTCAAAATGGTAAATGTAAAAAGCCATAAGCTACTTATGTCTTGAGCAATGATCAAAGAAAAGTGATTTTCAAATGGGTCAAGCAATTGAACCCCGACAGATATGTATCAAACATATCTCGTTGTTTTAACTCGGACAATGAGAGGATATTTGTGATGAAGAGTTCATATTTTTATGCAAAGGCTGCTTCCAATTAACTTTAAAGAACTTTTGCCAAAGACCAGAAATTTTAACAGAATTATCTATGTTCTTTAAAGAACTTTATGCATCTATCGTTCAGAAAAAAGACATCTCTCGATTAGAGGCTTCTATTGTAATTACCATATGCAAGACTGAGAAGATATTTTCACCTTCTTTCTTTGATGTGATGGAGCACTTGAGAAACAAAAGTTGCGGGTCCAATTCAATATCGATGGATGTATCATTTCGAAAGGTGCATGTGATATTTGAAAAGGAAGACGAAGAATAAGGCAAAAATTAAATGCTCCATATGTGAAGCATGTTCCATTGAAGAGATGTTAAACTTCACTTCAAAATTTTTTGAGCCACACATACAATCATGACACATCCAAGTTCCAAGAAACGATGATGGTGGTGAAAGAGAAGTTAACATGAATATTCTATCCATCTTTAAGTACCCATGTCTACTTCTTGGTACATGACGCAAAGTTGTCTTGAATGACATACATCTCGCCGCCATTGAGAATTATGTCATTGCAAATTGTAACGAAGTGACACCGTACTTCGAGTAAGATAATTTGTTTAATATGTTATATAATTTAAAGTTAATTGTTGCGATATGATTTCATTAATTGACATCTATGAATTTAGAAAATTCGAAGAATTACAGCAAGAAATCAATCCGTTAGTTTCAAACGATGAATTACTAAAACTACAAGATGAATATTTTACCGATTGATTGAGATGTGAAGTGAGAATTCTTTTCGCTTGCTCATAATTGTTACTTAAGTTCATAAATTTTAATAAAGTTTTTAGTTATTTTTTTTGTAGATTATTAATGGCTCAGTTATAAATTTAAAAATACGAGATCTGGGTCATGGCCCGAAGAAACAAGTTCTTAGCTACTACGGCGTCATAGTTAATGAATATCGGTTCCATACAAAAGAATATAGTCGACATTGTTCAACTATTAATAGTGGTATATGTGTTCTAGGAAGCATGTATGGGGACAACGACTTTTATTACTACGGTGTTATAGAAGACATCATAGAATTGTCTTATTTGAGAAAATCTAACAAAGTCGTAGTGCTAAAATGTCGTTGGCTCAATCAAAAGTTTAAATTGATGGATATTAACCGTCGGTCGAGACTTCAGTCATACGATCCATTCGTATTGGCAGAACAAGCGCAACAAGTGTACTACACTAAGTATTCATCGAAAAAAACCAAGGATGAATGGTGGGTGTCATGCAAGGTGAGAAGTAAACTATTCTTAGCAGAAACAATGGTAGATGATAATGAAACATCATCCATATACAATGATGTGCACATGGATGATTACTATCAAGAAGATAGAGTGAATGACGATTGATGTGGCCGATGCAGTTGAGAATATTCAATTGGTTGATGACGCTGAGCCAATGGAAGAGTTCAATTCAAATGACCTATTAGAAGTGAACTTTGATAATTTCGTTGACGATGACTTGAACCAAGATTATAGCGACGAGGATGAAGATGACGAAAATGAATCAGGATATGAAACAAGCGAATGAATTCCGTAATTCTTCTAGTAACACAAGCTTCTTACTTTTTTTTAGTTATATATGGCTACCGATAATAAGAGAAGATTGTAACTTTTTTTAGTCATGGTTACTAAAGGTCGAGCATCTGGATCATCTCACTCTTCTTACTAAAGCTTTTTACATTCACTCCAGATGAGTCAGTCATCACAAGCTTTTTACATTTATAGTTGATTATAATAGTTAAATTTATTTTTTAATAATATCAGTTACTCTGCCGCTATAGGACACGTAGCCGGATCGTCACATAGTAGGCGATCCATTGGTGGATCTGCTCCGCGTATCACTCCAGTTACGTGTCATATTGTAAGCGATACATAGTAGGAGATAGAGTTTTCTAAATATTTTGCTTTTGTGACAGTTGCTCCACCGTCGACGGGGCACATAGTCGGGAAGTCTCAATCGCACGATGACAATCGTCATGTTACAACAGGTTATTTTTTGTATATTCTATAATTTTAAATAGGAGGCAAATTTTATATATTTTCTTATGATGATAGTTGCTATGCCACTGTCGAGATTACCGGACGCGTCATCACATTCTTGCGTTGGCGAGCGACATCTTAACCCGGGTGATATATTTATTATTATTGACATTATATTTCTTAATTAATTATTTTTAATAATGTCAGTTGTTACGCCACCGATAGCACAAGCACTTGGCTCGTCACAATCTGACGAGTGGACTATCACGGATCATGTTGCGGTAGACATCACTCGAGGTGAGAATATTACTGTACATATATCAATTATCACAACTTTAATTTGGTATGGCACTAATGATTTATTTTGTATTAGGGTCTATAGATGATGTTGGATCTTCTCATCCTACCCCAATTGTACCGGATGATGATTCCTCTTTGAGTGATGAAGAGGGATTACACGATAATGGAGTGGTCACCGTGAATAATATTACTCGACCGTAAGTTAAATAAGTTGTACAAATTTTGTTATAGTTTTGGTTATCATTAAAAATTAATTCTTTTTTGTAATTGACAGGACCACTTTCATACCTGTTAGTACTGTGCAGGATGTCAGTGCTTTCGTTCTTTTTCACTTGCCAGAAGGGGCAGGATCCTGAAAAGATATCCCAATTCAAGTGCAGGATGACATCTTTCGAGCTTTTATGATATGATCTTCTATTTGGATTACATAATTTGTTTTATATTATTTTAAAATTACTAAGTTTAACGTATTTTATAGTAGGCAAATGAGTTTCATCCAGATCTTAGTTTAGGAATGATCCAAAGAGCTTTTTAGGAGGTCGCTGTGAAACGCCTCTGAAATCGATTATACAAGTTTCCAAAGAAGCCTCACTTTGGAGCAGGACATACAAAGATGCTCAATGCATATTAGGCACTCGATTTGGGAATCCTTATGTAGGAAGTGGTAAGTATGTTTACTTTTAAATTATTTTTATTAAATTTATAATTTTTGAAAGTTTAAGTATTTGATGTTCATAAAGGACGGATGAACGATGGTAAAGAAAGTCGGAAAAGGCAAGAGTTAACCAACTTTCAAAGCCTGAGGTCCACATCCACACAGGGGGGTCGATGCGATTTGACGAACATCGACGACGCATAATAATTTACATATAAATTTAATTTATCAAACTTTTGACTTATATTTATGTCATAAAATTTAAAACTTTATCTTAGTAGGAGAAAGAATGTGGTCCCGTGGACTTTCGCGTGGTTTATGAGGCCATGCATAAGAGGCGGAAGACAAATAACTGGTTACATCCACTGCTCGTAGGCTTCTGTTATTACATGTTCATTTGGTTGTTGATGGTAGTGCACTATTTTTGTTAATTTTTTAGGATGAGTATAATGCGAAAATGGCTGAAAAGTACAAAGACGATTCGGGTACTCAGCCACCAGGTAACGTTTCTTGGAAGGGATGTCATGTTTTTAATTTATGTGTTTTTTGATATGTAATTTATATATTATATGATTGTATAATTTTTCTATTTTGTAGAGGACCCTGCTGTTTGGTACGAGGTGATCGACACGACACGAGGAGAATACTTGCGTAGCCTCGGCACAACCGCTCAGATACCTAAAGGAGCGGAGGATATGTAGGCTGCACTGATATAATACAGCTATCACAGCAGCTATCGCAACAGCTATCAGAGCATATATCACAACAGATGTCGCAGTAGTTGTCGCAACAGTTGGCTTCGCTATTGCAGGTGATTCAGGGATTGATCCCGACACAGAATTCACCCGCGAGACCATGGACCGAGCACGTCTGGATCGAACGTCCGGAACGATAACAATAACTCTCAAACCTATAATAGAAACAAATCATGGATAGAAACTATACTTTTGTCACTTATAGACATATTATTAGATATACGTATAGTTTGTCAGTTTACTTTATTACTTTTCATATTCTTATTTTAAATATTATGTTTGTGATGCTTTCATATTATGCTTGTGATTAATATCAATGTATCAATACATTTATATGCATTATATAATTGTATGGTGTGGGAAGGGAAAAAATGTGGATGTTATGGGTAAAAATATTTGCAATTAGCACCTCTATAACGTCACACCAATTATCGACGCTATGTTAAATATATCATCCTTAGCGCCATATTAACGTCCCAATGGCGACGCAACAACCATGATGTTTGTGTCACTGCAACGCCAAAATAGCGTCAACTAACACATAATATTAGTGCCTCTTGGGTGCCGGAATAGTGCCGCCACTGTAGCGCCACTTGAGCGTCGACTTAGTGACGCATTTCTACTACTCCCAACCGAACACCACGAGTCTTAATAACGTCGAGATAGCGTCAATCGTTGGCGCTAGTAGCGTCTTTTTTTTGTTGGCTCTATTGCGACGCCATTAGCCATCGATATGAGATGTCGCATATAAGCGACGCTAGTTGGACGCTAAAGTGACGCTCTATGTCACGGAGACGCAATAGCGCCTCCCTAGCATCTCGCGTTTCTTGGGTCACTATTTTTTGATTTTCTTGAAGTGTTATGTGGTTCTCATTGTGATTTTAGTTAAACTGGTTTTGAACATGTTGAGTATTCTAGTTTTGGGAACTCATTCTATATTCAACCATGTGATCAATTCATGAACATCATCATCATACTTGACTTATGGTAAGATCTTCTATTGTTGTGCCTTGTAGTTGGGTTGCGCACCCAAAGATGACAGAAGATACAAATTGCTGCTGCCCCATATTATTTTGACGACTCATATCTATATTCCACATCCTTGAACTAAACGTTCAAAGAGGCAGTATCGATGCTTGAGCCAATGTTCCTTTTATAAACTCATAAAACCTACTTCATCAAGCATAAACTATCATTGGACTAGACATCCATATAGTATTAGCTCTTTGAAAGGGTCTCAAACTATTGAATGCCCCATGCAAATATGAATTTAGTATTAGCTCATTGCATGCAAAAAATCAAGTAGCCTACGCATCATAGAGCAAAATATGCAACATACAACATTATGTGTATATGTGATGATAAATGCTCCTGCACATTAAGCCTATTTTTTATGTGCATCACACTAGAAGCGTAGTAATAGAAATGGAAACACAACTACAGATAACTATAACACAAATAAACTATCCTACTTATCACATAAAGATGACTATAACACCAAGAATTACAAGAAGTTTACAAAACAAATTTAAACCCTTCCTATTAACCTATCAATCTTGCGTAATAAGCCATTAATCACTTGAGTAGCTCATCTTTAAAAATATGGATCCATCCATCTGAAGAGTTGCAAACTCGCTCTTGCTGCAAAATAAAATAACGGTTAGATACACATAGGTTACTTATAATGTAATAAAAAATATCCTTTTATTTTAAGACTCACTCCAAAAAATGGTCATCCGTAAAATCTACAATTAGGACTACTTTCAGTCCAAGATGTCCGTACTACTTCTTCTTGTTGACAATGACATTTGGGTGTCATCATCTTATATATCCACAAATCCTGCACATGTGTGATAAGATAAATGATTGTAAAAGTTGTATTAAAGAGATGCTCAAGAAAAGTAAGATTGAACAAATTGCCAAAATAATCATACAATAACAAATATGGAAGCGTATAGGAACAAATTTAACGAGCATAGCAAACAAAATTTCAACATCTAACTTCTATTCTCTCGGCTCTATGTTAAGTACAACTGAGCAAATAAAGTGCACACATGACCTTTGTGGTAACTACATGAGTGCTTGTATCATTGCACAAACTTCTAAGAGTGCTCTTCTCAAGCTCCTCTCACAAACATCAAAGGCACTGTAAAAAAAATATCTAACTACAGCAATGCAAGATTCACAAAGATTAACTCCTCTCATTACTAGAAAAATATTGATTACTGACGGTTCGAACCGTCGGTAATCAGCCCAAAAATCGTCGGTAACGCGATTACCGACGATTTTATAGTCGGAAATGATCCGTCGGAAAAATGCTCGTCGCAAATCGATTTGCGACGGTCGAAAAAATTCGTCGGAAATATCGACGATCAGAACCGTCGGAAAAAGTTCCGACGGTTCTAACCGTCAAAAGTTTTCGACGGTTGCAACCGTCGAAAAAGGCCGACGGTTCGAACCGTCGATAATTTTCGACGGTCGCAACTGTCGAAACTTTCGACCATCGGCAAGATCCGGCCACCATCGGCAAGATCCGGCCACTAGGGGCCGGATCCGATCGACAGCGGCCTCCGGCCGGAGAGAGAAAGAGAGAGAGACGCCGGCGTGGGAGAGGGTCGCCGGTGCAGGAGAGGATCGCCGGTGCGGGAGAGGGTTGTCGGCGCGGGAGGGTCGCCGGCGTTCGGTGTGGGAGAGAGTCGCCGGCGCGGCCGGGAGAGGGAGAGGGAGAGGGGAGAGAGAGAGAGAGGAGAGAGGAGAGGAGAGGAGAGGAGGGAGAGAGAGAGGAGAGGAGGAATTATATATAAGGGGAAAAGATGAGAGAAAGCGGGAAAAGGAAAAAAAAGCGGGATAACGAAATTTTAATTACCGACGATTCCGACTGTCAAAAACGTAAATATTAACTATTTTTAAAATTATTGACGGTTGTGACCGTCGAAATATATAGTTATATATAATGTTTATTTTTTATTTTACCGACGGTTTGTACCGTCGGTAATTGCGACGGTTTGGACCGTCGCTAGTTATATTAATAAAATACTCATCATATGATATTATTATACATTTACCGACGGTTACGACCGTCGAAAATTGCGACGGATTTTGCGACAGATGAATATCCGTCGGAAATATCGACGTTCCTAGTCAAAACCGTCGGTAATTGCGACGGTTTGGACCGTCGCTAGTTATATTAATAAAATACTCATCATATGATATTATTATACATTTATCGATGGTTACGACCGTCTAAAATTGCGACAGATTTTGCGACGGATGGATATCCGTCGGAAATATCGACGTTCCTAATCATCGAAAAATTAAATAATAATATAAAAAATACATAATTTAGTTTCTTTATTTCCGACGATCGTAACCGCCGAAAAATCCGTCGGAAAATTTATATAATAATATAATAAATTACATAATTTATTTTTTTATTTTCGACGGTCGTGACCGTCGAAAAATCTGTCAGAAATTCCGACGGATGGTTATCCATCGGAAATATCGACGTTCCTAATCGTCAAAAAATTAAATAATAATATAAATCATTTCCGACGGTCATGACCGTCGAAAAATCCGTCGGAAATAAAACCGTCGAAAAATCCGTCGCAAATTGCGACGGATTTCGAACCGTCAGAAATTGCCCGTCGGAAAATCGCGATTTTCTTGTAGTGTCTCAGCTCCTCTACAACATCCTAGTGTAAGACTCCTGCCACAAAAATATTTTCTGCACTGGCGAGGAAGATCTGATTGGTTTGAAAATGTATCATAATGCAAACTTTAAGTTTAGCTAACAAACTTAAAGTTAACAAACCACATATGATCGGGAAAAAAAGGCGACTAAAGGAGAAGAGGAGACAAAATGCAAGTAGCCTATCATCACTGCCACGAGAAGGTGAGGAAGATCCGATTGGCTTGAGAATGTATTATAATGCAAATTATTTTCAGCTAACAAACTTAAAGTTAACAAACCAAATGGCGAAAAAAGGAGTGACTAAAGGAGAAGAGGAGGGCGGGACCGCCAGTAGCCCGCTGTCACCACTGCCATAAGAAGAGTATCTAGGGCTCAAGCAGCGCAAGATCTACGGAGGTCGATGCAGAGTTCAGCAAGGTCCAATGATAAGTAGAAATAACTCAAATGCAGAGAATAATCAACCAATACGATCATATCATAAGGAAAAATGGGGTGAATAACTCAAATCCAGAAGAAATAACAATGACAAGAAGAAATAACTCAAATATAAAAAAATCGGCGCCACAATACAATAATATCATAGGAAAAATGGGGCGAATACATCATACCACACCGTCGAAGAGAGGTGCCGAGGGAGGGGGGGACAGTCGATCGCCGTCATTGTCGTCGTGAGAAGATGAGATCTACAACACATACCCGAGCAGATGCAGAAGGTCACCATGGAGTTCGCTAGGGCAGAACATTCACAACCTCATCTTTCTTCGAACGACTCATGGACAAATCGAACATCAAGACGCAGACCACTCCATTTAAGTCCGTGAACTGCTCCTTTCTGCGCCTTTTCGCCCATCGTTCATCAACGTGCATCGAACTGATAATGGATGGGGGACCATCCAATCAGGCGAGCATTAAATCCCTTATCTTATTAGCAAGTCCTGGGATAATTTTGAATCACAAAGAACAGCATGTTTCTCAAAGTTCCTATCCTCCAATGATTCCCATACAAGATTTAAAATGTGGATGCCATTTTATTTGCATAATGCACACTATAAGGTATTATGATGATGCATACGGTACATCTAAATCATACTAAGATGCTCATAAATTTGACATTGTTTTATATCATATGAACCTATATTTGACATTAAAGAGGACTTGATTTTATCTTGGGATTTTTAATATCTTTTGGGTGAACATAGTGTTAAACAACAAAACACTATAATACATATAGACGTACTAATAATTATAAGAATATGAAATGTTAAATCATTAAAAAGAATATAATCTACAAGGTAATGAAATTTACATATCATCGAGAAATTATAATTGTCTCGAAATCAATATTCTACGAAATAATGAATCTTGAATGAGTGTTATTATAAATAATTCAATTATTTATAACGTAGGAAGCTAGGAGCAAAATGCCTTGTTCAAACTTGAAGTCAATTCTACTGTTAAGGGATACATTCACTAACGGGTTCTTTGGTAACATAGCAAAGAAGTGAAATAAGTATTTACACCATATCTTATTTAATCAAAACACATGTATAAATAATAATGACATTATTATTTAAGAAAATATTTCCAATATGTAAATTATTTAGGGGGGTGTTTCCTGTGTTTCCTTTTCAAATTACCTCATATAAAGTTTGCCCTTATTAAATCACAAGCAATCATGTTACTTGTTTACTATATATACGACTCCAACAATTTAAATAAAATTGTTTACTTATAACAAAAGATTCTTATGTAATGTATATTTTTTTACTAAAATACCTTTTATCATTAATGTCAAATCAAAGTTTATATAATCCGATTAAAACTCAAATAAAAATTCATTAAATTGATAAACTCAATAGATCTATTTATAAATATTTTATATACTATAAAATAGAAATAATGCTAATAAATATATGTAATATTCAAAATAGTAGCTAATAATATTATATTCGTATGAATAATAATAATAAAATAATTGAAATAAATTAATATTGTTAATTATGATGGTAATAATGGTAATAATATTTTTAATTATTGGTTATGTAATTTTCTTTTATCTCATTAATGTTTTATCTGTCTTATATTGAAAAGGATAGAAATGGAAAGAAAATTAAAATAAGATGGAATCCTCTCATAGTGGATTGTCATAGGTAATCTGTTCTACAAATTAAAAAAATCATAAAATTTTAAAAATTAAATAAATCTAATTACAAATTAAAATTGTCATAGGTAATTCACGCCTCGGTTACAATTACAAAGCCAAAATTTTGGGAGTTCAATTGGTTCTTGTTGTTGCGTTCTCTTCTCCTTCCTCTACCTGCCCCTCAAACCTCCGCTCAAACCCTCTCCGACAGCCCAACTATTCCTCCACCGCCGCAGCCGGCCGTCGCCTCCGCCTCCGCCTTGCCGCCGCCGCCGCCTCTATCCTCCTCCTTTGCATTGCCGGTTCTCTCTTCGGCCCCTCGTGCCGCCGGTGGCCTGGATTCGGGTGCCGTCTCTCGCCACCCTTTCTCCTTGCCGTCCGCCGACCGCCGGGGCCACGGCTCTTTGGCACTCGAAGGTTCTGGACGTCGTCCTCAATGTTTTTCCCAGTTCTAAGTTTTAGCGTTGTTCCTTTTTTCTCCTTTCCCTAATTCGTTTTGCGTGTTCTTTTCTTTTTGGTTGCGGTTGTTGGATCTCACTGGTGAAAACTTTTAGTTTAGCTGTGTGATTTTGTTTCTCTTCTGGACCTTCATTTCTTGCAAAACTTCCGAGCGTTTTTCTTTTTATCTAATGAATGGGAACGATGATTAAGAAAATTGAGTAGCTATTCCGTGTTATGTCCCAAAGAACTACATACAACTTGTTTCCATAGTTTTCTGCAATGACTTTGGGGATCAAATTCTCAAATAATTCACAGTAAAAGGTTGCAGTTTTTCAAATTTTATTTTCTGTTTGACATGTCATTGGTGTCTTGAGTGAGGGAGAATATTAGAAAAAAATGCAAGAAATAATCCAATTGATTCTGTTGATAGATCTTCCTTTATGAAATATCATAAAGGTTCTGAACATCTTCTCAGAAAATAAAGGTTCTGAACAATCACAAGCCTAACTTATGATTGTCCAGGGAAAATATTTTGAAAGGGTGTCCAGGGAAAATATTCTTTTGAGATATGCTCCCCATTTTCGTATGCTTGGTAAATGATAGTTAGAAAAGGCTTGAATGATGTAAAAACCTTTTTTCTCATTTAAAAGGAAAGGAAAACGTTCCTCATCCTTACACTCTCTCCCATATTATAATAAACAAAGACAACAGCTTTTACTTTTTAACTTATTGTTTGATATATAACCAAACATAGAGAACTAAATTACTTCTCCAAAAATATTTTCACAAAGTCATTTCTATCTACACTTTATTTTCAACAAAGAAAGCAAAACAAACACAACCTCAAGTCAAGGCATTTCTTGTTTAAATGAAGGTAATCCATCTTGTATTAAAACTTTCTTGTAAAAATTATTCCTTACAAGTGTAAGGTCTAGGAAGCAAAAGGAGAAAGCTGGAAGATGCAAGAACATGATCTAACTCTCTCCCACTCTCCACTCCATAAAAAAACGAGGTATGATCAACAACATTTTCTAGGTAACATTGCTCAACCACGAAAATGGTGTGGTTATGCTGTAGCCAGATGGCCCAGGTGACCGCCATGAATCCTGACCAAGCGGCATGTGCCGCAGATGAATCCAAACCTCGCCTGCTAGCACGTTGCCACACCTCCATTGCAATACGGTGTTGGAAGAAAAGATAAGCCGGGTCCTCCACAGCCGCGCCACATAGGGAACATAATGAGATCAAAAGTTGACTTCAGTCTTTGTGACTAAATAACCTTGCAATACACATACACAATTTCTTATTTTTCCTGTTTTTTTTGTGAGGAGAAGGAGGATGAGCACCAAGTTAGGGTGTCATCCGTAAATATATATATTCCTGTTGTTAAAGAATTGGTTCCAAAGGATATTCCACTAATAAACCCTCGAAAGATGATTAAGACATTTAGTAATAAGTTGCTATCTCTGTGGTTTTGTGTATGCTGTTTTTGCTTCCTATGTAAACTGGATTTTAAATAACTTAATAAGTTGATATTATGGGATGACCGGTGTGGGCTCTTGTCAACTGTTTTGAATGCCTGTTTTTGTCTACGATCTCGACTGGGTGGGTTGCAAGATCAATGACATTCTCCTAAAAAAAAAGCAATGACATTAAAAAATGCATGGAATACAGAGGCCATCTTTCATATAGAAGTGGTGTTTTAGAATTGTGTTTTGCTGTCTTTTGTTCATGGCCTGGAAGTCTATTGGCCTTTCTATCAAACTTTTTGTAATCTCTACTACTATTAATGGAACTTTTGGATGACTACCATCTTGCTAGTCATCCTTTCTCGTTTTAAAAAAATAACTTAATAAGTTTTTATGTGAATATGCTCAAATTATGTTAAGTTTATATATTCCTTTCAGGATTCCTTTCATAAGAGGCACGCGTGGAGCTAGTAGGCATATAGAGTATCAAGTACTCATGGTTCAGATGTGGTTATCTTGGTCTTAATTCAAGATAAAGTAAGATCTCTTATCCCTTCCCGTTTTCCTTTTCTTGTCCTCTCTTTGATCAAATCCATCTTATTTGACATACCTTTATTCTCAAATTTATTTTCATATAACTTCTAATTACTGAATATAAGGTGAGCAATGGCTTATATTGATATGGATAATTTCTCAAAAAGATATTCATATGTATAACGGCACAATAATTGCTGTCTATTTAATCTATATTTTTTTTAGAGGAAAAAGGATGACTAGTTAGGTTGCCATCCGGGTATATATATCACTGAAACAAAACATCATGTACATATGTGGAAAGCTCTCCAGTGGAGAGCGGAAAAAAGGAGAGAAAGATGACTAAACAAAACCCCACTCTCGAAGAAGACAAAAAATGTGGTGTACAATATTACTCGCCTGACATCTCTCCCCATAAAAAATGACACGGTTGCGCTGAAGCCATATAGCCCAGGCACCGGCCAAAAAGGTCGCAAAAGGTACTCTCCAGCTTTGTCTCTGTCTACCAAGACTCCTCATAGCCTGCCAAAACTCCCCCGCCGTCAAGGGGTCACATGTAAAATTCGTCTGAGTCCACACCTCTTGGGATACCCGACAACCGAAGAAAAGGTGTACCATATCCTCCTCCATCTCCCCACACAAGACGCAGGAAGTATCTGCGTGGGGTGCCCATCGCGCTATGTAGACCTGAGTGAGGATATGCTCATGTCGCAGAAGCCAAGCTAGGATCTTGATTTTTAGCAGCATCCGAGAGCACCAGATGAGCCTAAATCCTCTGCAACTGTGGAATCTGGGAGAAAATGAAGGTAGAGTCTGCACGCCGATAAAGAGTCAGATGCCCAGATCCAACCATCCGATCGCGCCGGGTCTGGACGGAAGGGGGCCAGCCTCCGGTGGAGCTCCAATAACTCAGAGAATCGCTGATCAGATAATGGCGATCCGAAGAGGGGGTCCGGGAGCCGGTGCTCGGTCCACCACTCTCAGACTAGCACTCAGCCACCGACGCATCCGGATGTGCCGCCAAGGCCCACAGTCTGGGGAAGGAGTCAGCTAGGGCGCCCCCGAGCGTCCAATCGTGCCGCCAAAATGAGAAGGCTGACCCGCAACCGAGAGATGAAATCCTAAAGGGGCGCACCAGAGGGAAAAGTGGCGCCAACCCCTTCCAAAAAGAGGAAGCTCCACGAGTCAGAGTGGGCCTGGAGTTCCATGAAAGATCCCGGCCATAGCATGTGAAAAGGACCTCATGCCAAAGACTATCCTCAGGCCCCATGATCCTGCCCACCCAACGGGCAAGGAGTGCCCGATTGGTGACGCGAAGATCTTGGACGCCCAAACCGCCCTGAGAGGTGGGCATGCAAATGGCGTGCCAAGCAACAAGGTGTACCCAGCGGGTAGAGTTGCATCCCTGCCAAAAAAATCTGCTTCTCAAGGAATCAATCCTAGACAAGACCTGGGTAGGCATCCGAAGCACTGACATGAAGTAAGTCGGTAGTGAAGAGAGGACCGATCGAAGTAAGATGAGGCAACCCCCACTAGATAGAAGTCGAGAGCTCCAACCTTGAAGACGGTGCTCCAGATGCTCGATAAGCAGGATTCACCTCCGAGAGCCAACGTGACTACCCGAAAGTGGGAGGCCAAGATATGTGATCGGCAATGCCCCGACAGGAGTGTGCAGCTCTGTCGCACAGCAAGAAGCCTCTCCCGTCACCATGCCAAAAGGAATGAAGGATGACTTGGCATGGTTGACCACAAGGCCGGATGTTGCGCCGAAAAGCTTAACCAAGATGGCCACCTGTCTGGCCTCGAGCACTGATCTCTCCACAAAGAAGATAGTGTCGTCCGCATACTGTAGTAGAGGCACCGGACGGCGAAACCGCTGAAAAGGCCGGCCTGGAAAGCCGCTTGAGGGGACCTGGCGCCGCCAACGTAAAGAGCATGGGTGCAAGGGGGCACCCCTGACGTACGCGGTTGCACCCAGCCACTCGCCATCGACCCGTTGGCGAGGACTGAGAATGAAGCAGTAGTGATGCACCATTTCATCCAGGCAATCCAGGCCTCCGGGAAACCTCTGACCTGCAGAGAATGCCAAAGGAAAGATCATGAGAGGGAGTCGTAAGCCTTGAAGAAGTCGACCTTCCAGAGGAAAGCACGCCGACTGCGCCTCCTCCAGAAAGCAACAATCTCAGAGGCCGTGGAGTAGCTGTAGGTGATGGATTGGCCGTGGAAAAAGGCTGACTGAACAAGGTGGATGAGATCGGGGAACACCTCCCGGAGCCGATTGGCCAGTACCCGAGCCACCAGAAAATAGATGGTGTTGGATAAGGCGATTGGCCGGAAATCCTCTACTCTCTCTGCCAGCGAACGGTTGGGAAGCATGAATAGTAGGAACCGGTTCAGGCGCTCAAAGCCTCGGGTCCCACTCGAGAATTCCTGAATGACTTTTGCCCCTCAAAAAAAAAAAAATTCCTGAATGACTGCCATGACATCCTCGTGCACCACAGACAAAAACTCCCTGTAGAAGAAGACTTGCCATTAAGGTCACGAAGTGCATCGATGACCTCCTCCTTAGTAATGGTCTGCACTAATACAGAAGTCTCATTGGTAAGACAAGGAATACCCTGTGGGGACCACCTCCAGGATGGGGCAGGCTGTCGCCTAGAGGAGTCGCGATGGAAAGATGCAATGGCCTCGCCGATGCGGTGATCGTCGGTGATCCTCTGTCTCCTCACCACCAGTTGGTCAATCTGGTTCGCTCGCCGGCGCGAGCTCGCATAGAGGTAGGAGGATCCGTCCGTGCACCGCCTCAGGTGGGCGGACATAGAGAAGCGAGCCACCCACGAGTCGACCAGGGTGTATTGATCGGCCGGCCAACCGATAATACAACCCCTAGACCGTCCCACAGAGCTGAGAGAAATATGCTGATAGAGATTGGAGCCGCGGATCTGCTCCCACACCCTTGAAGTACACTCCATAAGTTTGGTTTCTTGTAGAAAAACCACATCAGCCCCCCACTCCTTCAAGTAGTGACCAAGGATTCGGTGCTGTCTTTCCTCGCCGAGGCTGCGAACGTTCCTTGTGAGCACCTTCATAAGGAAACCGCCGTTGTCCCCCATGTGGGTGATCCCCTACCCACAGTTGATCGCCGCCTGAAGGCACCCCTTGCGAGCACCAAGAAACGTTGAGGGGGGCGAAGGACTCCTAGGGGACGCCTGGGAGGTTCAGGTCGCATCCACGGACGCCGACTGACAAACCGAAAACTGGCTGCTGCAGCCACCTCCTGAACGTCAGCTACGGGTCGTCCAGGGAGCATGCTGGGCTCGCTGTCAGCCCGGTCCGCCGCTTGATTAGTTAGGTTCCACGTCCAAGGCCCCTGTGGCGTGGATGTCGCCTGCGGCGGTATAATGGCCAAGGAGGCGGCAGCCCGACGGCGACGGTGACGCCTATAGATCCTCGGAGGGGTGCTCCGCGCGGCCAGTCTGTCCATCGCCTGGAGACTCCTGCCTCCACTGGTAAGTCACTGGCTGCTGGTGATAGTTGGTGCCGTCATGGGAGCTGGGCGGGAGGTCAGCGGGAGGCGATGGGGGTGAGGGAAGGGTTATGCCTTGCTGGATAGACAGAATAAAGTGGTCACCGGAGGAGGATGCCACTGATTTGGCCGAGGGCGAGGCGGTCGGCTGGTGGTTGGGGTGAGGCGCTGATGGCGAAGTGGCAGCGTGACCTGGAGGACGCCCAGACCGGGTTCCAGAGGGAGGTTGGTTGCGGTTTAGGCCGGACTGGGTACATTGTGGGAGCGGGTGGGGTTTGTTTTGGGCTCTCGATGTTGGTGGCGATGAGTGGGTGATTGAGCTGACGTGGCTCGTTGGTCGGGTTGTGGGGAGGGCATTTGGTGGTTCGAATTAGAGGCGTGGGCAGAAGTGGTGTGGTGAGGTGGCAAAGGGGGAGATTGGGTTCGGTTTAGTTTAGGGGGTATAGGGTGTGGGTTGGCCGCTACAGCTGTCCTGGTGGTGGCGTGGGGAGTTTTAAATAAAGTTTCACCGTACAGCTGATCACGAGTGACCCTCACGTGCTGTTCAGGGGGCGGAGGGCGAAGACACCTCCCAGATGTCGCCGCCGGGCGGCCGGCGACCACATCGGCCCACGAAGCTCTGGCTCCAGCATGCCGGAGGTGGAGAAGATAGTGATCCTCGCCAACCCTCAGGACGATCGATGAAGGGAGCCATTCAACAGTCCGTAGGGCGGATCTCGACAGAGACGGCAGATAGATCCGGTGACCCCATCGTCGGCAAGGAGATAGCCAGAGGGTCTCCAAAGGTTTTGCCGATGTTCAATACGATATCTGGCTGCAGGAGGTGAAATGGAAGGCCCAAGATGTCAATCACAGTTCTCGCCGGCGCCGATGCAGGTGTAGCGCCATCATCCTCCCGCCAGGGGCGCCACCGCACCGAAATGTCCGACGCGATGCAGGACGGCGAGGCCAGAAGGGCCTCCCGCTGTTGTGGCGATCCAGGAATCAGCAGCCACAATGCTGACGATATACAGCTAAGGTGGAAAGGCGGTGAGGCGCCGATGCTTGCAATGACTACCGTGCGAATGACCGGCAGGTCAGGGGGACTTCCGGTGGGTTCGCTGACGAGGCAGAGGCGTAGGAAATCCGTGGCACATTGTATTGGAGGCGACCAGGGGACAACGACCGTGGGTATCTGCTCCTTTGATCCTACTTCGCCAGGAGCGGTCGCCATGGCAGAGGATGTGATCGGCCTCTCCCGTCGAGAGTGAGGGCACACTGATTGGCGGTGTCCGCGGAACAAGATCTCGCGAAGTGCCCCTCTCCTAGACAGCGGAAACAATGGGTTGCTAGGCGGCGGCTGGATCTGGACAGAGAGATGGCCGTCCAACCATCGTTCAGCTGCTGGAGCCGTGGCCTCATCCTTCGGGAGTGGGGAGGTGAGTGGCGCCACCAGCAGAGCTGCCGGAGACGGGTGGAGCCGCCGGCAGGGGTTGCCGACAACTATCTGTGGGGCAATGTGACAAGGCCGAGAATGGGATGTGGTTCTACCACTGCATTTTTCAAGTACTAAGCAAACATAAGTAGATACTCCACCACTTCGGAAAAAAAAAATATAAAGGCACACTTTAATTTGATTGAGAAAAAAAATACATGATTTTTGGCTGATCATAATAGATATAATGTGTTGAATCTTAGAAAAATGTTAAAGTGAAAGCTGAAAAACTTTTGTGGACAAGCATGTTTGACTAATTTAAGGGGTTTTATCCTAAGTCTTGACCAATGTGGTCAAACTCGTACATCAGACTTGGTGCAGAAAGGTTAGGTGTACACGTAAATTGTGAGATCATAACACAAAACGAATGATCCTATCAAATTTTTATTTTGAAATATTTATCTATTTTATTTTGTATGAGATTAAAAAACATTGAAAAGGTCAATATATTAAATTTCTAAAAGCTAAATAAGGTAAGAATAATTGCGTATATCATTCATAAATCATAAACACAATTAATAGTCTAAAATACTAAAATCTAAGTTAAAATGATACAACACAAAACAAACATATTTAAAAAGAGCCAACTAAAAAACTAAGAAAAAAGCTCCCCTGCAAATGAGCAGGGGCATTTTCACATCCTAGAGTACTAAATAGAGGATGGAGACAAAAGCCAAAGCAAATAGAGAAGATGGAGCCAACACGTGTAACTCATAAGTAAACACACAAAAAAAAAACATAAACTTTGTTTCATGAGCAGAGGAGCTCTCCTCTTCTGCTGTTGAGGCCGATATAGGAGGGAGGAGAGAATAAGTGAGACTGAGGCATCTGGCAGCAGCGGGCAAGCCCAAAGAGGGGGAGGAGAGAACAAGTGAGGTGACAATGCATGGCAGTGGCGTGGCTAATGAAAACAGTGATGAATGACAGAAGCAACAACGGTAACAGTGGCAAACGGCAGCGGTGAGCCCCAGGCATGCGGCAGCAGCGGCGGCAAACAGCGGCTGATGATAAATAGTGGTGGTGAATAGTGTGGTGGAGCATCAAACAATGCAAAGGATTGTTTAGTTTTGGGGCTTTAGTAAGTGATTAGGGCATCGCGTGGCTCATAAAACTCAGGTAGTGAAAAAAAATGCTGGACTCGGCTGGACGCCATGTCCACCGATTTTGTGAACCGTGCTGGCTCAAAAGGAGTTCTCTTGCGAGTTGACTCATTTTTTTGGGATGAGATTGTAAAATCATTTGGTTCTACAAGCCAACTCGTGGTTTTGACAACATTGTCGAACCATGCCACATGGTTTTCATGATGATCCTTAGCTCTCTAGAAGTATTGTAAGTAATGCTGAGAAACGTAGATCACATGTTGCTAAATTAAACTAAATACATATGATGTTAGAAGTACCAGTTAATAAAATGGGATAAGCCCATGCATGACCTATTTGACTTTGGGTAATAGTATAAAAGATGCACAAAAAAAGAAAAAAATTTGCTTCTCCTCAAAAAAAGCAAAAAATTGCTGGACTTGGCTGGATGCCATGTCCATCGATTTTATGAGCCAACACACGATTCTACTGTATGCTGGCTCAAAATGAGTTATCTTGCGAGTTGACTCATTTTGCTCGATGATATCCTAAAATCGTTTGATTCTATTAGCCAACTCCCGGATTTTGACAACATTGTTTTGAACCATGCCACATGGTTTTCATGATGACCCTTAGCTCTCTAGAAGTATTGTAAGTAATGTTGAGAAACGTAGATCACACGGCGCTAAATTAAACTAAATACATATGATGTTAGAAGTAATAGATGTTAACAAAATTGGATGAGTCCATGCATAACCTTTTGACTTTGGGTATTAGTATTAAAGATTCAATTTTTTTATTAGATAAATCCTTGTCAATAACTAATTTTATAAAATAACTCTTGAAAGAAAAAAACATTGAAACAAAAGTACATAATAACTCTGAAGTCTGAACTCAAAAGATTTAAATTCACTAGGAGAATGTAAATTTGTTTACTTCATATTTATACATTAACTTGTGTTCTGTAAGTTGGATAAACTTCTGGTACATTTAACATGATTATCATTCTGCAGCTAACAATAGCTCGCATAGTTTCCAGAAGATAGCTCAAATAATTAATAATAGTTTGGCTAGTGGACAACAATCAACTAGTAGTAGCCAGCTTTTGACAATTTAAAATGAGTATTGAATAGAAAATGTCTGGTAAATGCAACAATTTAATTTTCTGATAAATATCAAATGACATAAGTGTACTTAGAATTAGAACTTGTAAAATGAGTTATTCAATATATTTAAGATGATATTTTATTAGGGTAAATTTTATAAAAAAAGGCCTGAACTTTTATTTGATAAATATAGCAGAACTTTTATTTTTGTCTAAAAGCTCACCACTTCTAAATTGGTTGCAATTATAACCTCTGTTATTATTTCATAAAATAAGATCATAAATGTGGACTCATTGTCTTTTACGCGTAAAATTGAGTTTAAAGTCACAAATTTATTATTTTTTGAGTATAAAATTACCAGTTTATTATTTGTTTAGCCTGTTATATCTAAGTATAATATTACTTTAACTTTGATTGATTTTATTATAATGTCAAAATACTGATTGTTGAATCAATATTTAACATTATTTTCCAACAAAAATATAGTACTAGGCTATATCTGCAATGAATTTAAAAGTTCAACAACAACAACAACAAAGCCTTATCCCACTAGGTGGGGTCGGCTACATGGATCATACGACACCATTCCTATATTCGTTGATCCATGTTCATAAGATTCGACAGGATTTTACGCTGGCTGTCGGGGCCTAACACAACCCTCCTCCATGTTCCTTTAGAAGACAACATTAGTGAAAATATATGTTCTCTCATAAATGCACAAAAAAGGGTCATAACATATGCATATAATATTTTAACTAATTTGCTTCTTTTGAGAGGGAGTTTTGTTTTGCTGCCTTCTTTTTCTTTAGCGATGTTTTTTCCTTTAGAAAACAACATAAGTAGTCAAAATAGGAAAGCAATAGACAAACTTTCATATCAGAACCAAGGTCAACAATAATAACAGATTTTCTAAGTAATAATAGTAATAGGCATATTTAATCTCAATTAACCCATGCAAGAAATAAAGCTACCTTCTTTAATTCCTCGAGTTTATGAGAATAAACACTGACAGTTTCATCACCTCCGTCCTCATACAGCCAATCTTCAGTCTGTTGTAAACGAACAGAAATCCCTTCCCTCTCAGAGTCGCTAGCAAAGCTGCGATATCTTTCAAAAAGCCTATTCCGAATCTCATGTCAGATCTGCAATGAATACTAAAGGGGAAAAGAGCCGTTGCGCTAAGCAGCCTGCGGATCGCATATGGGCCGTCGGATGGCATCCGGCTCCTTTTTTTTTTTTCTTTTTCGTGTTATCCACTCCTTCCTCCCCGACCGACTCCTTGCCGGCTGCCGCATCCTCACCGGCCACTACCGATCTGCTCGCTGTGTGCCTGCTGCCGAACGTCTTTGCCGCTGCTGCTGCTCGCGCTGCTTCCACTGTCGCTGCTGAACGCCATTGCCGCTGTCGCGCCGCCACCGTTCCTCCCGCCGCTGCTGCTGCTCCCGCCGCTGCCGATGTCGCTGCCCTCCTCCTTCGATATGCCTTTCAATCCCGTGTCGCCGTCGCCTTCTCGTCATCTTCCCTTTCTCCCTCTTTTGCATCCTCTCCATCGTCGACTCCGCCGATCTGCTCGCTGCCGCTGCTGCCGAACGTCGTTACTGTTGCGCCGCTGCCGATCCCGGACGACGTTGCTGCTGCCCTCCTCCTCCACTTTGCCCTTCACACGAAAAAGGGAAAGTTGATTCGTTTGATCTCGGCCGTCCAAGCTGCTACGGACGATGGAGATCACGTCGTTAAGAAATATGTTAAAAAAAACGTGCACCGTCGGATGAGACTCATCCGACGGTGCACAACGCTGCCCAGCAGCCTCCTTAGCACGCCCGCTAAGGAGGCGCTCTTTTCCCATACTAAAGTGTGGGCCTTTTTTCTACAATTTACCCTTTTTTTTAAAGTACTTAAAAAAATACTTATAGTAAATTAATATTATTTTTTATTTGATATTTTTTATATCAAGAAAAATATGAGTTTCATTCATTGTATCTTTAAATAGCATTTCAAAACTAGTGTTTTGACATTCTCAAAATGTTGACTAGCTTAAATGCTCCTTTTAGAGCAAGACTATGACTTTGAGCTAGTGATAATGTTCGGGTAATTCAAAGTAGTTATATTATCCATCATACTCTATATTGGATGTGAATCTCTACTATTGGTAACTGGATACATGTTGATCAATTGTCGCATGCGCCTTCCTTTGAGTACCTTTAAGATACTTATTTGAAACATTGATAAATGAATGGGACTTGCACTAAAAAAAAAGATGGGACTTGTTGCATATTTCTTATATAATCTTAGAGAGAGTCTTTTTCGCTAGCATTTTGGGATATCTTGTTTCAACTTAAAGGTGCAACAAATTTGAATAGTGATCAACGCGTGTATCTTGTGTCTATTAGTGATTCACATATCAAAATCACATATAAATAATTTCCACTCACTTATGTGTCCAGATTGTTATAGTTAAGTGCACAAGGGAACCCCTTTCAAAAAAAAAAAAGTGCACAAGGGCATGGGTTCATTTTCAAATGTCATAAGCAACCAGCCAAGATTACTCGACTAGAAACCAACTTTAGGCTTTAGTGGGTTTTGTATTCTATTAAATTGTCAATCTATAGTATAAAAGCCCAACAAACCATACCATGGAAGGTCTATTTTACTCGACTAGAAGGGGCATTTATACTATTTTTTTTGAGAGGAAAAAGGATGACTCTCGTTTGGTTGTCATCCAGGTGTATATATATGTATATATATATATATATGTATATATATATATATATATATATATATATATGTATATATATATCAGTGAAAAGAAACATCATGTACATGTGGGAGCTCTCCAGGAGAGAGCGGCAAAAAGGAAGAAACGGAACTACTCGAAACCCCACTCCCAAAGAAGACTAAAAATGTGGTGTACAATACTATCCACCTGACATCTCTTCCCGCAAAAATTGACCCCGTTGCGCTGAAGGCAGATGGCACAGGCACCGGCCAGAAAAGTCATCAATCTCTCCAGCCCTGTCTCTGCCTACCAAGTCGCCGCACATCCTGCCAGAAGTCTGCAATCATCAGAGGAATGCCACCTGTAATGCTCGTCTGAACCTGGACCTCTCGGGATACTCGGCAAGTGAAGAATAGGTGTAGACTCAAATGATGGTGCAGCTGAAATAGACCTTCCATGGTATGGTTTGTTGGGCTTGATTGCTGCCTAATGGACATCGAGTGCAGTTAGAGGAAGGAAAATTCTGTGCACTTTGGTGCGGTTTGGTTGCATATAGTTGGAATTTGATTGAATTTTTTTCGGGGGAGGTGTAGGTGTTGGATCTACATTGGAAAGATAGTCCCTTATCTACTGTCAATGCTTGAATACCCAATTGTGTTCTTAGAAAGAGAGCTCTATGTCAGATCCCAATATAAGTGAGAAGAATGACCTCAATAATGCTTCCTCCCACGTCAGAAACGGGAGACACTACAATTGATGCACCATCTAAGTGGACTATTTGAAGGATAGCTCTGCTCTTATGATTCTTTTCTCCACCTAGGTTGATTGAGACAAATACTTTCTTGGACTGAAGTGGGATTTTCTTTTGAGAATGTAGGAGCCTAGTTCATTTAGTTTTCTATGATTTTGATGTAGGAGGAAGTGGAGCCATCGCCAATGGTTCGGATTATAAGGGCACATCATAGTAGTCCTTTTTTTCTGATTGGGTCCTGTTTTATTTGCTTTTCTATTGATTTATAGGTTCTGTTAGTATGAATTGTAGTACCTTTGGAGTCCTAGTTCAAGTAGAGTTGGTGAATCTTGGTGAGTAGTGAAAGGACAAATTCTTTAAAGAATTTGTAAAATAAGATCGTGAAAGTAGAGTTTTATTATAAGAGGAAGTTGGTTGAATTACTTCGAAGTGATCTCTTTCTATTTGTTTCATTTACCCAGATATTACCTATATATGGATAAAGTTCTCAAATCTGGCAAAGTGTTTCATGTCGTGTTCTCTAATGAAATATTATCATCCACGCAAATAAAAAAATATGCTCTAATAGATATATCGAGCATTATCCTCTACATGACTTATTTGAGTTCAAGCTGAGTTTGATGTAGGAGACCTAATTTATTTATTTTCAATTATTTCTATTTAGTGAGGAGTTTTTGGGCTCTATTAGAAGTGTTCTTGTTTGGGTGAAAGTAGTCTTGTAAACATATTTGAAGGTCTGGTTGTTTGAAGCTTGAGCATAGATTTTATTCATAAAAGTTTATTCCGTATTCATTTTCTTTAAGTTAGAGTTCGTGCGAGGGCGATCGTCGTTTGAGAGTTTCTTCGAAGTCCAGGTGGATTCTAGGTTTGTCTCTTCGTCGAAATATTGTCCGCGTGATTCAAAATTTTCATCGTTTATCTATTTTATTTGAACTCCGCCTATGTTTTATAGCCGGTCCCAAGCCCGGATAAAGGAGGAGGGTTGTGTTAGGCCCCGACAGCCAGCGTAAAACCCTGTCGAATCGCATGAACATGGATCAACGAATAGCGTCGTATGATCCATGTAGCCGACCCCACCTAGTGGGATAAGGCTTTGTTGTTGTTGTTATTGTATCTGTTTTATTTGGTTTTCCTCATAGAAAATATGATTTTTGTGACTTCATGATTTTCAATCTTAATGTGTTGCTTTGTTGCAACAAAGAAAATTATTGAGGAAAGATAAATAATTTGCGTGACTATGTACCTCTTAGATGATGTGAGTTATGTTACACGAAGTGGTTGTAGAATCCAATAAAATCTTGGCATCGGACAAATTATTATTGATTAGTTGGATTTCACATCAAGGGCATATTCTATTGTACTTCCTCATTTTTCCATCTCTATTGGCTCCTAATGTCCATGTTTGGGTTTTGTTGCTTCAAGTGTCTACTGTTGTACAATTGAATCTTCTTAATGCACATAATCTAATAACTTCTTTTGGAGTATTTGACGTTTTTGCATCCGAATCAGTAGTTCTCATTCATATTGTCATTATCATACCACACCTTTTGATTCCAATTTGCTTTGTTTCCTAGTAGTCAAAGAGATGGTCCAATCGAAGGATCCAAATCCAGATGCAATTAACTTTTGCTGGGGTAAAAAAAGGGGAATTGGTGGTGCCAAGAGAGATATTCAATTTTATGAATCATTTATGATCGATGATGTAAAATACTCACTATACGATTGTGTTTACCTCTACAAGAAGGGTGAGTTAGAGCCCTATATCGGGAAATTGGTGAAGATATGGGAGCAACCAGATTCTAAGAAGAGAGTTAAGATCCTATGGTTCTTTCGTCCAAGTGAAATTCAAAACTTTCTGGGAGATTATGTACCACTGGAGAATGAGATCTTTATAGCTTGCGGTGATGGTACTGGCTTATGGAATATAAATCCTTTGGTAAGTTTTTACCTTTCATGAAATAGCTTTTTTGTTTAATATTCATTATAAACATTTGATTAGCTTCTTAGAAATTCCATAATATTGGAGTAGAAAAAAAAGCCTTTTCATAGTGCTTACTATTGTATGGTAAAAGCAAATATTTTTCTCTGTGTTTATCATTGAAAGGTTAATGTGGTCTCAATCTAATTGTGGAGATGAATGAATGACATGATGTGATCATATCCAACAATTGACATGGTTGCTATTATCGTACAGAATTCATTCTATACTTGTTGACTACTTTTTTTTTTTATTTCTAAAGGGTTATTTCCTCTTACCTCATTTAAATGAGAACTACTTTTGCATCTATCATTGAATTTTTGTCTCCCCTTCCTTCGATGTTGCTAGTTCTTCCACCTTGACTGTCAGCTGCAAAGGTGGTAGATCCGAGAGGCGGTGGCCATGATTGAACTTTTGATTTGGTCGGCCATTGATGGTTGGCGTAGTCTGCTTAGCGGAGTTTTCAGCTAACCCAAGGAGGCCCATCACCATCCTTATTTGAGACCATATCCATGCGATGGTGTGCTATAGGTGAGTGTTAGAGGTGGACTTCCCTGTGGATCACCTGGCCCGGCACACGGCCCACACGGAATTTCGCCGCGCGGTCGGGCCCGGACCAGACCATGCCAGGCTGCCTAGTGGGATGCTGGGCACTGCCCGGCGGGGACCCGACATAGCACATTTTGTTTTGAGGTTTTTTTTATTATATATTTAAATATTTAGTCATATATTATAACTATATTGCACATAAATTTTTATGTTATATATCTAAGAATCATAATATCATATATTAAAATAATAATAATATTATTTTTTATTAGTCCGTCTTAGGGGTAAAAAAGAAAAAAAGGGCTGCCCGACCGGCACGATGTGGCCCGGCTCGCCTGCCCATGCTGGTGGCACGACATGGTCCATTTTTAAAATGGGCTGTGCCATCACAAGGCAGCCCATGGCGTGGTCAAACCCGGTTTGACTGGCCCGGACACAATCCGACATGGCTCGTTTGTCCATCTTTAGTGCGCATGGGCTAGAGTTGACTAGGTTGGATGTAGTGTGGCCCGGTGACTGACAGGAGGCTTGCCCTAAAGCTTTGCTGTGGATGGAGAGGAAAGATTTGCCAAAAGATTCTTTGGGGGAGGTGGCTGTTGAGGGGAGAGGGTAGGGTTTAGGCTGTGGATGCGGAGGTAAGATTTGCCAAAAAATTCTTTGGGGGACGGTGTCTGTTGAGGGAGAGGTTAGGGTTTAGGCAAGGACGATATTGGAGTTTAGGTGAAGTGTTCGGTTTTGGTGAGGCTCGCCCACGTTGCCATTGGATGGCTTGGGTGAGCATGGATGTAGTCTTGGCGAGATGATGGCTGGATGATAGTCATGAGAAGTGTTGCATCTGCCTATGTTATGGTTTAGTTGTAGTTTGGGTGGAGTGGTCGTTAGATCTAAAGTTTGAATTTTGTCGGGCTTATGTGCATGCCACTTGACGATCTTAGCTATGTGGCCTAATGCGGTGTCTTGAGGAAGGAAGGCGTTTGGACCTATAAGACATCTAGAGGAAGGGGGCATCTACACAAGCATGTTCGTGTATGAAAGATTTTGGTCGTGCGGCTTGCTTGCTTGCTGAAGGCTTGCGAGGCTTGACATGATTGGCCAGTGTAGGGAGCATTGTATTTAAATGTAACACAGTCTAGGGAGAGGATTAAGCTCACTCTCCTTAATAATACCATAAGGGTGGGTGTTGGAATGGTGACATGTGTTATGGAAAACTATTTATGTACACTTATTACAAAAATGTCATTGACCAAATCAGTACAATGCCTAAACACAAAAGAGGGACATGGAAGGAATTTTGGCTGGTCAGTTGGCGATCCCAGGCATGGGCCGAAGCTCCTAGGCGGCCCCTCGGCGTCCACCACCCCCTTCAACGGTTCCTGATGCTACAAGGGGTGGTTCAAGGCGTCGGAATCCAATGGGCCGAGGGTCACCCACACGGGGGAGGACTACGGTCTCCTTATGAAAGTGCTAACATGGAATGTTCATAGCCTCGGCGACGAGGAGAGGCGCTGAATCCTTGGCCGCTATTTGAGGGAGTGGGAGGCCAATGTGGTCTTCCTACAGGAAACCAAACTAGTTGAATGCAGTACACGGATGTGGGAGCAAATCGGTGGTTCTCGGCTATTTCATCATATATCCCTCAGCTCAGTCCGGGAAGACAACCATTGAAGACCATATGGACCATGGACCCGATAATCAGAGTGGCTAGTATGACCATCCATTGCAGTCTTTGGTCATACTGGAAGCTGATCGATCACAAATACCTATAGCATCCTTTCACAACCTAGTCTGCCACATCCCCGATAGTAAGCGGGAAGGGGCCAAAAAACGTACATTGCTGTTCCAGCGGAAATACTTGTTCCGGTGGTTGTGCCATTGGCTGGCGACCTGATCTGTTTACCATGGTGGACTCTTGGACAGCCCGATTCTCGATATCAGTCCACTTGAGACTTAGCACGGACGGATCCTCCTACCTCCTCTCCTGTGTCTACGTCTTGTGCTCTGCGTCATTCGGGCAGACATGTGGGAGGAGCTCTTGGCTACCCGTCGTCAGTTTCCTGATGCCCGATGGTTGATCGGACATGGATGATCACCCCACTAAGCGACAGGGGAGAAACCTTGGAGCGGAGGAGTTTAGAGATTTCATTGACTCTCAGTCATTGTCAGACCTCCCGACATTGACTGGAGATTCACTTGGCGGAGCACGGCGACACCATCATCCAGATCCCGGCTTGATAGATTTCTCGGCTCTATGGAGTTGGTCGAGGCTCACCAGCTCGCTGATGTCCAGGCCATGGATCGACCATTTTCGGACCACACACCCTTTTGTGGAGGTCCAATGATCGTCAATCCTACTATGGCCGGGATCTATCATGGGAGTCGAGATTCATTCTACCCCGAGGGGCATCATCTTTCTGGCAGGGTGTAGCGGCCATGGCGCCGTGGGTCCGTGACCTTGTGGTTCCTTCCCTTGGCTCGGGGAGGGATTTCTCCTTCTGGCGGCATGCCTGGACAGCTAGTGGCCCTCTTGCTGAGGCTTTCCCCCGTCTTTGGGCCCTCTCGACTTTCCCAAGCGACGGTTGCGGACATCTGGTCCGAGGAGGGGGAGTCAGGCTCCGGTGTTTGGTCTCCCCGTTTCAGTGTACATTTGTCGGATCAGCGCTTCACCGACTTTCTGGCCCTTCACCAGCGATTGGTCGGGATACGTCCGGACCAGTCCAGGTCAGGTCAGATGGTTGGGTTTGGCTATCGGAGTCCTTCTCGGTGCGCAGCCTCTATATTTGCTTTCTTCCCTCCTCTACACTCCCCGAGGATTTTAGGACGGATTGC
Organism: Pontederia crassipes; assembly: GCA_030549335.1. Lineage (NCBI taxonomy): Eukaryota > Viridiplantae > Streptophyta > Magnoliopsida > Commelinales > Pontederiaceae > Pontederia > Pontederia crassipes. Next base: position 69,662,262 of record CM060189.1, on the reverse strand, counting down.
AGACTCATTTGGCGTACTCGGATGCCGCTTAAAGTCAAGATCTTTGCTTGGCTTTTACGGCGTGGACGGCTTCTTATCAGGACCTACAGGGCGCGTTGGGCTCCGCACAGCGATATTTCTTGCGTCTTTTGCAGCGAGTCAGCCGAGGACATCATTCACCTCTTTTTCAATTGCCCCACATCTCGGGACATATGGCAGTAGACTTCCATTGCGACATTTTCTATGTCAGTTCCAGAGTCCATATGGCAGGCCTTCCGGACCATGTTGCATCAGAGACAGAGTTGGCGAGCGCCATTGATGACCTCTTGGCCGATGCTTGAGCCATTTGGCTTCAGCGCAACCGTATTATTTTTTGTGGGGAGCGATGTCAACCTGAGCGTGTTGTACATCACATCTCATTTCTTATTAGAGAGCGGGGTTTTGGCTAGCTTTTCTGTTGTGACCTTGGTCACGTTTTGCTGCTCTCTCCGAGAGCTCTCACCTGTATACATTGCTGGATGACAACCACAACTTTGGTAGTCATCCTTTTTCTTGCTCAAAAAAAAAAATGATAGTCAATCCTTGCGATCCATATTTCTATTCTAGCGGTCTTGGCTTTTGGAGGAGGGCTTCAGACAGATGGTGGCTGAGCACTGGCGGAGTGTTGCGGCCTCAGACTCGGCAGCGTGAACCCTCGCCTCCAGGCTCCACAGCTTGAGGCATTTCCTCGAGGATCGCCAGAGATAGATTCGGGCAGCTCGGGAGGCACGCATGACAGAAGCTTTAGATGTGATTGCCCAGTTTGATCGAGAGGACTCTCAGGTTCAGATGACCATCCAGTTGGAGTATAGGAATGTGGAGATCTAGTGGAGGCATCGCTCCTAGCAGACCTGGTTTTAGGAGGGAGATGCCAACATTCTGTTCTTCCACCTATATGCGAGCTCGCGTCGGCGAGTGAACTAGGCGAACCGGATCTACTTGGAGGTGATGGGACAGAGGATCACCGGCCACCACCGCATCAAGACTGCCATCGCCTCCTTCCACCGGGACTTCTCTAGGCGGTAGCCTTCGCCGTCATGGAGGTGGTCCCAGGGGTATTACTTGTCTTACTGATGATTAGTCTTCCATGTTAGTACTCACTATCACCGAGGACGAGGTCACCGACGCGCTCTTAACCTCAATGGCGAAGGGGTCTCCCAGCCCCGACGGCTTCTCCATCCTTTGTTGGGCACCCAGCAGCGCTCTATAAGCTCTAGTGAGAATCCTACCGTGCCTCATAAAACAAGCAAAAGTCTTGACTTTGAAGGACACATGCGGACACAAGATGAATCTGCAATCGTCCTAAAGTATCCGAAATCGTGGTGGCGGGAATGAAACAAAGGTAGAGGCTGCAAATCGTGAAGGTGTCTGAATTAATTATTTTATTTTATATGTGATATGATAGGGGAGCATGAGAGGAAAACTGAGTATTTTGTTGGAAGGAAATTTTTTAAGGAAATGTAAGGATTTCATTTTTGGAATGGCGTCGTATGATCCATGTAGCCGATCCCACCTAGTGGGATAAGGCTTTGTTGTTGTTGTTGTAAGGATTTCATTTTCACAATTTTACTCACTTTCAGGCAAACTGACAATCATTTCCTGATAACTGAATTCATTAGTTTTCTTTCATGAAATTCTTCTTTTATGCAACAGCCATATTCCTTTAGGTGTAAACAAATAATACTAAAGCTCTATTATGTCTTTAAGAGAAATATATCATCTTTGTTTAAACAAATAATGCATCTTGCTCAGAGTTGTCCATAGTAAATATGTTGGCTGGAAAAAAAATGTTGGATGGACTTTTTAATGCATTCCCTGCTCAAATAGGAAGCTGTTGCTGGCAAATGCTCTGTGATTTGCACATCAAAAGATGAGCGAAACCGACAGCCATCTAAAGAAGAACTGGAAACTGCTGATTACATCTTTGATCAAACATTTAACGTTCAAAACTATTCGATATCTGAAAAGATTGATGACAAAATAGCTGGAGTTGAAGGCAAGTTGCACTATGCTTGTTCCTCTTTTCTATGTGGGGATTTGGGTTTGTTGTTTTAGTCATCTGATATTATTGTCCGCTAACATGTTTCAGCGAAGTTTCTCTTGAATAGAAAAGAAGAAAGAAATCTAGGTTTGCATCCAAGGTCATCCAATGTTGATGGAGGTGGTGAAGCAAGCAAGGCTTCTTCTGTTCCACATACTCAATGCCAATCAAATGGTGGGAACATTTTGGAGGATAAAGCTGACATTTTCACTCAACCTTCAACAGAAAGGGTTGATGTTCTTGAAGGCAAAAAACTTATACACTCGTTGGAAGAAAAAAATGGTGGGAAACCAAAAACTAAAGTTGTTGGAGATGGAGAAGATGGAGCCGGTGTACCAGATAACAATATTGGATGCACTCCAGAGCTTGGTAAATCCTCTTCTACTGTACCTGATGATAGACCGTCCAAGAGAGTGAGGCCTGTAAATGATACGATGATGTCAAGTGATCTGCAGAATGGTGCTGTTGCTAAAAAGCCCAAACTTGAACTCGTTAATGGATCTTCTGGGAAGATCGTCCAATCTCATAAGGAATCCTCTGATGAGATAAAGACCTCTCAAATAAAAGGTAAAGCTTTGGATCTGTCAGCACCATCTATGGAAAATGATAAGGTGAAGCCCTCAAAAAATTTGCAGATTGATACTGTTCCTAAGAAAGCGGAACTCAAGTCCGAAGGGAACAGATCTGTGGGAAATGATATTCAGTTGCAAACAGAAATTTCTGACAAGGAGAAGCCTATTCAGAGAAAAACTGAATTCCTGGATATACCAGAGGCATCATTGGAGAATCATAAGAAACCAGGCCGACAGACATTGGAAGTGGCGAGAAGGTCAAATGCTGTAGGTTTTTTTACCTCCTTTTGTTTTATGTATTTACCACCTAGTAGTTATTAACTATGGTGGGTTAAAGAATAAACTGATAATTAAGCATGCATAGTTTTATTCTGAGCGCCTGTGACATAAATGTTTTGCCCATTTTGTTTTCTATCTATAGAGAGTAGTCATGCCAGGACTTGGTTACAGAAACTTTGTTCCTGGAAAAGTTCTAGGATAATCATAGTCATTATTTGAAAGGTTGTGATGGCACATGGCAAATTTGTGACTCACTTCTCATTGTTTTGATGGCATATGGCGTTATGCCTATAAAGATTAAGCTGCTGAATCATTTCTCCTTTAAAGAACTTGTCTGACACTTGAATCATTTAACTACCATAATAACTATGAATTCAGATAGGTCCGGATGACATATTGTGTTATCAATCTGAAAGATAAAATATATTTAGCTTTTCTTGAACCTTTTTTTTTTTTGTAAAAACCATGGCTTCAATTATATCGAGTAAGTTTTGGATCCTTATTCAAGTATATTACTTCATCCATCTTAGAAGTTAGAGGAGTTGATGTCATGTAAGCCAGTAGATGCTTCTCTTTTTCGTTTTAAAAAAAGATGCTTTTCTCTTTTCTGATAAAGTGATGCATGGATTTTGAAATTTTCCTCCACCTATATTTACAATTACATTCTTGCTTAAATGTTTCAATCTCGTTGCACCTTAAAATCTGTAGTTCTTCCGTCTTACTTTTTCACCGACATGAACTAAGCATCTCAGTTGTTAGCCTTGCTTAAGTTTAAGGTGATGGTGCATTTTCCTTGATGTTTTTGGTATATGATATCATGTTAACTTTTTTTGTGAGGGCCTTGAAAAAAAACTTCTTTTTTTTAGGACTTCATATTGACTTGTTATTGTTTGCTTTTGATTACTCATTTTCTTTCATGGCTCACAAAAAAATAGTTATTGGATATAGTTATGATTACTTGGCTTTGCTATCCATTTGGCTTTATTTGATTTCACTTTACAGCCCTTTATTTTTGGAAAAAGACATAACTTTATTCTCATGTTTATCTGCTACCATGGCCTCACTTCTCTATTTTATATTAGATTGTAACACATATGCGCACTGGATGTTACAAGCTCATAGCTGCTTATGTTAACAGTACTGAGTCTATGTCCCCAAAACAGCATTATAGCATTCTGGTATCTAAATATTATGGTGAAAAAATACAAGTTGGAAGCTTAAACTCTTGAGGAGATTTGCTGGAAAGAGTAGTAGATCTGTCCTGCTAAATTATTGCATTAGGAATTGGGATGCTCTAAGAAAGTAGGATAGACTTGGAAATCTCGATAAATGACTTCCACTGAACTCTTGCTTCTTTTGGCTGAGGATTTGTTATCTAACTTTAGAAAAATGCATCATCTTGTCTTTAGGAATCTCTCTATTTCTTTGAACTTGTCATTCATCTTAGTTTACTTGTTCAATTTCATATTTCTGTTCTAGTTTGCTTGTTGTTTTCTAATTTTGGTACTACGACTTGATGTTCTTTGACAGGATAGAAGTAAATGGTTCAAGGAACAGGTGAGTAATGTCTTCTCTGGTACAAATTAGTCTCTTTCCCAAATTATTATCTCAAAGCTGATGATACTTCAGGGATATGTTTTTTTGGAGCTAGTTAGTTTCTTCAAAAAACTGCATGCACAAGTAGTTTTGATTGTGAACTCTCCCTGTGATTATGTCAGAGTTCTTTTTCAGCATGTTGGGCATTTTCTACTGAATCAATCACTTTGAATATGAATTGTGGGAGTTCCCAAATGATTTTTTTGTAGGGAGGGATGTCAGGTTGATAGAATTGTACACCATTTCTCTTTTCTTCTTCGGGAGTGGAGTTTTGGTTAGCGATTGTACATTCCCCCTTTTCTTTTGTCTCTCCTTCCTTAGGAGCATACACTTGTACAATTTGTTCACCCCATAGTGATATATATATTTGGATGATAACCACAGTCATTCTTTTTCTCCTTAAAAAATGTAATGTCTTGAAATTCAACCCTTATCACGTGGCAGAGCCTCCTCTCATAGGCACTACGTGGACTTACATCTTGACCCTTTAGTTGACCAAAGGTGGTCTAAAAGGGCAACACATTAGTGAAAGACTTAAAGATTCAAATAAGAACTTCAATAAACAAAGACAAAAGCCGAAAATAAATAGTATATTGATTGTGAAAGCTCGGTGGTCACATAATAAATATTACATCATTTCTTCAGTACGTCATACATCACTTAGCTTCCGAAGTTCGAGACTTTAATAAAACATAAGAACCACGACATAATACTAGCTAAACACAAAACAAAAGGTGCTATCCATGTGCACATGGCACCTGAGCAATGTCGTTACACACTACAATGGGCTGAGTAGGTCATCATGTATCTACAGAGATCAATACAGGGGAGGAAATTCATTTAAAAAAATACAGAGGAGGAAATCCTCTCATAAGCAGAAGGCCTAGTGTGGTAACATCATAAATAAGACATAAAATAGTTCTTTTAAGTAATAGCATTTAAATAATAAAAGTCTTTAATCATCATGTTCATGTAATTATAACATACAACAACAACAACAACAACAAAGCCTTATCCCACTAGGAAATAAAAGGAAATAAAAGGAAATAAAAGTTTCATAGTCCATCTTTGGGCATCAATGTAGATGGAAGAAATGAGGGGTCATAGAGTAAGTAATAGCATTTAAATAATAAAAGTCTTTAATCATCATGTTCATGTAAAGAGCATATCCATAAAATTAAGCATAATTATAACATAAGGGAAATAAAAGTTTCATAGTCCATCTTTGGGCATCAATGTAGATGGAAGAAATGAGGGGTCCTTTTTTTTTTTAGAAGAAAAAGGATGACCACCAGAGTTGTGGTTGTGAAAGAGATATACAGGTGTAGGCTCTCAGAGAGAGCAAAAGAAGAGTAAAGGAGTATCCTAGCCCAAAGAAAGGCAGCTAGCCAAACTATCCAAAACCTCATGCGAGGAGTAGCAGTCATTGATCCTTAAATCAGCTATTGATTCATCCTTTTGGCGGGGAGTAGCAGTCATTTGATCAAAATGTTGGTCACATCTTACTTAAAATCATTTATTGATTCATCTCCTACTTTGGGAGGTTCATAACATCATAGTTCATCTTCTTAGGAACATGATTCCTCCATCATCATCATCATTCATCTTTTTTATTAGTTGGAAGAGCTCTCAACTTTTAAGGGTGCCATGCGGAACAATACAACTTATGTCATGGTTGGTGGGGAATCAATGCCACAATAAATGCCCTCTCTTAATGGAAGGGTGCATGATCCCTCAGTGGAATCCTTTTCATTGCTTAGGATGGAGCGGTCCTACACAATAAAAATAGTTCTCATTTTCGTCTGTTTAACATTAATTATTATCTTTCGGTCGTATCGACCCAATAAAGTAATAAGAGAGCAGAGGTGGCTCCATATCCATAGTAAGAATCACTTAGGAGAGTTAGGGATCAATAGGAATTGGATTTGGTTTGATTTGGATTCATAAAACAATCATGCAGCGCTTTTGTCCAAGTTTCGATGTTTGGGCACTAGGATCGGACGTCTGATATTCTGGTTGGATGTCTGGCTCAACTACTCCCATCTAGATATTCTGGGTTGTTGGGATTTTCAGTTGTACTATCTGTGGATTGCGGATTGGACGTCTGATTTCTGGATTGGATGCCCGGTCTTATTTGGTCAGAAACTTACTCTCCGCCTCCAGAAAACTTTCGGATGTCCAGACTTGGTGGTTGGTCATCCAAACTGAGACATTTTGTGGTTCAAAACTTTCGGACATCCGGTTCAGAGTTGGTTCAGTTCAACCCTCCAGATATCTGGTCTGAAGATTTCGGACATCCGGTTCGAAACTGGGCGTTCAATTTTTCGGATGCGGGACTTGCACGCGGTTCCAACCTAGGGCATCCAGCCGCCTAGGTCACTCAGCCCCAGGGGCTTCTCCCCGGCGGTGCCACCCTCCCTCTCCTGCGATCCTGCTGCCTATCTGCCGGCTGCTGGCGGCTTTCAGTCACCATCCCTGTCTCCGGCTGCTTCTCGCCAACCCCTTCATCCTTTCCACTCGCTCGAGAGGATGGAAGCGCGCGACCCATGCCTAGGGCATTCGGCTGCCTAGGTCATCCAGCTCCCACATCTCTGGGGGCTTCTCCCCGGCGGTGCCACTGCCATTGCCGGCGATTCCCTCCGGCGGTGCCACTATCGTCTCCGGCGACCCCCGCCGGCGGCGCCACCGACGATTTTCGGCTTTCATTCTTTCGTTCTCTTTCTCTCTGCTGTTTTGCGCTCCTGTTTTCGCCTGTGAGCACCAGAGCTGTGGTCTAGGGCATTCTGCCGCTTGACCACATCGTCCAGGGCTCCTTCCCTGAAAAACCCTAGCAGCCCACCTCCGGCGAACCCTGCTGGTGGTGCCACCATCTGCCTCCGGCGACCCCCGCCGGCGGCGCCACCCTCCCACGTGATCAGATGCGGAGCCGCCCTCTACATTTGGCCGATGGTTGGACCACCTTTACTTGAGCCCGCGAAACCCGCCCCCACCATCAATCGTCTTCTTATTGCTTCAGGTGCTTGGACGGTGGTCACTTCGCCCGGGATTGTTCCGGCCCCCTTCAATGCTTCCGGTGCAGGGGCGAGGGCCACTAGCAGTCGCTCTGCCCTAAACCTCCGCTGAGGCGAACAGTTGCTGGTTCTGCAAACCTCCCCCCTCCCCACAAACGATGCTGCAGCGACTCCCACCATTACCTTACCATGGTCGCTGGAGATCCAAAGAGGGGTAGACATCCTTAGCGACTGCGTCGTTGGCGAAATCAGTGGCGTCCCCCCGGAGTCGGGGCTCTTCGCTCGGCGGTTATCGCCGGAGTTGGCGTCTCGCCTCCGTTTCATCTGAGCCGAATCTCCTCCTCCCTGTGGCTGCTCACCCCTGGGGCTGCACAGCAACGCGACCATCTCCTGGCGACTCCAACCGCTGTGCCGCCGAGCACCATGGTCAGGTGGCGCCTTTGGAAAGCAGAAGATGGTGCAGCAAGGGTGCCCCAGGGATCCGCTGGTCGGTGGACATTCAGGGGCTGCCTCTCCATCTCCAGCGGCCGGAGATCGCCCAGGCAGTGGTGCAACAACTGGGGAACCCCATCTCCATCGCCCTTCCGGCAGTGGGTTCGCCGGATCTGTTCATCACCTCCGCAGAGGTTGACCTGTGCCTAGGAATCAGCCTCCCGGCATCGTTGTTTCTCAGCGTAGGCGCCTAATAACTTCGTCCTCTGGTCGGTGCAGCAAGGGTGCCACAGGGATCCGCTGGTCGGTGGACATTCAGGGGCTGCCTCTCCATCTCCAGCGGCCGGAGATCGCCCAGGCAGTGGTGCAACAACTGGGGAACCCCATCTCCATCGCCCTTCCGGCAGTGGGTTCGCTGGATCTGTTCATCACCTCCGCAGAGGTTGACCTGTGCCTAGGAATCAGCCTCCCGGCATCGTTGTTTCTCAGCATAGGCGCCTAATAACTTCGTCCTCCAGGTGCGGTACTCCGAGGGGTCTGCTTCATGGGCAGAGGTGCTCGCTGACACACCATTGTCGCCACAATCGTCAGCCGTCCGGTCAAAGCCTGGCCTAACACAGCAGGTGCGGATGGCACTGTGATAGCGCTGAAGACTAACACCTCTCGAACCCAGCATTCCGAACCTGTGAACCCAGCATTCCGAACTTGTGAATCCAATGCACACCCTGACCGCTCTCGTGCTCACTCCGAGCCACAACCGTCCAACCTGCAACAACCCACCTTCACTGTTCCACCATACAATCTCCTCCCGGCCATCTCCACCATGCCTGCAATTTCCCCTCCATCACAGCAGCCGCAGCACATCAGACCTGCCGCACCACCCCCACACCCCCGCCGTCATGCGTTGTGAATTCCAGCCACGCTGATCACCGGACACCACCAAAGCTACTTCAGGTCGCCACACTTCCCTCTCAGCCAGACATCTCAGCCTCACTATGATTCTCATCGCCCGCGCTCACCAGCATCCCGGTGGTCATCTCTCTAGCGACCACACCCACTGGCGATGCAATCACAGCCTCCCCCGTCTGCCACCAGCACCGTAAGGTCGCACAGGTGGTCACGCCGCCACCGCCAGCGGATCAGCAGTCATCATTGCCGCTGCATCAGCAGCCTGTGGCGCTGATGTAGTTCACAGGGCAAATGAGGTCAGTTCCGCCGGACGCCGACATTGGCGCTGATGGGGTTCACATGGAAGATGAGGTGTCTAGCCGCGGTGCGGCAACTACCGGCCTCCGTTGTACCCGCCGGAGGGCACTAGCAAGAGGTGTGGCCTTGCACCGGCCCTTACAGCGCATGCTCACCCACCCTGGGAGCAGCCACAAGAAATGTCCGGCATCGCCACCATCGGAGGGACAGCAGTCGCCCACGCATTCATCATTGCTACTGGAGTCAGTGAGTCAACAGCCGTCCATACAGCCATCAATGCCGCTGCCCCAGCAGCCCGTGGCTGGGGGTGCACCGCCAGACTCGCTGGCTACGGAGGATAGGGACGATGGGGTGAGCCTCCTCGCTGGGTGGTCGGATGAGGAGATTCGTCTAGTTGCGGAGGCTGCCGGCTTCCGCCACACACGTCGACGACCCCGGGCAAGAGGAGAGGCCTCTTAGCATGAGGATGCTAAACCCATGGAGGGTGGAGTGGACGGATCGCCCGATGATTTTTTGGGTCACCAGGGATTCCTCGTCACCGGAAGGGTGTTTTCATAAGTGAGTCGGAGGTTGTGCGGCGACCACTTCAGGGTTCAGCACAACAGAGATTGAGGTGAAGGACACCATCAGTGATCACTTTTGGATGCGGAGAGAGGCCTGGTGAATTTTGTGTTATTCTTTTGTTTTGTGCATGGGGAGAGAGGCCTGGTGAACTTTTTGGTACTTCTTTGTTTTGTGCTTGGGGAGAGGCGCCCGGTGAATCCTTTGTACTCAGCATCTTTTTTTGGGGATCGGGGTTGTGGCTGAACGAGATATTTCCCTTTGAGAGCCTACACTTGTACAAGTTTCCCATTCCATAGTTATATACATTTGGATGACCAAGATGACAACCACACACTTGGTGGTCATCCTTTTTATCCTAAAAAAACAAATTTTTTTCGGATGTGACCGTTCGGCCCTCTGATGAACAGTCTGAGAGTTTCAAGACGCCTGATTTGATTTGCAGGCAATTGAAAATTCCAAGTCTAGCTCAGCTGAAACATTTTGGATGTCCGAACCTTTGGTTCGATCGTCTGAAATTTTGGCAGAAGTGTAAATAATCAATTTTTCCACAATGAAATCATTCTAAACACAAGGAACCTTCTATCTAACACAGCATAAATCATAGAGCATCTGAGATCATCAAAACATTAAATCACATAAAGTCCATTTCCACTCCTCTTTTCTATAATTATTATATTAATCAACAACAAATCCATCACTAAGTGTAAATTACAGCGAGATCATAATAAACACAAAGGCATAAAAATCAGAGAGGTTTCCATATATGTAATCTCATAAGCCTCATTATAAGTACCAAAAAGAGTTTGACTAGGGTTCAAATCAATAAGATCTCGAAAATGAACCATGAAGATGACTACAGCAAGCATATCACAATTTTAGAGGGCTTTTTAGGCATGAATAAAGACTATCATCATGAGACAAACATAGGGACATCATCTTAACATGGGCAAATCGTCATTGGCTTATTTTCCTCAAGTGCTCAATCACAATTATCAAAGACGAAAAAGTACAGCAAGCACATGGAGTTTTCAACACGCTTAGGAATCATAACAACATGTTTAGGCCGAATCAAAATTTTCTTATAAAGCTTAATCATGTCAGGCCTACCTGATTTCTTCCTAATCTTCCTAATCAAATTTTTTATAAAGCTTAATCACCTAATCTTTGTTGTCCAGTTTCCTAATCTTTAGTAAACGTTTAATGCTTTGCCATCACATACATACACCTGTGGAAGTGAAGGTTGTGTCTGATTAGATTATCATTGCCAGTATGGTGATTTTACCTTGTAATCTTTTCAGCCTTGGGATGTAAGGTTGAGGAAAGCAGAAGATCAAGGTACACTTGTGTTTGTGGAAAATTTGGATCCATCATATACATCGTCAGAAGTAGAGGTATTTATATCCTTCGACCGTTCTTGTTTCTTTAATCAGCTGTATTTCTGATTTTCAATATTTAACATTATTAAACTGACGTCGAATAAAATATCTTTGAATCACAAATATTTTTCCGTTGGGTGAATGGAAAAATTGTTTCGCATAAATGTTTGTCATTTCTCAAGGAATTTCGTTGTATGAATATTCCTATACTTCAAGTTGTTGGTCTTAACCTATTGTTTACTCATATCGGTCATGGCCAGTTTAGCCCTGGTTCAAACTTTGTTATACATCTCAACATCAATACAATGGATCACTTTTGAGTAACATTGTAGCTCATCATTTTCTTACTATTGCATTTAACTGATGAGAGATCCAATGTGTCACTTGTGTGTTGATCTCCCAAACATTTTCTTGGTTAAAATTCTTTCGTTGAAGAGTTATATACATATACATATATATATATATATATATATATATATATATATATATATGTATGTATGTATATATATCATTCATCAATAAAAATGGATGATTGCTGCTTGCGCTCTCTGTATGGGCATAAGTTTTGCCATCAGCATACAGAGCGTGTGATGATTTGAGATCAGCAAATAATATTGTGCCATTAAATCTATAACTTGAACCTCTGTCCAGCTTCCTTTTCCTTTTGGTACATCGTTGTATTTTAGGTCCTCTTATGTTATAGTTTTTACTCGAGCAGTTGGAATGTCCATGGAATGGATAAGAATTTGAAATGAGTTTTTTTCTGCTAATCGGAACAAGGCTATGATGTAATAGGACAAACATAACTTCTTCTTTTTTTGGAGAGGGAATAGGACAAATTACTAATAGAGCGGAATGACGTCGTATGATCCATGTAGCCGACCTCACCTAGTGGGATAAGGCTTTGTTGTTGTTGTTATTGTTGTTGAATAAGACAAACATAACTTGTTTGATAAGGAACAACAGTGCTTTTGCTCTTGACTCTTCGAACACTAAACAGAGAACATGCTTTATCTTTTATTATTTATCTTATATTTATGTAGTAATGTTGTTAGTTCTTGTATTTTTGCAATGAAAAAAATGTTTCCCATTATGCATATAGGATATCATGTATCATATTGTGAAGCAAAGTTGCACAGCCAGAGTTATACATCAGACAGCATTTCAAAATCCCAATTACGGTATGGCATCTCCTGAAATAGAAGCTGATCTTTTAAGTTCTTGTTGAGGAAAACTTTTACAATAAGGTAAATGTAAGTAATTGTCTCAATTTTGTGATCTTATGTATTCTTTCTACTTAGGCCAAGCTTATGCTATTTTTAAAACAAGCGATGCAGCAAAAACTGCAGTGTCAAAGACCAATAACGGATGCATTCTGTTACCAAATGGAAGGTAAAAGTTTGATCTCACATTCATCAGCTTCTCTGTACTGCAGACTTTGAAGTTTTTGGATAATTTTTTTTTCTTTTGAGAAGGGTTCTTGGATAATTATTTTGCACAAAATATGATTCATGTCCCATGTCTATCTTTTAACTTTTTCCTCCTTTTGCCTTTTATTAATTACTATAGTGTGTAGATTTGTAAATCTTTACCTGATGTGGTTTAAAGAAAAAATATTTTTGCTAAGTCATCAGTACATTAATCTGTAGGACTTCTTTTCCTACAATCATCATAATTTGTGAATCCTTTTGCTTCATCTTATCAGAGCACTAATATGTGGCAGTAGGTTTCTTTACATGAATACCACAATTCTTGTAGTCTGCCCACACATGCACAATGACGAATTTCTTTGCTCATTTATGGCCACATATGGGCTTCTGTGTCTCGCATTTCTAAGGGAAGAAAGATTCGATGTTGGTGGGATTTCAAAATTTTACTGTACATTGGTGCCATTGCGGTCACAAGTTATGACTATTATTTGTTTCCATGGTTCACCTTGGATCTGCAATATGTGCACAAAATATTTGAGTACCCGGTTCGTCAAGTTGACAAGCTTAGTATTTCTCTTCCCATTTTTTTTGCAGCCCACTCATTTGTAGCAGAGGCATGTTGAAGGTCCCCAGTCCAGCCATACTTGGTCACTTGTCTATTGATAAAGTCAAGCATCAAATGCAACGAGAGGAGATGGTAATTTCACTGCTTTAAAATTTCCTTGGACGCTATATGCAATAGTTATGGTGCCAAGTATGCTCATGGTTTGTAATTGCAGAAAAAAGCAGTGTCAACTGCACATTGTTCTCAGCCTAACACAATTGAGTATGATATGGCCAAGGATTGGATTCTATTACAGGAAAGGTCCTCCATATGCTTCAAGGAGTTGCATAAGGTACAGAGCAAACCAAAGAAAAGGACCCCTTACTCCTGGTTGTTTCTTAATTGATGTCGGTTCACTGTTTTTCATAGGGACAAGCTAATGAGCAGAGGCAGACGAAGAAGAGCATGAAAACCAGATAGAATATTATGTGCATCCACCTTCCTAATTGCTGATAGAATTAATGCTTGGTCGCATTTCAACTGTTCATTGTGTAGCTCAAAATTAAGTGTGTGTAACTGCGGACTGCCAGTTTCTCCAACCCCTTGAAGGAGTTTTGTTTTTTGTTCGATCCTGAAAAGGGGAGGGAGGGGTATGGCTGGATGATGATGAAAATGCTGGAAGCAGCCATTTTGAGAATTAATGTATTCGGTTAGTAATAGGGGAGAAAGAATGAACTCAATCATCTATAGCTTTAACTTTCTTGATAGTTCTTTCGACAGGGGGGGGGGGGGGGGGGGGGGGGGGGGGGGGGGTTTAGAATGATGGTGCAGGCACATGTGAACTACTTTGCAGTTCTGCACAAAGTGACTTAATTATTCAGCTCATTCATCTACTACTCGAAATGTGCTCATTCGACTCGGACATGATTACTTTTCATGAGCCATTTAACAACATGAGAACTGGAATTTTTAGTATGGACGCCTGAAATAATCTTTTTTTGTCTAGTCCGCTTATTTTCTTTATGGTTTATTTTTCTAATCTATGCCTTATTTTTCCAAGCTTTATCTCTTTTTCATTATAACAGTCTAATAACGTCACACCATCAAAAACATTGTTGAAAATTAGTTTAATCATGCATTCATCTTTTTTCATTTTTATTTTATTTTCATTCATTTTTTTTCTTCATTTTTTTGCCATTAAGAAGCAAATTTTTCCTATACAATCATGCATTTCTTCTGTCACGCTATGTAATATATTAAGTAAAGGTGACTTTGTTTTATACCGTCAATATTTCTTAAAAAAAGTCTAATAAAAATAAATTCATTAAAAATACTAAAATTTGCAGATTTAAGTTGATGAAGGTTCGATTGGCAATATTTGAGATTAAAATTTCAGATCGTTTTTGGCGACTTTAACCTTTCAACGGACAGCATTTTCACATAAAATTCAAGCTTTCATACTATTTCGAGAAATTCAGAATAAGCAATATTCGGTTATTTGCGCTGTAAGGAATATGTATTTTTTTTTTTGGACAACATTGATAATACGTGAGTGACATTATTATATATTTGTTGTGAAGGTTTGACAATTCTTTTTTCAGAAATGCTAATAAATCCTTTGATCTCAAAATTCTCCGGATGTAAAAGAATGAGAAAGATATTGACCATAACTAAGTAATGATGGAAATATATTAATTAAATAATATTAAATATATTATTTGATCTCAAAATTTTATCTTGGAGTGCTGGATCTTTTAATTTCGAAATATATTAGTTAAATATAATTAGAGAATAAACGCGTCTTCATCTGAATTGAAATTCAAAATATTATATATAATTTACACAAGTAAAAAATTCTTCTAAAAGATAAATAAATTAAAATGCATGCCATCACGATAGGGTACATACAATGCTTTTTAGATTAAAATTAAATTGATTTAGTAATGCTCTTTTTTTTTCTTTTTGTGCGTGTATGCGAGCGTCCTCGTATTGGGGATGCGGCTCATGGATTCCGGCAATCGCGGCAATGCATTGAATCGAATGGGACTTCGAGCGCCCTTCTCACATCGAGTTCTGGATGGAATAAATGCGCGTTAGCATTTTTTTTAGTGGTTGCAGCACAAAAGTCCTCCTCTTACTTCTTCCTCTGAGTTCGCTCGTGCATTGAGGGAGAGAGTGTGTGTGTGTGTGTTTGCCCAGTGGGAGTTCGAGTAATCGGAGGAGGAGACGACGATGTGATGTCGGGAGCCGCTCAGGACGAAGACGAGACGCCGGCAGATCAGTCTGCCCACATCAATCTCAAGGTCAAGAGCCAGGTTCGTTTTCATTCTCCCTTCCATCCTCGTTCGTTTTTCCTTTTTACGCCTTCTGATAGTTTCGTGTTGCTTTCTTGTTTATTTGGGGCAAGATATAAAAAAATTCATCTTTTTGGATGGAAACAAAGGACCAACCCGTCGCTCTAGTTCGTAGTTGAATTTTAGGGGGCAATCCTTTTTTTCCTCCAAAAGAGCTATTCTTGTTTGCTTTTTGCGATTTTGAAGTAGATTTTACTTCAACAACGCAAATTTTAAAGTATTAATAAAGTGGGTTGCTGACACATTGTCGGCCATCCTCTTTTTGCCTAAATTTTAGGGTGTATTTCCAACATTCAACTTCATTTTATAATATCACGGGCACCAAATTTTAGAAACGTTTCAACCGTAGTCATCACGGTCGGTTATACCCACTAAACTGGTAAATTGCTGACATGACACTGACGCAACACCATGTTGGGGACCAAATTTTAGAAACGTTTCAACCGAAGTCATCACGGTCGGTTATACCCACTAAAATGGTAAATTGCTGACATGACACTGACGCAACACCATGTCAACATTTTCTCTCTTCTTCGCCTCAGATTAAAAAAAAATGTCACGTCAGCATTTTAGCATTTTCCTCTCTACTATGTCCAAACTTAATTTTGTATCTACATGATCATTCAACTTTTCAAAATTTTCAAACAAGGTCATTCAACTTTTCAAATTTTCAATCACGGTTATCATTACAAGCTTAAAATAAAAAATTGAAAGCACTTAGACTGACTCGATACATTTTTTAGTACGACCCACTCGGATCGACCCGACCTCTAATGTGTATTAAATATATAATATTATGATAATTAATAATTTTTAATTAAGGGAATGAAAATTAAAATAATAACATACCAATTATATTTTTTGCCCTAAAATCTGAAATAATAAAAATATTGTAAATATATATATATATATATATATTTTCGCACGAGATTCCATCTGGACCGAGCCAAATTGTATTGGCCGTCCAGCAGAGTGTTGAGCACGGCCCAACATCGCACGGCCCAACATCCAATGGGTTGCTGAGCCAAATACGACTTTTTTATATAATATTGTGATAATTAATAAATTTTTTTTAATATTATAATCATTAATAATTTGGCTCAACAACCCGTTAGATGTCGGGTCGTGCCTAATACCCCGCTAGATGACCTTGTACGATTTGGTTCGGCCTCGATAAAATTTCGTACGAAAAATATTTTTATTTTCCAATTTTAATTATTTTAAAAATTTAGGGCAAAATATATAATCAATATGCTATTATTTTATTTTTTTTATTTCCTTAATAAAAAATTAATAATTATCATAATATTATATATTTATTAGACATTAGAAATTTCGTCGACTCGATCCGAGTGGGTCGTACCAAAAAATATAACGAGTGAGTCTAAGTGCCTTTAATTAATTAATAATAATAATAATAATAATATTATTATTATTATTATATTATTAATATTAAGCTTTTAAAGATGACTGTGATTGAAAATTTGAGAAGTTGAATGACTTTGTCTAAAAGTTTTGAAAAGTTAGATGATCATTTAGATACAAAATTAAGTTTGGATATAGCAAAGAGAAAAATGCTGACGTGATATTTTTTAAATTTTTTTAATTTGACGTGGAGGAGAGAGAGAATGCTGACGTAGTGCCACGTAAGCATCCACGTCAGTGCCATGTCAGCGATTTATAGGTTTACTGGTTATAACCGGTCGTGATGACCACGGTTTAAATATTTCTAAAGTTCAATGACCATAAGTAAAGTTGGATGACCATGGCTGAAATCTATTTTTTCTCTGAAAATGTAGAATGTTGAAATATTGGATATTCTATGATTCACCACGTAGTGGCTCACTATTTTCTGTCATGTTCGCAGGAGAGTCAAGTAACGTTCTAATTATTCTTCTTCAATCATCAATGGGATCTTTTGCTTAAAGATTATACTTTTTTTCAGGAGAAAAGTAGGGATGATCATGTTTTTGGCTCCTCGTGTTCCTATTTATGCTACCATGTTTTCTTCATAATGTAAAAAGTAATTTTCTTCTGTGGATATTGCAGGCAAAACGTTTGATCTTTCCTTGTACGTAAAAAGAATGTTTTTGAATTGACCTTTTCTTGCCATAATGTATGCCTGAGAATGGTTCGCAGATGAGCTTCTTCTTGTTTTACCCACTTGTTATTTATGTGGTTTGAGACATGTTCTTGGAAGGTAATACATCACTTTCAATATTTAATGTGTCGTACATGAAATTTGATCATGTTACTTGTTGATCCAGGTTTCTTCTAGGAATTCTTTTTCTTTTGACATGAAACAAGCTTCAATGTGCACTGTTCTAGATGACTGCATAGAGTTCTGACTAGGATATATACATGAAAAGTATTCCAAGGTTTTTTTTCAAGAGACTGAAGTTTGGGGTTAACTTCTGCTAACCATTTTTTCAAGGTTTGATACATATTAGTATGCAGGATGGGAATGAGGTGTTCTTTATAAACTCATGAATGCATACTGCGACCGGCAATCTGTGGATGTTAACTCCATTGCATTTTTGTTTGAAGGTTGGAGACTTCGTGCAGAGCAAACTCCTGATGAGGTAAAGCATCTTTTTTTCTTGGTGTTTCAACATAATTTAAGTTCCTTCTAACTTTGTTTCCATTCCTTTTCACATTAAAACGTTCAGCTCGAATGGAAGATGATGAAATTGATGATATGCTGCACCAAACTGGTGGTGGACAGTAAAATATCCAAGGGATCATCTGAAGCCCTTGAAGATATTTATTATGCATTTGTAAAGCAATCAAGACAAGCAAAATCTACTTTCCTATATCTCTGGTCTTAAACTTGAAATGAGCTGCCTCGATATTGTATATCAAGTATAGGTGTTTAGATGAAAAATGTAATGATGGAGATTTAAAAAGTTGATTTGATAGATAAGTTTTAATAGGTGTTTGGATAAAAGTAAGAACTAAAAATATAATTTATTATTTTAGGAGGTATTAATGTATTTATTTGGTTAAAATAATAATTACTAGTATATAAAAAATATCATACATAATTATTAAATTAAAATTTATTTAAAATAAGTTATGTATTATATTAATATTAATTTGATTAATTTTTCATATGTTATTAATATTATAATTTATGAAAGATATTTTTATTAAGTTAAAGAATTTATTTTATAAGTTGAATGATAATATATTAATGAATAAAATATTATAATTGATTATTATTTAAGATAATATAAAAATAGTTTAATAAATATTATTAACATTAAATGGAAATTAATAATATTCTACTAATTAAATTATAATAAAGAATGGAAAGCAAAAAAAAAGTCGTCTGTTTCCAACGGCTACGTTTGATAGCGGTAGAACTATGGACTTTAAGTTCTCACGAACTCTCGGATTTGACGTCGATGTTCGCACAACGAGTTTGGTAATGTTCTGCACTTCTGCGAGAACTTGGTCATCGATTTGGTAGTTGAATTCGGCCAAGTTCTCGGGGCCATTTGGCGATAGTTCACGTAATTCGGCGCGGGACAAAAAAACCGCTCAACCGCTGAACGAACTATTTGCACTATACACCGCCATTCCATACTCGTTGTCTCGTGAAAAAAAAAAGTGGCTGGATCAAAATCAACATTTGTTCATACACAGCCGAATGGAACTAATTGTAGGAAGACGAAGCACTACACATTGCACACAACACCGCAGGCAGGTAGGCAGTATTCTCTAACATCGTAGGCAGGTAGTACTCACTAATTACACATAAGATTAGGCAAATACATCAAAAAAGCAATCTAGTGAGAGTACTAATGCATTTCTCCAAACATGCAGATAACAAAATAAGATGGTCTTACAACGTAGGCCCACGGCACATAGATGAATTCGGTTCACCAACAAAATACGAAAGTCTTACAATAGTTGCTCAAACATCCCTACAACACTTACCTACTACGAAACCAAGTACGAAAGAAATTATGGCTAAAAGAAGTACCATCAAAATATTAAACCTACACTTGCATGGACACTTCACATAAGAGACGATGCCCTCAGCTTCAGTAAGTCCGGGCTCTGCAGGCTTTGTAGACACATTAGTACAGAACAACGCATACTAAAGTAACTATGCAATGAAGAGGAAGCGGCATTGTAGCTATCAAATTTCTTATACGCAGAACCACGATAACCCAGTACTTGCGCTTGGCAATCTGACCACTTGTCAAATACTTTGGAATTACGACCTTCGTAGACAACATAATATTTTCTTATTGTCATTCTAACTCTCGGTATCCTCAACCCTGTAATAATAAGCAAATATGAAGTGAACAATAACATTATAAAATAACAAATTGATAAGATTTGAAATACGAAATCCGAAGTGTTACAATGTGTGTGCAAAGTTGAACATCAATACAATAATTTGTCAAAAGTGGAAATTAGAAATGCGAAATCTCCTTGCATAACCGAGGGATGTCTACATTCAGGTACTTATCCTCTGATATATGCTTAGCTGCCATATTACTAATTATGGATTAACATAGAAAACTGAAGTTGCATGTATAGATTTCTAAGGAAACCATGACAGTGTTCATAGTTGAGATATGGAGAAACATACAAAATTCAAGTTGCAAAAACATATTTGTAACGCAAGCATGACAGTGTTCAAAGTTGAGTATGGAGAAACATACATAATTAAAGTTGCAAATGCAGATTTCTAAGTAAACCGTGGCAGTGTTCATAGTTCAAATATGGAGCAAGACTATGGCAACTTTTATATGTAAATACAGATTTGTAAGGAAACAGTAGCCGAACAAAAGTCTTACTTCTACGCCTGCGATGGTCAGCCCATATCCTAGAAGCTATCCCGTCCCGCAACACGTCCCCCTGGTTTTCTCAGTCATGCGGGCATAGAAGGTTGCAAGTCACCCGCATGTACCGCTTCAAGTTCAGGTAGAATAGTCATGTTGAAGTATTTGTCGTCTCCGGCATGACGTCTCACGAAATTGTGTATAATGCAACACGCTATTACGATATACTTCCGTAACTTCAAATGATATTGAATGGGGCTACGAAGCAACCTAAACCTTTTTTTCAGAATTCAGAATGACTTCTCCACACAGTTTCGCAGCTGCGCATGTCTATGATTAAAAATATCTTTGGCGTCGTGGTACCGCTCTACTGGGGTGTTCTCTGTGAAGGTCCCCATATGATACCTCCCACCGCGATATGGTGCTATGAATTTATCAGAATTGGCATAACCGAAATCCACAATGTAGTACTTTTCTATCAGAGTTATTTAACAAAGTTAGATCTCGAAGTATTACTAAAGAAGACGAAGTAACTTGATTACAAGGGAATCCAAATCATACCGTCGGGCATATGTAAGTCATTCCTCTCCAGGCACCATCGCAGGATCTTCATATCGCCTGCCGAGCCGTCCCAACCAGTACATACGAAGAGAAAGATGTGATCGAAAGATGCCGCTGCCATCACATTCTGTGAAAGGAAGCTTTTGCGATTCCGATACGGTACTGCTTTTGACTTTTGCACGTGAGCGGGGATGTGGGTTCCGTCGACGACACATAGCGCATTCTACAATGACACACCAACCAAATGCATTAATAAATTTGACCATCAACCTAAAGCGTACCAAAGAAGACTTACCGCAAAGTATGGAAAGAATCTACGAGAGTCCTGCACTCGTGGATGGACGCCGACATCTGCACCGGGTAGTACAATGAACTCCTCACTTGGTGAAAAAAGAGCTTTTAGGACATTATGGAAGTGTCGCGATATTGTTTCTCCAGAGTCCTGGAACTCCTCCTGCATATCTCTATTTGTCTCATCCCGACGAACCACAAATAAGAATATAGCCAATTGTTCCCTCGCGCTAATATGCTTTGTCGATGCAAAAGCCCTCGAGAGACAAGCAACTCTTCCAACATAAGAAACGTTGTATTCTGCAGCTCAAAATGGTGGTACCCTCTTTTTGGGTGTCCATTCAACATTTCATTGACTGCCTGATCTCCCGTGAATGGCCGTGTCCTACACGGCATCCTCGAGATGCTACGAGAGGCTGTGGAGTCATTATCGCACAACGTGTAACCTAGTGGGAAAGAAGTTGTGTCGTCCTCGAACAATTCATCCTCAACTAAAAACCACCACATTTATTCAAAATTCATCTAGCATAGCAAATATGAAGTACGTAAAAATAGAGATTTCAAAATGTCTAGGAATACATCAAATTGTCACGACATGCAAACCAGAAATACATAGCATACCAAAGTTACAAAGACATGACAACACCAAAGTAGTTCAGAATTACAATAGTACGCAAACAAAAGTTACAAAGACATGACACTTGACACTGCACTCTCGGTGCAAACAAAAGTACGCGAACAGACACACAAACGACTACAACACATAAGCAGAAGGTACTACTTCGTATCGCTCGAGGAAGCCTCGGCCCCACTGGATCTACCAGGATCAAACGATGGGGAGGAACTGCAGGATGTGGATTCGCGGGCCTTACTAGTTTGCTCGGACTAAAGTACGGGTTCGAGGCATTGAGGGGAGATGGCACACTTGGAAACACTGGAAATGGATTTCCGATCAGACTTGCTCCGGGGAAAGATGCACGGACATCGGGAACATGGAAACTCGGAGGCGTGCTAAAGGGATTCAGGCCCACTACCGGGGGAGGATGAGCGGGTAGACGGTAGTACTCAGACACTTCTCTTGTTATCCAACATTCTAGCATTTGGTCATCGCATTGCATGAAAGTCCATAATTCCTTATCATCCTTGAACGCATCAGTGACCACGATCTTCACATGTTGAGGAAGGTTGGGCAGCCACTCCGTCAATTTCGCCCAACAAGCATATGCAGTTGCATGTTATTATCTTGTTGTGCAATCATTTTCTCCATTAGATGTAACTTCTTCATGGCAATCTCCTGTGCCACCCAATCCACGTCCCTAGCAGATTTCTTCTTCTTCTTCTTCTTCGAGGTCACTGGTGTGGAACTTGATCTTGTTCTCGTTCCGGAAGATGTGGTTCCTCGGGAAGGTGGTTGCGATAAGTTATTCCATGGGCTAGGCTCATCATTCTATGGGCCTTCCGTTTCGGCTATGGTCATGTCAATAATATTGTCGTCGAAGCTATCATATTCCTCCTCTAGATCTACTAGCTTCGTGGTCGTGCAAGCCCCCTTCCCCGTGGCAGTGTTCTTAGCAAACAGGAAGACGAAGTCGTCATAATGTGAAAATCGTTTATTTTTTACCTTCAGATAGTCTTTGTTTCCCTAGGACAGCAAAACAGAGATGTCAGTAAATGTTGAAAGCAGCGGATAGGCGGGGACACTTTTGTGACGTAGTACTCACCGCAATCACCCCATCCCACATTCCCTCCTCTGGTGGTTCCGGCACGCATTTCTCCGGATCCCAACACCATCCACTTTTGTTGGCTAGAGTTCTACACAATTCGAAATTGTGTTTCATAATTTTTAGGTAGTTTTTCATGTGCTCCACGATCATTCTCTCACTAAAGTGGTCATTGAATCTGTTGCACATCCTTTTCCAGGCCTCCGGTGCGAAGGTGTTATTCCGGAAATAGCCATCGACATTCTCCTACATCATCATCCCTATGAAGTAGGAATTCATATTGGACGACCAATGGCTAGATCTTGCCTTATCCGTAGAGGAGACCATCTTCTCTTTTCCTTTGGTGGAACTCATTGTTGTCTAGGGAAGAGCAATGAAAGACAAATGTAAAAGGTGGTTAGACGGTAAATTGTATTACCATCGTAAGACTCGACTAATAACAAGAAAGAAAGCATACTCTGCTTCACTTCCTACTACTTGGCATCAATGGCCAAATTCCAAAGTAGAAAAAGATTTCGGCCAATTGGCAGCCCATAGCCTAGTTACAGGATAGAAAGGACAATGCATTCAATGGCCAAATTGAATCTGTTGCACGTCCTTTTCTAGGCCTCTGGTGCGAAGGTGTTATTCCGAAAATAGCCATTGACATTCTCCTGCATCATCATCCCTACGAAGTAGGAATCCATATTGAATGACCAATGACTAGATCTTGCATTATCCACAGAGGAGACCATCTTCTCTTTTCCTTTGGTGGAACTCATTGCTGTTTAGGGAAGAGCAATGAAAGACAAATGTAAAAGGTGGTTAGACGATAAATTGTATTACCATCGTAAGACTCGACTAATAACAAGAAAGAAAGCATACACTGCTTCACTTCCTACTACTTGGCATCAATGGCCAAATTCCAAAGTAGAAAAAGGTTTCGGCCAATTGGCAGCCCGTAGCCTAGTTACAGGATAGAAAGGACAATGCATTCAATCGCCAAATTGAATCTGTTGCACATCCTTTTTCAGGCCTCCGGTGCGAAGGTGTTATTTTAAAAATAGCCATCGACATTCTCATGCATCATCATCCCTACGAAGTAGGAATCCATATTGGACGACCAATGGCTAGATCTTGCCTTATCCGCAGAGGAGACCATCTTCTCTTTTCCTTTGGTGGAACTCATTGCTATTTAGGGAAGATCAATGAAAGACAAATGTAGAAGGTGGTTAGGCGGTAAATTATATTACCATCGTAAGACTCGACTAATAACAAGAAAGAAAGCATACTCTGTTTCACTTCCTACTACTTGGCATCAATGGCCAAATTCCAAAGTAGAAAAAGATTTCGGCCAATTAGTAGCACGTAGCCTAGTTACAAGATAGAAAGGACAATGCATTCAACATATCACACATAACAAAGCCTACAATGCAAAATCACTTGGCAGTAGGTTAAGTTGAAGTATTTAACATTCTATATAGCAAATACTAACCGATGGCCACATTCGCATAGCTATGAGTAATACATGGTCAAGACATGCCATCTACAAATAATTCCAATTCTAACGGCAATACAGGGACAATGCAGGGAAGAGAGTCTGTAACTTGTTATCATTATCACGCCAAAGATTGATCACATAGCAAATTAGCTTTCACAGGTTCCATACGTTATCACTATCACAGAAATACATTAGCGATGAACAAGTTTTCTTACCTCGACGGACGTTGTTAACAATGATGTCATCGTACTTATGAGCGTGGCCTAAAAATGTACATTGCAAAGTAGTTTATCACTATGAAGCCGAGTAATGCACCATAGATGAATTCGAGATAAGGACAATGCAAATTCAACAAAATACGAAATCACTGACCCTGGATCTGGGATTGTGTATTAGGAGAAACTGCAAGTTCTTGCAGGGCGAAATCCGTCAATGGTGGCTGGGGATTATCCAGTCGAACCTGTGGCCGACAGAGAAGAACTGTTAGATGGCAAGAAAAAATGGAAGTTCAGAAATGCCCGTTCGGGCAACGACGACAAATTTCGCAAAAAAATTTGAAATCGAAAAATACTCAGTATACAAAGGAAGAAAAGGCGTGTCGTCGGGCGGACAAGATCTCGACGACCGAAGCAAAACCCTTCACCCCTGAACCCTAGATCCCATTTCGGACCCTACCGCGCAGATCTGGAAATAGAGGGCAGTAAACGTGCGCCCGGTGACCAATCCCTAAACCCTAGGAACATCTCGAATCAACATTGGAAGCCAAAAGCAAAACACTAGCCGGCTGCGAAATAAACCTCAGATCTAACACCAAAACGTTGATATGATGTCACGAAATGCAGAAAAACTTTGAAAATGTCGAAGGAGAGAATCTGTAAGCAAGAAAAAGTTCTCCGGCAGACCTAGATCCCCCTTCGCAAAAACTTCTTCGATGTGAGAGAAACACGCCAGTGAGAGAAGGTTACCTGCAAGCACGCTCTTCGCCGAGCTCGCTTGTCGACCGGCATCGCAGATTTGACGGACGATCCCACACCTCCGGTGGAGCAGCCGTCGAAGGAGAACAAGGACGTCTCGCGGACGAAGAGCTCGAAACGGAGGAAATGGGGATGACATCGGGTTTTTCCCGAAGTTGGGCGTGGGATTCGAGGCGTTCTCGCCCCGTCGCGAACTTTCCAAAGTTCTTGCCGCAGGCAGAAACTTTTATTCGCAAACATGTCATTGATCGGAACAAAAATACGCGTGGGCCCCGCTAGAACTTTCGGCTGTGTTTGGCGGAACATTGTAATGTTCTGGTGTTTTGTTCCCAACCAAACACAACCAATAAGAACTTGCGGGAACTTACGTTTTCCTTTCGCGTCAAGAAGAGTTTTCGTCAGTTTAGCTGTTTGGCAGAACTAACTGGAACTTGGGTAAGTTCTTGTCAAATTATGTAAATAATATTTTAAGATCCAAATATATAAATTAAATTATTTATAATTTTCCTAAGATAACTGAAATTTGTAATTAATAAATTCTATTATAATAAATATAATATTATACATAAGATTTTACATTAATTTTATTTAGTTAATATTAAATTTTTATTACAATATAATACTAAGTTAATTATAATTATAATTTATAAAATATTTATTTATTATTAGATGTAAATAAATTTATTTTACAAGTTTATAAAAAGTATATTAATAAATTACTAACTATATATATACCTACTAAAAGTAAAAAAAACTAGGTTCTTGCTTGACGGTTTAATCAGAACATCTTTTTTATCATTGTTTCGTATAATGTACGCTTTAGTATAACTTTAAAAATTATATATGTATATTATTCTTTAAAAAATTGCTTCACAACCGTCTTTGCACCAAGTATCGATATTCTAATATTGGAAGAGGATAAACAATGTAAATTAAAGCATGATTCTTACAAGATAAATTGTTGAAATAAAATACGGCAATAAATTTTCACTTGAAACATTTTAGTGATTTTAATATCATAACTCCGTCTTAGAAAAAAATGGGTTTAGTTGGACGTGCATTGTATTGAAGAAAAGCGTCCCCGGGGTTGCAAAAAAGAAGGCTTCAATAATGATCGATTTTAAGAAGCTCCATGTTTTATATAAAAAAAAAAAAAGAAAAAGAGTCCTATTTGAGTCACAAAAAAATAGGCAAAGGAAAAAAAAGAATCCGGTATAAAGACTACATGGGACACGTTGCCAGAAGAGGTCTGTGTTGATCAATTTCTTTTCAAATTACATTTTAACTGATGGTTTTACATCTGACGAAGAATTGTGGAAGGGGGTGATTACGACATCTTCAACCAAGAACGAAGTATTTGAGCCATCATGGATTTGGAAACTTCATGTCCTGCCAAGTTATGACAAAGTTGCTTCACTCTATTCAGGCAGCTTGAGCTTGACATTGTTTTTCCAACTGCACAAAAGCACATCAATGTCACCACGGCGGTCGAGGTGAATTTGTTCTATTGGCAATGGAAGATATGGCTTCTGGCACTTACCTAATGAAGTAATAGTAAAAGAAATCCGCATAAAGCAATGTTTGCACTAGTCCAGCTATCCAAGCTGCGCATGGAATAAATCAGGTAAGGAAATGAATGTTTCAGACAAATGAGGATCAAAGAGAGATTAGTTCATTCATACTTATCCAATGAACGTAATGGGGCTCCGTGAAGTAACGATAAATCCAGTTCAAGATGTAAAATGATCTATATCCTCTGCACCAAGCAATATTAAAATATTATTCAAACCTTCTGTTTTGCTTAACATTTTTCAAGAAGATGGATAATCGGTATGCTAAACTCATGCAACAAACAATTTCATAAAGCACATGTTTCGGCATTCATGTGATGACTAGGTAGAAACAATTTACAAAAAACAGGCATATGACGTAAGCAACAATTTACTTCCATTCAGCATTCATATTTGTTTGGAAAGATTTCTTTTTTCTTTTTTGTTTGAGAATTTTTCTTCTTTTTCTTTTTCTTTTTTCGAATACTGACTCGGGGTTCCCTGCCCCCCTTCAAGTGATGACTCCAGGACTTGAATCCGGGCCTACTAACTCCAGTCGAGTCCGGAACACAGAGATGTCAGATTGATTGTATTGTGCACCACATTTTGTGTTTACTATGGGTTGAGATTTTGGATAGTGCTTTGCACCTTTTGTATGCTTCATTTTAGCCACTCTCCGCTAAAGAGTGCGTCACCACATGTATATGATCTTCCTTCATAGTGATCTATATATACACGGATGACAACCAAAATGGTCCGTCATCCTTTTTCTCCTCAAAAAAAAAAAAAACACAACCCTACTAATCAGTCGTGCCAACCAAACTTACTTAGATGTCTTTTTCTTTTGATGAGTGGTTGGGAAGATGTCTGTGCTTCTTCAATTAGTTTGGGACGTAGGTGTGTTCGAGACAGACTAGAAATTGGAATGTATGAAAAAGACTACATGCCAAGAGTTGCATGCAGGATAGCCATAAAGTAAATGTGACATGAAAAACAGAAGGCAGCATAAGTCAGTCATCTTATGAAATTCAAATATCAAGTTCATCAAACAAGGTTCGGCACGAAGGCCTAAGATTATGCAACCTCATCACTGAAATGGACATGGGCTTTTTCACCAAAAAGTAGAAGCCGATGGAAACTTTCTTCAGGAATCAGATATAGTGTGTGTATATATATGTGTGTATATATATATATATATATATATATATATATATATACACATATATGTATACATGTGTGTGTATTACGAAAGTCAAAATAAAAGCACAATGTGCAGAAAGTACAATATTCACATGAAACTGATAAGTTCAAACATATGAGATGGTTATTACCCTAGGAGGAAAACATATTGACCAGTCAGATTGTCTATGTTCTTTGTCCGTTGCAATAGTACTAGCTGAGGAAGTATTGCGACGGCTTCCAAATAAATCGAAAATGTCCACATAATCTGCCACATTATGTTCAACTAGTCAATAGACTGCAAACATTCTAGTAGTTATGCCAAGGAAGAAAGAAAATACATGATGCATGGTGGAACTACTATAGTAATATTACATTCACCACATTATACTTGGAAACAAAACAAACTTTTTTCTTAAATCAAATAGTTATACTTACTTCTTTGAAGGTAAACTTCTCATTTATTAGAAGGGCCAATACTAGACATGGTAATGCAAGGAAAATATGTCGAAAGGTATCATGATCCTTGTCGTACGATCTGCGAACAATCTTGTGCTGCCTCATATACCAGACAATTGAGAAAGAACTTCCCAAGAAAATCAACTTCATACTGGTATTGTAGACTGAGATAAAATCAGTAAAGATATCCAAGTAGCGAGTAGCAAAGACAAGAGCATAAAGCTCTTGCGTCTTTAAGGAAATTCCTGCAAGGACGAGAATAAGATGATAAAATGCATGTATTATGCATGAAGCAAAAAAGCTAACAAAATATATTAAGATCGAACTTCAAAAATAAAGAAAAATAAGAGATCTGGAATGTTCCATGTTCCGATAACCAAGACACTCCATCTCTTAGAGAATGATGGTTATGGGTTCTCGTTCCATCTTCATAGTATAATTTTTTCGGATTGAGATGCAAAGACATCAACAGAACACTGTGGTTTCTTTTTTCTTTTTTCTTTTTTTCTTTTTTTTTGAGGAGAACACTCTGGTTTCTTTAGGGAGAGCGATGCCTTTTCAGAATCATTAATTACACTTACCTTCACTTGTCATGTCTGTTAAGCATATGCTGAAAACATTTGAGCAAGTCAAAGCCAGGAGTTTGCATACACCAGTATTAACCTAATCATTATTTATTCTGCCTCAAGTTACAAGTAACTTGGGACTTTGCATCCTCAAATGAATTCAGAAAGTGATAGTCCAAAAAATATGCATTGAAAACTCATCATGAACCTCAAATGCATGGCGAAGTTCTGCATACAAAGAGAAGTAAACTACTAAATTTAAGAATGAGATATGGAATGCCATAGGATAAATCGTTCTCTCTGCGTACAACTATCCAATGCCAGTATCAAGAAATAGACATTTTTTTTAGAAACGTATAGACATATTTCTAAAGGAAGCATCATATGTTCTGAGAATCCAAGTCATCTGAGCTGTAAATACCTTAAAGTAATGATGATAATTACAGAAATATCATATCATCAATAAGTTTGTAGCAGGGACTCATGATATGTGTGGTAATGTTTCTCAGTACATATAATTAAGCAGTCTTATCAATGACAATTAATAATAATAACATACCAAAGACACCGTACCCAGCGTTCAAGCTAAACAAGTTCTACCTTATTTGGAAACAGCATGAAATGATTCCATGTAGCTTACCAATTTATGAATAGGATTCAGAAACAGTCAGTGGATGCGAGCCCTTAGCTTACCAATTTATGAATAGGATACATAAAACAGTTGGTGGATACGAGCCCTTAACCCATTAACTATGCATGAAAAGATAGTAGCATGAACTGATGTTAATTAAAGGCTTGTAGTTCAGAGGAGGTTGGAATCTAGAGGAGGTTGTTCCTAACACTTCAGGCGAGAGTAATTAAAGATGAATGGGAAGTTACAGTCCCGAGGAGGTTGTTTTCATGAAGAGATTCTGATGCACTAGGCAAACTCAGCAGAACCTTAAAGACTTGCAAAGTTACTTTTTAGGTGTTTTTAAACTTATATTTTCTGTGAGTTTATGATGAAGAAAACCCAAATATCAGAACAGTCCTTTTTTTTTAGAGAGAGAGAGAGGATATCAAAGCACAGTTCAAACCAACGAAAGAAGAATATAAAATAAGATATAAACCAGCGTACCAGGATAAAGATCTAAGGCACATTCATGCTTTAGTTAGAAGGTACATTCAAGATTCACACTTTTTTTTTTGAGGAGAAAAAGGATGACTACCAAATTGTGTGGTTGTCATCCAGGTATATATATATCTGGGGAGACTGAAGAGATGTACAAGTGTGCGCTCTCGAAGAGAGAGCGGCAAAAACGAAAAATTATATCAGCCAAAACCCCACTCCCGAAGCAAAAAGAGAGTGTGGTGTACAATATGCTCTATCTGACATCGCTCCTCACAAAAAATCACTAGGTTCCGCTGAAGCCATATCGCCCAGGAACCTGCCAAAAAAATCGCCACCGGTGCCCGCCATCTCTGACCGTGTCGGGCCAAACCACGAAAAAGCTGCCATAACGCCGTAGGATCAGAAGGAAAAGGGACCCCAAAGGGCATCCGCTGCCAGATGCCGCGTGAAGTCGCACATGTAAAGAATAGATGGCCAATGTCCTCCTCCGCCTCACCACAAAGGACGCATGATGTGTCACTGTTGTGTGCCCACCTCGCCCTATACGTCCTGGTGAGAAGTCTATCCCGCCGCATGAGCCAAGCAAAAATCTTGACTTTCAGCGGGACACGGGATCTCCAAATAAGTCGACAGTCAAGTTTGAAATCCTCTGACGACGTCATGTCGAGAAGAAAGCGGATCTAGAGACTCCGTGTGGACCAGGCCTCCGATAGCCAAACCCAACCATCATGTCTGGACTAGTCGGGGCGGAAGGAGGCAATCCTCTGTTGAAGTGCAAGAAACTCCATGAAACGTTGATCCGAGAGGGCAGATATGAAAGCCGGGGCCCAGGAGCCAGAGCCCGGGCCGCCGGGCGTAGACCAGGTCTCTGCCACCGTCGCGTCAAGATGCACCGCCAGAGCATACAATCGGGGGAAGGCCTCCGCCAGTGAGTCCCCGGGGGACCAGCCATGCCGCCAAAAGGAGAAGTCTGCTCCAGAGCCAAGAGAAGGGGTCATGAGCGAACACACCCTCGGAATCAGCGCCGCCCCGCCCCGCCAAAATGATGAAGCTCTGCGGGGCAGCATAATCCTAGAATCCTAAGAGAGGTCACGTCCATAGCATGCGAAGAAGACTGACTGCCATAAGCCCTCCTCGGGTCCCATGATCCGCCTGACCCACCGAGCTAGGAGAGCCCAGTTGGTATCGCGGAGGTCCCAAACCCCTAGTCCGCCCTGAGAGGTGGGGCGGCAAACACTGCTCCAGGTAACAAGGTGGACTCCGCGCCGGTCAGGACCGCCACCCTGCCAAAAGAATCTGCTCCTCAAAGAATCCATACGTCTGCTGGGCAGGTGCTATGAGAACGGTCATATAGTACATCGGGAGTGCCGAGAGAACAGATAGGAGAAGGACAAGACGACCCCCCCGGGATAGGAGACGTGAACTCCAACCTTGGAGCCTCTGCTCCATGCGCTCTAGAACTGGAGTCCAACCCCGGGATGTGATGTGGCGGTCGGAGAGAGGTAGGCCCAGATATGAGATCGGCAGTGTACCAAGATTCGCACTTCTAGTAGAATTCCCGTGTATGTCCATGAAAATCTTGCAATTATCTTCTAGGTGGTATTGCTAAATTATAGAAGTTAGCTGACAATCTTCTTTCGCCAATGACTAGGTCTACCTATAGTTCAATGGCTATAGTTCCTGAGGAAATTTATTGCTACCATAGAGCTACTTTCAGGCGTCACAAGTAAATTGTCAAGAAAAACATGCTAGGTAGATTAGATAAGTCCAAAATGGACCTCTAGACAGATCACTGCCATATCCCAAAACATTTTCCTAAACAGTCAAACTATAATGAAATCCATTCAAAAATAAATCAGGGATCCAAACAAACTTCCCTTCAACTCAAATGTCATCAGTTTACCTTATTAAGAATTCAAACCTACACATTTTTACAGTTCAAACGGGTGGTGTCGGCTTTAAAGTCGAGATACACAATTCAATTAAGAAAACTAGGTCATTCCTGCGAACGCGCAGGACATGGTGCTGAAGGAATCAAATAGAAACAAAACATATCCATCAATCACTAGATTCGAACAGAAATCCCTAATGTCATTAATTTTCTCTGAGAAGGATTCGGGAAATTTTGGCATTTTCCCTCTAAACGGGTCCGTCAGTGTAGAGTTCTTCCAGTTTTTATTTCGAACTATTACTGCTGCAGAGCGCGATGGCTTGCAACCCCAAATTCAATCCCCCGATCTCAATATTCAAACGAAAAAAAATGGCATTCCAGTTAAACTGCTGGAATCGGATCCAGGATCAGAATATTTTACCGGCGCAGGACTTGATGGTGTGGATCTTGAGCAGGAGAACGAGGACGCTCATGAGGTGCGTCATGTCTCCGGCGAACCTGAAGATGTTCATCCTTCCGACGGCGACGGCACCCGCCGAGGACCACCAGCGGGGATGGGCTGGAATGAGATCTGCAAAGGCGTCCGATTCGCCGGATCCAACGCTGGAATCGATAGGCGAGCCTGCGGAATCCCTTCGTTCACCGACTGGACCCTCAACTGCGGTTTTGTTCCTTGGCCTAAGTCGCCTCCGTCTTCGTCTTCGTCTTCGTCTGCGTCTCCGCCTCCGCCTCCGCCTCCGTTCGTCGTAACGACACGATGTAAGTAGGAAGAGGAGAGAAAATGGAGTCGAAAGCACAATCAGAACCGTTAAATTTGGTGCGATCGGGATGGGTGATGGATTTCGGACCGTCCGTTCTGTCTAGTAATGTTATTTTGATCTTTTTTTAAACGGAAAAGATGGTGATGTAAATAGCTTTAATGTTATTAATTATCAATCAATATCTTTTGTCAAATAACTTAAAGATAATTTTAAATTTTGGTTATCATTTTAATTGAGTTGAGTTAAAATTTTGTAACAATATTTCTTGAAATCTAACTTACAAATTGTTAGAATTTTGTACCAGAGATATTATACATCGAAAAAAATTCGAAAAAAAATTAAGGAGACGTAAAATTTTATTAGATGAAACGAAGAGTTTATTAAAATTTCGAATTAATTCTTCAAAATTATGGCATATATCTCGTGATAATAAAATAAATTAATTCTGAATTATATACGAAATATCTCATAAAATTTTGACGAAACTCTCATAATGCGTGGACGTTTTTTATTTCAAAATGTCTTAGAGTCTAAACGAATTTTCAAATTAGAGGATGAATAATATGTTTATTGAGTAATTTATATATATATGATAAATATTTAAATATAATATCAATATATATTTTATAAAATTTTAATTATATAGGTTTTCATCGGACTCCTTGGGTGATTTTTTAATTTTAAAAATTGTCTAACTTTTTCCAAATATAAAAAAAATCTAAAACTTTTGTATCAGGACAAGTCGATTTTGTAGGTTTCCGACTTTTTTATTTTTATTTTTTTGCTTACACCCCTGGTCTTTAATTTATTTTAAAAATGACACGTTTGAATAGTATATGACATAATTTTATTATTTTCTCCCTTGACAAAAAGAGTCATTATTTAATATTGTTAACAATAAAACGATTAATTATAAATAAAAATATATCACTTAAATTGTATGTTAACTAATTTAATCATCTCCAAGATACTTTGGAGGTGTTTGGTACGAGAATCCAATATTTCTACATTAGAAAGAACAAATTGTTCTTGATAAAAAAAACTTGTTCTTCTTATTTTTTTTCCTTTTTCACTTTTGCTAACAAACAATACAAAACGATGATGATGTTTGATAAAAAAAATGAGTTGTTACCATTGGACTAAGTCTTTATTCTCATCATTTTTCTCGTGTTAAGAAGTTCCCAGAGTGGAAGGGCAAAGTTACTATTGACTATACATATTTTACGCATATATATATAGAGAGAGAGGAAGTTAAAAAGGGGGAGACAAGCCCAAAAATTATCCCAAACATAGTTTTCACTTCTCACAATGTTAAGCGAATAACCAAATCACCATAGATAAATTACTAGAATCTTACTTCTGTTCCAATCTTAGCCATCCATGCAATAAAAATGCTTGTATTACATATAAAAATCATTTTATTTTATTGTTAGTCACCAAAATATGTTGTAAACAGTCCACCAAGATCTTAAATTAAAAATATTGTTATTGAATAAGTTTTTTTTAGGATTATAGTCCTATACCATTTTCAGTTATAAATTTTAAACAACTCGAGATAGAAACTGTAACGCCTCCAAATTGACCCCCGTCACGTGTCGAAGACTAATCTAGAGATGCTACGATATATTATGACTTTGATCATAATGTTGACCATATTTCAATCAAGAATCGAGACATGTCAGCAGAAGAAGAATAATATGAGAAATAAAAAAATATAACTTTAATTTGCAGAAGTCTAAAAAGTGACTACATCATCTCTAGAAAATAAAATATAGTTCTACATCATAAATCTATAAATGCGGAAGGAAAAGAAATTTAATAAGAAAAACTAATAAGCCATGTGGTTCATGTGCTTTCTTACCGTCAGAGTTTCTTCACCACACACCTACTCCACCTCGTCACTGGCCTGGCCCTGTGAAAATCAGACTCAGGGGAGGACGTCCTCTCGTAAGCTTTACAACATAGTGGAAAATAACATGATATACAATGCATAACATGAATAAAATAATTAGAGATAAATAATCATGCTTAATTTGAACGTGAAAAGAATAACATGGCAGCATCATAGATCATAATAAGAATAAGATGATATCATAATTCATAAGAATAAATGCTGCTTAGTAAACTTGAAATCATGACATACTGGAGATCATGATGATAACTTGACTTGACATAATCATGCTTCTTGATCTTAGTTTATTATTAGAAATTAAGGTAACTTTAGGTGCCTTTAATTCTTGGGATATGCCGAGCAAACGATACAACCTTGTGCGGGTCAGTGGGTGATCAAACCATGACCAAGGGAGCTACCCTTATCTTGATGCACTTAGCTTGAACTGACAAACCATTATTAATATTCTATCTGAACTTGTTAATCACTTTTAAATAACTTGTGACTCCTTGTTCTTTATTCAATGAAGACAATAAGAATAAGAAATAAATCATTAAAAGAATCGATCTTGAAATCAGAGTCGGATATATGTAAGGGCAGTTCTATACAATAGTCAGATTGGAAAGTGGATGAATGAATAAATATAAATAAAAAGGATTACTAGGTCGACCGATTTTGGGGAACGGTCGACCGGTTAGGCTTTGGATTGGTCGATCGGTCTGCTTGGATTGATTGACTGGTCTACTTGGATCGATCGACCGGTGGGTTTAGCAAACGTAACACTAGGACAGACAGATTGGTCGATTCGTTCGATTGAACGGTCGATCGATTAGTAGATGAGGTTCAGGGATCGGTCGATCGGTCAGGTCATAATATAGGTGGATCGGTCGACCGATCGATATATAAATGAAATCGGTCGACCAGTGTTTAACAATGCACAAGGATCGGTCAATCGGTTGGCGGCCTGTAGAAACTTCAAATCACGAAAATTTCTTAAAACCCCTAGCATGATAATGTCCTAACCTAGTTTCTACTCCCTAGAAATCAATCAAACAGTAATATAACTACGAAGATCAAAACCTAATTGCAATTCATCAAAAAATCAAATAAAATCAAGAAATCAAACAATCAAAATGATAACCTTGGAACCTTCTTCTTGATTTCTACTTTACATAATCAATTAGGGCATGGGTTAAAACAATTCAGAAGTCATGCAAGGTGATTTCAATTCACCCACCGTAATCGTGATCGATTCTTGCTTTGGTTCGTCGGAAAAACTATCGGTCGCGTCCCCTCTCTTCTCCCTGCGCCCTGTTCTCCCCTAGCAGATCAGCGCCTGCAATAATCCAATGAAGAGGGCTGAGGGACAGGACATGAGGATCAGGTGATTGCAGCAAGAGAAGGGAAGAAGCGATTGATCCCTGGCGGCTTGCTTTCTGGCCGATGGCAACGTGCCCACAGTCAAAAGAGAGGGTTTCCGTGTGATTAGGAGGACATGGTTTAATAAAAGATTTTGCTTTTATCTAAATCTTTCTCTCCTAATTCGATTAGATATATCTCTATCCCCCTGATGCATCTAATTATAAAGATAAACTTAAAGTTTATCTCGTGATGGCCGTTCCTAATCCAATTCTAATTTTTATTTCTTTTTTTTTAACTTTGTGTCAGTTATTACAGAAACAATATTTTGTGTTTTGATATATAAAAATAAGTTACAACTATAGTTTAATTATAATTTTGTGATGGAAAAGTAAGTACTAGAGATACGAGACTAATGTTAGTAACAAGTAAACAAGAACAAAAACCTATTCAACAAGTCTTAAGGTGTAAGCCCCGAAGTGAAAGGACCAAAGGTGAAGAAAGATAGTCTCACGTGGACAAACACACGGAGATAATTATGGACTTATAAGTGGCATCCCCTTTATGTATTAAGATGTGTTTTAAATTTGTGTGGACCGAAAGTCCAAAGTGAATAATATCTTGACGGGATTAAGAGTCATCCTCGCGTGCTCATTTGAACCACGTGGGAACAAACACTTCCCACGGATCACTCAATGAGAACGTTGATTCCCTTAGGGCGGGATGATTGTAAAGGCCCGAGGTGAAAGGAACCTTGCCCATGGGCCACTCAACGAGAATGTTGAGTCCCTTAGGAGGGTGATTGTAAGGCCCCAAGGTGAAAGGATCAAACGGTGAAAAAAGATAGTCCCATATGAACAAACAGTATCATGGGTTTACGTAAGGGGTCATTTGATTAAGTGATAAACTATAAAATAAGAAAATATTTGGAGAATATAACGAAATATTTGGTTAAATATTATTTTCTTAACAGTCGCCTGAAAATGTAAAATCACTCATTTTAACACCATATGAAAGACTATTTATATTCTTTCAAAGCATCACAATACTTATATTTTCATTTTTTTCTCACCGTTTTTTCATTTTTATTATTTAACTACATATTATTAGTTTTATTACTATTATAATATATAATATTAACTATCTATAATAAAGTATGTTATCTATAAATTATTATTTTTTCAATTGAAATATGAGGTGGAATAAGAATATATTCACTTTTTTAAAAGATATGTTGTTCTGATATTTTATTTCATTTAATTTATCCTTAAAGATAAATGAAAGTGTCTGGCGGACTAGTATTTCACTTTTGCTATCTTTCATTTCAAGTTACAAGGACAGGGTGACCATATTATTGGCTCATATTTTTAAAGCTCCTATTTTTTTCTCCTTTTCTTGCTGTGACATATTCACTTGGCACGTGTCAAGAGTTTTGATTCAGACTAATTTGGTTACATTTTTCTTTGCAAACCTAAACAATTGCACTCGAATTTTTTTTAAAATGAAAAAAAAAGATATTTGATAAATTATGCCATGGTCATAATTTTATGCACAATCATTTAGATGTTTGTACGCCAAATAACTATATAATTTTCAATACTGGAATCATGAGCAATTATGATTTGTGAACATAATATTATTTTATACATTTGATTCTTTTTTTGACTAATTAAATAACAGTTTTAAATTTGATGTTTAGCATAGTTTTATCTTAATTAAAAAAATTAGTTTAGGTAACTCGATTATCTGATTTGAAAGTTTGTGAAATGCTACTTTATCTTCTTGACTTCGAATTAATCGATTGTTAATAATTTTGGACATCAATCCGATAAACCCGAGTTGGCATCCAAAGATTTCATGAAAGGGATCTAATTGAACTTGCATTGAGTTTTAATTCGATGGACTCGAACACTTCTCGATTTTGGTATCAATAAAAAGAGAGAAAACCCTGAACCGGGCTCCTACCAACGGTTCGAGTCAAATAAATCGCGACCTACCGAGTGATCAACCCTAATTTCTACTCATCTCTTTCTTCTACATCTCCCCTCCTCGCGCACCTGCGAAGCCGCTTCCGTCGCACTTCCATGGCGAACAGTGAGAAATCTTTCCACACTTCTCGTCACTAGTGCTCAGTTTCCATCGTAATTCTCGTTTCTTTTTTCTCACATATTTTGGTGATTCGTTCTTTGCAGCAATGGCGCGATCTTTTCTTCAAGCGGTGGCATCCGAGGAGGTCGCTCCGCCTCTTCGAGTTGTCCAGATGGAAGGGCTGGTAATCCATTTTTATTTTCTAAAGGGAAAAAAATCCTTCTTTTATTTTTGTACTGTTGCGTTAAATATACTTCTTATTTTGTATATTTTGGGCCTAATTTGCAACATCTTCCTGTCATTCAAATACGAAACACTTGAACTATGATTTAGATGTCCATAGAATGGGATTGCCACATGATGCCTGCGTTCAGGAGGAATGAATTAAACTTGTTTTAGAGGATATGGCGATGATGGTCAAGAGCTCATTTACGTTTTTTTAACTTTTTCTTCTGCCTGCTTTTCTTATCCCAGTTATGTAATGATATGTTAGGTTGTTGTATTTGCCTTTGTTTTGTGGTGCCCAATTCTGAACTTTTTCATAGTTGTGTGAGTTGAGTGGATGGGCTGAATATTTTGATGGATGATTGCCAGCCAGGTCGAACTGTGGCATTTGATGTGATAAGTCACAGGGATTAACTAAAGCGAGAACATGCCATTCGTGATTCAATGTTCACAGAGCGAATTTCACTTATATGTGTTGGTAGGTGTTGTATGAATGCAGTCCATGTTGCTTATTGTTTTCCTCATTGCAGGCAGTTTTGAAAATAATCAAGCACTGTAAGGAGTTCTCCCCAGCTCTTGTTACGGGGCAGCTTCTTGGTTTGGATGTTGGTAGTGTTCTTGAAGTGACCAACTGTTTCCCTTTTCCGGTATGATGCAAATATTGGGTGTTTCAACTTGTTTACATCCTCAAATTTGTGTATGTGTTGGATATCTTTAAATTTTTTGGTTTTCACTACAATGCTTAAGATCAGAGAAGATGAGGAGGAGGTTGAAGCGGATGGTGCGAATTATCAGCTTGAAATGATGAGGTGCTTAAGGGAGGCCAATGTGGACAACAACACTGTTGGTTGGTAGGTCAATTAACTGGTTTTCTAGTTGTTTCAAAATGTATTCTCGTAGTCTCGTTTCTAAGAAAAAATGGAGTTATGTGCAGTCTTCCAGGTTTCTGTTTTTACTTAGACTACCCTTTCAATTGAAATCGCTTCAATATCTTGGAAAATGCATTCAGTATGCTGATGTAAAATATTGTGCCTACTTTTTTAATATATGAATAATCATCCCTTCAAAAAAATATGTCATTAAGCACAACTATTGGATGACCCAAGAAGAAAAGTCAGAAATCTGACTAAGCATTTCTATGATTCTTGACAATGAAATGAGAAGGGACTGAGGAAATAGTAATTCTTATGCACCTAAAGTATCTAACCAAGTTGCACTAGGTGTCAATCAAACAAGGAAACCAGCTGATAGGGAGGGGTATTAGACTATTAGGGAGCTTGCATAGTAAGAAAAATGACAGACAGCTGATGATACTATATTAAATGAAAATATATGAAGAGAATGTCACTTTGCTCTTCGTGACTAGTTGATATTAAATGTGACTTTGTTTATGGCGTCAAGCATCTGTTCTCCGCTTATGTGATGGCTCAAGAAGTATGTTATACAACAACAACAAAACCTTATCCCACTATCTGGGGTTGGCTACATGGATCATACGACGCCATTCCGCTCTATATATTTGTTGATCCATGTTCATGAGATTCGACAGGGTTTTACGCTGGCTGTCGGGGTCTAACACAATCCTCCTTTATCCGGGCTTGGGACCGGCTATAAAACATAGGCGGAGTTTCAAGAAGTATGTAATAATGTCAGATTTTATTGTTTTGATGTGAGTTCATCTATGGAATTTTGGATGTTCTTAAGATTTGTGGGGGAACACTTATTATTATGACTTATGGGTCTAAGAGTCAGCGGGCATCGTCATGGCACTTATGTGGTCCATTTGGTTCCAACATAATTTTTCTATATTTTGGCAGGATCAACGAAGAAAATCCTTGTATTTGCTTTGGCTATGATTAGAGAACGTTCTGAAAATAAAATTCACACATTCATCAATAAAACAGGATGCCTGCACATCTCAACAGGCATATCTTTGAGAAAAAAAGATCATGCATGTCTGGTGATGATTTTTTATCCTGATGTTTGACTATTTAAGAGGTTGCTAGTATGTCTC
Source organism: Pontederia crassipes (assembly GCA_030549335.1). NCBI lineage: Eukaryota > Viridiplantae > Streptophyta > Magnoliopsida > Commelinales > Pontederiaceae > Pontederia > Pontederia crassipes. The sequence goes on along the minus strand of CM060189.1, from coordinate 69,621,919 downwards.
ATGGTCTTGATAGTGAAAGTTTTTTTTGTCACTTAGTTCCTCTATCTCTTCATTGTTTAAATGAAGTCACTTGATAAACTCTATTTGATTTTCCTACTGTCTTTGATGTTTTTTGCCTTTTTGCTACCGTTGGTGGTTGCTTTTCAATTTGCCTTTTTCCTTTTGTTCAGTTTTATTTATTGATTCTTCTGTTTCAGGTATCAGTCTACGTTACTGGGATCTTATCAGACTGTGGAGCTAATTGAGACATTCATGAATTATCAGGTACGTGTAAAATGTTTTTCTATTTGTCTCAGACGTCAAAATTTATGATATTTTGTATCGTGAGATCATTTATCTGACTCATAACAAGTACGGATGAGTTCTCAAAAAAAGTATGGATGACCATCAGTTTCAATCCTGAATATTTTCTTCCATGTGCAGAACCTTTTCCATATCATAATAAAATAACATACATTGTAAATTAAAATCCTTTTTTTTTGTTCAAACATCAATGGTCGTGTCAATTTGTTGGTTTTATATTAGTATGCTATTCATAATTTTCTCCATTGCAGGAGAATATCCGACGGTGTGTGTGCATTATATATGATCCATCAAGGTCCAATCAGGGTGTTTTAGCTCTCAAAGCCTTGAGGCTGACTGATTCATTTATGGACTTGTACCGTAATCATAATTTTTCTGGAGAAAAGTATGTTCTGTTCTGTACAATCTTATTTACTAAATGTATATGTATTCTGATTTTTTATTTACTGCTTTGCTTTTTTTCTTCTTTAGGTTGAGGGAGAAGAAATTGACGTGGGTTGATATCTTTGAAGAAATACCTGTATGTTGATTCTTTTGAAGTGCACACTTTCCTTTATGTGCTTCCATTCTCACATCGTAGTTATTTGTTTGCCGTATTTTGGCGTTTCATTTTATTACCATGAAGAATGTAGCAGTAGTCTCATGTCATTAAGTAGCTTGAACAAGAAATATCTTTTCAATATCTCTAATATATTTTTTGCTGATTAATCTGCATTTAACAGATTAAAGTTTCTAATTCTGCACTTGTTAGTGCCTTCATGACAGAGCTTGAACCAGATACCCCTGTTACCCAGGTTTTATGTCTTGCCAGAATTTTAATTTCTTTCATATAATTTTTTCGGAATTTTTCTTATATGTGCCAACGATATTGTATAAACTTGTTTGGCAGTGTGATTATGATCGTCTAAAATTATCTACTGCTCCATTTATGGAGAGAAACTTGGAATTCTTGGTTGAATGCATGGAAGATCTTTCAGCAGAGCAAAACAAGGTGCAGTGTGACTCCATAATTCTTTCTATATCTTCATGGATATGAATGAATCGAACTACCCACAAATAATGCTAATTATTCTTCAGTTCCAATACTATTACCGGAACCTCTCAAGGCAGCAAGCACAACAACAAGCATGGCTTCAGAAGCGAAGGTAATTGCATTACTGATTTTATTTCAATTGGTTGGAGAGGGAGGACTCAGGAAGGCAGCTGATGTAGGATGTGCGTTTCTTGTATATAATGTTTGAGTTATTTTTTTAACTTCTACGGATTTGTGCACAAAATATATTGTTAAGATGCCAGCATTGAGGCTTTGTTGTTGTTAGGCCCCGACAGCCAACATAAAATCATGTCGAATCTTATGAACATGGATCAACGAATGCGGAATGGCGTCGTATGATCCATGTAGCCGACCCCACCTAGTGGGATAAGGCTTTGTTGTTGTTGTTGTTGTTGTATGCCAGCATTGAGGCCAATACAGTGCATTCATCTTGTTTAGTATGTTGTCAAGTTTATGTAGGAATTTGCATAATCATGAGCTCATATTTGGTCTGCATGCTAGGTTCAACAATGAAGTTTTAATACACTAATCATTCTTCCCCTTTTTTACATGTGGATGGTTGGTTTGTGATATTACTTATTATATAATTATGGGGTCTAGACCTTCTGTAAAATAATTATGAGGTCTGGATTTAAGACATCTGCCCTCCCATAGTCTTATAGTAGTTAGAGGCTTGGAGCCTTGTGCATCTCAGAATTCTGTATCCCTGACATTGGAAATTAATAATTTTTTTGGATGCCTCGACACTTGGTAATCTCATGTACAAATCCAAATAATGGGCAACATTGTTTTCTTCAGTTCAATAAGGTTGCTAACAACTGCCTTATATATTGGTTATCAATTTTCTCAAAAAAAAAATATTACTTATCAATTTTCTTAAGAAAGTGCTTATACTGTTTAATCACTTCATTTATTTGAAATTGAGGACATCTGACTCTGTGCTACAGGGCTGAAAACTTGTCAAGGAAAGCTGCTGGTGAAGAGCCATTGCCTGAGGAAGATCCATCAAATCCCATTTTCAAGCCAATACCAGAGCCACCTCGCTTAGATGGCTATCTCATAGCGAACCAGATTTCCAACTACTGCAATCAAATTAACTCGTATGTCAACTGCTGGATTACTGATATATGATGTATATGTTCATTCCATTCAGTTTACTATTTCTGTTTATTCTAATATCATATAGTGTCATGAAAATTCTCCTAAAAAATAGTTTCATGAAAATTGAAGAAAAAAGATCAAGCAATTAAGGATGGCTTGGCATCCTGTCTTAAAAGTGTGTTGACCCTTGCCCATGACTGGCCTGTAGGACTGATATAGATGGTGTCAGCCTGTCAGGTCTTTTCATGCCCATGGCTATCATGTCCTGTTCCCTGAAAAAAATATGAGATAATTTGTACATTTTAAAATTCAAACTATTAGCAACAACTTGATTATATAATATATAATACTTCTCCACAAGTATTCAATAATAATATTGTAAAACGAGGTCCAGTTAACTGGTGGCTCATCAAATCAGAGGTCCAAAATCGGTTGGAGGGGTTGGCAAATTGCCTAAATTGCCTCCTTAATGCGACATTGTACGATACTAATGAGGTTGATTATACCTGTGGTTGTATATGGGAAAATGGTGAAGTTTGGTCAGTGTGTTGCAGGCACCTGAGATGAAATCCATACCTGCTCTGTGCCCTCAAGATGTTTCTTTGTGGGATCGGTAACACATTTAATGTGTGGCCTGCCTGATGAGTCGTGTGCCTTTGACATCTTGTTTCTTGATTGCATTTCTGTGAGTCAAAAAAAGCACTGGTGCTCCGGTTGTTTACTGAGTATGTTTTTTTTCTCAGTAAATTACTTCATATTCAGGTGTTTCTTGTACAAATTTTACCGTAGCTGGTCTTTGAATAGATGCAACTACTTTCTCAAAAAGAAAAGAAGAATAAGAAGAAAATAAAAAAAATAGTTTCTCCATATTGTCGGCCCTAGGTAGTATATGTTTTTTGTGACAATGCTGAGTTGTCTGTAACACCTTTTCGACATGGCGTTGTTGTGTAGACATGATATCATTACTTACATATCAAAATTGAAATTGCAGGGTTGCAGGCCAAAGTTTCGAGAGACTATACTTGATGAAAGCTTTGCATGAGAAGTAGTTCAATCACGTACCATCTATTGCGGGTTTTGAATGGCGTCCAACTCATGCCTTTTATATATTGATCTTTATGTATTAGCTAGACATTTTTGGTGAGTTCGTTGTGATTGATAACTGAAGAAATCTGTCATTTTATTTTTTTGTTCATCTGCATGCTAATCGGGATTCATGAACACATTTTATAGTTGCTGTACAATATGATTGTCTTCACTTCAAACCATTTTTTGTTACAACATATCAACGCCATAATTTAATTAATAGCTTAATAACTTTACACCAAAAATTCACGTCCACAGATCATGAGATGGACGGTATTGAGATTCAGAAGTTATAGTTTGCCCTATGTATTGATATGCGGTATGTTTCAGAAACCAGGAACAAATACTTGTTTCCAATGTCGCGGTCGACTAATCCTTAACATTGCTTGCGGAATGCATCTGTCATGTATCGATTGCCATATGACAACTTTTACTTAAAAAATGAGCTTTGCATGACACTTTTTGCGAGTTAGTGCGATCTATTTAGTTTTTATAATAATAAAGCTCTAATTTTCTTAATTTTCATATGAAATTATGCTTTTAACTATAATTTCTTTTACTTATTTATCATGAAATATTTACCCTGTACGTGGGTGAAGGACCATTTTAGGAACTTGCATAATAGCTACGCAACATGGGCATATGCATCGTTTGGTGAAAATATTGACATCAACATAGGTTATCTGTGCCGTTGTGACATTATTATGCAATGTCTTATTTCACCGTAGCATTTGGGAGACCACGCAAATAACACCCTACGAAAAGATCGTCAGACCCTTGTGCTCGAAAACAAACATGGGAGAATAAGTTATATTCCACCATTTTTTTAGAAGTATCATACATCGGAGAATAAGTTATATTCCACCATTAAGAATAATGTAACCTAAAAAACAAACTCCCGATAAGATTAAACATGCTTCAAAATATGTGCTGCCCTTGTCATCCATTATCCCTATTCTGACATGTGTTTGACGTTATTCGACCGAATAAGAAGTTATTCTATGTTAATACAAAAGTTGGTAGCATCAACCATGAGGAGACACCAATTGCCTTGCAATGGTTTCTAATTAACGTTGTCATAGCATTACGACGTGTCGACGTCCTGCGCAACACTAGGGAGTCAATATTAGTGCGTGCAAAAGTAAGAAAAGATGAACTAAAATGTAGCGCTACAATGTCGTTGACAAATTGCAATGCTAACTTGTTTAAAGTAGCGCCAGTGCTCGCAAGATGACGATGTCACCAAACATTTTGTGTTGTAGCTATTGAGACGCCACGAGGATGCTACGGTGATGCTAATGTTGAGTCATCGCTATTGCAACCTCAATGTGGCGCCGATGTATCTAAAATACAAATATATACATTATACCAAAGTTTAATTAATAAATTGATTATTAATTATAATTACATTAAAATATGTGTATGAATACAAAAATATATATGCATATAAATACAAAGACACACACATACGTATATAGATACAAAGTCGCACATATATATGTATATAAATATATATATGGCACTGGATGTACAACTCACTGAATGAATTGTAAATTACAATGAGAAATGCCATCCGTTGGATCTCACGAGTGGTTGGATTTTATTTTCCTATACTCTTTCTAGTTCGTGATCGTCCTGCGCTTCGTCCTTCCCCATCTTTGCATCCTTTTTCTCAATCTCCTCTCTCCAGTGTCTCCTCCTTCTCCTCTTATTTTTCTCTCTATTTGTTGCAGTGATCTACGACTATTCCCCTCGCCTAATATTAGGACTACCTGCTGCAATCCAACGACAACAGCGGAGGTGAAATTGGTGGTGGCACATTCAGGAGGGCGGTGATGATCTTGAACCGGATGAGGTAGGGGCAGAACACCAAGGGGGTGTTCCTGGCATTGAATGGAGAGGTTTTCGAGTGGCTCGAGGCGAAGAGGTGGTTGCACGTTGCAAATAATTGCATGCAGATGTGAGATGAAGAAGTAAAAAAAAATATGCAAAAATTTGTTAACAAAATAAAAAAATGTCCAAGGTGAGAAAAAAATATCATGTCTGGGGTGAGAGACATTGGGAGCATTATAGCGCACAAACTCTCGCACCTTTTTATTGCTAACAATCACATTGACCAAATTGATATAACAAGCATGGGTTAATGAACTAAGAATACAAAAAATTCTCTTTGTTATCCCATATTCCTATTTTTTTGGAACTTTAATCCAAAGAATGGACACCCTCTTAGGAAGATAATACTGTGATTTAATATTGTTGCGTTTAGATTGGCAATGCCAACTTCGGAGAGTAGAAAATACGCTGTCGATTCAACTCAACAGCGTCAAGGAACCAGCGGCAGAGAGAAGGTAGTAGTTGATGCTAAAGACGAGAGAGAAGTGCCTTGTGCCTTTTCCCCTTCTGTTTGTAGAGAAGGTGAGAGAATTCAAGTGTTTCCTTTTTCTTTTTACTTACGAAGAGAGGAGCAGATCGGACGATTGAACTAAGCTTCCATCAACGGTGTGGATATGAGCTATAAATTACGGTAGAAAAGGGAGCTGTACATTCCTTTTCCCATATATATATATATATGTATATATATATATATATATTTATATATATATTTATATATGTATGTATGTGTGTGTATGTATGTAAGTATGTATGTATGTATGGATAAGGTATAATGTATATATGAAGCACCCTTTGCTTCACACCCTATGAAGCAGCATCTCAGTCATTCAGATCAAATCTTATGACTAAGATAAAAGCCCATATTCGCGATATTTTACTTAATCTCGCGACATTTTCTTCTCCCTCTCTCGATCCAGGGTTGCCAGCGATTCAAACGGTTGGCGAGAACTCCGACGACCGGCTACCACCTCCCTCTCCCTCTCTCTCAACCTCCCTCTCCCCTCCCTCTCTCTCTCGATCTTCCCCTTTCCCTCCCTCCCTCGATCTCTCTCTCTCTTCCTCCTTTTTCACCGGGATCGCCTCCTCCTCCTTCGACGGTGATAGGATGACGCAGGAGAAGGAAACGATGAGAGGGACCCCGGCAGGGCAGACCACTTCCCTCTGCCTCTCTCTCGATCTCCTCCTCTCCCTCCCTCCCTCGATCTCTCTCTCCTCCTCCTCTGCCAGGATCGCCTCCTCCTCCTTCGACGGCGATAGGATGATGCAGGAGAAGGCAATGATGAGAGGGACTCCGCGATCGGCGAACCACTTCCCTCTACCTCTCTCTCGATCTCCTCCTCTCCCTCCCTCTCTCGATCTCTCTCTCCTCCTCTTTCGCTAGGATCGCCTCCTTCTCCTTCGCCGTGATCGGGATGATGCGAGAGAAGGCGACGAGAGGGGCTCCGACGGTCGGCGAACCGCCTCCCTCTGCCTCTCTCTCCCCATCTCCCTCCCTCTCTCGATCTTTTTCTCCTCCTCCTCTCCCTCCCTCTCTTGATCTATTTCTCCTCCTCTTCCATCGGGATCGCCTCCTCTCCTTCGTCGACGACGGGATGACGCAGGAGAAGGCGACGACAAGAGGGACTCCGACGGCCAGTGAACCTCCTTCCTCTGCCTCTCTCTCTCGATCTTCCCCTCTCCCTTCCTCTCTCTCAATCTCCCCTCTCCCTCCCTCTCTCGATCTCTCTCTCTCTTCTCCTCTTCCATCGGGATCGCCTCCTCCTCCTTCGCCGATGACGGAATGACGGGGAGAAGGCGACGATGAGAGAGACGACGACATTGAAGGCCAGTGATCGATTGAGGGCTGCATCGTGAGGGCGCTCACCGGCGATCGAAGGCGAGGGGACTCATCGGTGATCGACCGAGGGCTGCATCGCGAGAGCCTCGCCGATGACGCCAATAACGATGGGAGAGAGACGATCCAATAGAGAGCCTTTACGCCGACTCCGGTAGCGTCGGCTCCGGTAGCGCCGACTCCGGCAGCACGATGTGAGAGAGAGAGAGGGAGGAGGGATGGAGCGTTCTGCAACGAGGTTCGCCAATGTTTATCTCGTGCGATGAATCTCAATCGTCGTATCAAATGTGGATGGCATCCGATTAGATCTAATTATATCTCATCTAAAAGGAAGCTGGTTGATAGCTTTTATACCACACGGTTAAATACGAAATAAAGAAAACAAAATAATCACATTAACACGACTCTATATTTATTGTCTTTTTTTAATGTCAGAATAAGGAAAAAAAAACCTTTGTGATTGCGTTCATGCGTGTCGCCGCCACTTTATAACTGCCGAACTCCGAGATGATGACATCGTGCATACCATTTTACATTCCATTTTTTTTCGAATATACAAAATGTTATCATGCACGGTGGAAATTAATTTGCAAGAAATTTTTAAGGAGCATCGATATTACACATCCAATTCACACAAATATAGTCTGGCCATGGCTACGTACATGAAAGGCGTGCATGCATGCATGCATGCATGCATGCATCTACTTGATGTAATAAGGGAGGTCGAGCACGTAGAGGAGGAAGTATGCCCACAGCACGCCGGAGATGCCGCCGAAGAAGAACCCGCCGCTGAACTGCGCCCAACCGTCGGCCGTCTGCAGCTTGTCCGCCTCCTTCTTCCTGCCCGTCAGCGTCAGCGACGGCGCCGTCGATGGCTCGCCCTCCTTGAAGGACGCGACCCCGTACATGGTGAGGCAGACGCTGAGGATGACGACGAGGCCGGCGGCGGCCAGGGAGCCAGCGGGCCCGGCGATCTCGGTGTTGCGGAGTGGGCCGGTCTTGACGAAGGGGCCGACGAGGAGGTAGCCGTGGGCGAGGCCGACCTCGATGCCGCGGAGGAGCGGGCTCACGGCGGTGCGGTAGGCCGGCAAGTTGGACAGGTACCACGCGATCAGGGGGCTCGACGTCACCGGCGTCTCCAAGCTGCCGATGAACGGGTCGCCGTTGATCGGCTGGATCACTTGGTACGTTGGCTGTATATTAATTACATATCATTAGTTGGGGTACATGGGAATGAATGATCTCAATCACAACATAAATTCCATGAAATCACATCAAAACGGCGAAAGCAGAATTGTTTTCTTTCCTCTCTGATCTTAAAGAATCAGTTAATCATATAAAATACCTTTTCAGCTTGGATGGCCCTGACAGTGAGGCACGGCCTCCTCCGGGAGCTGAGGTCTCTGAGCGGCACTGCTCCTGAGATGCCCCTGGGAACGACCAGAGCCCTGGACAGCAAGCTGCTCTTCAGCTGGCTCGCCATGGGAGGTGCTGATGCTGCCGCCATTCTTTCTCTCTCTATCCAATCTGCTTTCTCTCTCCCCCTCTCCCTGGCTAGCTAGGATAAAGTAGCAGCCCCTGGAGTGGAAGCGAGCTCGCAGGGAGGAGTTGGTGTAGATCCTGGCTCAGGATGAGGTGTCAGGATTGGCGCCTCCCATTGGATGGATGCTGCAGCCCCTGATCCGAACCTTATCCTTGCAACTGGATTCGACCCTTCTGCTCCTCTGCTTTCTCGGGGGTCCACGTGCACCTCCAGATTTTGTGGTGGACGTTGCCATCTTGGATCCGCACAATATCTAATTTATCATTCCGTGCTCCCTTGTAAACGACGAATAGGTATACGAAAGGAAACTAGAAATGCTTAACATGATATCATTATATATAGCATGAAGTGGATGGATCCCTTGTGTGCATAGTGCATTCATTCTGAACTAAGTGATTTTAATGAAATAAAAAGGAAAGTGTTGTTAAAAAAAATAAGGAGAATATGAGTAATTTATGGTAGAAAGATTTAATATTTTATCAAATACAATATGAAAAATGACAGGATATTAGTTAATGAAAATAAAAAAAATGATTAAAGATAAAGAGTTCAAAATTAAAGGAATCAATAAAATTAATATTAATATTTCAATATCAATAAATATAGAGTCAATCTTTTATGAATATTAATTCTTAAGTAATATCTTTATGTTGTTATATTATTATTATGAGGTTATTATTATATTTTTTATAAATTATATAATATTAATTCATGTTATAATTTAATTTTTATAAATCATATTATTTTAATAAAATTCGGTTCAATCCGATCGAACCCGATCCGACCGATCCAACCGCGACCCAATTGACAATCCAGTTCGATCTCTGGTCCTATTTGAAAATATTGGAAATCACAATCGCTCTATTCTCACTACAAGAAAATTTCGTTTATCCGACGGAACGACGGTCGCAAATCTGTTGGAAGTTTCGACGACTTTTCCGACGGTTGAAGCCGTCCTTTGGAAGTTGGAGCCGTGGGAAGTTCCCACAGTTACAACCGTGGGAAAATACTTACATTGTTTCCCATGGCGTCAACCGTGGGAAACGTTCAAATAATAGCTTTCCGACGATGGAATGGATTAAAATGTTTTTTTTTTGTGGGGGGGGGGAGCAGTGAATGGTCGTTCGTCGTAGCGTGAGCGCCGGCATGTGGGGAGATGGCCGGATCGACCGCGGGAAGATGTCCGGAGCGCTGTGAGGGAGGGAAAGAGCTCAGCACCGAAGAAGATCGGCCGGGGAAGATCGATCGTCAAAGGAACCCCGACGATCACTCTCCGGCGAAGAAACTCACGGTACGACCGCTGCCTCCATCGTCAATCGATCGGCCGTTTCCTCTTCTCCCCTGTCGCTGGATTTGTCGGCGGCCATTTTATTTCACGATCACCGATCGTCAACGGCCGTGGCGGCCGTGAAGTGCCGCGCATGAATGGCCGACGGCCCGCAGGCGGATCTGACTGTGCACGGCCCGATCTGGTTGCACACGGCCGGATCCTGCCGTCGATCGCCGAATTCATTCGTCCATGCCCGGAATGGGCCATGCACGGTCGAATCCACGGCTGGTCACGGTCGGATCATGGCTGGTCACGGCCAGATCCGGTTCGTACATGGCCGGTTTCGGACCGTGGATGGTCATGAACGTCCTATCCGATCGTGCATGGCCGATTCTGGGCCGTGGACGGCCCGATCCAGCCATCATGGTCGAATCCGACCATGCATGACCACGCACGGCTCGATCCAGCCATAACGGCCAGATCCGGCCGTTGACACATCATTCTGGACTGTTTGCGCTAGGATGTCCAGATCCAACCGTTGACATCTCGATTCCGGCCGGGCACGCAAGGATCCGAAATGCCAGATGATCTTAGGATCACTTGAGTTCATATAATATGGGTCATAATATTGATATTCTCATATTGATTTAATTGATCTTTTTTAATTATCTCAATTTAACACTTTTTATTTCACATAGAAGTAATACAAAATGTATCCTCCGGAGCATCATCGTTGGATGTGCAATAGAACAAATCTTGGTCGTGTAGTGTTGACACAAGAATTCATAGATGATGTTGAATACTATACGGCAATAGCTTGTCAAACTATACAATTTCAAGGAGAAGGAACTATAAGATGTCCTTGTTTAAAATATCAAAGCACAAGACTGCAAAATTTGGAGACCGTCCAAGTTCATTTGTATAGGAAGGATTTCAAACTCAATTATTGGTATTGGACTGACCTTGGTGAGATAGAATTGTCGTCTCACTTAGATATTGCACAAGATGTTTCCACTAATATCGAGGATGATTATATTTCTAGATAACAAAACTTGATTTATGACGCCGCCACAACTAATTATGGTGACATCAAATTTCAACAAGATTGCGAGGGCGAGTCACCACATTCAAAAGCAGCTGATTTTTTCAACTTACTACCAGCCTCCAGTGAACCCTTGTGGCATGGTTGTGAAAATCATTCCAAATTATCATTTGTATAGGAAGGGTTTCAAGACTACAAAATTTGGAGACTGTCAAAGTTCATTTGTATAGGAAGGGTTTCAAACTCAATTATTGGTATTGGATTGACCTTAGTGAAATAGAACTGTCATCTCACTTAGATATTGCACAAGAGGTTTTCACTAATATCGAGGATGATTATATTTCTAGATATCAAAATTTGATTTATGATGCCGCCATAACCAATTATGGTGACATCATATTTCAACAAGATTGCGAGGGCGAGTCACCGCATTCAGAAGCAACTAATTTTTTCAACTTACTAGCAGCCTCCAATGAACCCTTGTGGTCTGGTTGTGAAAATCATTCCGAATTATCATTAGCTGTTAGAATATTAAATTTGAAGGCCGACCATAATATTTCACATGCTTACTTTGATGCATTTATGGAGATATTAAAAGAGGTGACACCATCCGGGGCTCGAATACCTAACAATTATTATAGGACCAAAAGATTAGTTTCAAAATTTGGTCTTGGCTCCACCAATGATGTCTCGACCAAGCAGAATTTCACTCTGAAAGCTGCCTTACTTTGGACAATCAATGATTTCTCGACATATAAGATGTTAAGTGGTTGGATGATTGTGGGTAAGTTAGGGTGTCCGTATTGCATGGATAATACAAGTGCTTTTACTTTGAAGAATGGTGGTAAAAAATTGTTGGTTTAATTGTCATCGACAATTTCTACGTGAAAATCATCCATTTCGAAGTAATAAAACTATCTTCCGGAGGGGAAAAATAGTGCATGATGTGCCTCCTGCCAGATTATCGGGAGAAGAATGATATGATATCATCGGTTGTCTAAGTAGGATTACAAACAATCCAACTATCAAATACACCGGTTATGATGTTTCTCACAATTGGACGAAGCGTAGTATCTTCTGGGATCTACCATATTGGAAGGATAATTTGATCCGACATAATATGAATGTCATGCACATTGAAAAAAATGTATTTGATAATGTCTTTCATACTATTATGGACATCAATGGAGAGACAAAAGATAATATTAAAGCAAGATTGGATTTGAAAAAATATTGTTGACGTCCTGAGTTACACCTTGTTACCTCGGCCAATGATAGATTATCCAAACCCAAAGCTTTCTACACACTTGTGAAAGATGAAAAGATGCAGGTGCTTCGTTGGGTTCGTGAGCTGAGAATGCCAGACGGTTATGCTTCAAATCTGACATGATGCGTAGAAATAAACAATTTGCATTTGTTTGGCATGAAGAGTCATGATTGTCATGTCTTCATTCAGTCTTTGCTTCCTATTGTATTTTCGCAACTACCAAAGAAGATATGGAAACCGCTTATAGAGTTGATTCAATTTTTTAGAGATCTATGTGCGACAACAATCACCGTGGAAAATATGGTGCAATTGGAACTTAATATTCCCATCATTTTATGCAAACTATAAAGAATATTTCCACCTGCTTTCTTTGATTCGATGAAACATCTGTCGATTCATATGCCATATGAAGCCAAACTCGATGGACCAATTCAATATAGGTGGATGTACCCATTTGAGAGATATCTTAACAAAATTAAAAGAATTGTGAAGAACAAAGTTCGTGTAGAAGGCTCCATTTGTGAGGCGTACATGATTCATGAGATTTCATATTTTTGTTTATATTACTTCGAATCTGATAGTGATAATTGTGGATGTAGTGATAACTTGTTGGATTTTATGTAAAAAGTGCAGTTTTTCAATTTTTTTGGTCTCCCCAACTCACTAGCTGTAAGTGCACATGTAAGTTGTAGTAGACTCAGGTTGTCGTATCCACAAAGATTTGAAGTCCTAGATTACCTAAAAATAATTTAGACTAATCAAAGTTAAAGTGGCAAAAACATAAAATTAAAGGAATTGGAAAAAAAACATATTTTTAATTGTGCAGAATGATAACTGTTTTTGGAGTTTTTGAAATTTATCAAAACTGAATTATAAATGTTAGATTAGAAGCTAGAAGGATTTAACTATCAATGATGAAGGTTCTCCTAAGAGTTGGGGTTCATCTAACTTAATTATGGATAGAATGGGACAAGTTATCAGTTTTTAGTCAAATCTGATTCAACGTTAAATGATTGCTGCTCTCACAGCTCAATTAGTCAAGAACTAATCAATATATTATCATATACTTATTAGTCAGATTGAATTAGAAGAGTATCCCCACTGAAAATCAAGTTATAATTTAGCTCCAATTCAAGTTCATTGCTGATTTTGTCATTTTTATAAAATTTGAAGTGATAACTTTTAAAGATAATCACAAAATAAGGAAATCATTTCAATTAGCTAAATAGGGATGAAATCTATCTAATAATAGTGCTTGTGCTCCTTGATTCATCTCTGAATTTCAAGGGGATTTGAAATCAACCTCTCGGTTGCAATTGAAAATGAAATCCACACAAACTCTAATTAGTTGGAATTAAAAGGCATCCAATCTTAAATTGGGAATGCAATAATTGTCCATTGCTCCTTGAATCATCTTTAAATCTCAAGGAAGGCATTAAGACTACCTCTCAGTAGTAGATTAAAATGAGGTTTAACAATCGAAATAAGATTCTAAAGAAATAAAAAAACAAAAATCAGCAGGATGATTACACATGAAAATTCAGCAATGTTGTTCATTGGAATTCAGCATTGACCAATTGCTTCTTAATCCATTTCTGAACAACAAGAAATCCTTAAAGTTCACCTCTCAGTTGCTTGAATGAAATCAGGATTCAAATGGCAAAGCAGATTCCAAAAGGAATCAGAAAACATATTTCAGAAAATAAAATTCAAAAATCAAATTTAAAATGGAATCCAAAAACTTGTCACTGATAATTCATATTTGAACAAAGATTAGATCAAGTGACAACTTCTCAGTTGTAGATACAAGTAGGACCTAATAATGACAAGAACAGATTCATTTCAATGCAGGAATCTAAAAACTAGAATTGATAATAGTGCATGATTCAATTCAGTCCATATCCATCCACAATTAACCTAAACTACTACCCTATCCCAGTAGACATGGAGTTTAACTCCTCATAATTACAAACTTAGATACAAAATGGATTGAAGAACAGGTACAAATCACCTTGGTTTGAAGCTTCTCGGCCAGAATTCCAACAGCACAGCAATCCAGCTTCAAACCCTTTTGCTCCTTGGTGTAGAAACCCTTCTCCAAACCCTGCAATGGTCTGCCCCCCCTCTTCCTCCCCAGAAATTCCAGCTTTTATATGTCTTATGTCCACCCTTTGATCAGCATCAGAAAATTCTACTATGCCCTATTATGCCATCTGTCCCTGCTCTGAATTTCCTGCTGCTGCAACAACTTTTTGGACAGAAAAAGTAGATGGTCCCCCTACTTTTTGTGCAGCCTTGTTGGACAGAAAAAGTAGAAGGTCCACAACAGCAAACATCAAAGCCCTTGAATAGGATTTAAACAAATAAAGATTAAGACAGTGGTATATATCAGCTCAAACACCAAATAGGATTGGGTGTTGTGCAGGAATGAAAATCACAAATCAGAATTGATAACTTATGGAATCCGGAATGATAACTTTGTAAATTTCATGGAAAGTGTCCAAATATGAGTGGTTCAAAGCATTGAAGGCATCAAAGGGATTATGATAACAGATGAATGAAGTCAGAAATCAAATATGGATGAGGTTTCATAGGAATGATAATTTGGGGCCAAAAACGATAACTCAATGCCTTAAAAATGATATCTTGTGATAACTTTAGATGTAGTTATCCAAATGTGTTGAAATTTGAACAGCAATGAGTTAGGACAGTGATTAAATGATTGCTTAATGCCTTTGTGCAGATTTGATAGTTTTGCATATCGAAATGATAGTTTTTCCCTTTAACGATAACTTGGCATTGGAAAATGATAACTTGTTCAAATGGATTTATAATTTTGCACAAGTTGAGATATGATCATCCAAATATGATTTATTCATGATAATAAATGGATTTAGGGCAAGAAAATCATTGAAAATTAGTTCACTCAAAATAATGATAACTTGACATATAGGAGTGATAACTCGTCCTAAAAATGATAACTTGGCATAAAATTTAAATATTTATGGATTTTGGCATTTCAAAACCTCTATGCACATGGAATTAAGTATAAAGTGAGGAAGATCAACTAGTTATCACAATCTATGCATTCCAAGCATAATTGGCCAAAAGGTAGGCAAAAATGGGGCTCGATATGAATGAAATGCATCTAAAATGGGCTAGAAACTTATAGTGATTAGCTAGTGATCAGAATCTCTTGTGAAGTGCGCCAGAACTAGAGTTCGACGGAACGATGAAATACTTGAAGGATCGTCGAGTACTCAAGTTGCTTGAGCTTCAATCAACAAGGTAGACACTATGGCAGGCCAAATAGTAGATGATTTAATGATGTCGAGTACAAGTCGACAATGAATCATGTCCTCCTCAATACACAAGAGGTGCAATGCTATATCACGTAAGTCCAGTAATTTGAAGTTACAATGTATTTAAATTACCCAAATAATTTAAGTAACCATGACTATTTTTGTACACTACAAGAAATTAAGTCATTAGCAAAAATATATGATACTCATCAACGACAAGAAAAGACTAGTCGTGGTTCTTCGCTATAGATCCCGCCGCTAAAAGGTTTTAACGTCCAGTGAGAATAACTGGCCGTTGATTCTTTTTAAAGACCACTATAATCCTCTTCCCTAAAAATTCAATAGCGACTAGTATGCTGGTCCCCTATGTAACTTATAAGGATCACTCACCTAGTCGCTAAAGACATCACCGGATTGAATTACATTTTGGATGAATTGACCAATTTTTTAAATCTTTTTTGTGAACAAATAATATGATAAAAAATTATTTTAAATTTGGAAAAGATCCAAAGATGGACATTCTCCATAAAACTCTACATTAGCCCATTAGTCTTCTCCTCTATTAATACTTGTCTCTTTGCTCTCATCATACTATTATAATGAATGTGGGACTATGTTTCTATACCTACTTGTTCTTTTCTTCTTTCATATTTTTAACGACAAGATGATGGTCGCTAATTTGAATATTAAGGACCAGATTTTTTCTGGTCCTTGTTGTTGACTTTTAACGGCTAGTCATAAGAATATTAAGGGCTAGAATTTTTCTGGTCCTTGTTGTTGACGACCAAAATTTTTTCTAATCGTTAATAACGATGTTTAACGATTATATTTGAATCTCTTCGTTAATTATGGTCGCTAAAATTCATTTTCTTATAATGGTAGTGCTTTCTTGTAATACTTCAATATTCCGGAAGAGGAGGCGCAAGAAAGACTCGAGCACGATTTCGCACAATGTTTTAAGGACCATGTAAGCATCGAAAAACTTTCATTAAATTGCGGGTAACATATCTCTGCAATGTGTTGACGAATTTAAAAATTTCATATAACACCCTTATAGGTTCTCAATGGTCAAAGCAATAGTATGTTGAACCTTCATGATTTGGCATGGGGTCCTAGTCGGCAAGTGGCAAGTTGGCCCGTGTATTTCGTGAATGGTTATTCGCGAGGCAAAAAAAAAAATAGTTAACAACAGCGTATGTGTCAAAGATAGTACTGATGGTGAAAATGAACGTGATTATTATGACATCCTGAAGGATATCATCGAGCTACAATATACATGCGGTAATAAGGTCAAATTATTTGATTGTACATGGTTCGATCCCACGGAAAGAAGGGGGACACAGGTTCATAAAGACTTCAAAATCGTTGAAGTACATCATAGTAAAAGGTATGAACGATTTGATCCTTTCAACATTCCCTTCTTCCACAAGACAAGTCTATTATATGAATTATCCAGAAGGAACAAGAGAGAAGTCTCAATGGTGGGTCGTAATTAGAACAAAAGCAAGAAATCGGATTGATGTTGAAGGTGCGTTACAAGTTGCGTACCAAAATGATACGATGGCGCTGGTTGGACAAATTGTAGACACACAAATGATCGAAGATCTCTAGGACGAACAACACTTGTTCGATGAAGTCGACAATGAAGATGGGATCGATGAAGCAGGTAGTGACGATGAAACTGAGGAGGAGGAATCTTTAAGTGTGTCACCTTCAGAAGATGAAGATGAATTTGAATCATGTAATCATTCTGAGAATGAATAGTATATTATTATTACTCTCTTGACACAAGAATGTTTAAATTTCTCTTATATGTAATACTTTAACTCTGGAAACTAGTTCAGTTGTAACTTATGGTTATCAATTTCTTGCAAGTAGAGCGTACGATGACTCCACAAACATCACCGGAACGACCATTGCATGACGAGAGTGAAGGACCTGTGTATTCTTTACCTTCTCGTGAGTGTATATATTATTCGACAAATTTATCATATATCCGAATTGTCTGCTGAAACTTGTGATTTTCCAAAAAGCGCCATCGGATATTAGAAATTGGTTCTCAAGTTACACGTACGAATCAATTCCCGAAGATGCGTTGTCGAATAATGCCGGATTTCAAGTTATTACCATGATGTGATTTTTCTTTAATATTGTGCACTTATTATTGTATTACTTATGATTTTTATTTTAAGTTGCAGTCAAGATAATCATAAGTTAACCTGCACTTGTTATGTAATTTTGTAGATGTTTCATTTTGGTCAAGGAAAAGGTAAAGGGAAGGAGAAGGCGAAGGCGAAGGAGAAGGAGAAGGAGAAGGAGAAGGAGAAAGGTAAGGAGAAGGCCACTCCCTGCAGATCCGTAGGTGAGGCAATGCGTAGCCAACAGACCATTGTGCCTAGAGCTACAGGTATTCGTATTGTAGAGCACCAGGCTGCGCCAGTACTAGACCCACTATCGGACGATGATAGCACGGACGACATTCAGACATCGGTGCCCGGCATTGCGAACATGGAGACACAATTGCCGGAGAGTTGTAGCGACGTCGGTTCTCGACAAATCCGCACAATAAATATTTGCAGTCGGATGGTAATTGCGGGTAAGTCATGCAAAATATATAATAGAGTCTTAGAGTAAGGTTCAAAGCTCCAAGTTATAGACATTTATTATAATCTTTAGGTATCCTAAGATGTGGTAGATCTTTAGAACTTTAACTCTATTTCAAATCGTAGTTGAACCATTATAATTAATGATAAAGCTCTTGGGGATTAGAGTCTTAGAGTAAGGTTCAAAGCTCTATGTTATAGATACTTATTATAACCTTGGGTATGCTAAAGGCGATAGATCTTTAGAACTTTAATTTTATGTTAAACCGTAGTTGAACCGTTACAATCACTGATAAAGCACTTGGGGATTAGAATCTTAGAGTAAAGTTCAAAGCTCTAATTATATATACTTATTATAACCTTTGGGAATCCTAAGAGGTGATAGGTCCTTAGAACTTTAACTCTATTTTAAACCGTAGTTGAACCGTTACAAACAATGATAAAGCTCTTGGGGATTAGACTTTTAGAGTAAGGTTCAAAGCTCTAATATATAGATATTTATTATAATCTTTGGGCATCCTCAGAGGTGCTAGATCTTTAGAACTTTAACTCTATTTCAAATCGTAGTTGAATCGTTACGATCGATGATAAAGCTCTTGGGGATTAGAGTATTAGAGTAAGGGTTCAAAGCTCTGTAATAGTCAAAGTCAAAGTTCTCATAGCGTCTCCAAGAGCGGTCTTTGTCACGTGGAGGGGATTAGTTTTGGGGACATCACATTTATGATATCAGAGCAAAAAAATAGGACTCTTTTGATGTCCAACAGTATAGAATCATAAATATTCATGTGCAAACGGCGAGCAGTCGCCACACCATCCATCGTAGAATATTAAATTACCTTACTTACAGTCGAGATTTGGCAGGTTTTATCTATCAAAATTTGCAGCAGCTACATGCATTAAAGTAGTTCGCCAAAGATATACGAAAGCATGGCTCACCTGGAGAGATATTCCATATGCTACTAGGCAGATGATGTTCCAGGAATTTCAGGTAATGCTTCGACAATTTCTCAATGTATTTTTTAGCAGGCCGATTTCTTTGACAATCCTCTTTATTTGTAGGTCGATATATGGTGGGATCCCGAGAACATGGAGCAGATGTGGAAGACCTTCAACTCTAGATGCTCCAGGCATTTGTCTTTAATGTGTCGGACGCACGGGCTGTAGGAGAGGCCCAATTGGATTGGTGAGGCAATTTGGACCGAGCTAATAGCTAAGTGGTCCACCGAGGCATATAAATCTAAGTGCCAAAAAGCGAAGATGAATCATGAGTCGGACACGGGAGCTTGCTTGCACGTGGGTGGTTGTGTTTTGACGTCGACTATTGCCCGACGAATGGTACTCCATTTTCTTAAACTTTGTTGAAATTGTAATGTGACATGTGCTAACTTTGTTTTCAAATGTAGGAAAAGAGATGGGTAAGACACCCAACAAAGATGAGTTTTTTTAAAAACTCATAAAAAAAGAACTCCGAATGGGTTTCGCCGCGTGCTCGAGAGACATATGTAAGTTAATAGACCCACAATCAAATTCATAATGTAACTTTCGTTAATTGTGAGTCTCATAAAGTCACTATGTCAATATATAGGAGTCATTCAAAGCAAAAGAAGCCAAGCACCGTTCACAGGTCACACAAGGATTAGCGACACCATTGACTTGTCGAAAATTATGGACGGACCATGTTGGAGTGAATAGGGACCGGATCTACGGTCTTGGATCGTCTGTTAGCAGTACGGATATTGGTTATGGATGAAAATCAATATCGGGTGTTCCCGGTGAAGATGCGTGTCATTTTTCTTATATTTGAGTCAGTGCAGAGTAAGATGATAATGGTGATAGGATTGGTGGCTCTTATGATGATTGACATATACATGAATATATATATATAAGCTCATAACCCATGTCACTATAGAGTTTGCTTTCATTACGATCAAATTAATTGTATAGATTAGTTTCACTAATGTAATGTCTATTATAATTAAGTATTCCACTTATATTAATCAATATATTTGATTGGTCAATGAAAAACTATCATAAAATTGAATAGTGATACCGAGTTAACTTTCTATGCAGATGAATCTTGAAGCATTACAAAGACAATTCATACTGTTCATTATCCATCACAAATGAACATAATAATTTGAAGGTCCATGGCGGTTCAAAATGAGCTAATATGCATATTTTTTTTCTTATAAACAGGTGCTGATTTTGTCTGCAATTGATTAGAAAAAGAAGGAAAAAGGACAATTTCTCATCAATTCAGATCAGGTATTCGTCCATTTGGATCCTAATGAAACACAGTGTAGTTTCTTTAAGAAAGCAGAAAATTAATGTTTGAGTTGAGAAGTTGTTGAAGAACTCAACCAAAAAATTATTTGCCAATTTAACCATTATTACCTAAATTGGTCTTGGCCAGATCTGCATTAAAATCGATCGGCTTACAGAGAAATCCAATAGACACATGCTTATTTGTCATTGTCATTGTAAAAATATAATTTAATTAGCTAAATTTTAGTTTTTTCTTCTAAAAAAATAGTTTCAATTATAAAAAAGATTCATGATGAAAACTTAAAATACTAAAAAGAACACAAAAAGAGAATTGGCTCTCCTCTCTTTTTTTTTCTTGTTTATTGGTTAAAATTATGGAAATTAAGTTTTAGTTATATTATAGACAAAAGTGAACACTTAATTGACGGATTGAATGAGTGACCGATTGAATGGTCCGGTGGAGTGTTCAGATGGCGACGACAGGGGCAGTTCTCTTAGTGTGAAAGTAATGAGTATGTATTGACCAGTATTCTCAGTTCTCTTAGTGCTCCTAGTTTTCTTGAGATAGATCATCAAATCCATTCTCTTGCTGTTGAAAATGCTTTATTATCTTTTGTATCTGTTGAGAATCCCTTCGCTACCTCGTATGTGAAATGTCAATGCATGAATGATGCTAATCACATGGTGAGCAATGATAGTTGGGTGTGCTCAGAGTGGTAACTCCAATGAGGCCCTTGCATTGTTTACACAGATGCAGCTTGCAGGGTTCAGGCCCATCGAGTTTACATTTGTTGGAATTCTTAATGCATGCATTGACATGTTGGTTGTGGTCGAAGATAAACAAGTACATGCTTACTTTACTGAAGTTGTGTTTTGAGCTTCCAATGTATGTGAAAGTACACTTGTTAATATGTATGCAGGTGTGGTTCTATCAATGATACGAGGAAAGGCTTTGATGTTGAATCATGGACCACAATAATAGGAGAGATGTGCAGGACGGAGAAGCATGAAAGCTTTAGCATTATGAAGTATGATGCATAATGAAGGTGTGTGTCCTAATAATCTATCATTGACTAGTGATCTTAGGCTTGTGTCTTGTCTTCAAAAGAATGCCCGATAGGGATGTTGTTGAACTAAATTCAGTTATATGAGGGTTTCTCAAAATGGGTGTAGCTGGGATGCCATTAAACTTTGTTAGGAGATGAGACTGAAGGGTGTGGAACCAAATCATGTTACATCTATCAACCTTCTATTTGCCTGTAGCGACATGGGTCTTGTTGAGAGAGGTTAGGGTTACTTCAAGTCAATGCTCAATGACCATGATATGATTTCGAAGTTGGAGAACTATGTCTGCATGGTTGATATGTACAGCTGAGCTGGGACGTTTGAGGAAGTCAGAAGCTTCACGTTTGTGGTAGATTTATATTCGAGGCCTATCACAAAGCTAAGAAATTTGTTAGAGTCGGTGAATACTTCAGGATTCCTTGTTTCTCACACCGGGTTCGTCCACATGAGCTTAGGAGAATTTGAGTATTACAAAATTAACAGTGCTGCTGGCGTACGAACGAAAAGAGAGGTTCGGGGGGCCCGCCCTCCGACGGCGGTCCCACTTTTGTTCAGTCGAAATCTAGACGGATTTTGAGCTTTTGTTTAGCCGGCCCATGTGATTCGGATTAGGTTTTTTATCTGTTTGTTTGGGTTTTAAATCCGGTTTGGAGAGGCTATTAATAACTTAATTTCTGATGTAATTTGTGTGACGGCTGTAAACCTAAACAATATAGTGGAACCTCTTTGCAGGACGTAGTCCTCATCTCAAGAGTGAACCTGAGTAAATTCGTGTGTCTCCTTTATTTTCCCATCAAAATTTTGGAACTTATGCTGTAGAAAGGCTTGTGGAACTTTGTTCCTATGACTCTTTCACCTATATTTTGTTGGCAAACATATATGCTTCCTGCAGGAGATGGATGATGTGGAGCGAGTTAGGAGACTGATGAAGTCGCAAGGTATAAATAAGGATCCTGGGTGCAGTTGGAATGTTGGATTGAACTTAAGAGTAGAGTTCATGTGTTAGCTTAAAAAGACTCAAGCCCATAAAGCAGATATTGTGCTTTAAAAATAGAGAAGAATTGAGTTTGCGCACACTTTTGAAGCTTTCACATCTGGGGTTCATGGGTAAATCGTTTCCATCCATTCCTCATCTCCTTACATTGAACTTTCTCAAAAAAAAAAAAAAAAAGAAAGAAAATAAAAACTTCTTATATTCAACATTCATTTGAAAACCTATGTTGCCACTTAACGTTTGAAATGCCTTAATTATTGTAGCAAGTTGATTTCCTTCTGAACCAAATCTTTCTAGAATTTGCCACTTTTTAAAAAATGTTTTTATTTTCTTGCATGATTGATGGTTTGAAATGTATTGCATTTTCCACTACACTTTGGATCATTTATGTCAGTATGATCCTTCTACTACTTTCATTTTTTTCTTTTTTTGTTTTGATGTGTTTATTATTTGTTATGTGGTCATAGGTGTGCTATAGTGAAAATTGCACCCTGAATGTTATTTAACTTACTGGTGGGTTGCAGGATAGGCCTTACCTGAGCACTACTGAGTTTCCTATCAGGCATTATAATACTTTCCCACATGTTTCTTGATGTCAACTCAGTTCAAAAGGATCTTGAAAGCTCAACGTGTTCAAGGATAATTGAAAGCTTTGATAGATCCAAAATTGCTAGAAACTTACGGAAATTCATATCATCAAACATTCTTTAGATTTTTTTGTTCATTTATTAGTGACTTCATATGGACGTGGACCCAATTTAGTTGTCATGAGTGCTGTCATCATCAGGTTAGCAAACAAAGTGAAACAAAAATAATTGAACAAACGTTTTCTTTGATAATGCCCTTTTCACATCTGTAGTTAACTCAATTAATGTTTCCTTAAAAAAATCTAATGCATTTAAAAAGCATGAGATTAAGTCAGTTATGCAGGACAACTGCTGAAGTGAAATGCTTGACGCAGATTAGTGAGATCATCCTAGAATTTACTCAGATCAAAGCTGTTAAAATATGTGCTCTGTAAGCTGTACCTTTTTAGGACTTGTTACCTTAATTAGCTATACTCACGGAACCTGTAGTCGAACTGTTCTTAGCATAATTACTAGTTCATCCACTTTATGGCATGAAGTTTCACTCATCATGCCACTTTTTATTGGGTTTTGTAGGTTTTTTTTTTGCATACGAGAAGGTAGTTCCTAATGCACTTTTTTGTTGTTTGGCATTTGCTTTTTTTATTTTGTTGTCAGCCCAGTGCTCGGGAAGTCACGCCGATCGTCCAACCCAGTTAACGCTAAGAGTTATGTTCATTAGTCATGAGTTAAAATCTCGACTCATCATCGAGTCCAACTATTCTGATGTCGCCCCACCCCGGACAGATAAAATTCGAACTCAAGATCTTCCTTAAATGGTGGGAAGCTGCAATTTACTTCACTCAGCTGCGTTTGGGACAGCTTTTCCACCATGCTTTTTTCGACATATCAACTTGCTTTTTACTACTTTGTTGTTTGGTGAGGCTTTTAAAATTTACTTTTTACCGCATATGTCTCTAGCTCACAGCACATTTTGTGCTTTTGTGGTAAGCAGGGCTGAGGTCCGGTGGACAAAAGCAAGCTTTTTTTTTCAAAGATTACTTTTGGACGAAGGTTGCCCAAACGTAGCCTCCAACTCCCCTTGGTTGGCAGTTGCTTCTTTGTGCATAACTTTGAAAGCATTCAGTCTTTCTTCTTTATTCCAGATATGTAGGTCGCTGTTCACTGTGCAGAACTTGGAGTTGAAATTTCTTTTTTTGGTATGAATTCATTTCTATAAAGGCTCGGTGATTCTTCTTTTGAATGCTTGAAAGATGTGATTCCGTGATTCTTATTTATTTTTTTCTTTTTCATCTTCCAATCACAATAGTGATTTGATTACTTGGAGAAGAATCTTGGACTTTGATGCATTTTTTGTCCTTGCAATTAGTATGGGCAGCAAAAGGCTCTTTTACATTACTCGATCTATAATTCTGTCTATTTTGTTGGTGGGAAGGGGCCACTTTTGTTTTTGTCCATTGCGTTCTTACTTGTCTGTTCTTACTGGTGTCTGGGCTTTTGACTCTTGAGTCTTTCTCATCCTTTTGAGAGATTGACCTCTTGAAGCATTTTCTACGCCATGGATTCCTATTTCTTGGGTGCTCTTCTTCGTGATGAGGGAAAGTAATCCATGTCACTGTTTACGTACAGTACATGCAGCATCCTTCTTCAAGTTGTGATGCAAACTAGTACTCACCAGCAGCTGCAGGTTAGGACAACATGAGACATCTTCTTGCTTCGAGGGAATCGCTTTAAGTGGACTGTGGAGGGCAGCAGTGTACCAGGAACCCCTCATGGTGTTATGGAGATTTCTTGCTGGAGGAAATAAAACAGCAAGAGGGTCCCCAATGAAGGACGGTTCTGCGTCATCAATGATTCTACAAGATCTTTATTTCAAGTGCTAAAATAAAAATAAATACATGGAAGAAATTTTCTTATTTCATTTATAATATATGTTTTCTCTCTTTCTTTTTTTTTTGAGCTTGAACAAGATAGAAGTAATAACTAATAACTAATAATAGTGGTAAGTATGGTAGTCAAAATTGTGATATTACCTGAGATCAGAAGGAATTGATCGATCATCGTGGGATTGAATCTTACCTATATGTTTAAAAATAATTTAATATATAAAATTACATTAAAAGTATATTTTTAAATAAATTTATAATGATTTACATTATAAATAATATAAACTTAACTATTGTGCTATTAATATTTCCTAATTAATGTATACATATATGACTTATGTAATAATAATTTAACTAGTATGATGACCCGCGCAATGCGCGGAGGACACAGAATTAAACACAAATTTTAATTATAAAATAAATTTTTTATTTTGATAAAAAAATTTATAGATTATATAATCATTTTCTCACCTTAGAAACTTATATGTAAATATGTTATAATAAATTAAATTTATTTGAAATTATTTTTTAAATCTATTAAATTCTCTTTCATTTTTAATTATGTTTTACTCTATCTTTTTCCCCCTTAACTTTCTTACTTTGTTAACATCTATATTTAACATTTTTTATTTTATCTATGTTAATTTACATATGACAATATAGAAACACTGTGACTTCTCCTTTCAAATTATATATCTTTTAAATTTTGATATAATATAGGTATAAGTAACAATTGATATCTATATTTTTTAAAATAATATCATGTCTTCAAATTAAGTAAATACTATTTATTTTAGTATTTTTAACAATGTTTATTATTTGTTATTTTATCTACTTCATTTTCTATGTGACAATGTAAAAATGCCATATTTGACATGCTATATGTATATAAATATATATAATATAAATAAATTAAATTATTATATATCATACTAAAATAACTTTTAAAATTATTTAAATATTTTAAGCATTATAGATGACTTAATGAAATAGTGCTATAATAATTGTCAATTTCTACCTTTCCATTTAATTATATATGCTATATTTATATGAAGAGATTGATGATGAAATGACAAAGATGATAATTATATGTAAATTCTTTTATTACTTATATTTTTTATAATTTATAGCAAATTATATTTTGTTGTCTATTTTTTAAAAAATGTCCACCACAATGTATTCACTTCTTAATTAAGTATATTTTTATAATAATTTATTTTAAAATATATACTTAATTGTTATAACTTTCTTTCAACCATCTATATAAACAATTATATTTTTTCATTCTTAAAAATTAATCAATATTATTTTTTATCGTACACAATCTCACTTTAATAATCCAATTATCTAAATCATATTACATGGCTTCATGATAGGGTTACATCCAACTTTTAACTCTCTTTAAGGTGTATATATATGCATGTTATGTATGGATTAAATATAAATAATGATTGAAGTTAAATATTTTATTTGATATAACTAAAAGTTATATCTAGTGTTGACAACATTTATTTTAATAAGAAATATAAATAATATTTTTTTATATTATTATTTGAGTATAGGTGTCAAATTTTTAAGATGATGATAAGTTAATTCCATGCAAATCCTCACCTTGGTTATACTTATATATATGTATATATATATATATATATATATTACTTCTTAGTGTTTGATAATATTTACATGAGGAACTAAAAATATATGATATATTATATAAATAATAATTTAGTTTATTCATGTTGTCACTATAGATATAAATAATATATTAT
This sequence comes from Pontederia crassipes, assembly GCA_030549335.1. Lineage (NCBI taxonomy): Eukaryota > Viridiplantae > Streptophyta > Magnoliopsida > Commelinales > Pontederiaceae > Pontederia > Pontederia crassipes. The sequence continues at coordinate 69,595,055 of CM060189.1, read as the reverse complement.
TTAAAAATAAATATAAAAAGATTATTTTGTATGTGCCAAGTAGCATTTATCCCTTCCACTTTTCAAATATAATGTGCATTATTATTAATATCTAACTTTTTATTAATCATTTGGGTTGCTCTCAAAGGAACAATAGGAGCATATTTTATTCTTTATAATGCAATATAGATATGAAATATAATTGTTATATTTATCTTCTATATAACTTAACATTAGAATTTTTATATTTTTTTATTTGATTAAAAAATTATTGATAGATTGACTTAATCCGGAAAGATAGCTATAAAGTTTGTGAATTCTTCCTATTTTATAGTTTATCTTATCTATTTCATATTATAAACTTCAAATGTGAAATTAATTACATAGTTGAATATGATTCCATTTTCATTTATATTTGAAAACTTTGAATGTGGGACTAAAAGCATATTTGATAGATAGATACAAAAAAATACTAATTTTATTATGTATGATCAATTCTCATTCATAATAGTTTTTTTAAAAAATATATAATTATTTAATATAATTTTATTTCATATGTGGCATCATATAATTATTATACATAGATACGTGTGAATATAAATATATGACTATATTTTTAATAATATTTTATTTTTTATTATAAAGGAAATATAATTTTATAATTATAGTTATATTATATAGGGAACATAGATATTTCCTGAATATTAATCAATATCATCATGATATATATTAATTATGAATATAAATTATTTTATTTATTATTATAACATAACTAACATACTTTATAAACTTTCATTTAAAAATAATTTTAACAATACACTGCTTAATGAAATAATGATACTTAGCATCTTCTATCTTTTCTTTTATATAAATAAATAAATATGGATATAAATGTGTAACTTCAATAACCAACAAAAAACATTTTTATCACTAAATGATGTGATACTCATTGATATTATTAAGTTTACCATAGTAATAAATTTATGAATATTAATTCATTAGGATTATTATCATAATAATAAAAAATAATTATGCTTTTTTATTAATAATAAATGTAATTATTATTATAAGATCAAAGATGAAAGTTTTTTACTTAAATATTTTCATATGCATACAACATTTTGTTAGCATATAGAGACATACACTTAGAGATCTGCATATGGTATTCTATATAATAAAGGACATCAAGTATACTACTATTTTGGAAGCATCATCTATTCATAGTTACAACTATTGAATTTAAAAATATGAATAAAGATATATATATATATATATATATTTTGTAATGAACTTTTGAATATCATGATGATATTATAATAAAATATTTTTTTATCACACACATGTGTACATTCATATGCCCGCACGTACTCTTTGCTTTTAAAGAGGGAGTCGAATATGCAAATAAAAATTGAGAGCCCCTCTATTTGTACATGGTGTACAATACACAAATTGTATATATAATTTATAAAAAATATCTTTTATTCTTGAGAGAAACATACACACATAATAGAATATATAACTTGCTTTTGCAATATGCACCATAGCATCATATACATCGCGATATTTATAGCTAATGTAGATAATATATAAGAAATAATAATTAAATTAGAAACCACTCAATAATAAACTTTTATAGATATTATACTATATCTTATTTACAATATAAAATTGTATCATAAGTAATATAATTAAATAATAATTTAAATAATAACTAAATTTTATTATAGGTGATTAAGTATCTTATATTGATTTGTAACTAACTATCCAATAATAATAAAATGATTATTTTGTTTGATATTCTAAAATAATTGATATGCATAAATCTTCTATCTTGATAAAATAAAAAATAACAAAATGATTAAATTTGGTTAATTTTTTTGTTATTAGTTGATTATGTATCATGCATTTGTTTATAATGAACTATGACATATGGATATACATATAATAATAAAATTAAAAACTATTAATAATAATAAAATAATGATTAAGTCTAGCTAATTATTTTATTATTAGCATATTATGTATCCTATATTAGTTTATAACAAATTATTCAATAATAACAAAATGATCACAAATCTTAGTTGTTTGATATTCTAAAATAACTGATGTACGTAAATCTTATATCTACTTTATAGAACACCAACCTCATAACAACAAAAAATAACTATATACGACTAAAAAGTATTAATAGAAATAATATAGGATTATAAATGTTATTAACACAAAAATATATGAATTATTTCACATATTAATTATACTAATAAAATGATTAACTTTAGTTGATTATTTTATTATTAACTAATTATGTATCTTATATTGTTTATAACAAACTATCCGATAGTAATAACATGATTACAAATCTTAGTTGTTTGATATTCTAAAATGATTGATATATGTAAATCTTCTATCGCTTTCATAGCACAACAACCTGATAACAATAAAAAAATAATATATATAATTCATAATTATTAGTATAAATAATATATCAGGATAAATATTATTAATACAAAAATATATGATTTATTTCATATATCATTGTCTATAGAAAAAATCTTTCATATATATATATATATATATATACACACATATATATATACAGATAATGAGATATATAAAGATGTAGAAATATATCTGTAGACATAGCTACTTATCTATATATCATATATATTGAAAACTTTGATGATACTTATATTAATCATCAATAGATATCATCATTATAGTATGAAATGCATATCTATAACTCGAACTTTATAAATTTTTTCTTTCCTTATATAAAAATTATAATATTTAATTTTTATTAGACAAAGAGAAATTATATAAGAGTATTTTTTTATTATGCACAAACTTGTATTTGTGTGTTCTTACATATTCTTTGCCTTCAAAGAAGGCGTCGAGTATACAAATGTAAATTAAAAGTTCCATATAACATTTAATATTTTTATTATAGGAGAGAAATTATATATAAATATTTTTTTATCATGCACAAACCTATATTTGTAGGTCCGCACAAACTTTTTTCTACAAAAGAAGACATCAAGTATGCAAATGAAACTGAAAATTCCTCTATTTATAGTTACAAATATATAATTTAAAAATATAAATAAATAAAATTATATATATTTTTAATAATTAACTTTTGAGTTTTCATGATTATATAATTAAAATATTATTCTTTTATACATTCAATTTATGAGAGCTCGACACGTGAAACTTTCAATATCTATATAGATATAGATAAATATTTTTTAATAACTAACGTTCGAGTATCCATGATTATATAATTGTAGTAATATATTCAATTTATGAGAGCTCAACACGTATCACTTTCTACCTCTGCTTTTATATATTCAATTTTAAAATTTTAATTGTAACCAATTATCAATTTTTCTTAATTTTATTTCTCAAAAGTTGATCAAGTTAAACAAATGAAACAATGTTGATAGGATTGGCAATCCTATTAATTCTATAAAAATGATCTCAAATGTGAGATCGCGATATTAGATCTCAAGTAAGATTGTAAGAGCATGCGATCTTACGATATCTTGATAAGCACATAATCAATTAAAAAATTTCAAACTCAATTTTATTAATAAATTACCATCCTTGTGATTTATTTTTTTACTTTTTTTGTAGTTAAATAATGGTGTAAGAAACTTTATTATATCCTCCTAAATCCCCCCCCCCCCTCCCCAATCCCCTATATCTCCTTTGAACTATAACGATTTTTCGTGTTTGTCCCTAATGATTTTACTTTTCTGTTATTTTTATTTTTTAAAGTTTATTAAATGATTAAATTATCCTCTCGAAATTTCTCCTTAGTGGACATTTGATTTCAAGTCAAGAGGGCACTTCCATAAACCCTCCTAAAGTATCACTATTTTTCGCATCTACTTCAAATTATGAATTTATTTGATAGGGGGGAGCGGAGCTTTTCCTTCGATGGATTTTTTATTTGATATATTATGTGATGATGAATAATTAAATTTTTCATAAATGAGAAAAAAATAATAGAAAATATAATCGAAATAGAAGTGAACAAGAAAATTAACGTGGAGAAGTCGTTATAGCTTAGGGATAATTTAGATGTAAAAAATTATTATGATACTTTAAAGGAGATGCACGAAAATAAATAATATTTTAATATGTGATTTTGTCGGTGCAATGAAGGAAGGGCATCTTAGCCATTTTCTTGTGCCACGTGTTCATCTGAAAAGTATGTGGGACGAGGTGGTGGGCTATGGCCTGGTGGGGCCCGCCTCAGTAATTGACACCAACCGACTTGAGTTGGGACTTGGGACCACGCCACAACAACAACAAAATCTAAGTTTATATTTCTCCAAAAGTGTGAACAAAACAAAATAACAAAAGAAGGAAAACAAAACCAACACGCGCACAAATAAAAAAACAAACCACCGACATTTTGTGATCAGAGATTTTTTGGCTCCCCGGATTTGTGATCTAACGCCCACGTGTGGCATCTCCACCACGTGCCATTTGGCCTTTAATTATTTGATGATATTACTTGGAAGCCACTATTTATCATGATTTCAATATGATGCCCTATTATTTATATGCAGTTCCAATTCTTAAGCTCAATAGCTTCATGGTAATAACCAGATTTTACTTTTTAAAAAAACCAGAAATTACGTAATTAATCTCTTTTTTTAAAAAAAACCAATAAGAGTTTTAAATTTTGATGAATATTTTATTTTCATTCTTTTTTGTTTTATTTTCCTACCACAATTTAATTTTGCCAAAATTACTCGACTTAAATTTGATACTTTATAAAGATTACCCGAAAACCAAGTAAGATGGAGTTCATAACTTTCGCATAAATATGTAATATAATACAATAAAATATTAAATGTAAAAAACATTTTTATTTTTAGGGTTATTTTTTTGACACATTATATATATATATATAGTCTTAAACTAAACTTATACATTTTAATCTCCATATTACACTAAAATTATCACATTAAATTCTATTAAAAATAGTTTCATTAAGTTATTTTTTAAATTTTTTTTATTATAATGAAAAAGTAAGGAAAAAAGTGACATTTTATAATTATTGAAAAAATTAATAAAATTTTGGATGGAATTTAATGCGATGATCTAATTTCAAATTTAAAGTTCAAGATTTCAAATTTGAAAAGTTATAGTTCAGGGATATTAAGAAGATGATCCAATTTACTTAATTTGATATTATAAATGCCATTATGTATTTATTTGACATGATGAAAAAATAAATGTCATTAAATTATGGATACCGATGTACATGGGTCGAGTTAATATTCGACTCGTAATCCACACTAAACAAATTAACTTTGATGAGTAACTTTGACAATTTTAAATTATTTAATATAAATCTTTTTACTGTTTATTTTGAAATATGTTGCTAGGAGAAAAAAAATGAGCTTATCATTTATTATTGAAATAGATAAAATATATGGATGCCGTTTTGTTAATTAGTTTCTTATCCAAAGTGATACATAAACGAATTTTAATGTGGGCATGTTTGAGTTGGTTGTCCCTATTTCTTTGTGTTTTTTAAAGTGAATTTATTTTCTATTTAGCACTAATAACTAATAAGTGAAGTATTTAATGGACGTCCACTCCATTAAAATCAGGTCGACGCTCGAGCCTAAGATCGTATCCCTTGGATGTGCAATCAATGGGCAACTTAACAGTTGACGGTTCATCTATTAAGAAGCACCGTTCAGGCAAGTGAATCGAATGACTTGGCTTATCTTACGAGGTCGACCAGCAAGCGACGCAATTAGAGCAAAGTTCTAACAATGATGATGGCGATGATCCACTGTGGCAATGATGAGGTTCGGTGGAGTTGACGGTGCGAACGACTAGTGAGGTCAAGGCTTGATGACGGTGAGAGTGCGAGCATCGATGGCAGTGATGATAGATGACGGCGACGAGGGCGATGAGGATTGATGAGATTGATGGCAGCACGCGACTACCAAAGAGCTGAGTTGCAACGATGGCGACATCACTACTCGATTGGCATCAGTGACAATGATCCCAACAATAGATTAGCAAAGAGTCCATCATCAATATTCTGAATTATGACGTCATCTCCATCGAGGATGGCTGGCGATGATTATTGACAATGGCGAGGGCAGTGAAGATCGATAAGATCGACGATGTTGAGGATGTTGAGGATCGACGAGGTTGAGAATTGGAGGAGTTGAGGGCACTCCGACGACGTCCCTACTCGCTTCACTCCCCTTCTCACTGTTGCTCCCTTGGGGACAATGGATGTCCCCCACTACTACTCCCTTGGAGACGATGATGCTGTGCGACCACCCAAGATTGCCATCAACGATGTGATCCCAACAACAACAACAAAAAGGGTGAAGGCAAATCCTAGCTGCTGGCAAGGATGGCAAGGAGGAGGGTGGAAGACACATCAGAGGGAGTTGGAATGGTTCGTGACGAGTTGGTTTTTCGCTTCGCTGAATTAATCGCTCAATGGGGGTGACAGTTAGTTGTTCACACATCCAATGGGTACGATCGTAGGGTGGAGCACTGCCCATGAGGCCATGACTAGCCCTTTGGCTAGCCGAGGGGACACCCTAGCCGACAGCGTGCGGCCATGGTCGGCCAAGGCACGCCAGGTTGCCCTTTGGCTGGCCAAGGGATCACCCAAGCTAGCCGGACACAGCCATGGCTGGCGAAAGGGGCACCTCTGCAGGGCACGGCCATGGCTGGCGAAAGGGGCACCTCCTGGCAGCCTAGGCAGGTGCCCTGGCTTGCCAAGGCATGCCCTTGGTCGATCAAGGTGCGTCTTTGAAAGTTTGATGGGACGAAGATGCATTTAGACTTAATTTTTTACTAATTGTTGTTTCATATATTTAATTTTATTTATTTATTATTTTGTAGGAAATGGCATCAGGAGGATGAAGTAGTTGTGGTGAAACTCAAACACCTATTGGAGAATCTCAAGCACAATTTACAACCGACAACACTACAGTAGTTCCCCTAAGCTCTCAAGGGTAAGATTAAAGACGGATCCTGCATGTGAGCATTGTCGGATTTGTTGTGATGCACAAAGAAAAAGATCATTGAAATGTTTGTATTGTGAAAAAAGTTTAAAAGGTGGAGGAATATATCGAATGAAATTGCATGTTGCTAGAAAGAAAGGAGAGGTATTGTCTTGTCGTAAAGTTAGTTATGAAATCAAGTATCGAATTGGAGAACATTTGAAATGTGTAGCTACATCAAAGAAACAAGCACATTACAAAAAAAAATGAAGAAACAATTATTAGTGAGCAAGTTGAGATTGATATACAAAAACAAGTTGCACTTGCCACAAGGAATCCAAGTGATGTCAAGGGGAAAGGCAAAGAAATAAGTGCAAATGTTTTTTTTTTTTTGCTTCAAGAACTACTCCTATTGAACAATATTCAATTATAAGTGTTTTGGTAGGTAAAGAAACCGTTCATCAAACTGATCTAGCTGTTGCTAGGTTCTTTTATGATTATTGCATTTCATTTATTTGTGCAAATTTAATTTATTAAATAGATGTCATTGTAGCAATTAGTCCAAGATATAAAGGTTCTAATTATCATGTAATTAGAACTAAATTGTTATATGACATTAAGAAGGAAGTTGGTTAAATTCTTGGTACACTATAATGGAAGATGGTTGGCAAGATAAAAAATAGACAAGTAATCAATTTTCTTACTTATTCTCCAAAAGGAATTTGCTTTGTTAAATCAATTGATGCTTCTGACATCACAAAGGATGCTACAACTCTTTGTAACTTATTTATTGATTTGGATGAATTTGTTGGACCAAGTAATGTTGTACATTTAGTTACATATAATGCTTCAAATTATAAAGATGTTGGCAGGTTATTGAATGAGAAATATTCATCCATTTATTGGTCTCCTTGTGTCGCACATTATTTAAACTTAATCTTAAGAGATATTGGAAAAATGACTTTGAACAGCTTAATTGAAAGAGCATCCAATATAACAAAATTTATTTATAAACATGTTTTTTTTTCTTTCTTGTTAAGGAAAAGATCGAATTGGACTGAAATTTTGCATCTTGGGCCAACTCGATTTGCAACAACCTTCATTGCATTGAAAAGCATCCATCATCATAAGATTGATTTGCAAACTTTGGTGACAAGTTTAGATTTTATAAATTCAAAATATTACAAAGATAAGAAAGTTAAAATTGTCATTGATATTGTGTTAGATAGTAGATTTTGGAATGTTTGTGATATTATTGTGCAAATTATAGTTCCTTTGATTCGCTTATTAAGAATTTTTTATGAAGATGATAGGCATTTTCTTGGTTATGTGTATGATGGCATATATAGAGCAAAGAGGCAGTCAAGAGTACTTTCTTGCATAAAAAAAACTTTGTACAAGACTTACACGAGAATAATCAAGCAATGAGATAATCAACTTCACAAACATATTCATTGTGCTGCATGTTTTTTTAATCTAGCTTTTTATTATGACAAAGATAGTTTTTGCATCAAGTAAAAAATTCAACAAGGATAGTTTGATGTATTGGATACAATTGTGACAAGTCAAAAAATTGAAGTTTTAAAACAAAATTGATTATATCAAGATCGATTACAAAGTTTTGACAATCAACTTGCTATCGCAACAGATAAAGAGTCAAGACTCGGAGAGATCCATTTATTTTTTTATATTATGTTGTTACATTTGATTTTATGTATTTAAGTATTATTAATTTTTTTACGTAAATTTTACGACAAATCAATGGTGGCGTAACTTTGAATTCAGTGCTTCATTAGTGTCACAATTGGCCATTCGACTTTTAAGCCAAATATCATATTATGTTTGTGAAAAAAAATTGGAGTGTGTCTGAAAGGATTCATTCAAAGAAAAGAAACAAGTTAGAACATAAAAGATTAAATCATTATAATTTAGGTTTGAAAAATAGGTTTGTTAAATATAAATTTGATATATTCATTTTATTCTTTATAACTTTATATTTGATAACTCTTATATGTTTATCATTGTTTTATTATTTTGTAGTATCCTATTGATTTTGATCATGAAGGAGGAAGAGAAACCAATTATTGATTATGATGAGTTGGAGACGATGCTCTATAATGATTTGAAAGGTCCAAAATTTCAAATGCAAGAAGGTAAATGTATTTTCATTTTTGTTTCAAAATTCAAAGTATTGATTTGTAAGATATTTATAATTTTCAAATTTGATTTTAACTCATTTCCTTTTTATATATATATTTTTAGGATGAATGTAAGGAAACAATGTTGAGGACTTGAGATCAATTTGGACTCCTTTCCTAGAGAAGAATGCTAAGAAAAAAGATTAATTTTGATGTTTTGTGGAAGAATTATGAACTTCACCATTGTTGTTATGTTTTTTTATGCTTATAAGAAGTTGTTAACACTTAAAATTGTGTTTGATTATGAAATGCTATCCTACCTTATGAAATGATGTTGTGTTTGATTATATTTATATATTGTGATGTTATTTTATAAACTTTGTATTTAATTACGTTATCATATGAATTTGCATTTAATACTTAAATGTTGTATGCTATTTTATAAATTACTGTTAGATTTGAATTATTAATTGTGTTGAGTTGTGATTAGAAAAAAAATTGTTATGTCATTATTATTAATGATACAATAGTAACAATACATGCTGATTTTTTACATATTTTTATTATTTACATTAATTTATTATAATCCGGTCCAACCATTCATTTCGACCGTTCCAACCCAACCCGTTGATCTATCCAGGTCTAAGGACGGGCCGAGTCTTACAACATTGGGTATAACATGATCTCACCGCAAGCATATAGTTAATTTCTTACCATCTTATTTAAAAATGGAAACCCTACAATGATTCTTAGTTATGAGTTGAATACTACTACTTCTTTTATTATAATCAATACCATTCTATCAACATGATAATCATGGTATTCAACCCTTTGATTTTAAAAAAAAGCTTAAATTTGGATTATCGTAATAGGATGATCACTAATTGGTTTGAATTTGCGCCCAAAAGATAAACAAATTGAAAGGAAGTCAAAATTCCAAAATTATATCCATATTTAAGTTCAATTGAATTCTCACCGCCTCAAACTTTGAAATTGTTTTGAAAATATAGTGATATTATACGAAAAGAAATATAGTAATAGAGTGACACAAAATATTAACTAGTAGAATTTAGCAAAGATAGTTGGAGTCACTACTTTTATTATGATAATATCATTGTATTTTTTTTCATTTTGATTTCGAATTAGTTAAAAATTAATAGTCCTAAACCCTAAAGATCTGAGTAAATTGCGCCAAATAGCATCTAACTTTGGACACTTTCTCAGCAGTATTCTCCAACTTTAATTTGTAACAAGACTGCCCTCCATCTTTTAATTTGTCTCGCCATATGTCTTTTTCACCTACAATCGACCATTTCCTAATCGCGCTGCTAACGTAGCACCCACTCGACATTCTTCTCTCTATTTCACACAAGAAATTTGGATGTGGAAATATTAACAAGATAAAATAACATTAAACAATAATGACTACAAAAATAAAAAATGGCACCCCACTTCTCTGCGTTGGTGACCGAAAAGGAAGGGAAGGGGGAGGATGATGCCCCCTCTACGCGTCGCCGATGATGCTGCGACAAATGAAAAGGGAGGGGGGGGGATGATGCCCCCCATTGTGAGTCACTGACAAAGCATAGCAGGGGGGCGAACCCTCTTCTGCGCTCGACGTCGATGACCAAAAGGGGGGGACGATGCTGCATCTGCGCGTCACCGATGATGCACAGAACGGGGACATCACCCCCTTTCTGCACTCGATGCCAATGATCGAAAGTGGGGTGGGGGTGACGATGCCCCCTCCGCATGTCGACGATGACACGCAGAATGGGGGCATTGCCCCTTCCGCGCTCGACGTCGACAGGAGAAAGGGAGGGGGAGGGGGGAGGGCGATGTTGCCCTTTGTGTGACGCCGACATCGCACTGAAGGGGGCATCACCCCCCACGTGTGCTTGACGCCGATGGGCAAAAAGGGGGGAGGGATGATGCCCCCCTTTGCGCATCGCCCCCCTTCTACGCTCGACGTCAACGATCGAAAAGGAGGGATGATGCCCCATTCTATGTGTCGTCGATGACGGACAGAAGGGGGGATCGTGCCCCCTTTCATGCTCGATGCTGATGGGCAAAAAGGAGGGGGCACGATGCCCCCCCTTTGTGCATCATCAGGCGCGCAGAAGAGGGCATCACCCCCTTGTTCAGTGACGCACAGAGGGGGCATCGCCCCCCTTCCACGCTTGACATCGGTGGGCGAAAAGGGGGCATGCCCCTCTCTGTGCGTCGTTGGTGACGCGCAGAAGGGGGTATGGGGTATCACTCCTGTTGGGTCAAAGTTTTAATGACATATAAAATTATATTTTGATGAAGCAAATCTCAAAAGATTAAAGTTAAAATATTGAAAAAGTTTAAAGAAAAATGGATAACTTTATGCACTACATTTTGATTAAATAATTGTCAATGATATGATTAGTTTTTGGATAAATATCAACATCAAAGTTGTAGAAAATTCTGTTAGCTTTCCATAAACTCTAAGATCATCTAATTTGAATAACTATGCAAAAAGTTATGCTCAAAATAGTGCAGGTCGATCAACTTGCCGGTCGAAGCAAAGAAGGCCGGTCGAGATGATACCGGTCGACCGAATAGAAGATATCGGTCGACCGACAAATACTGAGCCTGCCCGAATGACGGATTGGTCGACCGATCAAGCACAGAAATTGAAAAAAAAATGCGCAACGGTCACATAGACCGGTCGATCGGTCCAAAAGTGTGGTCGATCGACCTTCGAGTCAAATGAAAAATAACGGTCAAATTTAAAGAAAAAATTTGTGGAATAATTTTTGGACAAATTTTTCACATATTGAAGGCTATGACAGGAGTGCCAAAGCCAGAGGTAAATGCATCCATTCACTCATTGAAGAAAAACTTCAAGTTATCAAAAAGAAATTATTTCTTGAAGTTTTCATTTTATACATTTTTCTTCTTTCTCTTTTCTTTTTTTGTGAGCATAGAATTGTAAAAGAGAAAAACATTTTTTGTTCAAAAAAACTGAGAGAGCTCATATGTAAAAGAGGTTCAAAATCTTACATCTTAAACGAGAGAAATAGATTAGCTTCTTAGAAGGAGAGATTGCTTTGCCTATCGAAGTGGATAAAATATGGTTGATGTAAAAGGCTTTCTTCCTGGTCCCATTTGGAACAAATGAAGGGGTTAGTGGAATCTCCGACGGTCTCGAGGTCGAGAAGTTGGAGCGGGGATGCAGTCCAAGGTGTGGCCGAACTTCGTCAACAACCACCGTGTGTTTGCGTTTGATTTTTTTTTTTCTCTCTCTCCCTCTAATATTGAATTTATGATCTAAATTGTAAAGGATTTAAGAATAGATTTTAAGCTTCCACGACGGTTTTTGTGAAATCGACATTTTCGAATTGAACACCAATTCATCCCCCCTTCTTGGTGCCCTTTGGGATCCAACAATTGGCATCAGAGCGAGTTGCTCTTGTTTTAAGATCTAATTATTTTTTATCATGTCTTGTTTTAAAATTTAACAATCTTTAAGAGCCATGGCATTAAGTGGAATTGGTTTTATCGAAGGGCAATCAATTAGTCGTCCTCCTCTTTTAAATGCATCAAATTTTGCATATTGGAAAATTAGAATTCAATCATATATTTGTTCTATTGATATCGACATGTGGGACATAGTTGAAAAATGTTATTATGTTCATGAAAAGTTACCTACCGATACAAAAGAAAAAGAAAAGATTTTTTCAAAACTTGATTGGAAAGACAAAAATATATTTTATTGTGCTTTGGATTCAACAGACTTTAATCGAATTTCAAGTCGTGAAACTGCAACCGAAATTTGGAAAAAGCTCATCACTACTTATGAAGGAACCGACAAAGTTAAAGAATCTAAATTGAATATTTTAAACCATCAATATGATTCTTTCAAAATGCATGATAATAAATCCATAAATGATGTAGTAACTCGGTTTAATGATATTTTGAATATCTTAGCCTCATTGGGCAAGCCAAGAACTAATCTCAAAAAGTGAAAAAGATTCTCATGTCTTTCTCCTCCAAATGACATGCGAAGATGACCGTGATTAAAGAAAAAGATCTGAACAAGTTGGATTTTGATGATCTTATTGGTTCATTTTTAACATATGATATATCAATCCAAGAAGATCAAGAATAAAAAAAGTCCCCAAGAAGAAAATATTAGCATTAAAGACAAATGCAAATGAAGAAGACTCAAGTGAAAAAGAAGTGAACGAAAAAAGACTTGCCTCATACACAAGAAAACTAGATAAATATCTCAAGTTAGTGAAGAAGAAAGAAATAAATGAGAAGGCTACCCGAAGATCATACAAAAATCACAAAGAAGAAATATCTTGAAAAGGTAAAAAAAAAAGTCAAGTGAAACAAGTGACTAATCAAGCTCTTCCAGTGATGAAACATACTTATGCTTAATGGCACACGACGATAAGGTAACATCTAATCCTTCAAATAATGACTCATTGAGCTCTTCCGAAGAAAATATTTCTTTAGATGTAAATAAATAATTTTCCTCCCTTATAAAAAGATATTACTCATGTAAAGAGGAAAATGAGAAATTACGACATGAGATTGAAAATTTAAAAGAAGAGAAGAATACATGTTTTATGAAGAATGAAAACTTAAAAAATGAAATTGAAACTCTGGAAATTACACATGCATATGAAATTGTAAAACTAGCATGTTCTTTAAAAAAAACAAATAAGGAAAATGATTTTTTGAAAAATTTACAAAATAATGATAAAACTAGTTCTTATGTAAAGAAAGATAATTCTACGAAATACTTTGAACATGAAAATACGATAAAAAAACCACATATTACATGTTTTGCATGTGAATTTTATGGCCATTATACTTATCAATGCAAAGTAAGAAAATCTTCGAAACATAGGATGATATATGTTCCAAAAGGAACATTGGCTAATAAAATTGAACCCAATGAAGTTTGGGTACCAAAGTTTAAATGATTGTTTTTCAGGTGTACCTCACATATAAAGCAAAGAAGGAATTAGAAATGTGAAGGCACAAAGGTTATGGTAAAAGTATTACCTTTTTTTCAACAAAAAATTTCAAAATCTACTATTTCTTTAACAGAAAAGAGGAATATATAAAAGATTGGTCACAGTGATAGAGGAGCATGATTAAACATTATTTTCATATATCATGGATATCACATTGTTTTATCAAAATTTTTATGCCATAATTTTAATATTTTTGTATTAGCTTTCATTAATTGGTTTTCATTATAAAATACAATAAATTTGAGGGGAGTTACCTTTCAAAACTTACAATACTCTACATGACGAAAGATGATAGAATAAATTTTTTGAAAAATTGATTAAGGGGAGTTACATATGATTTTTTATATGTTTTATTTACAAACTACTTTTTTATGAAACAAAAGGAGAAGAAATATAGGAGAAATAAAATCTGAGTATACTTTATATAAAGATTATCTTACAATTAATATTTATATGAATATCTCCCATTATATGAAAAGTTAAGTGTTAGGAGAGGTAAAATTATTTTTTTACAAGATTTTACATCTTTTTTGCCAACTTATATATTTTTCATATTTCTCGGTTTGTCTTCATAAAAAAGGGAGAGATTGTCATATAAAATTATATTTTGATGAAACAAACCTCAAAAGATTAAAGTTAAAATGCTGAAAATATTTTAAAAAAATAGATAACTTTATGCACTACACTTTGATTAAATAATTGTCAATGATCTGATTAATTTTGGATGAATATCGAACATCAAAATTATAGAGAATTATGTTAGCTTTTCATAGATTTCAAGATCATCTAATTGGATAACTATGCAAAAAGTTATGCTCAAAATAGCGTCGGTCAACCTATCGGTCGAATCAAAGAAGGTCGATCGAAATGATACCGATCGACCGAATAGAAGATGTCGATCGACCGACAAATACTGAACCTGCCCCAAACGACGTCGAGCCAATACCGGTCGATGTATCGGTCGACAGACTGGTCAATCGATCAAGTGCAGAAATTGAAGAAAATGCGCAACAGTCACATAGACCGGTCTAGATGTGCGGTCGGCCGGCCTCCGAGTCAAATGAACAGTAAATGTCAAATTTGAAGGAGGAATTTGTGAAATAATTTTTGAATAAATTTTTCACATACTGAAGGCTATAAAAGGAGTGCCAAAGCCAGAGGCAAATGCATCCATTCACTCATTGAAGAAAAACTTCAAGTTATCAAAGAGAAATCATTTTTTGAAATTTTCATTTTATTGCTTTCTCTTCTTTTTCTCTTCTCTTCTTGTGAGCATAGAATTGAAAAAGAGAGAAACACTTTTGTTCAAAAAAATTGAGAGATCTCATGTGTAAAAGAGATTCAAAATCTTACCTCTTGAATGAGAGAAATAAATTAGTTTCATAGAAGGAGATGTTGCCTTGCCTCTCGAAGCGGAGAAAATGTGGTTGATGTAAATGTCTTTCTTTCTTGCCCCCCATTTGAAACAAAGAAAGGGGTTAGTGGAATCTTCGACAGTCTCGAGATCGAGAAGTTGGAGCAGGGACGTAGGTCAAGGTGTGACTGAACCTCGTCAATAACCACCGTATGTTTACGTTTGATTTTCTCTCTCTCTCCCTCTAATATTGAATTTATGATATGAATTGTAAAAGATTTAAGAATCGATTTTAAACTTCCACGACGGTTTTTGTGAAATCGACATTTTCGAATTGAACCCTAAACCCTCATTTCCGCGCTCAATGCCTCCCTCTCCCATTCTTCGACGCGTGCCCGGAGAGGGGGCGCCGCCCCCTTCCAGTCTCTTCTTTGTCGCCGAAGAGGAGAGGGGAAAGGGGAGGTGCCCCCTCTTATGCCCACTTGAAGTGTGGGCTCCGGCGCCTGAGTGGAGAAGAGTGGGGCCGGCCACCCCCTCCTCTTCTCCCTTCTGCCGCCGGCGTTTAGGCGACCAATCCCATCTATCGGCCACCGTTGGCGATCGAAGAGAGAGGAGGGGTAGTTTGCTCTCAGTGTCATGTCGGACGAGTGCCTGCGTGGAGGGGTGAGAACGTCTCCACTTGAGCTATGCAATCAGAGAACGGACGATAGACGGTGACAAGAGCATTCAAGTCAAAAGATAAAGAACATTCTTGTTACAAACTAAAGTTGAAGAGTAATTCTGAACAAACGTTAAAGTTAGAGGGCATTAAAAATCTCGAGTGCATAAAAAAGTGGCACGATTGCATAAAAACTTTGTAATAAGCTCATAAAATTCCAATGAGAGCACGAGACCAAGTTTTATCATAAAAATCTAAGATTTTCTTTTTAGGGTTGTTTGGGTTATAAGTTGATAATATAGTCAAATAATAATTTGATCAAACTTTATTTTTTACAAAATCATCTTTGACAAATATAAAATCATCCTTTTAAATCCATTCATTAGAATATCTCTTTTCTTTTAAAATAGCAAAATAGATATATTTTGTTGTTTTTTTCATTTTTATTTTTATTTTTCATTATTTAATTATATTATAAATTTTATTATTATTATAATAAAGGTATACTATTTATAATAAAATATTTTTATAATAAAATATAAATCTTTTTTTAAACCAAACAAAAAGTTAAAATAATAATATTGTTAAAATACTATAATTTATAGAATAAAATTTATTATTCTTTAAACAATATCCTGCAATCAAACGGCCCAATAAAAAAGTGACAACATCTCACAAGTAAAATAAGAAAGAAAGTGGGCAGGAGAAAGTGTTAGAAGAAAAAGAAAGAGTAAAAAAAAAGGCGAGGAGTAAATTCCAAAGCAAAGGCCAACAACGAATGGTTGGCGTTAACTCGTCCTTCGTTTGTGGAGAGGACGCAGACGGAGACGACGAGCAAGCGAGCAGCGCAGCGCACCGCTACGGCGCCTTCGTTCCTTCTCCTCCGATCGGTGCCGGAATCCTCGTCGGTCGCCCGCCGCCCGTAATGCCGACGCCTGCTACGATCCCGTGATGGTGTCGGTGATCGGATGGAAAGCGGCGGTGGTTCGGCCGCGGTGACGGAGGTGCCCCCTTCCACGTCGCCGGCGGCGTCGGCTGCTGTTGGAAGTACCGGCGAAGGTGAGTTTCGCGCTTCCTCAGCTCGTTACTCAAGGGGTTTATGGCAATGCCGACTGGTTATTGGGTTGGCTCCTGTCGGAGATCAGAAGAGGTCAAAAATGCGTTTTTTTTTGGTTCCTCTATTAGTTTTTATCCCCCAGTTTGTTATTGTCCTTATGGATTCTGTTCTCTTTTCGACTTTTCCTGATTCTGTCAAAATTTGGAGCTAAGACGATATGTTTTCTTTAGCAGTGGGCTTCCAAAATATGATTATTTGCTGCATGAATGTTCTTCTTGTTCTCTGCATAAAAGATAACTCTTTTTTCTCCTTTTTGTATCTTATTGTGCAGACTTTATCCTTTTTTGTCCGCCGTAATTACATCTGCATTTTAGGTTCCACATCAAAATATATAATTCTGTTGTGTTGTGTTGTGTTGAGTCACATTGTGGTTTATAGAATTTCAATCGGAATATTAAGCGTACAAGATCTGTCTAGTGCTTGGTGTTGGGTGCCAGACAGAAGGGATATATTATCAATGTTGTTTGGGTATGTTCGATGGCTGATTTTCACTTTCAATTTAATTGCGATGAAAAACAGGTTGATTTTGTATTTTACATGGCCTTGTTCTTGCGGTTGCATATTACTGTTACAAGAAAGCGGCTACTTTGATCAATCTTCCTTCAAGATGGCATGGATATGTTTTTAAAATTGTTGTCATAGCAGAAGCAGCGCAACAGGTGAACACTGCATTGAATGAATCCATGGAATCTGGAGCTTATCCTGAGCGTCCCGGGAAGCAGGACTGTGCATATTACATAAGGACTGGCCTTTGTAGATTTGGGATGTCTTGTAAATTCAATCACCCGTCAAACAGGAAGCTGGTAAAACAAAAACTCCTGCACGGTTATCTTATTTAGTCAACTACCTATCTCTATCTGCCATCTTCAAAACATGTTTTTTTTAGAGGATTTTTTTTTAGAGGAAAAAATCTTCAAAACAAGTTTATGCATGCAAAAACTATGGATTTATCTCCTTTTGGTGTTTTCCATGTGTTATTGTGTATATATTTTGTCTTTTAGTTTGTATGGTTCTATGCTTTTCCTCTGTAGCATTTGGAATACATATAGGAATCTGGATTAAATCAGTTGGGTAATCCAATCTTTCTCTTATGGAATGAATTATGATGCCATCTTTCAGTGCATGTGAGTTGTGTCTTTGAGATAATGCATTCATGTCATGCATTGAAACTCAACTTTGTAGCCACATTATGATTATGATATATTTGTTTAGCAGTCCAATCTTTCTTCCTTCCTACAAAAATCAGTTTTTGATGTGGGGAATGGAAACAAACATCATTCCACTCAACCTAGTTAGTTGGTCTAAGAACTTGAAATTGCATGTTTTGGATAGCGGTCTGTGTTTTTTAACAAATTGTCGAATATTTGTTTATATTTTCACATTATATTGATAAATGATTTTAACTTGCATTAGCATATTTCTTGATGCATCTTGTAGTGTTCAAGCAACTGTGATAGCCTTGACGCCCTTGATTTTGATTATTTTCTTTAATTTGTTCATGTCAAATACTAGGCAGTTGCTGCTGCAAGAAATAAGGGAAGTTATCCTGAAAGATTAGGACAGCCAGAATGTCAGGTGACAGATAATTTTCTTAACTACTAGAGTTTCTTATTATTTTAGTTATTGATGATCTTATTCTAAGGGCCATTTACTAGTATAAGTTTTTTTTGGCCTATTTATCAGTCATATGAAATGTAGCTTAGTTGGCCTGAACGTATCTTGTCCAGCCATGCCATACCAAGCAGAAAACATTCCACTTTGATATACATGGTTGTGAACCTGCTCATGAGTGCACAGACATATTTGTCTTCACATGTATAATTACACGCATGCTCCTAGATCAGTCTTGCAAAAATTACGGGACATTGTTTGCTTGACATCTCACACAGTTTCCCATTTAGCATTGTGCTTCTTCACTATCTATGGATTTATAATCATCCAGATTCTTTTAGTCATGATTATTTGTTTCTTGTGAAAAAGAAACATAAAAAGTATGATCTCCAGTAATTAGAGTAAGAAAGAAAATTGTTGGTTGCATTGAATTACTTTTAATATTGCTGATTACTTGAGTAATAAATATCCATGAGAAGAATCTTGTTTCTGCATCCTATAGTGTTATTGGTAATTTTAACTAAGTATTAAATAAGTTTTCCCTATGCTACAAAAGAAAAGGAAAACAAACAGGAAACAAGAAAATAGAAGAAAAATAAGTAAAAATCTGTGAAATTAAGAGGTTTCTCATTAGTTCCATTTGCATGGGAATCCTTCAAAGATATTTCTCAAGGCCTTGGATTTTTAGAAATATTTCTCTTTGTCGGTCCCAATTTGTTGATGTCTTTTTTTTTTCTGATGGATCTCTGTCTAATTCATCCTTCAGTACTACTTAAAGACTGGAACATGCAAGTTTGGAGCTACATGCAAATTTCACCATCCTAGAGACAAAGCTGGAATTGATGGACAAGTTCAATTTAATTCTCTGGGCTATCCACTTCGCCCGGTTTGTTCTTGCCTTTTGCAACTATAGACATTCATTTCCTGTTTCATATTATTTGTGTCTTTTAAATACACTAAAAAATCCTGCAATACAAGCAAAATATACATTAACTTTAGGAAAAAGGAATGTGCAATGCCCTTGATGCACTGCATGTGTGCAACTCACTAGAATTACTTGTAATTTTACTTAGACTACTCAACAGTGAATTTTTGATATGTCAAATGACTTCAAATTATTAGTAATTCTAGTGGACCGTGCGCGTGCAATGCAAAATTGTACCACATCTTCCTAATTCCCTTAAATTTATATTTAATGTTCTATTTACTAGTTTTTCCTTCCATCAAACTTAATTTCTTAATGCACTGGATGATTTTTCATGTATTTTCTGTTGTAGAATGAGAAAGAATGCTCATATTATTTAAGAACGGGGCAGTGTAAGTTTGGGAGCACTTGTAAATTTCACCATCCACAACCATCTAATGCAATGGTTGCAGTACATGGTTCTCCTGTTTATACTTCTATTAATTCCCCCACAAATCCTAATCAACAAAGTTATCCTGGGGGATTAACAAACTGGGGATTACCAAGTACTTCGTTCATCCCAAACCCTCGATGGCAAGGGCATTCAACCTATGCTCAAGTGATTCTTCCTCAGGGTCTGATCCAAGTTCCTAACTGGACACCTTATTCTGTAAGTTATCACTTTACTGTTTCTTCTCTTATTTTAAGGAGAAATGCTGATTGTTTACTTATTTGTTCCCATCATAGTTGCTATCTTTATCATATATGATTTTAAATATTTTCTTTTTGATCTTAGAACATTGTGAACGGTATGTTTTGATTCCATGTCATTTGTTTTCGAGGATATCAGGATATGATATCAAAGGCGTATTAGCATCTGTGATTGCACCGTGCAATCCCGAGTTCTGGGCGTTTAGATTGGCATCACTTTGATACAATGATCCAAATTACTTGTGTTTTGGTCATATCAAAATGATGCTAATCCAAAGATCCAAAACTTGAGATTGCATGGTGCAGTCACAAATTGTGATTGTATGCTAAGTTAACTCATGTGTGTGTGTGTGTGTATGTCACACCCTTATGCTGTTAATTTTTTTTATATATGTTATTAACATAAGTAATTGAAGCCATGGAATCACATGTGCTTTCATTTGTTCAAGTTTTAAAATGTGCACAACTTAACTGAATTTATTAGTTCCTTGATTTCTTAATAATTGATTGTGTTTGTGATTGCAATATGAATGGAAACAAGCTTACCTCCATGATACCGAGATTTCAAAACTTATAATTTGGAGATAGTTATTTCTCTTCAATTATAGCCCAAGTGCAAGTAAGTTAAATTCTCTTTATCATATCCTTTCATCTCATGAATCATGATCACATATTTTCTTCTTTTCATTTAAATTTGTCTACATTTTGCCTTGGTTTTCAGCCCTTTGCTCTCTCTTTTATTGTGTCTTATTCTTTTAATAAACATTGGCATTTGTCTGTCATTTCTCTTGTTTAAATGTGCTATGCCTTTTTGATTCTCTAATAGGGGCAATCAATAAAGACTCTTTGCAATCAATATGATCAAAGAGACAGAATTCGTAAGATGTTGAAATAGAACCAAGGATGTGATCTTGTCCATGTGAAAAAAAAATTCTACGTGGTTTAGTTTTGTTATGTATCAATGAACAGATGCTGTTTCTCCTTAGTATTCTATAAAGAGGAAAATGTCAAGACACATAATATGGTCTTTTCGGTAACAGACTGCTTGTTCAATATATGATGGTGTTACATGTTAGTTACCACTTTTGGTTCCATTGAAATTTGTGCTTCATCTTAGAATGACATGAGATATAAGTAATGTTTAGATAATATATTTTGTTTCCAGTACTTGCACCCTTATTGATGCAATAATTGCAGGCACATCTAGGCTCCTCATCTATGGATAGTCAACAAACACTAGCAAGTGGTCAGACAAATGCAGGAGTTTTAGGGGCTTCATCTTCTTATCAGTCAGGTTCAGTTCCTATGGGTATGTACTCAGTGCAGCAGGAAACCATATATCCTGAGAGACCTGATCAGCCTGAATGTCAGTTCTACATGAAAACGGGAGATTGTAAGTTTGGTGCAGTTTGCAAGTTCCATCATCCTAGGGAAAGATCGATTCCTCCTCCAGATTGTGCATTAAGTCCACTAGGCCTCCCACTGCGTCCAGTAAGTAGTAATGATGATTAGTGATAAAACATAATATTACTGATAGTAATAAACATGCACATACGAGATAACAACTCTCTGACATTCACATGCATTTGTAGTCTTAATATTTTCCCCTTGTGGTAAATTCTTTTTGGAGAAAAAAGAAAGATGACTAGAAAGATGGTAGTCATCCATTTCTTAACCATGACCAAATAACAAATGGCATTTTTTGCTACTCTATATCCAATAAGCATGGGAACTTGGCTATTCAACATGTTAAACTTGTGAATAAATGTAGGCTGATACATAGAAGTTGCTGAACATCTGAACTTATGAAACTAAAATTAGTTGATTACATTCTACGATCCTTCTCTTAACTTGACAACATGAAGCAAATTGGATTACATTTATGAATAAAAGCATTCCAGAATATCTCTTATGTGGAGACATCCTGAGGAATGAATAGGTTCTTGGCTGTTTTATAATTCTAAACAATCTAAGCAGCTCTCTTAACAGCAGGGAGCACAAAGTGGGTAAATTAAAAGAAAAGGAGAACGAAAGTGGAGGTGTGACTTATTTTTCTTCTTAAATCGGGTTCTTATTTCTTAAGACCATTCCAGAATGTTGACTTTCTAGTTTCGCTAAGGAGATCGTATCCACAGAAAACTTGTTTAGCAAATAGCACTGACTATTTAGCTAGTTTGCATGCCTCAATACTTAAAGATCATTTAACTTCACACTTAAAACATTGAAAAGAAACAATACTCTTCAGCTGTTTAGCAAGTATCAACACCATCAGAAGGTGTTAACATTTACTTCTTAAGATCACTCCAAAATATTAACTTACATTATTGGCAAAGGAGATTGCATCCATAGAAAACTTGTTTGGCAAATATCAGTATTACTATCTAGCTAGTTTCACTGCCTCCAAAACCGAAAGATCCTTTAACCACATAGTCGAAGGATTAAAAAGAAACAATACGAACTTCTCATATGTAGTTTATCAAGTATTTGCACTAAAGAAAAGTAAAAGTAACAAAAATTGAAGCTATCAAAATAGTTCATATGAAATAGAATATTTTTTTTTGAGAAAAGGAAGGACGACAACCAGAACTTGCAATGAAATTAGAATAAAAGTTATGAATTGTAGTTTTCTGACAATGACGTAAAAAATTGGATATTTATGATAAGTAATAATAAGACTGCTAGCAAGTGCACTTAATAAAGAAATGAGTAAAATTGTTGATCCCACGAGAACTATTTGAATCTATCCATTTCAATAATTTAGTAGGAGAAAATAAGGTTGTAGTATGTTTCACAAGACTTGTTACATTACCCTTTCTTCTTTTTCATGGCACACTGTCTCGATCCTACCTTTGTGCAATACAGTTATCGAGGCTTCTCTTGGGACTCATATCAATATGGTTTCATGTTGGCAGTTTCTTGAATTTGCTTCTGTTCATTAACTGCATCATGGTCTGAAAGCTTAAATAGCTTCTTAAATTCATCCTCTATTTGGTGAGACTTAAATACATCCTTTCATCCATGATTTCTTCATCAATGGGGTGTGCATTCTAACCCATGATTTTTTGAGAAGGCAAAGAATGACAACCAGATTTTACCATTGTCATCCACGTATATATATATATATATATGTAATATATATATATATATATATATATAATACATATATATCAAAATGAGTGATGAACATGTACAAGGTACTCTCAAAAAGAGAGCGGCAAAAAAAGGAGAAACTGCTATCCAAAATCCCACTCCCGAATAAGAAATGATTGATTTCAGAGATATTCTATAAAGACTTAATCTTGACAAATACTGGCTAGTTGGCAGTTTGGGTATCTCAGATATAAAGTTTAATCTGTTTTGCACCAAAGCACCCCTTTTTAGAGCTTTCAAAAAATTCTTAGTCTTTTTCAATAAAAAAAGGAGCAAAACTTTGTTAAGTCTTTTCCACAAATGGGGAAAGTTTAATTGAGCCATTGTAAGGATCTGATTTCTCAGAGTTGCTTATAGTATATGTAAACTTTGATGTCACTTGTATATATTGTATGGTTGCAAAAGAAAATGCAACTGAGTGAATAAGATATTATCAGTATTTGTTTGGCCATAAATAATTAATTGTCCATCGTTTGCCGGTAAATTAATAATATCAACAGTCCATAGCCAGATTTGGTGCAGAAAAATTCGTTCAATTATTTGTGATATGCTTCTGTCCATTTATGCGTTAAATTTCATTTCAAATTATTTTATTTTTATAGGAATCGTATTATTTTGTTCATTTACATAATTATGTGCACTTTAGGCAACAAGAAGCTTCCAATTGTGTACCTGTTTAGTTCATGAAATTTTGGCTTTGTTTAGAAATTAATAGCATTTTCTGAACTTCATGGATGAGTTTCTACAACTATATAAAATCAATCATAGGTATCTTTTATTTAACTAGAAGAGTGGGTTCCAAATTCTCACTTCTCCATGTATCAACAGGGAGAACCCATATGTGGATTTTATTCTCGATATGGAATTTGCAAGTTTGGTCCTAATTGTAAGTTTGACCATCCCATGGCAACTTTCGCATATGGACCTTCAACATCTCCTGGAAGCAGTGTGCCAGCTGTCAGATATATACTAGGATCCTCGTCAGGAATTTCATCTGCCCCCTCAATACAAGATCCTCTGTCAGTATACCAGAAAGTTTCTACAGCCAATTAAAATGCTGAAGAGCACATTTAGAGTTGGTTCCTGTTCAGACGATTTACATTATTCTGCGTTTTACCCTTATCATCTAAAGGTGCGTTGACTCGGCGAAAAAGTAAAAGTTGCCACCATAAAGCTCTTTTTGTGAATATAAATTTATTATACATCAAGGAGAAAGTAGAAAATGTGTTTTTTTTACCCTGGAACCATATCTGCTTCTTCTTGGCATGTATTCTGTCCTTGATACATATATAAACATGTTTATTCAATATACCCTGTAGTCCCATCCCATTCTCTAAAGAATCCCCTAACTTGTAAGTTGGACATCACCTTTGTAATCTTTTTTGCAAGTTCATTACCTTCCACTTCCTTGAACTGTTATTCATTTGTCTCCTTAAAGAATAGGGTTAATTCCTCAAACCTCTCTTGAACTATAACGATTTTTCGTGTCTACTCCTAATATATGAACTTATCAAAGTTCCCCTTAAACTGTGCCGTGATTTCCACTTTGGTCCATCCGTCATATTCCGTTAACTTTTCTATTATTTTTTTATTTTTTTAATTCATTAAATGACTAAATTGCCCTCAACAAAAAAATTGACATTTATTTCAAGTTGTTGGAGGGCGGTTTATTCATTTCATAAATTGAAAAAATAAAAAATAATGAGAAAGTTAACAGAATATGACGGATGGTCTGAAGTGGAAATCGCGGCATAGTTTAGGGAGGCGCTCCGGTGAGTTCATATATTAGGGGCAGACGCGAAAAACCTTTATAGTTTAGGGGAGGTTTAACGAATTAAGCCTAAAGAAATAATCTCTTCCTCCAGAGTTATATCTTTCCTCGTCTGATGCATAGTTCTATCCACTACTTTTGTTTTGAGGGAAGTAGAAAGAAAGAATCCTGCTTCAGATTGTAATCTGGCTGGCTATTTTTTTCTGTTTTCCTTAAATGACATCCTTCTTCTCATTTGGGTCCCTTTTGACTCGAGCAGTTTCACAAATTGGTCATAAGACAAAATTGTAATGCAGCTAATCCATTCATTTGCAACACTTCTATTCAAGAAGTCAATTTACAGATTCCAGAGCAACTTGGAGTACTTTTTATATGACCTCTTCTTTGAAAATTTGAATATGATGGTCTGGTGCCGAGTCATCTACCTTTGGTTGTCTAAAAGGAGAGGGGTGAGCAGAAACACGGCCTGTCCTACAAAACCTGCAGTTGAAGATCCATTATACATATTATTATATGGTTATTCAGTTGCTCACTCGAGATCATAACTAATTCCCTCATGTTAATGAAAGTGATAAATGTGAGGCTTGAAGCCTTTTTGAGTTCTTTGATTAGCAAATCCAGTGCTGAAAATTGAGACACTAGCTTTCACGTGAAACATGAAACATTTGGCGATGCACATGTGAGCCCCATTTCATGTAGTTGGGAATGTATTCTAAAGTTGCAGGTAGGCTGAGGCAGGAAATAATCATAAAAAATCTGTGCATCATAATCACAGCCCTTCAGATTGTTTATTTGAGCTGGTGACTATCTTAAACATGTCTTTCTGACACACAAGCATTTTACCTGTGTGAAAAGTTTTCTTACAGCTGGCTGCATGTTTCATGATAATGGTGCCTGGGTCATGAAATCTAGCGCATAACTTGTGGGCTGGCTGATTGCATTGTTGTCTGGAAAGTGAACCTTCAGCCTGCAGAAGGCAGTCATAATGTATAAGTTCCTAAAGAAGGTTTCCCTTTTCATGATACTTTGTGTCCTAATTACTGTATCTACTTCCCTTGCAGTATATGTTTTCATAAGACAGACAAACACAATGAATAACTCTGATCTCATATCTCAAAGCTTTGAAGTGAGCATGATCATATAACAGGCTCAATGATATGATGTTTAATCATTGCCATACAAGTGATCCCATTCTTTATGCCAGAATGATGTCCAGTTGAGATCAATTTGATCTCTTTATTTTATGAGATTTATGAACTCTTGGAACAATAAGAAAATGGTTCTATTGGAACAATACCTCAATTATTTTCAACAACTCTTACTGATAATCATCCATTTCGATCATTTTCTCTTTTTTTTTCTCTTCCTACAAAAGTAAAAAGTAAACTATTTTTCAATTTTCAATCTGTTTCTTTATAACGATGGAAATTTGTTTGGGTGATCCATTACGAATTATTTGGAACATTTTATCTTCTTCCTAACAGTGATCACTGCTGGGTTTCAAACTTCTCCCTCATTGAGCTTGATATTCAATTTGGTAACTTGATCGAATCAATCAACTTTTGGTGAAGGGCAATAATTCAATACTTCTTGAGTTATGACGGCCAAGAGAGATCCTTAACAGATAACTTAAATACTCGATTATTAAATAACAAAAGGACAAATATTAGCATAAATTAAACTATTTAATTTTGGCATCAAATACTCCAAAATCCTTCTAATATTATCAATATTTTTACTCCTTTAAAAAGTGGGAGTCCTAATAAAAGAAGAAGCCAAAAAGCAAGAGCATGGTAACAATACCACTCTCCTCAACTCCTCTCCCACGCTCAGAAGGGAGGTGGACATGGGCACCATGACTTCAACCCCTCCCCTTCTACTCCTCCTCCTCCTCCTCCTCCTCTCCACCATGACTGCCATCCTTGCTCATGTAAAGCTCTCTCTCTCTCTCTCTCTCTCTCTCTCTCTCTCTCTGTGGCTAATGGTGGCTGTGGTGATGCTGACTGCATGATGATTTGCATGCATGTGCTGTTGTGCAGACAGCGAGCGGTCCGGACGAGGGGGCGTCGATGGAGCTGGTGCCGGCGGCGTCGGAGCAGAGGTCGGTGCTGATCATGGACGAAGCCAAGCGGAGGCGGCTGAACAGCTTCCAGATATGCGCGCTGTGCACCTGCTGCGGAGGCCCCAGGGGCCTCTGCCTGCCGTCCCCCTGCTGCTACTCCATCAACTGCAACATACCCAACCGGCCCTTCGGCTTCTGCTCCTTCACCCCGAGAACCTGCAACTGCTTCGGTTGTCACCTCTGAAACACCTCTCTTCCTCCTCCTCCTCCTCAACTCTCTTTCTCTCTCATCTCTCTATATAAGGGAAAGCAAAAAATTACAGCCTCTACTTGTTTACCAGCCAGAATTTATTTATAGATTAGTTGCTATTTTCTTGGTTCATTGAGTGTATCAAAATTATTAATATCTCTCTACGATGATCTTTCTTGCATTGGTGCTGGATCATAGTACATGCATATATGCAGTATATAAATTAGTGTTGTTTTTTTCTCTAAAGGCAATGAAGTACCTTATAACAAGTGGGACTCTTTATGGAACAAATTTGCATAGAGATAATTAAGCTTGCTTACATTATTATGAATGAAGATGAGGGTATGTTTTTCTTCTCCCTCTCCAATTTTTTAAATGTTAATTTGGTGATTTTTTGTTCATGTTTGGGAACTGCAGAAAGGGGAACAGTGAGTGAGCTTATATAAGTGTTTGTTGCTTGTTTTCAATTCAATGAGGCTAACAATATTTGTTTGTACACAGTTGAGTTGTCTGTCTGGCCAACCCAAAAAATGTTAAAGGTAGGTGGCAGTTGGCCAGAGAGAGGGGAGGGGAGCCATTAAAGCCCACTAATAAGTGCTATGATGATTTATTTGGTTGTGTCACGCCTTTGAGGGTGGGCTATGCAGCCTCTGAATTGCCATTATTTATTAGTGTGGGCTATTTATGTCATCTCATTTATTCTCTCCCTCCCTCCCTCCCTCCCTCCCTCCCCTCTCCTGTCATCCTGAGTGTCCATCTTCTTATCATGGAAGTTCTACTATAATAAACAACAATGCAAAAGCATCTGTTTTGGGGTTCTGAACTTCTCTCCACTGCCTCTTCATTGGTGTCTGATCATTTAACTTTATTTTTTATTTTCCAAAGAAGGATAGATTAGGCAGACCCAGGCAAATCAGATCGAATTTGGGTCACCTTTTGTGTAATTCAAATTAAATATTTTTAACACTTCACATATTTAGTGATGAAACAATGATGGACAGAAGCATCTCACACTGAGCCAAGAGAGGCATACGACATTACTGAAGTGAATGGGCATTTTGGAGATTTAGACTGATGTAAAAGGTGAGCCTCCTGTGCTGATGCTTCTCATCATGGAAAGGCAAATTGTTGATGCTTTCTTAAAATATTATTTGCCATTTTGTCTTTTTGGATTGACACAAAGAAATGCAAGTGAGGTGGGGGTCAGAAACCGGCAACTTTTTTTATATATGTTCACTTGTAATTGGTGTTAATGAAGAGAGATCTACAGAGATAGATAGATGGAAACATTGATTTCTATGTGATAAATGTGTCATTAGAGATAGGTGCAAATGCAGCTTTCCCTTGTGAAGGAGGCAAGAAGTTTGTTTTGGGCTATTTGGATGAACTCTTTCTGGATCAAAGCATCAATGATGCATATGGGGTTTGAAGTTTTCAACTCCTGTCCTGCCCTCATTGCATGATGTGGGCTGGGGATCACATGATAATCAAAATGGTAGATAGGTAGGTCTCATGAACCCCACAGTCTAATTTATTGCATTCTGCTATTACTTGCTACATGCCATGCAAGGCAATGCACTGCAATGCAATGCAAAAGAGTTTTCCTGTTTAGAGGGTATCACAATAATAAGAGGCCTCTTGGTGTACAATACATATGAAGATGTGTGTAGTAGATCCACATTCTCATTATGACCCCTCCAGATTTGTAGCCAAGATTGGTGGTGACTGGTGAGATGAAGATGCATTGGTGCCCCACTGCCACCACCAGCTTCAGAAGCTTATTCAACTCAATTTGCCATCTGGTTAGGTTTGGTTTGGCACATCCATCCCTGTCCTCTTGCCTGAGTTACCTCCTCAACTCTGCCAAATTTTAAATGCGATTAGGGGTGTGTGAATTAACAAACCACTATATATTGCAAATCTCATCCTTTATATGTGTGTGTGTGTATATATATATATATAGAGAGAGAGAGAGAGAGTGTGTCAAAGCTCATCCTTTTTACATGTATTGCATTTACACATCATCCAAGTCAATCCTAGCTAGCTTTAATTTTCCTACAGTCTCATTGCTTCCTTGCCTAGAAATATGATGACAGAATCATCATTTTTAAGTGTGAGACTTTGCAAATGAAGTTGATTCAGGATTGCTTGGTTAATTAGTGAAGGCATCTTTGAATATGATAATTGGTTATTTTTCTTGTGCGTGGTTATCATATATAATATGTCATTAACACATGTTTCTTTTTTTTTTTTGTTAATAGGAGATATCTAGGTATAATTAATATGTAAAATAAATATAAAAATGTCATAAATATATAAAAAGTTGATAATAACATTAATTGTGTTGATCATATGAGCGGGTTTGAGACATTTGTTTTTGGGTGTACAATTCAAGGACCCATGTATTTTTTTTCATTACTTAATTAAATGTTACAACTTAAAAAGGAATTATTACAATTCCCCAAAGTTCCGTACCGCGAGAAAATAATTAAACAAAGGCATTAATCATGTTTACTTGATACATGCAACATTCCCTATTTCGTATTTCTCAGCGGGTAAAGCGGAAATTATTACACTCGATTTATTATTATTATTATTATTATTTGTTAACAATGTTTTGAATCCTACCTCAATTAAAAATCTGTTTGGACTCCGAGGCACTTTGCACTACGGGAGTTCCATCTTTTATGAGTTCGAAATTGATTATTTTTTATCACGAGATAGGTGTCCTAATTTTAAGAGATTAATTTAGAGTCTATATGTAATTTTTATTATCTATAAAAGAAGTCCTTATATAAACTCCATGTAAGTCCGAACAAAAAGTAATTTGAATTGTAATATTCTTCTATTCGCATCTAATAAAATTTTGCGTCGCTTTAAATTTAAATTTCTCGATTTTTTTTCAATGCATAATATCTCTCGTACAAAAATCTTAACAACAATAACATCATCATTATTATTATTATTATTATTATTATTATTATTATTATTATTATTATTATTATGGGAAACTTAATTAGGAACTCGATAAATTATGTAATATCTCATATCTAATTGACATATTATTCATTTTGATTCATATGGATTTGAACTACATCTGTCTTATATTGTTCGCTTTAAGTTTTTTCGCATGATTAATTAAAATGCGTATTAAAAAAATGAATGAGCTTGCTACGACCACTTCCCTGTTTTAGGAATCATTAAATCTTATCATGCTAGTAACAAGAATCATACACAAAATCTAATCACAATCTCGAACCAAATCCATGTAATGCATGTTCTTGTAAGTGTTAATTTTGCCGATCCTAGGTTTTACGGGGAAAAATCAAGGATGTCGAATGGGAATAAGCAAAGCCTTTCCGATGCGTTTAATTTCCTATTAGAGAAAGACGACTTCTATCACGAGTTTAGGTCCTTTTCGGGTGGGTCTTTAAAAAAAGTTAGAAAACGGCAAGACCTCGGGGGACTTCTTTTTTTTTCGATTACAAAGGAGGTTCATGAAACTGATGCAAGAAAAGTAAAAAAATAAAAAATAAAAATATATACGTCTCTTTGAGCTCGTGATTTTTCAAAAATCGAGTGATGGTGTGCGTCATTAATTGTTCTTTAACCTCAATAAGCATCCTGAACGCATGGACTATAATTTGATTTTTTTTTCTTTTAAAAAAATGAGTCCAATTGTGTATAACTACACAAAATCGGAGCGACTTTAATGTGATGCTCGTCTCAAATTATGTAAAAAAGAAAAAAGTAACACATGATACGTATATAAACAAGAAACATTAAATAAATAATACCACAACATCGTTTTGGTTTGCAAATATTTAAAATAAAATACAATTAATTGACGAATAAAGCGTACTAAACTTGTCTTCTTCTAATATTCTTCATTTGTTTCTTTAGGAGTTTGTTTAATTTTCTTTATTAAATTATATGTGGATCCTATTACCAAAACACTCCACTGCAATAAAATTTTTTTAAAATTGTTTTTCAAGCGAGAAAACTTATGTATTGCAGTTTGGTCATCTGATAAACATTAAACTAAAAGTAAGAAGTAACACGTTTATTTCCTGGAAAATGTTTTTTCCCATAGTTAAATATTGATTTCGTGATGAAAGATATTTTTCCGATTACCATTTACCAAGCACATGAAAATCAAGAAAATATTTTCACCAAGACAAAGACTTTAGTTTGTGTGTAGGGCATCCTGTTCAGAACGAAATTTGTTAGAATGGTACATGTATTAAAATTTAGAGTTATTTTCATAAATTATTCTTAAACTATCACGATTTTTTATATCTAACCTCAAATCACGAACTTATTTTTTATCCCTAAACTCTCGTGATTTTTTTCACTTTAATTCTTTTATCGACTTCTTTTGCATTTCTCATTATTTTTGCTTTTTTAATTTATGAAAAGACTAAATTACCCCTAGCCATATAATATATGAAATAATAAATAAAAAATGAAAACGTAGAAATTCTTTTCACCAGAAAACTCTTTCTCTGCGTTGGCGGCACACACATAGAAAGGGGGGTGTGGGGGGTTCTCCCCGCCTTCTCCGTCGCCCCACTCGCTAGCTCGACCCCCTCGACTACGACTTGCGTCGACCCCTTCCCCACTAACGACGAGCTTGGAGGATCGCCCCCCTTCTCTATGACCTTTGTCGAGGTCACAGAGTTGCCCCCCCTCTATTTGCGTGCCCACCTATCGCCACATCCGGCAAGTTGCCCCTGTCCGCTAGCTCGGCCCCCTCGACTACGACTTATGTCGACTCCTTTTCCCACTACCGATGAGCCAGTGTCAGTCCTTCCCCGCTACCCTCTCATGGATGAGCCTGCGTCCCCTCCCCACTCCTCGACGAGCCCACGTCCCCTTCCCCCCTCTCCCCTGCGCCTGTGCTGCCCCCCTTTCGGTGACTTTCCAACAAAGTGCTTGCCAATGACAGATGAGGAGAGCACAGTGAAGAGGATGAAGGGTAATTTCGACTTTTCGTAAATGAAAAAATGAAGTTAATAGAAAATTTGATAGAAGTGGACCGAAGGATTAAATTAAAAAAGTTGGAATAGTTTATTGATCTACAAAAATAAGTTTGTCGTTTGAAGTTAGACGTGAAAATTCGTGATAGTTTAAGAATGATTTATGAAAATAAATTTATTATTTAATTTCGGTGTTAGATTCTCTTTTAAGCTCATTTTTTATGTAGAAGAAAAAAATGTACATATCAATCAAACGTTCTCAAATATATTGCTTGACAAAGAATCAACATACAAGTTTTGAACAGTACTTGATCCTGCATGTGCTCAAATTCAAATTCATTTCAGATTAAAGTCTCATGCATGGCGCAATTATGCATGATGCATCTATGGCAAGTCCCATGCACGTAATTGCATCTACATAAAAGGCATGTTTTTTTGTTTTTCCTTTGAGTCTTTGACCAAACTTCTCTCTCTCTCTAAATCTGTCTCTCTCTCTCTTTCCCTATTTTGCATAACTGAAGACAACTTTCTCCATGATCCAATCCCCTGCAGTTAACACTGAAATAAATGCAGCTTAAATCTTGTTCCTTTGCTAATACATATATGGTAACATCCCTTATTTATTGCTCCCTAATTGCACCACCATTAACTGCTCCGCATGAGTTTTAATCCTCCTCCATTGGACTCTTTACACCCCATCTCTCTCTCTCCTCCCTTCAAACTACGAGTAATGCACTACAAAGACACACTATGTGACACATTCATCCAACCTCGCCATATCTGCCTTCCTTTCCCTCACCTCAACAAAAGAAATGGAACATGTTGGCTGCTTCAAGGCCAACATGGGATGGGAGGGCAGTTTCTCCATGGAAGCTTCCTCTTGCTACACCAACTCGCCCCAAGATTTCCCGCAGCTGGGCGGCATGAATGGCGTGTACTCTTCGAGCTCGGATGATCAGCGCTTCGTCGTGGGCAAGTTCGAGGACGACGGCTACGTTGTGCAGCCGCCGCCGGAGGAGAGCTTCCCCCACTACAACGCGATGCTTCCATGCTACGTGCAACAAGGCATAGGGGGTCATCAGATGGCCGATGGAGATCATCTCGGCAGGCTTCCGCTGGTCAGCGCGTTCGATTCTTTCATGGCCTTCGGCTACCAGGACGAGCTATCGAGCATGATGAACGGCATCAAGCAGCCGGACGTGGAGTTGGGGGATGTCAACAAGAAGGGGACGCCTGCAGGTAAGAAGATTGGCGCCAGCAAGGTTCAGAAGAAGCCCAACGTCAAGGGTCAATGGACACTTGAAGAAGACAGGCAAGTGCAAGCTGATTAATCTGCATGCATGAATGCTTCTTTTAGGCCTATTTTGATTCCTTCCTGTTGTAGCATCCAAACAAAATCTCATGAAAATATCCTTATTCAGAAGAAATTATATCTTAGCATTCGATCCTTCGAGTTGTCTATCCAATTATAACGCCCATATCGCAGACTGTGATCTTGGTTTGATGCATGCATGCATGTACGTGCAGGCTGTTGATGAGGCTGGTGGAGCAGTATGGACTGGGGAAGTGGTCTCAGATTGCTCAGATGCTGCGTGGAAGAATAGGAAAACAATGCAGAGAGAGATGGCACAATCACCTCAGGCCTAACATCAAGGTTTTTTAAATTCCTTTAATTTTTCTACTATTTAATTAAACAATGACTAATTGAATAATTGATTGAGTGTAATATTATTGAATTGTCGATATATTCTAGTTTTCTTGGATCTTTGTTATCGGTTTAAAATATAATAACATAGAACCTCTGGATATATATTCTTTTTGTAGACAGTACTCATTGATTTGCACCAGATAATCTAAATTAACTAAATCCAATGAGATAATAAGAGGAAAAGGTAACATATAATTCTAATTCCATGTTTGCATGAGAAAGTTGTTTAACAGTGTGACCTTCTAAAAATTAGTTATTCTCCCAGTGTAGAATATCTTGACAAGTTTCATCGAATTGAAAGAAAACAAAAAAATAAGAGTAAGTGATTAGGAAAGCCATATCTTTCCAATTAAGGAAGAAGGCTGTCTTCTAGCAGCTGATTTATACTGCTGTTCTGTGTCAAATTCTAACAGGAACCAAGTGCAATTAATTCTATGTTCTATGTCTGTGGTGGATTCCTTAAATCATGGAGTTGTTAGCTCCCCGCTTTCAAATTATATTATCAATGTTAGTCTCCCATTTTGAATTTGTAGCTAGTTTGATCCGAGCCAAAACTGGAAAAAAAGTTGAAGATTGAGAATTAATCCATGGAGAAACCATTTAAGCCTAGATGCATGCATGAAATTATTCATTCTTGTTTAACTCTTTCTTGATATATTTGATATAGAAACTTTCAGTGAAGTCTTTTTTTTCCATAAGAAACGTTTGAGCAAAAGGTAACATTTAACATGCATGTATGATACATTAAATTGGCCCAATTTTGAAACTTACTCATATATAAGTAACGCTTGAAGAAACACGTAACTTTGTTTCTTCACGTAGAAATCTTCTAAATCACGCATATTTGCCTTTTTGCATGCATGATGCAGAAGGATACGTGGAGCGAAGAGGAGGACAGGATCCTGATCGATGCGCACTCGGAGATCGGCAACAAGTGGGCGGAGATCGCCAAGCGGCTCCCCGGAAGGACTGAGAACTCCATCAAGAACCACTGGAACGCCACCAAGCGCAGGCAGTTCGCCCGCCGCCGCCGCCGGAACCTCAAGAACCCCAAGTCCGGCACCCTCCTCCAGAACTACATCAAGAGCCTGGGCGCGTCGGTCATGGAGAAGCGCAGGAGCAAGGCGAGCAAGAACATGACCCCCGCCGGCGCCGCCGCTACCGTTTCCACGAAGAGCAAGGCAACTGATAAAGCCATTCTGGTGGCTCCCGGCGAGCTCGACGACGCGGCGGACGCCGTCGTCGACGATGACCACTTGGTGCCCACTTGCGACTTCGGCGACGTCTACGATTTTCTGTTCGAGGACGTGGAGATGATGAACAGGGCCACGGCGCCGGAGAGCTGCTACGACGTCGGGTACCTCTTCGACCAGCTCGGGTGCGGCCGGCAGCTGGGAGCGGCCAAGGGGTTCGATCTGGACGAGGCGTGGGACGTGGATGACGCCGATGGCGATGTTTCCGGCGGAGGTGAAGCAGGAGATGGATTTGGTGGAGATGATTTCTCACAGCAGCAGCAGCAGCGCCAGCGGCAGCAAGTCATGAACGTGCATGCATGAGCTGCTACGTACTTACTACTACAATATAATAAGGGCAATAATAATAGCATATCATAATAACATGCTCGATTATTATTATTGTTATGATATTAGCGGGATGGGGAATTTTTTATACTGTTACACGATCTTTTCTCTTATGAGGGATTTGATTTTTTTTTTCACACGTTTATATGATGTTTAAGAATATTTTATTCACTTGTTCTTGATCACGTATTTCTGAACGATTCATTAATATTCTAATAAGGAATCATTATGCAATCTTATTTTAATTATATGAATTTTTGCAATTTTATACAAGAGTAATGTATATATAAATATAAAATGAAATTGCTCTCATTACAAAAAAAAAAAACTTTTTTCGACGAAAAATTTTTCACGGTCGAAAAACCTTCACAATTTGCGATGAATTTTTCGACGAATTATTTTCCGTGAAAATTTCTCAACGGCTCAAGTCATGAGAAATTTTTCATGGTGTTGATCATGGAAATTTCTCAAGATTTGAATCGTTAGAAATTTTTTCCAATCGTGAAAAACATTTCCTATGACTTAAACCGTCAGAAAATAAAAAATTCCGTCAAATTATCCCGCCTATTATTTTATTCTTTTCCCACTTCTCTTTTTATTTCCGCCTCTCTTTTTTTTTTTCTTTTCTTTATATTCACCTTCCCTCTTCTCTTTATTTTGTGTGAATGTTAATCAATTTATTTTGTGTGAATGTTTTAATATTGTGCTACAATTATATTAATATCTTAATTTGTGCATATTATAATGAAGGCTAAGACCTAGTACAATGAAATAAAAAAAGTTTATCAGAGCCTCTACCAAGTGAGAAGGGGATAGTTGGTAAAATTTTTAACTTTTATTATAATGTTTAGGGTGCTTGGCAGTTAGCACATCCATACTATACATCAAAGACTTTTTATTGCAAGGATTAATTTACAACTTTTCAGGCATTGTTCAACATAGGCTGATTTTCTCTGAATTATCTTGGGTATATTACTGTCTTCTCAGTCTTGTTCGTCGGCGCCACTGGCTAAAGTACTCCCAAAATCCGGGATTTCAACGCTCTATGATTGCAAATCCAGTAGAACTTAATTTACGTTGGAGAGTACATCTTTGTCTACTTCAAATCTTCAGATGACCCCCCCTCTGATCACAGGCAAGAACAACGCTTTGCACATAACTAATTACTGGCCGCCGGGGAAAAAAAATGCAGCGACCATTGAACGGTATGCATCATCAGCAGCTACAAGTTTCAGCCTCTTTGTGGTAAATTGCTTAATCAACTCTTGTTGATAAAGCAACCTCAAGCTTGAGGACGATCACAATTTTGTCAAGCAGACTTTGGCTTAAGCCTCTTCACCCTTGAATATAGAAACACCCCAGCTACTGCTAGGCCAGTTCCTGAAATTGTTTCATAGGGCACAGCCAGTTAAGTGGGATTCATATAAAGGTGGACAACGAAATAAGTACCTTAGTTAAGAAGAAGTGTTACCAAGAGAATTAATGGGCGAAACTGGAGTGTTAAAAAAGAGAACCGAGGAAATTATGACTACAACACGCTTAACACAATTGCCGACAGAATGTGTGACTGGTGATACTCGAGCCAGTACCATGTATGTAACCTGCCAATTTCAAATAAGATCAGTACATGAAAAAGAAAGAACTGGAAACATATCAAGTATGTTGTCTTGTCAAGCAAAGTACAAGAAATGAACCACCAAAAATAAAACACATAAGTCCCTATTTCGTTGCCCAATTCAAGCAACACTTTCCAATTAACATGGGCGTGGAGATTGGAGAAGATATAACTTCTGTGATACATCATGCCCATGGACTATTTTGACAACTGCTTACAAGATACTCAAGAACTTGAATTTATCAAGACTAACAAGTTTTGACTCGGGTTCAAAATTTGACTCTAGAATTTATCAATGCAGAATAAATAATGCCATGAACCTATAAAAGAACTTTAAAATTATAACCCCAGAATAAAAACAAAACAGACCTAAGAGAGTGCATACATCCTCTTGTATTGAGAAGGAGAGTTAGTATAGACCAAGTGTTCTTGGGTATAAAAAATGTTAATAGTCTCAAACTCTCAGTAGATATTCCTACTTTTCACAGATTATCTAGGATCCATTGGCAAGACAAAGTTTTCAACATAATAGCATGAACAATGTCCAGCAAAGAAACAACTAAGTGACCTAACAAGATATATTGATGCCGATTATAGGCTTATGTTTTGTCAAAAAAAAGTTGATCATATCAAAATAAACAAAGCACTGAATGTTCAAGAAGTACTAGCCTGTTGATGAGCATGAAAACAGAGCGCAGCAAGAATAGATCTCACATATAGTTCTCTCAGGTTCAGACCCTGTGAAACCATAAAGGCAACAAATACAAGTCAACATTTTCTGAACAACGTAGCATTTAAATGAGAAACTTAATAAGTATTCCATAATACTGACAGCAGATTGCACAAATGTGGGAGTGAACTTGATTCCTTCTGCAATTAGAGCCACTGGGGCCAACAAGAAAAAGGACATAATTGTAATGACTGAGAACAGAGTTATGTTGTCCACGGACTCCTGTTCAAGAAAATATGATTGATAAGACAGGTTTTAAAACCTATATTAATATATTAAATTTAGCTAACAAGTCTGCATTTCAACAACTATAGGAAAAACTAAGTACTGAGTAAACAAATAGAAACACTTAGTAAGAAATGTCAAGGTTACCTCTTCTTTTATCATTAACTTTTTGCTGACTACGTTACGGGATTGATTGGTGAGGTTAGAAGCCATTGCACTCCAAAATCCAACCCTATTTGCCAACATAAAGGTGGAGCATAGAAATCAGCTAATAGATTATGAAATGAGTATAATTATGATTTTTCATCAAGTTTAAAGATAAAAGTGAGATATATGGAT
This sequence comes from Pontederia crassipes, assembly GCA_030549335.1. Taxonomy (NCBI): domain Eukaryota; kingdom Viridiplantae; phylum Streptophyta; class Magnoliopsida; order Commelinales; family Pontederiaceae; genus Pontederia; species Pontederia crassipes. The sequence continues at coordinate 69,556,158 of CM060189.1, read as the reverse complement.
AACATATAACAAGAAAACAGGTAATTCGGTCTACATAACCAATGTTCAGGTATCAAAAGCAAATTATGATTCTTCTGAAAAAACAAATTTTGATTAAAATATAAATCACTTACCAGTTAAAAGACGCTTCAGTTAGGGATGCAAGTGCAACACCACCAACAACTGGCACAAGAGAGATTAAAACCCACAAAGAAGGCAGCTGCACAGAAATTTACAATTCGCATGATTTATAGTTGTGTTTCTTTCATGTTAATCAATAAAAAGTAAAATATCAGATGGTGGAAAGCAGCAAAGAAGTCTCAAAGCTAAACTACAACAATTGCATAATCAATAAAAAGTAAAATATCAGATGTTTGAAGTGTTATTTTCATCTCAGATTTTTCCTACCAAAATTTTAAAATTTAGCAACAGCCCATTTCCTCCAAGGATACATACAGAAGTATAAAGTGATAAAAGACAACAAAAGTAATATACATATCAATTGAAAACTACTAGAACTCCTATTTAAAAACACACAAGATTTCAATATGAACTAGCATCAACCAATTAATGGGAGACAGAATTATGTCGTAACGCCTAAAGAGTAGGAATTCAAAATCCATAAACAAATTGGAAGACAAAAAAAATTAAAGGAGGAGCATGGATCATCTACCTCCCCAAGGAAAAATGCTGAAAGGACAACAGTGAAGAAAGGCTCCATAGCTTTGATTGTATGGGTGAACGAAACAGCAACTTTCCCCAGGCTCATGTTTGTGAAAAGATTACCCATTGTATGCAGTATAGCCAATGGTAGAATTGCCATAAGCTGATAAAAAAATCGCACATTATGATGTGAGGTACAAAGCCAGCCACAACCTTGATGCAAAATGAATCAATGCAGACAAAATAAATTTTACCTGTGAAGAGGAAAGCTTGGGTCTCTTGCATATATTGCCAAGCCACATTAGCAATATAACGACAGACCCGAGTCCAAATTGAAATGCCGTGATGGTCAATGGAAATGGATAGACCTTCAAAACCTGCAGCAAGCAGAAGACAATGAAACTTCGTTCTGATGTATGCAGTTGTTTCAGAATGAATATCGAACTAAACTGAAACCTCAACTCATGATAACCCACAAAAGTTGTTTTTCTATTTGTGTGGTACACCTCTACGACACAAAATGATTGCAGGAAATAGCAAGAAACTAACGAAATGATGTCTGGTCGTCAGCTAAGCGTTGGTCCCAAAATCAATTAGTGAGGTCTGAGTTTTGATTATATGGATCGTTTTATTTCAGTCATATCAGTACTATGTTTCCACAGAGATGATAATGCTTTGGCCATCTTTCACCCTTCCGATAAGGATTCACATTCTCTCACTGTACACATAGTTGTAAGGCTTCACTTTATATGGCCACCCTCTTCCAGGGGTATTCTGTAGACATGAAAAATACTTCTGAAAGATCAGAAGTCGAGTACTTGATGATCAAGTGAACTGTTTCAATGTAACAGTAACACGCTCATGCATCCACTGCCTCTAGCCAGCACAAAACATAAGTTTCTCATCCTTTTTCCTATAGCCAGCACAAAACAGGAAGACAGGGCATGTTCGTTCTAGGACTCTCGAATTGGCTATATCAGATGATTAATGGTCACAGGAACGAGACCAAAATCTCCAACTTCTTGAGTTAAATCCCACTTGGCATTGTTCTCCGATTCGATTTAATAGAGAAAGCGGAGTTAGAAATGAAAAAAACGAAGAGGGGAGCAGACGAGCACCTGTTTGTTGTAGATGTTAAAGTAGATGTTGGAGAGGTACCAGAGCGCGAACAGCACCCCGAGCTGCGCCGTCCGTGCCACGGAACCCCCGTCCGCCGCGAACTCCCCGACGCCGCTCTCGCCTTCGTCAGGAACGGCGGCATCGGCGGCGGCGGCCCTGATCCCGGCCTCCCTCCGGATGCAGCCAGGAGGAGAAAGATTCAGCCTCCGAGAGGAGGCCGCGGTGGCGACGGGGACGGAAGGGCGGAGGAGGCGAAGAGCCGGCGACGGGGGCAGAGGAGCGGAGCCGAATGCGACGACGGCGCTCGTGGCCTTCCCGCGCAGGTCCCGAGCGCCCGGGCAGGGGAGTTGGAGGAGGAGACGGCGAGGGGTGGCAGCCCGCAATGGCATCTCGGTCGCTCGGCTTGCGTCCGCGCCTGGGCTTACGAAGGTGATGAGGAGGGAGCGGGCGGCGGGTGTGGAGTTATAAAAAGGGAGAACGAGGAAGGAGGGCGAGAATTGCGTCTATGTACAATGAACGTGGAAATTTGAGTCGTTTGAGAGCGGCAGCAGCGCCAGCGAAATAAGAAGAAAAAAAAATTAGAAATAAAAAATGCTGGCCAACTCATCTTTATAAATAAATAAGGTGGTGCACTGGTGGAGCACTCAGCGGGTTTGACAGGAGAATTCGAGTAATGCGACATCCGCCAAGAATTTGGGATGACATAAAATCGAAACTTTTTGTTATGATCTCACGCTTGATTTTGTTTTATTGAATAAAATAAAATATTTATTCGTATCATAAATACAATTCAAAACGTTCCACCGTCCGCTGTGCGACGACACCTGTTAGATAGACAAACTTTAATTATCATCGTTTTTAATGTTATCAAAATCAGATCAGACTGACCACTCCAACCGATTCAATCATGAATCGATCGAAAGTTCAATTCGATTTGATAATAAAATTATTTTTTAATTAAACCGATTGAACCGGTTCAATATGGTTCAAGTTAAATTTTGAAAATAACATTAAAAGAATGGTTAAAATAGGAAAGTTAAAAGGAAATGAATATAAAAAAGGTAAAAAAGAATGATATATGACATGAAAATTAAATAGGAATTGAAATAAAAAAGGTAAGTATTTAAAATTGAATAACATGAAAAATTATCAAAGGTATAAATAAAGAAAATAAAAAGGAGACTGAAATAAATAAGAATAATTTAAGATAAATTTTATTAATATAACATCTATCATCAATAAATAATAGATATTAAATTAATAATAATATATTTATATTTATATGTTAATTATTATTAAAATTTTAATAAATAAAAAATATGTTATATTAATTTTTAATATTATTAATAAGTTATTAGTACAATATTCATATACTATATCATGTAACTTATATTATATTTTTATAATTATTATAAATAATATTATTTTAATAAAAACCGATTCAATTCGATCGAATCCGATCGGATCGGTCCGATCGTAATCTGATAAGGAGTCCGATCCGATCATCAGTCCGGTTTTAAAAATATTGATTTTTAATAACGCTTTTAAAAAATCATTTTTAATAAGGAACTACTGGTTTTTTTCGTGCTAATGAGAGTTAGTACATCTTAATAGTTTTTCTTTTTTTTAGTCTGTTCACAGTGTTGGGCATAGGTTCCGGTCCAATTCGCACGACGTTAAAGATCATATTGTTTATCATTTAGTTCAATTAATCTGGTTAAGTCATCTCATGTGTTAGTATTTGACAGTGATAGATGGGCCTTCTAACAAATTTTTTTTTGTATTCGTTAGGTTGGACTCTAGTCAACTTAAAACTCGACTAATTTTGATCGGATCGGGTTGATGGCTTGCTGAACAGAAGACTCCACTCGACCCTACTTGATCGGTTTCAGGTCGGGTTACTCGGTCACCTTTTTTCTTTTTTTTTTAAAATCTTCTTTATTTTAAACATTTTAATATATATATTAATAACTTATTTTAAACCATAAAAATAACAATTTTTTTGTTTTACTATTTTTTCTATATTTTAAAGGATTTATTTTCATATATATTTTTTAAATTTAAATCTTATAAAGCCTTTGAATTAAATAAAAATAGTTTAATTTAAATAAAAAAAGTAAAGAGGTCGAGTCGATGGATCGGTCGGGTCGACTCGGATTAAAATTTTCTAACTCGTACCAAATCCGACTCTTAGTCGGATTGAGATTGGATCGAGTCGGGTCCGACCCATCGGATCATCGAGTCCATGGGTCAACCCGATCTGATGAACACCATTATTCTTAGGAACTCAAATTTTGATACCTTCTGAGGAATCGCTCGCTTCCTTCAACTTAGTATCAATATGTTCTTTTTTGGGAGGTATGGTCCAATATAATTTCTTGTGCGAGTACATAATATGTAGTAGACATAATTATAAATTAAACAAAGATCACTGAAATTCAAATAAAAAAGTTTTACGCACCTACATATTAAGAGGAAAGATGTCAATGCTATTCTCGAGCTGGATTAGTCAATATTAAGCAAAGAAAGGATGCCTTTTGTAAAGCATCAAAATATACTAAATAAGGTTAACAAAAGATAAACAATCATGATTATCAAATAAATTAATAAAAGAGTTATTGTATCCTTGTTAGGGCCAAATATTATGCTATTTAACTTAACAAATAAGTTTAAACATACATCAATACTATATGAATATTTCTTTTTTTTGCAAAAAAAAAACTTATGAGTTATATTATATTTCATGAAATCGATGTGTCGTTAACGTGTACTTCACATGTGAATTGTTTTCCTTTTTTTTTTTTGTTTTGTTCTCCTACAAAATTGTCCCGTTCACGGGCAGGGCACACACCAACGCCATCCGAAGCATTCCTCCCTCCACGACAGATGTGGCGATGCACGGCGACATCCCACCATCGTCTCCTTCCACTTCCACTTCCAGTAGTGTGATGTCGTGATAGCGTCCATCTCCCTTGCCCACACTATTGCTACCCACTCTCCTCCTGTCTCCCTTGTGGTTGCAGTGAGCCGCGCCCCCATGGCCTCATCTCTTCTCCTGTCCAGCTCTCCTCCTCCTCTTGTCTTCCTCCGCTGCCGCTCCCTTCGCCGCCCCTCTGCTTCCCAACATCGCGCCCGCCTCGCCGCCTTCGGCCCTTTATGCCTCGCTTGCGTTCTCTCGCAGAATCCGCGCCGGAGGCTCACCGTCGGTCCAAGGGTCGGCAGACGAAACGCCGCCGTCGAATGAGGCGGCGGCGACGTCTTTAGTCGAGGACTCGGCGGATTTCACCCTGGGCGAGCAAAAGAACGGGTCTTGGGCCTATTTCACCGGGATACTGGGGGCCGTCTTGTACGCATTGAACGTTCTCTGGATTGACCCCGCCACGGGGTTCGGGGGCAAGTTCTTGGATGCTGTTTCTGGCGTTTCGGAGAACCCCGAGGTGAGTTATTGTGGACATATTCCACTCTCTTCATGGTAAAACTGATAAGAATTCGTGGCTTTTTGTCCTGCAACGGATCCTGTAGAAGTTGATGCTGACCATAAAATATATGTTCTCAATTTGTTGTTGATTCTTATCATAAAAATTCCATCTTTATCACAAAGTTGCTGTCCACAATGAAATTTTTGCTACAGAACATCTCTTGGGGAAAATTGAAAGTGCTGAAAAAACAAAATTATTTTGTACTTAATCTATTAGGAATTCGTTGCTCAACCTGATTTGGTTCAATACCAGAAGTTGTTGTCCTGTTTACTACTGTGAAGAGAGAGGTAGAATTCTTATTTGGAATATAGCTGAATAATGTCCTCTACAAAATAATCTCCTTCGGGTTTAATTTGATGAGTATCTTGTTGGTTAAATTGTTCATCCTTGAAATGACAAGGGAAGAAATTCACTTGATCTGGCTGCATCTAAATTTTCTGACACCCAACAAGAACATGCTTTGCAAAATCCACAACAAATTATGGGGATATAAATGCTACCTATTTTGTAGTTCAATGGAGCCGTTTTCAGGTCATACCCTAGTTATATATTAAGCTTGATTTTTGTTTTTATTTAATCATGTTTTCATTAGATTAATAGAAAACTTCTTCGGTAAGCATTGAATATGCATAAATCTATGAGGATATTACTTTCGTTCCCATATATTTACAGCAGACATTGCTTTGACACTTGATCGGATATATCCTGAGAAATCAACTTCGTGAATTTCATACAAGTTGAATCTTGGAGCACTTTCTTCTGTTTAAAAGTTGAAACTTGGATCTGTTTGATTAAGACATTATTGAGGGGAAGAGAAAGAATAATAAAAAGGAAGGAAAACTAAGGGAAAAGGGAAAAAAAAGTCAACGAGGATAAAAGTATTAACTTTGTTTAAATGAAGTAACTAAGGGAATATAAGAAAATAAGAATTAGATAATTTTTTTGTTTGAACGAATATGTTCTTCATATATGTATTTATATTTTAGTTACATATGATCAAAATGGAAAATGCGTAGAGATTAGTTGTTTCCTTTTATTTTCATCTCATTTAGGTTTGAAAGAATAATAGAGTTTTCCCTTTATTCTCCTTCAACTTAAATTCAACTAAACAGTGGGAATGAATTATTTCTTCTCCTCCCCTTTTTTACCCTCCTTTCACCCTCAATCAAATGGACCCTATCCTCATTGATAACTGATATCAATATGGTGAGGAAGATCCAATGTTAAATAATCAAACTTACACATTGATAAAGATACAGAGGAAACTCATTCAAATTCAGAGGACAAGTGCAATAATCTTGGCAGTACAAAAATTTTGGTCTCTTTAGAAAGAAAGTGAAAACATATTGCTGTAAGATTTTTAGCAGATGGAAGTCATGTGAATATATAGGTTGCCTTCACTCAGATTTCATGATATAATCACATAGATAAGTTGGAATATTTTCAATGACATATTTATTACTGCTCCAGTCCTGATAATCTAAGAAGCGACCTCTAATGATGGTTCTACTTTCAGATGCCATTATAGATTTCAAAGTTGTAGATTAAAATTATTTTTTTCTGAAAAAAATACATAGATTGAGTTACCTGTTCGGTTTGGCCACTTGCATCATTACAGATATGCGGTAAGACATTATTTCAATTCTCTCCTTTTCGGTTTCTTTTTTCTTTCATGGTGCTTTTTTCCTTGATTAATCAAACCTTGCAAACATAAGTATGTTGACTGTGTACGCTACATTTAGATTTTGATGATAGTAGATAGTTTAGACAGAATAAAGATAGTTTGCTGCATTCTAATGAATCCTTCGCAGCAGCTATATTGCATGCATATTTTCATTGTGAAGAAGAAAATTATAAACCACAGGCCATTTACAGTGCAGGTTGTATTATTGGCACTTCTTATTACTTTTGCTACCGTCCACAGTAGTCTAGCAAGTCTTCGCGATGCTGGCGAAAAACTTGTGGGCGAGCGGGTTTAGCGTGTTTTCTTTGCACGAGTGTCGCTTCCTTTAGCAGTCAGTACAATTGTAAGTCCTTTTATTCAATATTGCAGATGTAACAATGTGTCTTTCAAGCTTCACATGTTTTATCCCTTTCTGCCTCCTTTTGCACTAACTATAACTGTTTGACTGCAATGCTAACTGAATTGATGTCTCATTGACAGGAATATTTTATCAATCACAGGTACGATGGAACTCAACTTTGGCAAGTTCAAGGTGTCACAGGGGTCCATGAACTAGTGTGGATATCGTCATTCATCTCCTTCTTCTTGTTATATCCGTCCACCTTTAATCTTCTAGAAATAGCAGCTGTTGATAAGCCTAAAATGCATCTCTTGGAAATCGGTATAATGAGAATCACCAGGCATCCCCAGGTATGTGTTCCACATTGAGTTCTTATCCACATTACTAATTTCATGTTTTTACAACTAAGATTCTAATGTTAGTTTACCCTTTCTACAGATGGTGGGGCAGGCAATTTGGTGCTTAGTTCACACACTTTGGATTGGTAACACAATAGCCATTGCAGCCTCAATCGGCTTGATAGCGCACCATTTGTTTGGTGTTTGGAATGGCGATAGACGACTTGCAACAAGATATGGAGAAGCTTTTGAAGATCTAAAAAGTAGAACAAGTATAGTTCCATTTGCAGCAATCCTTGATGGCCGCCAAAAGTTGCCCCAGGATTATTACAAGAATTCATTAGGTTGCCTTACTTGACAATCACAGCTTTGACGCTGGGTGCATATTTTGCACATCCATTGATGTAGTCATCCAGCTTCAACCTTCACTGGTAGCTGCCCACCTCGTGTTATATAAAACCTACAGATTTTGCTTAACACAGAACTGATAGTATAGCATCATGGATATTCATTTTGAGCAGTAAAAATGAATAGAATTTGCATTAATTCCTTGGATCAATACTCCTATGGTAAAAAATGGTCTCTAGTATGTTGTTTTCTACTTTTGTGTCATTTATGTTGTTAGATACAACAGAAAGAACATAAAAAGATGCCAGTTGAGATTGTAGTAATTGCAGTCTGTCCAGTAACTTTGCTTGGATCCACAACGAGCTGCTGATGGAGCTGGAACATAGTCTCGGGGCGGTAGGTTGCTTGGCGCTGGCGCCTGTTCATAGCCATGTTCATCTTCTAAACTTGGAGAATCATGTCTCTTGAGCCACAAATCCAATGCTGCAATTGTAGCTGGATCAGTTACCAAGTGCTTGGGAAGCAAAATTGTTGTGAATGGGATGGAGTGAATCGCAATACCTTGTCTGGATACTGCCTGTGTTGAATCTTCGAAACTTATCGGCCAGAGGAAGTATCCAAGCAGCCTGTCACGCACAGCAAACTCAATCTTCTCCTGAATCACCTCAGGACCATCGAAGCTGACCCAGAGACCACCAGAGTGGAAGTATGAAGACACGGTCCAGTTATCATACACGTAGGAAGAGGAGGGATCCTTCAGCAGCTCTTCTATCTCAAAGTAGGCCATCAGACCAGTCTGGTTACTCAACTTCTGCTTATGCCCTGCCGCCACCACCGGCGCGCCTAGCGTGTTCTTGGCTTTGTTCCTGAGGATCCAGGACCTGCCATAGAGAGGGATGCCCAACACCAGCTTGCATGCAGGCATTCCGGCGTCCAGCCACGAGGTGACGCCGTAGTTTGTTGAGAAGTGGGAGGCCCTGTCGTACAGCGCGGCGTCCGCTGCAGTCACGTTGCTGCTCTTGTGGTACCCGAAGCAGAGGGCGTTGACCCAGTCGAGGTTGCTCGACATGGCGTCGACCGGGTAGTAAAGGTCGTCGGTCGGTCCGTCGAACAGTTGGTTCGAGAAGTACACAGTGGCCGTCAGAAGGAGGGGCGAGGACGACGTGTCCTGCGATTCCTGCTCGATGCGAGCTCGCCATTCCGTAAGCAAGGACGCCAGGTTCACAACGTCCGCGGGCGCGGCCGGGTATCGCCACCCCAAGTCCAAGCCGTCGAACTCATTGGCCCTGGCCAGATCAATGGCGGAACTGATGAACGCTGCTCGGAGTGTCGGATCTGCGGCCATGGAGGAGAAAGCGGCCTTGGACGCGTCGGTGCCTCGGTCATCGGTGGCAATAGACAGGAGGGTCTTGACGGACGGGCTGTTGGACCTGAGGGTGGCGGAGAAGGAGGATAGAGTGGGGAGCTGGTCAGGACCTGGAATGGCCACGGCCGAGGTGGACTCGTCGAGGCCAAGAGAGTAGTAATATATATGAGTGTAGAGGGAAGCGTTGATGCTGGAAACAGGTGAGTAGCGGTCGGACTGGTGGAACCAGTAACCTGCTCTGACCTCTGGAGGAGCAGCATCCGTGCTACTGGTGCACTGCTGCTGAGCCTCTGCAAAGTTCGCAGCTGAGAGTGTTACTAGGAGGAGGAGAGAGAAGACAAGTGAGGGGGATGATGCTTTGCTGGTCATTTCGTGAAGCGGCGGAGGAGAGAGAGCTGCTGATGGGCATTGTCTGCTGGTGGTGGTGAGAGATGAATGGGGAGGAAGGAAAGAGATGCAGACTGCAGTTGCAGAAGAGTAATAGATGGAGTCTACAGTGTTTGGAGAAGCACACGAACTCTGATGTGATTTTGAAGCCTTTCTGGGCCAGGTCGAAGGTGAAGTTTTATATGTGGTCTCTCCAAAGGTGAATTTTTTGATATGTGAACCCTGGATGATATTTAGTAAAGTTTTCAATAGGCCTAAAGTATTTTATTTTGCTCTAGAGGTTGCAGGCTTGCAGTATCGCTCATTTTCATTTGGGGTTCACATTAGAACTTAGATAATGAATGCAGTGAAAGGTGAAACTTTTTTTAACAGGAGGCAATTGAGAAGAAAGTAACATTTAACCAGGGCATCTCTACTGGTTCTGCAAGCAATGATAGGATTCAAACTTGGGAGGTTGCTTAATTGTGTGATCCTAAAACACACACTCTCTCTCTCTTTGGGCATTGTAGACCATCTGAAAATTCCTTTGTGACAGGAAGAGCATGTGAGGTGGATCCAAAGGAGCTGAATAAACATGTTTGTTTAATAAGGTAAGTCTGCCTGTGGATTCAAATTATCTTTGCTAATGATACTCTGAGCTACTACCCAGTGAATGAGTTATTCTAGGTTGGATCATGCCCTTGGCATGAACCTGTGTGCCATTGACAAAGCTTGACATTAAGTGCTTGTCTCTGGATCAAATGGCCCAGATACTTCTCTCCTATCGTGCACCACTCCTTTGTATCTGCACTGTCAATTGCTCCCTCCCCATGGTATTTTTTTTTTCTCTCTCTCTAAGACAAGGGAGTGTTTGACCCACATCCCATGTGCACCCTGCCATGAACTGGTGACCTTTCCAAGTACAAGGCTGTCCGAGTGGCCTTTTAATGGAGGAAATTGTTACTGCTCCACACACACACACAGAGCTTCTTCTGATCAAACACGTCAAAAGGAATACGAATGATCCTTGCTGCTCTACCATTTTGCGTTCCTTTGCTTGGATTTTAGGATGCCCACATGGTGGGTTTTATTTTAAAATGTCAAGAACCTCTGTCTGTTTGATCTGAATGACAAGTTTTAGCCAAAGATATTATGCAAATGTCAAGAACCTCTGTCTATTTTGATCCATAAGTTCCAGGGAATGGAATACTATGGTTACACAATTTTATTGGATAAGGATATCTGCATAATTGAAGCGATTAATTGGCAAGAATCAAGAATCAGATGTAGTACAAGAGTTGAATGGCGTGTGAGATTTTATTCCAAATCTGAGTAGAAGAATAAAGATCTTAAAAGCCAAATAGTAATAATATTTACTACTGTATGAAAAATTGAGCTCTTCAGAATCTTGGGAACTCGATGTTTTGGTTTTAACCCTCATTGGTAAGTTGATAAAATTTAAATGTAAAGAAGGACTTGGAATTTTTATAATTTGCAAAGGAATCCTAGGGTGGGAGGAACTATTAAAGAGAGCACCAAAATGACATGGAATATATGCTGTGTTGCCCATCACCATGAGCTATACTTTATTTACTTTGATCTCAGAATCAACGCTCTACACGAACGTTACTCTCGCGGTGCAATCAAATTAGTCACAACCTTCTTGTGCCATGGTCCTTGCAGATCAGCCATCGCTTTCCTTGTTGGGGCTTTTCAGAATGAAGGCTTTTGTGCTTTACAAGGAACAAAAATAAGAGAGAAAAGCACTTGTTGTTGTTGTTGTTAATTTTTTGCTTAATGAAGTATTTATTGAAATATTGTTTAAATGATATTTAGTAAGATTTACTTTACGAATTTAATGAACGTCCACCCCACTAGATTAAGGTGGACGCTCCTACCTATGTGTGCCCACATAGGATGGGTGAACGACGGTAGAATGCATGATCATCAGTTCAGTGATGGTGACTTGGTGAGGTGTGGTTCAAAAAGTTGGCCGGTTCAGCGATGGTGAGGTGCAGTTCAGAGATATCGCCGATAGTGAACATCAGCGGTGAGCGTAGAGAGAGCGCAAAACGATCAAGTGGGCATGGTGGAGGATCGAGGGTGGTGAGGTCATTTTTGTGCCCTAGAATGCAGCAACGACGACAACGAGGGTGACAACGATGAAGGCAAGAGAGGTTGAGGGTGGCGAGCGAGGTTGACGTCGGCGGCGGCAAGCAAGTTTGAGGGTGGCTTGTGAGGGCGACGACAGCGAGCAAGTTTGTGGATGACTGACAACAGCGGCAAGCAAGATCCACGGTCGAGGGCGATGCTCAGTTTGCATCACCCCGACTGAATCCGCAAAGAAAGCCAAACAGGTTCGCAGAGTAGAGCTGCACGATTGGCCGCATCCGAACATTCACGACGAGCAGCGAGTGAGGGCGACGACGAGTGAGCTAATGAGGGTAGGAGATTGTCATTTGCGGTGATGACTGCCATCATGTCTAGGGCACAAAACACAGAGTTCTCGCACTAGTTGGGGTGTGGGGGCAAGTGAACCGTCCATTGCCGCTGAACCACGCTTAAGGAGATTTTCTACGCGGACTATCGATCTCCCATCGGATGTCGTCCAATGTAGCAGGAACGTCCACCCTAATGTAATGGGGGTGAGGGCTTCATTAAATTCTTATTCTATTATAATTGCGTAATGTGATAGCAACTATTCAATTCTTCAATTGTTTTCAGCTAATGGGCTAAGGAACTCGGTGTCTATGGGCTCTTATTGTGGGTTCTCTAGCCCATTAATGAAATGGACAACGAGTTCAAGTAGCTGAAAGCCCAGCTCACTTGCTGATCCAACAGTAAAGCAAGTATTAGGAGGAACAAATTTATTTTCCTATGTTGCATTTAAAAAATAAATTATATAGAATGGGACCAAAGTATGAAGTAGTAAAATAGTTCTACTTTTTAAACGCACAAAAAATTCTTGGACAACTTATTTTTTAGATTTTAATCAATCAGCATTCAACTTTTTTTTTCCTTTTATAATTAGTCACATACAATTAATAAAAATATTTTATTTAATAAATTGTCTGAATTGTGAGTTTTTTTTATTTTGCTAACTGTTATAAATCGTAAACAACAGTTAAGCGACAACATAGACAAATTAATCACTAACCATGCATGTTATATAAAACGTGTGTTTTTATTTAGTTTTTATTTACTTAGTGGATAATCGGTATTTTGATTTAGTTATTGACTTTTTATTTTTTAAAAAATATAAATAAGAAATAAGAAAAAAACGCTAGAAAAAAAAGACGTGCCTACTTGTTTGTAATTACTAGTATGTAACCCATTATTTGTAACATTTAACAAAAAATACTCATTTTTAAAACAAAATAGTGCAATGAAACAGACATTAAAAAGTTTCAATATGTGTAATATTATTTAGTGCATCTTATTCTAGGATTGAAACAAATTGAACTTAAGTTTAGAAGTTTAATGCATGCCAAGTTTAAGGTCTTATCACGATAATTTAACCAACAATGTGTTTAAAAAGTATATTATATATTTTACATAATAAGATTATTAATTAATGGAAAATAATTTATTTAAAATATATTTAGATCAGTATATTATTTTAAACTATTTTTTAATAACACTATTAAAATATAAAAAAATAATAAGAAAGAACAAAACAAAGTCTTGCTACACTTAAAAAAAAAAGAACTTGCCTATTCTTGTTTCACGATGTAAGAAACCAAATGAAGGCCCAGGGCCCATAAGAAGGCCGATAAAGACCCAGTCCATTTCTTGTCACACTTGGATTTCAGCGCCTCGGACGTGTCACGGGGTCATTCTCGGACACTAGACCACGTGCGGCGACTAGGCGGATAGGCACCTAGCCAAGCCTGTTTTGAGTTTGCAGCGGAAGTTTTATGGTCGAGACGACTTTACCGAGAGTCGCTCTTATAGGCATTCAAACACGGACATGACTAGAGTGTTGGACTACTCGTCACGAGACCGTGGCATTAGCGCGTTGCGGCACTAACGTAGGCGCTTGGGCGCTTAAAGTCCGAAGGGGCGACGAAGGGACCACGGGACGCCACGAAGGGACACCGATGTGGGTTGCCACCCCACGCTCAAGGCCATGACACTAGAATTAAAGGAAAGCTTGCTTGTATTAAATATGATGAAACATAACATACAATTGGGCCTCGGAAGGCACTAGTGAACTCCTCCCAGTGTACCGTAGGTATAGGAGTCTTGTTACATATTGAAGATGCAAAAGACGTACCCTACGGGAACGTCACCTACTTGGCCATTCATAAAGACGGCCTTACAAGATAAATGCCCTAAGGGCGGATAACTTGGTACTCCGCAATATTACGCAGTGCGGGGCGGCTGCATGTGTTCCATGTTTTCGGCGCTGAGCGGCCGAGGGCTATAAGTTGAGCGGCACTGGTGCCGCGAGGCTTCACGCTTCGTGTCACGGGAAACACCCCGTGACATTCTCCCCCACCAAAGTCGGCGACGCCCCCGACGCCGTTGTCCGGGCTTCCTCGGGGCCTTCGTCTTGAGTCTTGACTTCGCTTGTCTCGTTCACTTCTGCCTTCTTTGCCTTGACTTCAACTTCACCAGCATCACGCAACGCCAGGAATGCCCGCTCCTTGGGGTCTCGCTGAGGACTCCTCCCTCAGGCCTGCTTCGCTCGCTGATCCTTCGTCCAATCCGGGGTCATCACTTGTGCAGCGCCAGTGGAGTCCGCCATGTGCGGTCTGACTTCATCAAGCAACTATCCGTCCATCAAGTCTTTGTTGGCTTCACTTCTCTTTGACTTGCGCAGCGTCAACTTGTGTGGTTTGGCTTCTTTGGGGGTGAAACAACTCTTGTATGCCTTCAGGAATAGCGCGGAGAAGAGTTGTCTCAGGGTCGTGTAGAACACGATGAAGAGTCTTGCCATTCGACCTGCATGACTTGACTCGATGCCTTCATGTTGCGGATGGCCACAGCATAAGGTCTTCCTTCCGTCGAATGCACAGTACGGGACCATCTCACCCTCGATGATCATTCTTGAATTTCGACGGCTTGAAACAGCACAAGCTCTCCGATGTCGATGCTTGTAGCTTGTCTGCTTCGAGTGTCTGGGGTCGCTATGATGAGCGACGAGAGTCTTCCCACGGATACTTTGGGACGCTTCAGGTCTCTTTGTGGGCTTGACTCAACGTCTCTATGTTGCAAATGATTACAACGTAGAGTCTTCCATATCTCTACCGAACTAAAAGCGCAGGACCACCTCCTCCTTGGTGATCACCTGATGTTTCGGCAGTCTTGAGGCGGGACAAGGTTTTTGATATGACAATCCATGCCTTGTCCATCCAAGTCGCCATAGTGGGCGACGAGAGTCTCCCCACATTTCCTTGTGGTTCAACTCGCTGTCCCCAAGTTGCAGATGGCTGCAACGTTGAGTCTTTCTTCCGCCGAGCCTTGAAAATAGTTCCACCTTCCCCTTGGTGGACAAGAGATATCTCGACGGTTTGAGGTGGAGCAAGGTTCTTTGGTATAACATTCCGCACCTTGTCCACTCCCAGTCGCTATAGTGAGCGACAATGAGGGTCTCCCCACATGTGCCTGTGGTTCGACTCTCTTCTCCTGCTTCGATGGGCAATCTATATCTTCGGCATGAGTAGCTTCCTCCTTGCGACTTGAGCTTCTCTCCCCCACCATTGCCCTTGCCCAAGGGCTTTGGTGGTATGGCACTTGTCCTGATTGACTTGGCAGCGTCGACTAGTGAACAGAGGTTGGACGATCCGGTCGTTCCAACTCCTTCCTAGTCCAAAGCTTCTAACCCCTCTGCTTGAAGAGCACCAACACTGGGTCTTCATCCTCCTGGGAACACTGTAGGCGGAGCTCGGTGATTCCTTTCACTTCCTCCTTCAACATGCCCATCTGGCCGATGCTGAACAATGCGATCTTGACCTCCAGTCCCAACTTGTCAGGGTCTGCATAATTGATGAACTGCCAATTCTTCCGTCCCATGTCTGGGATGCATGTTTGCCACATTCTACATTGTCGCGATGGCAACGCCATCCTGAGTTTGCCACATCTTGCAGGATTCTTGGGATATGCCTTCTTCCGATCCTGGGACCTCCTGTGAAGCTTTGACAATCCCTTTGGGGTATAGACGGGGCGAGATCATTGTGCTCGTTCACGAAGAGGATGCACCTTCGATGCTCGTCCGTCCGCGTCTTGGACAAAGTAGTGTCACTGTGCTTGTCATCCTAGATCATACACCTTTGACATACTCATCCACTGAGCGGCTTGACCCTTGCGAGAGAGTAGCCGTTCCGGGCCTTCACTAATCCGGGCGGATGCTTGTGAAGACGCTCCGCTTAGATAAGCGGACTGCGGTTGGTGAACTCGTGGCATGAGCTCCCAACATTACCTCCATCTCCATTCGAAGGGACGACATCGCCAATGTGTCCTTCGAAACTTTCGCATTGCGATCTTTGGAGGCCGCTTCGATTACTCAAGGCGATGTCCGAAAGGAAAGGGCACTCCTTCCTTCGGTTGGCGGCAGAACGCTTGACAGCAGCATGCCAAGGTTCGCCGATGCTCGACGCTCAGACCATTTGCCAAATTGGTCGCTGAGTTGAGACGTCGATTTGCGTTGGCATGTATCAAGTTCGTCCCACTCCTTGATGGATGACATCGCGCCGCTTGCGGGGCGACACTTGACGAGGCAGGCAAGGCTGACAGCTCGTCCACGAGTGTTTGCAAGTAATCAACGCTTTGCTCCATTCCTGAAAGTCATCGTGGCGTGGCAGGCGATGCTGCGGCACGACAAGATGCTTGTGATTGATGCTCCTTGGCCGAAGGGGTGATGTTCTTTGGCCGCAAGGGACTATGAACCTTGATATTTGTCTTTAAGCCAACTTCTCCCGTGAAGCGGTTGTGCACTTCACGTTGCATGACTGGGCATGCGATGCGACGTCACGAAATACCGAGCAGCGCCAGGTCGTCATGATAGTGCATGACCGACAGTCCCTGAATGTGACACGGGTCCTCCGAGTTACACGACGCTCGTGTAAGCGATCTCATGATATGAGCAGCGCAAGACCATCATGCAGAGCATATGGCCACTCTTTGACGCAGCGCGACACTTCAGGATTCCTGACTGTATACCTGGGGTGGTTGATCTGCTCGAGTGAGCGACGCATGACCGTCCCGGTTAGGCGGGGCGATCACTCCGCCATCATGATGCATGACGGATGTTCCTTGACACGACACGGGTGTATGAGGAACATGCTGCGGGGCACGACTGGGCGTGCGGCGAGGAAGCTTGCCACGCATTCCTCGTTGGCGTCCATGATCAAAGACCATGGTACCAGTGCGCCTGGGCGTGGAGTATTTGAGCGGAAGCACATCTCCTACGCCAGGGCACATTACGACGACACAAGCGAGTCATCGTCGCTGGGTAATCCGAGCAGGAAGAACTGCTCTGATACCACTTGTCACGGGGTCATTCTCGGACACTAGACCACGTGCGGCGACTAGGCGGATAGGCACCTAGCCAAGCCTGTTTTGAGTTTGCAGCGGAAGTTTTATGGTCGAGACGACTTTGCCGAGAGTCGCTCTTATAGGCATTCAAACACGGACATGACTAGAGTGTTGGACTACTCGTCACGAGACCGTGGCATTAGCGCGTTGCGGCACTAACGTAGGCGCTTGGGCGCTTAAAGTCCGAAGGGGCGACGAAGGGACCACGGGACGCCACGAAGGGACACCGATGTGGGTTGCCACCCCACGCTCAAGGCCATGACACTAGAATTAAAGGAAAGCTTGCTTGTATTAAATATGATGAAACATAACATACAATTGGGCCTCGGAAGACACTAGTGAACTCCTCCCAGTGTACCGTAGGTATAGGAGTCTTGTTACATATTGAAGATGCAAAAGACGTACCCTACGGGAACGTCACCTACTTGGCCATTCATAAAGACGGCCTTACAAGATAAATGCCCTAAGGGCGGATAACTTGGTACTCCGCAATATTACGCAGTGCGGGGCGGCTGCATGTGTTCCATGTTTTCGGCGCTGAGCGGCCGAGGGCTATAAGTTGAGCGGCACTGGTGCCGCGAGGCTTCACGCTTCGTGTCACGGGAAACACCCCGTGACAGACGCACACCACCGCCATGGCGAAGGGCCGGAACGGCCGCGACGCCCGCACGACCGCCGCCGCAGCCGCAGTTGCTGCCTTGTCCTCCTCCGATGAAGACGACGACCTAGGTACCGCCGTCATCCCGGGTGCCTCCGCGATAACAGACAATGACGAGGTCGCATTCGCGAAGCTCCAGGGCGAGGACTTCGTGTACTTCATGCAGACATACTCCATAGTGCTTGGCCGCGGCAGCAAGAACTCGGATGTGGACGTGGACCTCGCGGCGCTCGGAGGCGGCATGAGCATCTCCCGACGGCACGCCCGCATCTTTTACGACTTTCCCCGCAAGCGCTTCGCCCTCGAGGTCCTCGGCAAGAACGGGTGCTACGTCGAAGGCGTGCTCTATGAGGCCGGGGGACCTCCCATCAAGCTCGATTCCCAGGACCTCCTCCAGATTGGGGACAAGCAATTCTACTTCCTCCTCCCCCGCTGCTCCATCTTCGGCCCCTCCATCAAGCCCGTGGTCCGAGGTGGTTCCCTCGTGGCGCACGGCCGCGCAGGGCCATCGGAGTACCGGAATGAGCACAATGACGATGATGACGAGGAGGAGGAGGAGGAGGAAGCGGAGGAAGATGAGGAGGAGGCCGAGGAGATGGAGGAGGTCGAACATGATGTTATTGTCAAGCGGTCGGGGAAGGTCTTGGAGGAGGATCGTCTTGCGAGGGCGAAGAAGGATGGTCCTTCGGCTAGTGGAGGTAATATGATTCAAATCATCTATTAAACTATTCATACTGAGTGGAAGTTTTATTCTCTCCTGATTCCAGAGATGGAATTGGGGCATAATAATTGATTTCATTTGCGTTTATTGGGTGAAACCAGAGATTTGCATCGGATTTGGAGCTATCTATGAATCATATGCTTTAGATGAACAAATGGTTGACATGCAGATCTTTATCGTTGAAATTGGAAACTTTTGACTGTCATGTTAATGCATTTGAATAGTTTTGACATAGACTGTGAGCTTCATCTTGATGATATCTTTCTCATTATCCCTCCACAGTAAGAAAATCTGAGGCAAGGACAAAGGCTGATAGAGAGGCAGACAATCATCAACTCTTGCAGTTGGAAGAGAAAGATGTCATTTCATCCTTAGCTTCTGTACTTTCTGAAGTCTATGGTCCAGGAACTTGGGTGCCTATGGACAAACTTCATGCAGAGGTTAGTTGATAATATAATCTATGAATTGATTATTCTTTGTGAAGTGATACATTTTTTGTCAGTATCAATTTTTCGGGTGATTCATTTGCGTAAAATGGTAGTTTTCTTTTACTTATTAGGCCTTTTAAGTCCAGGCTTAACTTGGTTCATACCTTGCTATTGTGTTGTTTATGGTATAGATAGAAAGGTCAAGGCCTTTGTTAATATGAAACGTAGTATGAAACAAGTACTTCTCTCTTCACAGACACGCAGGACTATGTCAAGAGATTCATGGAGGCATTGGAGTGTCTCCTTCATCTCGTTGAACTCAGCAGAATTAGAATTGTCTTCCATAATTATCAATGCTCTCATATCAATTGGTGGCACCAAGATCAAATGAGAAATAAGAAGATAAAAGATATGTAGATGACCCAAAGTATTATCCAAGAAATAAGAAGATAACTATTTCTTGGATAATCCTTCATCTTGTTGAACTCAGCAGAATTAGAATTGTCTTCCATAATTATCAATGCTCTCATATCAATTGGTGGCACCAAGATCAAATGAGAAATAAGAAGATAAAAGATACGTAGATGACCCAAAGTATTATCCAAGAAAAAGGTACCAAAACAAGGTTCTTTACCAGTGTAACAAATCCACACATAAGAGTTACAAAAGAGTACTTTTAGTTGTAATAAAATTGTGATGCTTCTTTTCTCATTGTCTGGTCCTTTTATTGAGGGATTACAATCAACTCTCTAATAAGGAAAGCAAAATAACATTAGCTAGCAAATAGAAAAGGAAAACGACCAATCAGATATTTGGATTTTAATTAAAGAAGCATATTTCCTCTCAACCTCAAATCTAGTAGCAACAACTAATCACCAGGGAATCAGCAAATGAATCTTACAGGTTTCTATACTCATTTGAAATTTCTTGAAGTTGCTTGTGCTATGTAATACTAACTTCATTTAAAGCTCATGATCTCTGAAGAATATTTATATTCTTCTCCCCTGGTCTTTGTTTAGCGTATTTTGGTAAAATTTTGCTTCTTGCTATGTCTATGAAGTTTTATATCTAAGTCGTCACATCATTCTATTTACATGTAACGCATATTTCTCTCTATTTTTCTCTATGGAGATAACTAATGAGAATTTTATTCTATTCAGTTATTTAAAAAATATAGCAACATATGGCACCACAGCAGGGTTAGAAAATACCTCACGCTTGAAGACTACCCGACTAAGAGCGTACCTTGGTTTGGGCTACTGAGGCTGCTGAGGAAATATCCAGAACACTTCTCAATTAGCGTGTCAAAGAAGGGGAGAACAACAATGGAGTTTGTATCGTTGGTCACTTAGTTATCAGAAAACAACTCGGCAAATCGAACTTCATCTTGGTTACATCTTACCCATCTTGGTTACAACAAATTTTATTTGGTTTGCTTTTTTTTTTTCTTTCTTTGTTTCGCATACAGGTGAGGCAGAGCCTCAGAGGGGATCAAAATGTAGTTATTGGGCGGGGGATGGGGTGGGGTGGGGTGCATAGGGGATTTGCATTGCAGCCAGTTTTTATATTACAATTTTGGGAAAGAAAAATAATACTATGCTTCAAATTATTTTGGCAGATCATGTGGTCGAATCTTTTGTTCTTCATAACTATGTTTTCTTGTGTTGTATTATTATTATTATTATTATTATTATTATTATTATTATTATTATTGAGAATGTTGTTGCGTGTCTTTTAATTTTGATGTTCTTGTGCAACTTGAATCTTAATTAGAAGGGAAGGGGTCCTGAGACCCCCAGTCATCGAAGACGAATCCCGATACGAGCTAAAAACATATTTAAGACATTGTGCTGTGCGGTTTTGGAGGTCACTGCATTGTGCTGTGCGGTTTTGGAGGCCACTGCAGACAATTATTTTTGCACCTACTTACTATGCTAATAGCCTTTTTTGAAGAGGGAAAAGTTGACTTTGGCAGTCGGGCAGCAACTTCTGTTTCTAATGGGCCATTTGCATTTGACAATTGGAATTAAGTTCTGATTTCACTTAATTTTGTAGTCTGATTTAAAGTGTTCATTTTTTTCAATTTTTTTACGATGACTTTTTTATTTTTCAAACTATTTTTTCTTATTTTCTCTCTCACAATTCTCTTATAAAATAATTTATTAAGGAAATATAAAATATTTATTATAAAGGATTATTTATTACTTATCATTTCATTTAAAACTTTTAATATCTTGTTAAATATAAATTATTAAAAAAAATTAGTATAGTTAAATGTTATATTTTTAACTTGTTTAATAAAAAATTCCAAATTATAATTTTATTTTTATTAATAAATAAAATATATTTTATATTTATAATATTTATTTTTTATTCAAATCATATCCATCCCATTAAAATGACCATTATTTAAATCATGCCCATTATTTTTTATTCAATATTTACATAATTTATCACATCTATTTTTTTTTCTATCACATCAATTTTTATTATGTTTCATTCCATCCAAACACGCACAACTCAAAAGAACCACGGCTCTAATATTCAAACGACCCACATTATGACATTCAGATATCAAGGATCCATGTTAATAAGATGTCATGATATTTGAGTTGATAATGAACACATTATCAGAGGGCTCTACAACAATCTGACAGTCATGCTACAAAACTTTGGAACAGAGGGCTCAAAGTCTCAACATTACTTTCAATTGCTCAGTCATGCTACAAGACTTCGGAACAGAGGGCTCAAAGTCTCAACATTACTTTCAATTGCACGGTGTATCTAGAAGAAGATTTTATGTTATTGACTACTGATCAGTTAGCACTATATCACAGTCACGAACGAAACATAACAAATTATAGCCAACATAATTAGACAGGAAAGAGAACAGCTAATTTACTTCGCTGCTTACCTGAGAAAGTTTTCACTTTTCAGTTTTCCCAATCACTCGAGTATATTGCTGGTCTGACGATTTCCTGATTACCATGGATAATAGTCTATCAGAAAACAGCTATCAATGGCCAACTGTAGAATTTCTTGAATTGCATCCAATAGATTATAGAAAGATGTGTAGTTAGTGCCCATGGTTTATCTACTTCAGATTCGTATCCACTTTGAATTTCCAGGTTAGGCAATCAACCCTATACATAAATATGACAGAGGAATGGATGGAGAGATAACTAAAATGAAGTCACAGCCTATGTATATACATCATGACACATTTCACTAATCCCGAGCACCAAACACATTCAAAAACCAAATTGTTTATTGCAATCCAAATTAATATGACACATACCTCAAGACACATTTTTATCCTGCAGTCATTCAGGAAGACAAATGAGGAGATTTGTGATGAGCTACATGATTTATAGAGATCTGTCTAAGTGATTCCATCTTCTACAGAATTTTGGCTTATTGGCTCACATTTGCCCTAGCTCTGATAGTACAAATGAAAAATTATGATGTACTTTCATCGCAAAGGTGGCTATCTTGAAGTTACTATGACTCTTTTTTATTCAGTTCAGTGAATGGACTCTGGGAATATAATTGTTTCTCTCGGGCACGTTTAGCTTCAAGAGCTTCCTCATCTAACACTTGGATTGGTGACCATTCAGGCAGAGTCCACCAGCTTGACTTCTGCCCTTCCTTATCTGAATTGACTCCAGACAGTGTGTTCTTAAAGGTCTGCAAATAAGGCGTTAGTTGCAAAGTGACAATCAAATGCTGTCCCTGCGGCCGCAAAGGCAATTGAGTATTTGATCGCCCCAAGTTGCCCGCCTGCAATGTAATCCACAGTTGAATAAATAGAACGATAGCTGGTTGACTATACAAGAAAGAAGTCAATAAAGAAATTTCACACCACCAACACATCAGCATTGACGTAATCAAACACTTCTGACATGAAGAATACTGTCTCATCTCCAATCATATGCAACATTAAATATGACAATTTCCCCTCTAAAAAAAAATCATGAAGCTGCCCACTTTCGAATGTGCAACCTGTTGTAGCTCAACAAGACAAAATATGATGATAAAGTCTATCCACCTTGAAGTCGTCCAAGAAGAGCTCCACTTGCAAACCCATCTATCGTAGAATTGATGAGGTCATCAGGTTCAGAAGCTCGGGCATCTCTTGCAACTTCACGTGCTGCTGAAAATTTATGAAGTTTGAAGATTGCATATGCATTAGTTAGCAAGCATTAATAGAAATTACATTAATTAGCTAATAATAATCCTGCCTTATAAATTTTGCAAATGCCTACAATAGTACAATGTACATCCACAATAAAAGGTTATGACTAAAACGAAGTCATAAGCAAGCTCATGGAAGTTTTCTTGTCAAATGGTTCTTTTTTTAGTATCAACTTCGATATCTAAAAATCTATTGGATCCTGACTAGTTCAGTTCAGAGTCGAGTGTTAAAGTTTCACTTCATCTAAATATCAACAACAACAACAAAGCCTTATCCCACTAGGTGGGGTCGGCTACATGGATCATACGACGCCTCGTTGATCCATGTTCATGAGATTCGACAGGGTTTTACGCTGGCTGTCGGAGCCTAACACAACCCTCATCCTTTATCCGGGCTTGGGACCGGCTATAAAACATAGACGGAGTTTCATATAAATATCACTGATCAAATTATTTTCGTCATCATTATTTCATCCTTCATTCAGACATCAACAATCAATTTCACTTAAGTTTATAAAAGTTAAAAGTGTATCAATGCCCTGAAATCATAGAATTATCATTCAATTATAAAGGTAACTAGGGTTTTTCTCTTTTCTCCATCACACTTTTTGTGTGTTTGACATCTCCAGATAAGTCTTTTACTAGGTTATTATATAGAGTTATTACCTCCATATTACTACAGCTTCATTTTATTTAAAAAGTGAAATATTCAATCCATCAGAGTTTGATACAAAAAAATAACTAGGTAATTACAGACCAAATATCATGACGACTGACTTACTCTAAATTCCACAATATCTAGAGTCATCCATGTAATTAGATGTGCCAAGCCCGGATAAAGGAGGAGGATGTGTTAGGCCCCGACAGCCGGCGTAAAACTTTGTCGAATCTCATGAACATGGATCAACGAATGGCGTCGTATGATCCATGTAGCCGACCCCACCTAGTGGGATAAGGCTTTGTTGTTGTTGTTGTTGTTAGACTCATTATTTTACAACTTCACCAATTTTCCACAATATAGTGCTCTTCTTAGCATTCCCTAGAAATTTCATCTAATGTCAACTTATTGAGACTCAAGTGATTATTATGTGAGAAATGTACTACTAGTACAAAGGAAGATATCACTACTCAATCCAATATGAAGATATAGCACACTACTCGTCCATTTCCATGCATTACAACTAATCCTTTCCACAATTTAATATCAAATTCAAAGTCAGAAGGTTAACAATGGAAAAACCCTTAAGGGCACATACTCAACTTCTGTTGCAGGACTACGTTTAAAGGTGTAATCATTCATCAAGACCCCCCTAACAAAAAACGAGAGAATGATCATGCTCATTTTTTTTCCATATGTTGTTGTTTGTGATATCAAAAACAAGGTTTCTTTCTCACTTGTGAAAGATGGTTATCACACATATAGTTAATTTAATACACAATCTGAATAATATACTCAGCAAATCTTCAACCTACCGAAACTTGAAACTTTTGAGAACCTAACCATGCTCCTCAACAATAAGAAGCAACTACATAACTTGGAATAGTTAATCTACAGACCAACTATCATCCCATTGGCTATTAATCCATTTCAACTGTCATTTGTGTTTAACATTGTCATGTATATTGATATTTGGCATATAAAAGGTGGTTTGGCATCAACTAACATTTCCAAACTGCATTCAGGGAGTATCTTTAGTGTGAAAGCACATTATTTTGCCCAGAGTTCTATAAGATTAACATGCCAGATAGTTTCCATAGCCTAAGTTCTTATAATGTTCAAAGTACTTTTTGTTACTAATCCGATATCCTCATCTCAGTTAAATATCTGACCACCAAAAAACCAAACATCATGGTTTAAGTGTTTACATTTTTACTGGCAGACCTGACAGGAAACTAAGCACAGGCTTGTCACGATTTCCGAATTACAAAGCATGTTTGAACATAGGTTATAACTTATTGGTTAAAGCAGAGACTGGATATGAACAACAACAACAACAACAACAACAACAACAACAACAACAACAAAGCCTTATCCCACTAGGTGGGGTCGGCTACATGGATCATACGACGCTATTCGTTGATCCATGTTCATGCGATTCGACAGGGTTTTACGTTGGCTGTCGGGGTCTAACACAACTCTCCTCCTTTATCCGGGCTTGGGACCGGCTATAAAACATAGGCTGGATATGAACAAATTATGGCATAAACTTCTGGGAGGATCATTGGATATTTTTTTACACTATTTTTTGCATAGTTCCAGCATGATAACTAACAGTCCTCTATCATTTGCATGTTTATAGTCATTTTATTAGTGGATTTGTGTCCTAGAACTTTCTTATAATGATCTAAGGTCACTGGATGAACAGACTAAATATGCAAAGTTCCACAGAAGTTATCCCAGCAGATATTTTATAGAGATGAAAAGGCCTTGTGACATTCAAACATGGATTCTAAGAGGAATTGCAGAAGTCTAAGCACACAATTTAACCACTTTAGTACTAGGGCCACACTACCAAAATTGAACAAGTGACCGGAATGGCAAATCACCCTTTAATTCATATGCTTTCATTCCTTCCCAGCAAATGTTCACTTGATTGCCAATCCAGCAACATCACTCTAGTTCTAGTTCTACCACGGATTTTGCAGTCTACTGCTAAGAAAATTAGAACCTAAAAATCACCAATCGAAACTATGCATTATACCCTGCCAACTACCCAACAAGGGCTTAGTTGTAGCACATTACCACAGTAGCAACCGGCGACGATGGCCAAATTGGCGGCGTAGGAGGCGACGGCGTTGCCGGCGCCGAGCGTCTTCCGGTGCCTCGAGACGAGTCCCAGTCCGCCGCCGATCGCCCCTGAAAGAGCAGCAACCAGACGAATCACCCACGGAAGCTAACAACAACAACTATAAATGTCGGGCGATCTGGGGGTGACGGTGGCGAATGCATACCAGCGAGGAGGGTGGGGACGGCGATCCTCTCCTTCCAGCCCTCCGAAGACAGACGGTGGCTTCTTCTCGTCGTCGTCGTCTCCACCTCCGTCGCTGCCGCCGTCGTCGTCGGGTCCTCCGACGCCATAATTTTTGTTTGCCCTCGTTTCCTTTCCGGTCGCTGCTCGCCGTTGCCAACGTCTTTGTTTACTTTGGATGGTTAGAGCGAAGTTTTAATTGATTTTTTTAATTTCATTTGCCAAATTCTAATTAAGTTTTTTTTTGCTACATGTAATGTGTGTATCACGATATCATTTTTTTTATAATAAAACTTATTATTTTCTTCATGTATTTGAGGATCAAGATATGTATTTCTTCCTTTTATTTATTTTATAAATTAAAATATTAAATTTCATTTGTTTTTTTAATTAGGTATTGCCACTTGGAAAAAGAAATTAAGCCTTGTCATTGAGCATTTCTCGGCAGCAGATATATATAGATGAGTGACAAAATGATAATTACTTTTTAATTGTGATTTAAATCAGGATCAAATAAAATTAGGAAGATTGTGTATACTTTTTTTTAATAACATAAGAAAATAACACAGATAAACAAAACAGAATTTATAATTGATCATTTTAACATATGTACACACACAACTACAATGTCCCAAAAGATTTGTTTCTTATGAGTTGCATAGCCTTCTATTTATTACACTCAACAAAGCACACGACTTTTCGGTATCTTAACAGCAAAAAGATATTCACACATGCTAAACTTTATAAGGATCTCAAAAGTTCGACTGATCTAAAAAAAAGTGAAATAACAAAGTGAACAAATAATAGTTCGGTAAGATGATAACTCATAATCTACATGTACATTTAATAGTATGAAAAATTTAGTTGCATACATAATAAATATTTTTCATAATTATACAGACAACACATATGTATTTACTTTCACACTTATAATCATTTAACAATAATAATAATGCAAAATACAATAATCTCGTATAAATGCACGAATTATCAATTGACCAGTTTGTATAGCTAGTAGGTGGATTTTAAATGGTGGTCCCTACAAATTTTAGAGGTGGCTCCCATCGTGACTTCTTACGATGTAGTACTTAACTTCACATGATACTTAGCTCCATTATACCTTAACCTTGTAAAATGAACAAATCAAATAACGATAGGTGAATTTTAAAGGTGGCACAGAATTTAGAGGTGGCTCCCATCATTATTTTTACAATATAATATCTAGTTCTGCATGACACTTAGTTCCGTCATATCTTATATCATTTCTAAGGAACACAATGATGAATTGGATTCTAAAGATGACTCTCATCATCATGATCAATGATGTAACAGTTAACTCTAACCATCTTACATGCAATGCATAATAGAGATAGATTCAAATTACACTACAAGAAAAAGTCATATTTCTGACGGTCAATTTTCGACGGTCCGACATCCGTCTAAAATATCAACATTTTTTTCGACGGATCTTCCAAACCGTCGATATTTTCGTCGAATAATTTTCAACGGTTTTAGCCGTCTAAACTTTCGACGGTGATAAATTCGTCGGAAGATTCCGTCGAAAATATTTATACTTCAACGGTTATGACCGTCGATAATTTCGGCGGTTTATCTAACCGTCGAAACTTCCAGCGGTCTGAACCGTCGAAAAATTTCAACACTGGTTGCGTACAATTATTGAACTTATCGACGGTTTTGACCGTCGAAATTTGCGACGTTCAAAGCAATCGTCGATATTTCGGCGGTCATAACCGTCGATAGTATTTAAATAAAATATTCTAGCTTAATTTTTTTCAACGGCCTCAACCGTCGAAAATGGAAATTTATAATTTACACAAACTATGGATCTGTTGATGTTTTGAAAATTTATTATTATGGGAATTGACGGCTAAAACCATCGATATTTCGACGGTTTGAAGAACCGTCGAAACTATCGACGGTTTTTCCAGCGGATTCGAGCCGTCGAAACACGAATTAATATAATATTATATTTACCTATGTTGCGGCGGTTTTGACCGTCGAAAAGTGGTTATATAAAAATCCGACCGCACTCTTACTTTGAACGTTTTGAACGTTCGTCCGCCGCCGCGCGTTTCGTCCGTTGTTCGTCCGGCCGTCGACCACCTCCGGCCCGAAGCTTCCGCCGCCGACTGGAATCTCCGGCGCAGGTAGGTCCGATCCCCGCCCTCCTTTGATATATAATTTGTCTCTCCGACAACCAAATTCGGCCGCCCTCCGTGCGGCGGCCAGATCCGGCCATTATTCGCGCGCGACGGCCAGATCCGGCCGCCATTCGCGCGTAGCGGCCAGATCCGGCGGCCAGATCCGGCCGCCCTCCGCGCGCGGCGGCCAGATCCGGTCGCCCTCCGTGCGGCGGCCAGATCCGGCCGCCCTCCGTGCGGCGGCCAGATCCGGCCGCCCTCCGCGCGCGGCGGCCAGATCCGGCCGCCCTCGCGCGGCGGTGGCCAGATCTGGCCGCCCTCTGTGCGGCGGCCAGATCCGGCCGCCCTTGCGCGGCGGCGGCCAGATCCGGCCGCCCTCCGCACGCGTCGTGTCACGAATCTTTCTTTCTTTACTCAAAACAATTGAAATTAATGGTGAAGCCTTCCGTGGTCGGAGTTCCCAAAATGGAGTCAAAATTTTTATTTTCTATTCTAAATAAACTATATATATAGGGCTTGTATTAGTTGTAAACCAAATTAACTAAGAACGGATACAAAATCATATCTACAAATTGAGGTCTAAATATATATGTGGCAAACATAGTGATTTTGTAATTCTTGAAACATCAGATTTAAACAAACAAACAAGTTAATTTTTCCTTCTTTTTATATATATAGGTTTCAACTTTCAAGGATTAAACCAATCTATGGGTGTAAGTAACTTTTATTATGAACAAATTGCTTGCCCACTGTTTAAGGAGAAGGCTCATTCGAGGCACATATATCAGAAAAAGGAAGAATCATCTTCATCTTCATCAGGATATAAATTGCATATCTTGTTTGCACACAGTTAATTTCTCAGTGTGTTTGTTATATAATGATATAAATATCATTAATTAATTATTTGTCCTATAATTGATAACCAAATATATCATAGTGTCATAATACTGATCTTTCAAAAATAAAGCTTAGTATCTCATGAACACAAATCATTTTAGGACATTCAACAATCATATGAAAATCATATTCACACCGAATTCAGAAAAGGGTATAATGCGGGTGCTACGCATGGAGGGCGTAGCACCCTCAGACGTTTCGATCTGCTTCAACATATTTGTGATCCACGGTGGACGCTTGACTCCCCGTGGATGAGCGGCTCACAATGCCGAACCGGCCGGTCCGCGATCGAACAACCCCCCCCCCCCCCCCCCCCCCCCCGTGTTCGATCGCATTTTTTTATTGGACCCCTTTCCTCCCCACCCCCACAACCGGCCGCTCCCAACTCCTTTCCTCCCTCATCGACGACCGACGAGTTCTTGCCGATTTCATTTCTTGAATGGTGCCAAGACGCCCAGAGCATATAAACTGCAGATTTCTCTTTTGGTAAGCACGACTGACAACATCCTTCGCAACCCATTACTCTGATCTTAGTATGAGAAATGCGAACCCTAATTTTTTCGATCTGATTATTCACTTCGTTCTTCTTAACTTGTGCCCTAGAGTCCTCTTCTCTCCTGATTGTCTTCGTCGCTGTGACATCTTCAGCAAGAACAATAGGAAAAAAAGAGTAATAGGGCAGGTATGAGAAACGCGAACCCTAATTTTTTTCGATCTGATTATTCGCTACTATGATGTTTCGTTCTTCTTAACTTGTGCCCTAGATTCCATTTGTCTCCTAATTGCTAATTCCATTGGAGTTTGATCCCATTAGAGTTCATAATTTTTTTTCTTGGTGAGTTCATTAGCAAAAATGTGCAAATCACTCTTTTTGTATGGAATTCTTTGTTAAAATGTGCAAACCATTGTTTCTATATCATGATTTAAATTTAGTGGCATACTATATTCATGGATAAAATTCTAATACTGTTTGACATCGTTCCTGTTGATTTCTCAAACCTTCGTTATTTTTGTATGCTCCACTTAGTTTTTTAGCAAATGACAATGCCTAAGTGTCATTGCAACCAAGAGGCTGTGATGAGAACATCATGGACCCAACGAAATCCTGGTCGAAGATTCTCCGGTTGTCGATACTACGGAGTAAGATGCAAAATATATGTTTTCAGATTGTTATGTTGATATTTTAATTGATATGTTATTTTAATTTTATGTTGTAGCAACAAAGAGCGTGTGAATACTTCAGATGGTTGGATCCTTATTTTGAACCTGAATTTGCCCAAGTGATAAATGAGTTACTGCGAAGCATCGAGAGGACGGAAGCTAGAGATGGTGTTAGGAATAAATGTTTTTCATGTTGTAAATTAGTGCTGATAATGGTTCTTATTGTAGTAGTCATGATCATGTTCATATGACATTCCTTCAAATGTATAAGTAACTATTAGTTTGGTTTGTTGTTTCTGAACTTTCTGAACTCTTACGAGGAAAGGAATGGATTCTTCTGCAATCAGTATTATTCGATTCTTTGTATTTGTATTGCCACATATAATCGATGTCCATGTGCAAAGATTGACTTGGTCTTTATTCCAATCTGATAGCCATATTGACTCACTTTGATCTCTCAATGATGATTCCAAGCGTCTCACTTTAGCAAATCTATCTCGATACATTATGTAGTTGTTTGTGCAGTTGGATTCTATTTCTAAGTCGCTTGGGAAACAACATGTCTTTATTCCAATCTGATAACCATATTGACCCACTTTGATCTCTCAATAATGCTAGATAACCCAAGCGCCTCACTTTAGCAAATCTATCTCGATACATTATATAGTTGTTTGTGCAGTTGAATTCTATTTCTAAGTCGCTTGGAAAACGACATCGACGCGCAACCTGAGAACAAAGTCCCATGTAACAAACGTACATCACATTAGCAGCATAACAATCAGCAGCATCACAATCACAAACATACACACACAAATTAACAGTGTCAAATATGCGTTACATATTGAGTGCACCTTTGATGACAAAAAAATGCGTTACATATTGAGTGCACCTTTGATGACAAAAAAATGTGTTACATATCAGATCCAGTACACATCATTACTTCCAAAATGTACCCTAAACCATTTTCACAAAAAAAGTCTTGAATGACCTTCCACCTGCTATATAATCAACACAAAACATGCAGCTAGCACCTGCCACCTAGCAGCTTCAAACAAAACATGCTTCAAACAAAAAAAAGTCTTGAATTAGACCTTCCACCGGCACCTAGCAGCTTCAAACAAAACATGCTTGTGCCTCAAGTTCATCCTTGAATTAGACCTTCCACCTGCCATATAATCAACACAAAATTTATTAAAAAAACAATGCAATGCACGATGTGAATGGAAAATAAAGACCTCCAAGCACAATATATTCATGTTTGTTATAGGTTGGCAAGCTAATTTCATATAACTCTACAAGCATCATATGAAGAGAAATGTAAAGGCTACTTGCTCATAGCACAATTGCATGATAAAGATTGCCAATAAGTGCACAAAATATTGTAAGATGATTGAAGTGAAATAGTACTTGCACATACCCATAGAATTCAACTGATATGCAAAGTAGCAATTGTTAGCAATGCGATGATGGATTTTCTTGACTCGTATGCGATTGAACATCTTGTTGAAAAAAAATCATAAGCTGGACATGTAAAACAGTTGAACATACAAGTGCAGAAAAAAAATCTTTGGACAAGTAAAAAATCATTGAACATACAGTTGGACATGTTAGAGTCTATATACCTTTGTCATTGGACATCTTCTATTATCATGTCCCTTCTTCCCGCACCTTCCGCAACTTTTTTTCTTCGACTCATTCTGTGACATGGATATTTCTACACTAGATTTTATCCTGCCAACATTTTTTGGCCTACCTTTAGCCTTTACACGAGCTGGGTCATGTATAACAAATTGCGACTCTTGTAAGTTAGCAACATTTGAGTTGACGGTAGACACTTGAGTAGTGCTTGATCGACCGATATTAACGGTAGACTTTTATTTGGAAAGCACTAAATTTTTTTACAACATCTGTAACAGGAGACCCAAATTGTAAGTGCCTAGCTGAAATCAATCCAAAATCTTCTATTTTCCAACAATTACCGTAATAACCGACACAAAGATAAAAAAAAGAAATTAAAAGAAAGAAATTAAAACCATCATAGCCGCAAGATAAGAAGTAAACCAAATCCCAATTAGAGTAAAAGTTAGTTAGAGATAGAACTTTATCCCATTAATTAGATTTGACTTAAATTAAAAGAGGAGTCATATAAAACCAAAAGAAAATCATGCCTTAACCCCTTTTCCATCAAACTCACGAAATCTGCCTCTAAAATCTTCGTTAGGTGCTGATATCATCCAGAAGGCAGAAGCCAAACCGAGGAAGAACAAGGACAGAGGTTGCAGGAAAAATATGGAGGAAACAAGGGACGCGATCGTTAGGATTCCGACGAACCAATGCAAGGATTAATCGCGAACAGAGGTGGGTGAATCAAAATCACCTTGCATGACCTTTGAATTGTTCTAATCCATGCCCTAATTGATTATGAAACGAAAAGGATTAAGAAAAAGTTTTCCTAGGGTTCTTGTTTGATTACTGATCACTTGCTGATCACTATATGATTTTAACCCATTTTAGATGCAATTCATACATATCGAGTCCCACTTTTGCCTATTTTTTGGCCAATTATACTTGGAATGCATACATTGTGATAACTAGTTGATATTCCTCATTTCATACTTAATTCCATGTGCATAGAGGTTCTGAAATGCCAAAATCCATTAATATTTAAATTCTATGCCAAGTTATCATTTTGAGGACAAGTTATCATTCCTAAGTGTCAAGTTATCATTATTTTGAATGAACTTATTTTCAATGGTTTTCTTGCCCTAAATCCATCATTATCATGTATAAATCATATTTGGATAGTCACATCTCAACTTGTGCAAAGTTTTAAGTCCATTTGATCAAGTTATCATTTTTCAAGTGCCAAGTTATCGTTAAAGGGCAATTCTGTCATTTCGACATGCAAAACCATTAATTCTGCACAAGGACCTTAAGCAATCATCTTATTATTGTTCTAACTCATTGCTGGTCAAATTTCATCACATTTGGATAATCAAAACTCAAGTTATGACAAGTTATCGTTTTTAAGTCATATAAGTTATCGTTTTTGGGGCACTCAAGTTATCACTTTTAGGAATCTCATTCATATTTGATTTCTGACCTCACTCACTTGTCACTCTAATCAATTTGATGCCTGAAATGCTTTGAACCACCCATATTAGGACATTTTCCAAGATTTTCATAAAGTTATCATTCCGGGCCCCTTAATTCATTAATTTTGATACAAGTTTTCATTCCTGCACAACACCTAATACCATTTGATATCTGAGCTAGCAACTATCATTATCCTAATCCTTATTTGTCAAAATACCATTCAAGGGCTTTGATGCTTGCTGTTTGGGGATTTGTAGCAGGGAGAAAGATGGCCAAAAAGTGGAAAAAGTAGGGGGGAACCATCTACTTTTTCCTGCACCAAAAAGGAATCTGCAGCTGGAATTTCAGAGGGGTGGACAGGTGGCTGCAATCAGGAGGATTAGAACATTTAGATGCTGATCAAAGGGTGGAAAGGAGTGATATATAAGCTGGATTTTTCTGGAGGAGAGGGGGGCTGGTCATTCAAGGGTTTGAAGGCAAGCAAGGCTGGATTGATTCTGGTGGAGGAGCTGCTGGCCAGGAAGCTTAAAAGAACCATGAATTGTATCTGTTTCTTATCCCATTTGATGTCAAATCTTATAAATATGAGGAGCTAAACTCCATTTCTTCTAGGATAGGGTAGTAGTTTAGATTATTTTTGGATGGATATGGACTGTTTTATAATTCCTGCACTGAATCATTTGCTGATTTTCAAATTTCAGAATTTTCTAATGTTAGTTCTTGCCATTGTTGGATCCTATTGTAATCTATAGCTGAGAAGTTATCATTTGATCTATCCCTAGTTTAGAAATGGATTAGAAATCAATGCCAAGTTCTTTATTCCAATTTAATTGAAGTGTTGATTTCTGAAATTTAGATTTCTGGTTTCTATTTTTCTGAATTTCCTGAACCAGAATTCCTGGACCTTTGAATCTGTTTGCCATTGTGGATTTGATTAATAGAGCAACTAGAAGGTTGATATTGTCCCAAATCTTGATCAGAAATGAATCAAGATTGTTTGGCATTCTTTATGATTCAAATATGTTTATTGTTCATAATCTGATTTTTAAAAATTGAATTCTGATTTCCTGATTCCTGAATTTTCTGATTTCTGTGGATATCAGAATCTGTTCTTCATTTCTAACTTGGTTAATTGAGTCCTTGGGATGTTGGTATTGTCCCTATCTTATTCAGAAATGAATCAAGATTGTTTGGGCAATCATTTGACTCAAAACCAGAATTTTCCATTGATTTTTTAATAGAAATCAGAATTCTAATTTTTCTGATTCCTAATTGGAATCTGATTTTATCAATTGAGTCCCCTGAATCATTCCCTTCACTGATAAGTGAACT
Organism: Pontederia crassipes; assembly: GCA_030549335.1. NCBI lineage: Eukaryota > Viridiplantae > Streptophyta > Magnoliopsida > Commelinales > Pontederiaceae > Pontederia > Pontederia crassipes. The sequence continues at coordinate 69,521,319 of CM060189.1, read as the reverse complement.
TTAGGGATGTCTTGTAATCCAGAGATGGGTCAAGAATCAATTGGTAAGTCAGGTTTCCATTGGTTTAAAATTCTGATTTCTAAATTACTGAGTTGCTGATTTTTTTTTGGTTTCCTGAATTCCTGAAGTCTGAAAATCTGATTTCTTGGGCTTTGGATCTGATTGTCATCAAGGATTGGATTAATTGAATAGTTGAGAGGCTAATATATGCCCTGATCTTATTCAGAAATGAATCAAGATCATTGACAATTCAGAATTCAAATCTGATTTTTGCAAAATCTGATTTCTTAGTTTGATTCTAATTCTATTTTCTGATTGCTTGGAATCTGATTACCAATTGTTAATTCCTATTTTATTCAAATCACTGAGAGGTGTACTCTAGGAATCCCTTGCAGTCCAGAGATGGGTCAAGGGGCATTTGGCAAACTTGAATTCCATCAATCCACATTGCTGATTTTTTCAGAAATGCTGATTTCTATTTTCTCATTTAATTAACTTCTGATTTCCATTGTCAACCCTCATATTAATTCACTACCGAGAGGTAGTCTTAAGGGCTTCTTTAAGATCCAGAGATGGGCCAAGGAGCAATGGGAATTATGAACTCATGTGGCCATATGGTTTGCATTTCCAATTGAGTGTGTTTGTGTGGATTCCAATTTATTTTGCAACCGAGAGGTTGACTTTGAATCCCCCTTGAATTCAGAGATGAATCATGGAACACAAGCACTATTATTGAGTATATTTTATCCTGGTTTGGTTGATTGGAATGATTCCATCTTTTTATGATTGCAAATGCAAGTTATCATTCCAAACTTCCTTGGATTGCAAAAAAATCAGCATTGAATCTTCCTTTTGAGCCCAATGATAACTTGATTTTCAGTGAGGACCCTCTTTTGATTCAACCTAGCTAACAATTATATAATCATATATTGCTTAGTTAGAGGCCAATTGAGCTGTGGGAACAGCCATTTTCAAGTTGAATCAAAAGTTGGATATTTAATGATAACTTGTTCCATTCCATCCTTAATTAATTTAGATGAACCCCAAATCCTAGAAGAACCTTCTTCATAGATAGTTAAACCTTTTTAGACTTCATTCTAGCATTTATAATTCAGTTTTGATAAATTTCCAAAACCCAAAAATCTGTTATCATTTCACTTTCTATAAAAAAAAATCTGTTTTCACTATTCATTAAAAATCTATTTTTAGCCACTTAAGTAGAACTAATCTAAATTGTTTTAGGGTGTCTTAGACTTCAAATTCTTGTGGATACGACAACCTGAGTCTACTACAACTTACCTGTGCACTTGCAGCTAGTGAGTTGGGAGACCAAAAAAATGAAAAATTGACATTTTCTTTAATTTCAGCAAGTTATCACTAGAAAACCTAAATATCACTATCAATTACTGAATTCTTGTTTGAACTGTTTGATTCCTGATTTTCTTATTGTTTGAATTAATTCTGTTTGTTCTACTATGTGTGATTGATTGTTATGAGTTAGGAATTAAATTAGAATGAGTTGATGTTAGAGATTTTTAGGAAAAGTCAAAGTCTGCAGCTTTTCTGGACGCCGACCGGTCGATCGGTCCGCAGGCGTTACCAAGAACCGGTCGACCGATAACTTGCCTATCACCATTTTTTCTGCGTACGTCGACCGGTCGACCGATCCCTGTCACCGGTCGACCGATCCATACCCATCAGTCAACCGTTCAACTGAACGGATCAACCGACCCGATTAGTCCGAATTAGCCAACCAGTTGACCGATCTTAATAGATCGGTCGACCAATCAACAGACTACCGGTCGACCGTTCCCCTGAACCGGTCGACCGATTTCCAGAAATCTTTTTATTAGCTTTATTAATTATTTCCCTTTTTATCCCAATATTACCTATATATAGTTTATCCTATTTTTCTGACCCCACAGAGATCCCTTACTGATTCTCAAGATTTATTTTCTTATTGATTTATTCTCTTATTGATTTATTTCTTATTGATCTTATAGAATCCATTGAACAAAGAACAAAGAACAAAGAGCTACAAATTGTTAAAAGCGATTAATAAGTTCAGATGAAATATTAACGATGGGTTGCCAGTCCAAGCTAAGTGCAACAAGATAAGGGTAGCTCCCTTGGTCATGGTTTGATCACCCGCACAAGGCCGTATCATTTGCTCGGCATATCCCAAGATTTAAAGGCATCTAAAGTCACCTTGATTTCTAATAATAAACCAAGATCAAGAAGTATGATTAAGTCAAGTCAAGTTATCGTCATGATTAAGCCAAGTCAAGTTATCGTCGTGATTTACAAGTATGACATGATATCAAGTTACTATGCATCAATTGATTCTCATGATTTATGATGTTACCATGTTCGAGTTCAAATTAAGCATGATTATATATTTCTTATTATTTCATTCATGTTATGCATTATATATCATGTGGTTCCTCACTAGGCTTAAAGCTTACGGGAGGGTCTCCTCATCTGTGTCTAATTTCCACAAGACCAGGTCAGTGACGTGGTGGAGTAGGCGTGTGGTGATGAAGCTCTGGCGATAGGATAGCACATGAACCATAGGGCTTTTTGGAGTGTTTATTAGTTTTCATTTACCTTTCGCATTTTAAATTCATGATGTAAAATTTATTTTATTGCTTAGCAATGATATAGCCACTTTTAGACTTCTGCATATTTAAGTTATCTTTTTCTTTATTTCTTTCTTCCGCTGACGTGTCTCGATTCTTGACTGAGATATGGTCAATATTATGGTCAAAGTCATAGCATGCGTAGCGTCTCCAAGTTGGTCTTCGTCATGTGGCGGGGGTCGATTTGGGGGCGTTACATTTATAGTATCAAAGCCTAAAGTCAGGACTCTCTTGACGTCCTAGTGTATAAAATAGTATGGTATTGGTTCATGTGCTATCGTCGAGCAGTCGCCACACCCTCCACTGTAAAGTACAAGTAAGATATTTCTTGCTTTATGTTATTCTTTATTGATGTATTCATATATATATTTCATATGAGTGGTTGATCCCTAAGGAGGCTATTCTGCATGATAGGGTTATAAAGGTAAATGATATTAGTGATTATACGAAAAAGGGTTATAAAGGTTACAAAAAGTGGGAAAGAATAAGTAATGCATGTGGATAAGTATTACCTATACGAAGAATCAGTCCTACAAACATTTAAGGAATAAAATACAAGAAACAATTCTGTTTCTTATAAGTCATGTTTTTCTATCTCTTCCACGATCGTCCTACTCATGGACTTCTTCTGCTGACTGCAGCAATATGAAGAGGAAAATGAGTAGGTTTAACATTTACGAAGAGATATAGATTTAGGAAGAAAGGAGGGAATTATAGGAGTAAATAAAAGATTTGTCTTACACAACAAGTATGTGTGAGATGGTTCCAAATAGTAGAATTGAATTTATAGGTGAAACCAAGCATGCTTAAGTTATGATTTATTGTGATGACTATGTGGTTCTATTAGTTTACCAAGATAGGAGTCTAATGAATTGTTTTATAGTTTTATATTGATAAGTATGAACCTGTAACGCCCATTGTGCCTTAGATTTCATATGGCCCATATATTAGGTTAATAAATGTCATAAGCAAATTCAAATTAGTCATACGAATTTCTAGTTGGATTACCTTATATTGATAATAGGAATTAGAATTATTAATCACGTTCAAGCTATGTAATATTAAAATAGACAAGGGTTCAAGTATCAGAGAATTGCCCAAGAAACATGTATAATGTATGGATGGATAAATATAGAAATTTAAAAGGTTCAAAAGTCAAATCGGTTTGAATAAAGGTTAGAAGAAAATTATCAATAAGTAAGTGGTGGTCTGATTTAATTAAACATGTAGATCTAGCATACTCATACACATATGCATATATAACATAGTATATTTATAAATATATAAAATAAATAAATAAATAGATTTAAATTAAATTAGTTTAGTGTATAGTAGACTTGAAATTTTATTGATAGAAGTAATTTTTATAACCATAATTAAAGAATGAATTTTCTATTATCGCAATATAAATATAATTCCAAATTAAACTAATATGCATGGTTGATAAAAGAATTATATAAGAACAAGCAATGCATGAAAGGGTTAAATGAATGTGAGAAATTTTGAAAAGATTTAAAGTCTCTTAATCGAAACATGCTTAAGAAAGATAGGAGACCCAACCATTAAGTATTAAAAGATCAAAACACAAAGTGAGAAAATTTTTAGAAAGTAGGGGGGGTTAAGGTAAACTATAAAGAATTGTCTCCTACAAGATTTCTGGAGAAGCAAGTATGCACTTGAGAAGGATGATTATGAAGTAAACTATTGATCCTTGCACGACATAGGCTACCCGATAAGGACGATGACCCTATGAAAATAACTTCATACTATAAAGTCCATTCTAGAGATACTAATGACGATTGAAGATAAGATATTTTCTTCACATCGGTTAGAAACTTCTTAAGAGAATTATGATAGGATTCTTATTTGAATTTTTCCTTTTAACATGTATAAGTATTATGCAAAAAGAAGAAGATAATTATCGGTATTCAAATCATCTAAAAGTTATCATTAGAAGTTGAGTGTCATATCGACATTCTTTCAACCATGACCTTGATCTCCAATGCCCCATGACACATGAACTGAGAAGATAAATTTAATAACTTTAAGACAAGGGGTTCATGAGACCCAGGGTCTCATTCCTAGATGTTCCACTTCTTTTGGTAAAGAAGAATAATGACTCTATAAATCTAGAAATTTATTAATAAGTTGTTAAGTTAAACAACTATTAAGACATAAGTGTCTGTTATTAGGCAAATGATGACATATTTAAGACTAGGTGTTCTCAAGATCGATCTAGGGAGTGAGTACCAGCAATTTCGAGTGGCTGAAGAAGATGTAATGAAGATAATTCTTCTGACAATGAATGATCACTATAAATTGAGTGATGCCATTGGACTAAAGAATACTCCTAAAACTTTTAGGTCCTCATGAACATTGTGTTCAAACTATGTCTACATTTATGTAGAAAAGATTGAAGTATTCATTGATCAAAGGAGTCTTAGGTATGCTTTCTTTTAGTAGTACGCTAATATGTGATAATGAAGATGACATAAAGTTTGAAAGATTCTGAGTTCTCCGTGAAGTACCATTTTGGTAAAAATGAACTCGGTTACACATACACTCAAACCAAGTGATGCTCGCTAGGCTTCATGAGGCTGCGTATGAAATGTTGGAGGAACTAATCATGTAGAATCCAAATTATGAAGTCCTAAAGAGAGCAATACTAGATGAATAACATAAGCCTGGGTTGCGATCCATTTAGGAATGTCTTATAAGAAGTATTAGAAGAATATTATAAGTCTGAGTTACGATCTATTTGGGAAGTATATTGATATATAAGAGTGAACAAATAGTAATGACATGAAATATGGAGATACACAATATATATATATATAATATGTCCTAAGTACTCAGCATGTTGATGGGGAAAAAGTAGAGCATCAGAAATCCTATGACAAGATGATGCATGACGTTAAGAATTCGTAGACCTCACCTTCACAAAGTATCCAACACATATAGTGGAACGCAAGCTTGGCGTTTCCATCACGGTGATGATGCAACATGGGAGTTCGAGTTGGAAATGCGTCAAGAATTTTCTCATCCTTTCGGTAAGCCCTCTACTTAATGCAAAATTCAAAGATGAATTTTTTTAAAGGGGGTAAGAATGTAATAACCGACACAAAGATAAAAAAAATTAAAAGAAAGAAATTAAAACCATAACAGCCGCAAATAAGAAGTAAACCAAATCCCAATTAGAGTAAAAGTTAGAGATAAAACTATATCCCATTAATTAGATTTGACTTAAATTAAAAGAGGAGTCCTATAAAACCAAAAGAAAATCATGCCTTAAACCCTTTTCCATCAAACTCACGAAATCTGCCTCTGAAATCTTCGTTGGGTGTTGATATCATCCAAAAGGCAAAAGCCAAACCAAGGAAGAACAGGGACAGAGGCTGCAGGAAAAATAAGGAGGAAACAGGGGACGCAATCGTTAGGATTCCGACGAACCAATGTAAGGATTAATCGCGAACAGAGGTGGGTGAATCGAAATCACCTTGCATGACCTCTGAATTGTTCTAATCCATGCCCTAATTGATTATGAAATGAAAAGGATTAAGAAGAAGTTTTCCTAGGGTTCTTGTTTGATTATTGAATTCTTGTTTGAATTGTTTGATTCCTGATTTGCTTATTGTTTGAATTAATTCTATTTGTTCTACTATGTGTGATTGATTGCTAGGAGTTAGGAATTAAATTAGAATGAGTTTATGTTACTAGCAACCGATCGATCGATAACCTACTTACCACCATTTTTTCTGCGTACATCGATCGGTCGACAGATCCCTTTCATCGGTCGACCGATCCATACCCATCGGTCGACCGTTCAACTGAATGGATCAACCGACCCGATTAGTCCGAATTAGCCAACCGGTTGACCGATCTTAATAGATCGGTCGACCAATCAACAGACTACCGGTCGACCGTTCCCCTGAACTGGTCGACCGATTTCTGACCCCAATATTACATATATAGTTTATTTCCCTTTTTATCCCAATATTACATATATATAGTTTATCCTATTTTTCTAACCCCACAGAGATCCCTTACTGATTCTCAAGATTTATTCTCTTATTGATTTATTTCTTATTGATCTTATCGAATCCATTGAACAAAGAACAAAGAGCTACAAGTTGTTAAAAATGATTAATAAGTTCAGATGAAATATTAACGATGATTGCCAGTCCAAGTCAAATGCAGCAAGATAATGGTAGCTCCCTTGGTCATGGTTTGATCACCCACTGACCCGCACAAAGTCGTATCGTTTGCTCGGCATACCCCAAGATTTAAAGGCACCTAAAGTCACCTTGATTTCTAATAATAAACTAAGATCAAGAAGCATGATTAAGTCAAGTCAAGTTATCGTCATGATTAAGCCAAGTCAAGTTATCGTCGTGATTTACAAGTATGCCATGATTTCAAGTTACTATGCATCAATTGATTCTCATGATTTATGATATCTTTTTATTTTTATTATGATTTATGATGCTGCCATGTTCGCGTTCAAATTAAGCATGATTATATATTTCTGATTATTTCATTCATGTTATGCATTGTATATCATGTGGTTCCTCACTAGGCTTAAAGCATACGGGAGGGCCTCCTCCCCTGTGTCTGATTTCCATAAGACCAGGTCAGTGACGTGGTGGAGTAGGCGTGTGGTGATGAAGCTCTGGCGATAGGATAGCACATGAACCATAGGGCTTTTTGGAGTGTTTATTAGTTTTCTTTTGCCTTCCGCATTTTAAATTCATGATGTAAAACTTATTTTATTGCTTAGCAATGATATAGTCACTTTTAGACTTCCGCATATTTAAGTTGTCTTTTTCTTTATTTTTTTCTCCCGCTGACTTGTCTCGGTTCTTGACTGAGATATGATCAATATTATGATCAAAGTCATAGCATGCGTAGCGTCTCCAAGTTGGTCTTCGTCATGTGACGGGGGTCGATTTGGGGGCGTTACAATTACTCTGCCATGCTAACTTTTGGAAGGGAGTTATAACTTGTGCAGAAAGGCATGAGTCATCATAAATCACATTAGCATTTGTATACCTTGCATTTATTGTCTACCGATGAAGGATATAATTCTTAGGTAAATGTCCAATTCCTTTTTTACTAAGAATGCATAAAATAAGGCAACAAAAAATTCCTTCTTGTTCAAATTTTTTGCAAGAATATTTTATGAAGATGTCTCCATGCTGGCTGAATTCCACAATATTTTTGCCCTCGTCTTGTTTTTCTATTGGACATACCGAGTAAATAGACTTTTCTTCATCTTTCAAAACCTTATGCCCAAACAAGTCAAAGGATTGTGCATATTGTTCTTGAAATTTGCAAAATATATTGTGTGTGTATATGTTGCCAGTGTGAACCTCTAATTGATTTCTTACTACATAAGCAGGCGTAGAGTTCATAGTGAAAAAATCTTCCCTTTCTTCAAGACCACGATGACTTTTGATAGCTAAATCATATTGTTTTATAAAATCTGAGATCGATGTATTTGCATTGATAAATCCATCAAAAAATGCATTGATTCTTTCTGCCCTCTATGTGGTGCGCATACTGCAGTAAATAGGTCTTCAAAGTATAAAGGAATCCATTGTCTACACTTGTTATGCGTGCTCTCTAACCAATGGCCATATGGAATATCAAATTTTTGCTTCAAAATAACCCAACCCTCTTCAAATTCATTTACACTGGATGATTCATACAATCATTTACTGTAGTCCTCTTTGAAAGTGCCTCGTGCATATAAATCTTGTAGATGAATCATTGCATTTTCCTAATGTGCCAAGTGCAATATATATGCTTTGTATGTGGGAAGACTTTATGTATCGCATTTCCCATTGCAATATCTTGATCAGTAATAATGCAAGCAGGATGCGTTTCGCTCATGCACTCTGACCATTTCTCAAACAGTCATACGAATACTTCTTCTATTTCATCTGCAAGTAATGCACAATCGAATAAATAAGATCTTCTATGATGGTTAATTCTAGTGAAAAGAACAAATGGCATTCGTAAGTTGTTTGTTCGATATGTTGTATCAAATACAACATCGCCAAAAGTAAGATAACTGTTCCTTGATCTCCCATCGGCCCAAAAAAGTTTATAACTGTGTCATTTGCATCAAACTCCCACCTGTGAAAGAAGCCTGGATCGACACTAATCCTACTCTGAAAAGAAGATACGATGTTTAAGCATTCAAATCCAAGATTACTTTTTCGCCTTGATCTCAAATGATCGATGCAATTCTGCGCTGTTAAAAGTGGCTCACTAGACATATTAAGAGCTCTCGCAATTCTTGATGGACCCATGCCATATCCATACAAATTGACAATAGCATCTTTTGAAGTTTCTGAAATTCCTTTCTGTGAATGCAAGAATTTGACTTTTGATGGAGTTGTTAGCGGATGACTATGTTCTTCTTTAAATTTTCTTACTTCCCACTTCCCATCCTTCCTTAACCCAATGTATAAATGAGCAAGACAACCTTCCCTAACTTCCATCCTTTGTTTAATTATCTTTCCATAATCTTCCTTTAGATTTTTATGCCCTTCTTTGGAACAAACAAAATGTTTACTTAGGACATTTCCTGTACTTTTTGACTTGTGAGAAGCATGTTTTCTCACTGAAAATTCCACTAATCTAGCATACATATTATAATATTTGCATACTTCATCGTCGGAGTCAAATGTCATGCCAATCTCGGGCTTTTGTAGTTCAAATGATTTCACCGAGTTAGAGCATGGAAATTGTTCAACATCCATTTCCTCATTGCTTCCTTCTTTCGTATCTTCATTATTCAACTCTTCATTATTAACAATATGAGTTGCAATTTGAATAGACTCGGCTTCATATTCGTTCATGTCCATAAACACTGAACAATCTAAAGATACAATAGTAAGGTTCTAAATTCAGAAACATTCAGCATAGAGTAGCAATGTTCTATAGTCAAAAGCATTCAACAATCTAAGCATTCAGCAATAGCAATGTACTACTCAAACTCCTACACATCCTAAGCATTCAGATGTCTCATGCGTGCTTAAATCAAAATACTATACATTGATTCATGCACATGATGTATTGTACACGAGCGGTGAGAGTAGTTTACTAGGGATTCATCCACAAAACAATTGCAATGTGAAAAGCTTACTAAAAAATTGCATAGGTAACATTCAGGAGGAAACATTCAGGGCACGATGTAAGAATCAAATAGGCAAAAATCTTACTAAAAGAGGCGAAAATCCCCTAGGGTCTTCGATCTGCTCTTGCATTGTTGCTTCATCAGGAATCGAGGCACATTGGAGCGATCAGCCGAAGATTGTGCGCGCCTGACAGTGGTCTGTTCTTGCCTTGCTGCTTCGTCAGGAATCGAGGCACGATCGGAGCGATCGGCCGAAGATTGTGCATGCCTGACAGTGGGAGGTCACATTTAGGGCATGAGGTTATAATCGAACAAGCATACGAGCTTACCGGACAAGGAATCCCCCCAGCGTTTTGGATCTCACTTGCCTTGCTGCTTCGTCAAGAATCGAGGCAGGATCGGAGCGATCGGAGCGAGGTAACTCGTTTGCTACGGTTGCAGTGAGGAGAGAGAAATGCGATCGAACACGGGCGGGGGTTTTTTTTCGATCGCGGACCGGCCGATTCGGCATTGCGAGCCGCTCATCCATGGGGAGTCAAGCGTGCACCGTGGATCACAAATCCGTCGGAGCAGATCGAAGCGTCTGAGGGTGCTACGCCCTCCATGCGTAGCACCTGCATTATACTCGAAAGGAAAATTGTGAATATATAGAAGAGAAGAAACCAACTTACCTAGTGCTAATAAAATTTTACCTTTTTTCTACTTTATTCCTCTACTCCTATAACAACAATAATAACGATCATACTACTTCTATGCTTTGAACATTACATATCATACATGAAACATAAATAATGACAATATAATATAAATAATTATTTATCACTAGAGTTGACATTATATTATGACATATTGCATACATAATAAAGAAAAAATTATATCTTTTGATATTCATAATAAAATTTCACCATTCCAATTTTTCTTAGTCTAATATTACAAAAATCTTAATCTATAAAACTTTCATATTTGATTTCATTATGACTTGTTCCCAGGAAAATCATCATTAATCTACATTTTTGTGTTGTTACTCTATTCTATTTCTAAGACCTTGTTTTTATTATTTATATAAATTAGTAAATAAATTATGGTTACAGTGCCTTCAATTTTCCCTAAGGTTAGATGTTCTAGGGTTTGCTCATAAAATTCTTAGAATTTAAATTCTTCTGTACTAAAAAATAATAAATTTAAGGGTTATTTCCATAAATCATCCCTAAACTATCGTGATTTTTCATATCTAACTCTAAACTACGAATTTATTTTTTTGAAACCCTAAACTATCGTGATTTTTTTATTTAATCCTTCCGTCGACTTTTGTCAAATTTTTTGTTAACTTCATTTTTTACCATTTATGAAAAGTTGAAATTACCCCTTTTTGCATCACTTCTAATATTTTAAAATTTAAAATTAAAAAGGAAAATGGGGATGATGGCCCGCGGGGGAGGGGGTGACGTCGGAGCAAAAGGGGAAGGGGGGTCGCCCCATGCTGTGACTCGGACGACCCTCCCTTTCCCTCTGCGCGCATGGGGAGGTCGCCCCCTACTATGACCTTCATCGGTCGCAGGAGGGGGATGAGTTTCTTCAACGGTAACACCTTAAAGATGAGGACGTAACTTTTCCTACGGACTCATCTGATTAACTTAACATATCTTAATGGAAATAAACTCAAATGGGATCAAACTGGGTAAAACTCGTAATTTTTGGGCACCCGAAGCTATAAAAAGGTGTAACTAAAGTTTTAGAAACAAATTAACCATGCCTAGGATTTGCTCATGCTCATGAACAACTTTGGTTTTACCCCATAATTAACTAAGATCATAAAAGAAGAAATGCGATAGAAAAGTTTCAGAGGAATCCTAATTTAAAAATTTATGAAATTGAAATCAATCAAGGAATCAATCACAAACTTACCAGATGTGGAAAACCCTAATGATTTGTGTTCTTTTCCCCCATTTCCTCTTGTTTTTGGATGGGAACTTTTAAGTCCTCGTTAGTTCCCAAGAACTAATCGATTAAATATAAAAGTTTAGTTGATGTTTCGATGGAAAATGTAATGATGGAAATTTACAAAATTTGATTTGATAGATAAGTTTTAGTGAGTGTTTGGATAAAAAGTAAGAATTAAAAATATAATTTATTATCTTATGAGATATATAATTATAACAAATAAAAATTATATACATATTTATTTAAAATAATAATTAGTAAAAATATAATAAATATAATATTTATTTTAAATAATAATTGAACATTCTAATTAATAAAATTCTGTTATAATAAATATAATATCATACATAAGATTTTACATTAATTGTATTTAATTCATATTATAATACAATAAATATAATTATAATGTTTATATCATTTTGGTTAATTAATATGATTTTTTATAATTTTATTATACTATAATACTCAACAAAATATTTTCAATAATTAATAAAATATTTTTTACTTATTAGAAGTAAATACTTTATAGTTTTTAATTAATAAAATTTAAGTTTATAAGGTGAATAATAATATGTTAATAAATAAATAATATATATGCATTAATAAAAAGTAATTAAAAGTAAAAAATGAAAAGAAAAAAAAGTAAAATAAATGGAAGCAAGAACTTCATGCTGGAACTTTTCACTGCGAAGCTCATGTGTCCTGTCACACAGCTTGTTTGGCTGAAGTTGCTGGAACTTGGGCAAGTTCAAACAACCAAAGCTGCCCTTGGTTGGGCTATGTTTGGATGATGGAACTAAATATTCAATTACTTCTGGGAACTTAGGGACATAATAGTTAAGTTCATTAGAAGTGTTTGGCTGAGAATCCCCATTAACGAGAATAGAATATGCAAAACTTTGCATTCAACTTTGCAAAGTTCTCAAGTTTCTCCCTGGAGTGAGAACTTTTTGAAGAGGACTTTGGCCAAAAAAATTCTATTGCCCATCATGTGATAGGAATTTGAAAAGTTCTTGTCAAATAAGCCATTTGCCAGAACTTTGCAAAATTCTGATAAAAAATTCTCATCCAAACACTGCTGATTCAATTAGAAGTGGAGAAGTGAAAAGATGTGGTAAACATATAAATGGTAAAAGATAAGAAAGAGAAAAATAACCTTTTAAGTCGACCAAAAATTGAGGTACCAAATTGTCATTGGACTCTTCCTTATTTACATTTACGTAAATAGTTTTATATATTTCATTTATTTACTTATTAATCTACTTAAGTCATTATAAGTAAATAAGAAATTATTTGTAATTTGGGTTGACATAAAACATTTTTAAAAAATAAATAATTAAGAAACTGAAATCTAATTTTTTTTTATCGAAAAACAAAATTTGTAATTTTGTAGATTTTTTAATTTAACGTCTATGTTTTACCTAATTAAAACATCATCTAAAATTTATTAAAAATTATTTTTAGAATGCTTTGACGTATAGAAATAATTGCCGAAACTTTATTTTTTTTTCAAATTATCACATTTCAAAAATTATATTTTCACGCCTTAAATAAATTGTCATTTATTGAGCAGCCTCGGTTGATGGATGCTAGAATGCTCAAGTTCGACAGCCTAAAATGAGAGAGCAATCTCAATTATAGATTTAAAATTAACTAGTTTGTAGAATTAAACTACTACGATAAGATATATTTAGAACTAGCCAGATCTGAACATATGACTGCCAATGAATGCAACATTAAGTCAGAACAGAACCTAATGCCCCACAGTCAGCAAATAAATAAATGCCTGACCAGCATTATGATTACAATTAGACTTGAATATATATATATATATATATATATGTATGCCAAGTTTAGACAGAATTTTTTTCTGTGAATACGTCAACTGCCAAACTATGTTTAATTGTCTCCTTCATCCATGAGCACTATTACACGACAAAGATATAAATGATACGAGCTAAAATTATTATGAGTAGCAAACGGCTTCAAATACCGCCTCATATTGACTAGAAAATTATAGCCAACATAAATGAACTCTTTGCCCTAATAGGGGCAATTATGCACATAAAAATTAATGAGGTATAACAATTACGAAACCTATGATGATCTATCCACGACCTAAGATCCCCAGGAAAAATCCAGATCTTGCATTCTGGTTTCCTGCAGTGCTAAACAACTACTCAGGCAGATGCACCAACATCATCTTCAGACATTGATGAACCACCCGTCCGTCTCTCCCGCTCCGAGTCACTGCTCAGTGCTGGAGTTTCCTGCTCCTTTTGCCTTCCTGCGTGAACTTTTTTCTGGGCCCCTGAAAGTCACAAGGAATTGAGATTTGCTATTAGCTTTGCGTATGGCATAATATGAATCAGGAAAAGTGAATATTGAGCTTACTCTTGTTGTTAATTGCACTGCGTGTCATTGTTAGAAATTCTTCCCACTTGTACTGGCGTAATTCCGTTTTCTCCTCTTCCGATAACTCATAATTGGGTTCTCTCCCACACATAAAAGCTGCTCTGGAAGTAGCAGTATAGGTAGAGTCATAAGGGCAGAGAGAAACATCAGGTAAATCATAATTGTGAGGCGTGCATTATGATTTTATATCTTGTAAGCAAATGGAATAATATATTTTGACAGTGTCCAAGTATATCCTGTCACTTATTCCTTTGGGAAACATTCAGAGAAAAGGAGTTCCAGCTAATGAAGTTAAACTTCCTAGTAGAAGTTAGAACATGACCTTCTCAAAAGAAAAAAGGAAGTTGCAACGTGAATTTGCCATGGTCATAAGTGCAGATATTCAATCAACAAATTCTGACATGGTTTATCTAATGACTGTGCAGTAGATATATAAAACCTGCACGAGTTTGATATCAAAGTAATCTTTTGAATTAAATTATCAAGATTAATAGGCCTAAAACTTTCCTGTACTGATAAAAAAATTGGAACCTCAAGGTCATTTCAAGTCCAAGTACCCTGCAAAAGATTTTTATACCTGTCATACAATCGAGCTGCTTCTTCCTGAGATTTTACGGTGCCTAGGTGTATTTGCTTCTTGTCGACTTTGATTGCTGCCTGCCATTTCATATTCTTGAAATAGACACCCCTCATAATGCATGGTTCTTGATCTTCATAGTGCTTTCTCTTGTGCCGTTTTCTATGCTTAACTTCTTTACCTGAAACCAAAATAGCAATCACGAGTTTGTATTAGAAATTAAGAGGACTTGCATATTTTTCCAGATCTAAAACAAAAGTTTCATCGAATAATCATGTAAACTACCAAAAATGTCACCACTAAGCTCCTTATTTCAAAAGTTTTTTTTTAAAAGAAAATGCATGAATTAAAGAAGATATTGTGGGTGATATGAAGTGTAGTGAAAAAGAAATGAAACCCATTCTTAATGTTAGTGGTTTATCCAACAAAGGGTATTTGTATAAACAGTGAAATTCCTAACTCAACATCAGGGAGCTAGATGCATTTGTATGAAATAAACCTATCCAGCGCATATAGCAAACGAAAGGGAAACAAATAGATCACATTTTCCTATTAATGGAGTTGGAGCAGGTCAGAGCCTAGGTCAAATTCAGGAAAAGATTTCAGGATATACAAAGATAATAGACCCATTTCATCTAATAGCACTTTTCTTTTCATTCAGGAGAAGTCCGGGAAAGAAAAATATGTTACATTGAAAGTTAACTTTCTACAAAAGTGGCATACAAGTTCTGTAAAATATGAATCCAAGTTAACTCTCCTCGTTTTATTGATAAGATTTATCTGTTAAACATCGTTCATTGTAATTAACTAGTCTCTATATATTCTTCAACAGCAAAATCATCTTGGGCAGTTAGGCTGATGATTTGATACACTGAAGTCTCATATGTGGCCAAATCTCAATCCTCAATCCATATAAGGTCACAAGGGAAATAAAATTAGTAAGACTTACAGAAACAACTCACCAGGATAATAAAGAGTTGGTGCTTCCTTCGACATGCCCGAAGCAGAAGAATTTGCAGATTCCGGATATGCATCCGAGTTCTCTTCCTACAGGACTCAAAATACAAATCACACGAAAAATTACTAAGATAAGATTCATGGCAGATAGCTCAACAATCCAATAATAGATATGCTGATAATATTTTCATTGCCAACATAAATATCATGACATCTAATTGACATGGATCCTTGATATCTGAATATCATCATAGAAACAAAAGCTATTGAAGATGACTACCCAACTGCCAAAAGTTATCATTCCCTCTTCAAAAAAATGAAAGGTATTAACAAAGTAAGTAGGCGTAAAATAGATCTAAAATAACTATCCTGTTAGCACCACTGTCACAAATCAAACATGACAATTGTTACTTCAAAGGGAAAAAGGAAACAGCTTATTTACTTTGCTATTCATCTCAGCAAGTTCACTTTTCAATCAGTTTAGTATATTGATAGTCTGGACATTTAGTGTTTATTGACAGCCATGGACGATTTCCTAATTACCATGGATGTCTATCAGAAAACAGTTAACGACGGTTAACTGTAGAAACTTTGTTGAATTTTATACAAAAGTGTAGAAAGATATAAATAAAAATTTGTCATGTTCCTCAAAAGTACCATTTTCAATTTCCTTATTGGCATATTCTCTTTCACAATATTCATGGTGACATGCATCACTAAAATTATAATTAAAGAGAGACAAATTTTGGATGAGCCAAAATAGAAGGGCATACCGGAGATTACATGGCTGAAAAACAAAAAAAAATTCTTGAAACTAACACGTCAATTCTTACCAGTTTCTGGGGGCTTGCATGATCTGAAATTATAGGATGCACACTGACTGGTTTGGCATGTTGAGGATTTTCCACAGTATAACCATTCTCAATCGGTTTTCGAAGCTCAACGGGCAGAGACTCCTTTCCTGTCACATATGTATAACAGATATTACAAAACCATGGTCTTAATGCACACATTGTTATATCATTCAACAAACATGTTGGAATATGTTTAACTATTCCATCACTAGATATTTTTTGAGGGAAAGAAGGATATGTAGTCATCCATTTTATTGATCCCTTACCAGATAATGAAAAAAAGAAAGTATAGCACTAATGTTTCTCGTTACAACAAATTTCACTTTCCCTTCAATGTCCAAAACCACTTTCACCTTTATTTCTAATTTTAATATGTGATTTTCCTGAATGTAGTCTTTCAGAGATTGATGGCCTGCTAGTGCAAGAAGCTAAAGCTAAGGGAGTGGTACCTTTTATTTTGGCTCAAGTTTCGCTCCACAACAAGAAACATATGGATAAAAAAAAGTCCAAAGAACAAGACATATGGAGCCATAGAACCAAAATACATTAAGCATGCATTTAGAATATTTTAGAAGAATCTAACGGATTTTTTTTATAAGATAAAGACCTTACCTGCACAGAGCTGCAACAACCTGCGCCTCCTTATGCTAACCATGGCTGGCAAGATAAGTTCTCAGCTCCTGAATGCAAAAAAAAAAAGGTCAAAACAATGTGAATAACATAGAATAGACAAGAAACTTTATAGGATATTAGGTTTACAAATAAGAGACCACAGAAACCATATGAATACGAGATTATCTATCCTTTAGTCAATATGCTACAGATATCAGTAGTTCACATCTGGGGTTCAAACAAAAGTACCATACTAATGAATCATGATGTCCTAATGGTGGATGTTATATAACATTTCTGGAAAAAAAATAGAAATGCTTATGCATTGAATCGTGTAGTGTTTCAGATATTAAGCAATAGCTAGTAATTCATATGCAGTACTATGAGTAAAAATAAATGTTCTGGTAAGAGAAACTCAATATTATTCTAGACTGTTGAAATAATCGATACCTTAAGTAACTACAACAACAACAACAAAGCCTTATCCCACTAGGTGGGGTCGGCTACATGAATCATACGACGTCATTCCGCTCTATTAGTAATCAAACCTTTCGGTATATTATTCACCAATAGATCTTGCTCTATTAGTTCGCCAAGTGTCCGCCTTGGCCTCCCTCTCCCTCTTTTCCCTTAAGTAACTACATAATAACTAAAATCATATAAGTCTATGAGGCGGATATCAAACAAGAAGTAAAACAAAAGAACAGGTTCAACGGTTATTAGCGTTGGTTCCAATTGTATCAAGAAGTTGTTCATCGGGCATGATAAAGGATAAGTAGGGTGTGTATATATCACAGTAAAAGTCTGTAGACATAGAATAGAAATATAGATGGAGGTCTGATTTGATTAAGAAGGAATGATCATAGTCACTAATTAAAGTGGTCAGATTTGTCTTATATCTGGGGGGTGATGACCCCATAAAGCAAAATGATCCAATGGAAAGATGCTCTTCCATAAACGTAAAAAGATCTGAAAACCCAAATATGGGTTCCCTATGAATTTGCAAGATAAGTCGAGGATCATGAAACTACAACTTTGGCGGGAGGATTTTTCAGTGGTTGACAAGCAAAGGCGACCTTGCAACTATTGAAAGTATCAGCATTTCATCGAATATTTCTGAATGTCACGTTATTTGAAGAAATATCAAATCAGAAATGAGAACTGCAATTCAAGTAATAATCATAAGGAAATTATTTAAACTTCGTTGCCAGTATTCTTCATGTCACTGAGAGTCTCAGATCAGCTGCAGACACATAAGAACACAGATATTAGGTGTCTCTCCAATCTTTACACCCTGCTTACATCCTCCCTCCGAAGACAACAAAATACTCAAAATTCAAGCCATCAGCTCCGACTTCCCCCAACACCAAAAATATCCAAGAGCAAACCCTCCGGAGCCAATCCTCTGTGAACCAGAAGCTTTCACTGAGAAGAACAAATCATAAACATTTTTCGGAAACCCTCGCACAGAAACATAGAACACAATCCTTTAACTGTTCAACATCAACAGAAATCAAACAGTCGTAAGACGAATGTCAGAACAACAACACGAACTAGGATTAATCCCCAAACCAAATAATTCCCTCTCGTATCCCAATCCACATCCAAACAACACTCTCCAGTCCCGAACGAAATCATCCCTTTCCAACTTGAAAACTTCAAAAACGATATCATATTACCATGATCTCAAAAACGACCAGCCACTCCTACCAACCACCACCTGCACTCAGTAACAACCCTCCGATGATTCATCCAAACCCGTGTCACCAACCGCATCAATCTCCCAGGACCAAAACCTCCACCCGCGCCCAGATTCCCTCTCCCCCACAGGAAAAGCGACTGCCGCAAATGCAAAATGATGAACCACCCCATCGACGAACGAGACGCAAAGAAAGAACACCCGCCGCCGTCAGAAACAATAGAGAAAGAAAACACATGAGACACGCGAACGACGAGACGGTCGCCACCGATGCAAGCAAAGACACGAACGGGGCTGGCGGCCGCCGATAGCCGAAACGGCGCGAACGGAGGCAACGAAGAACGAGGAGGAGGACTGCAGTGATCAGAGGGAAGGGCGTACCGGAGAAGGATCCGAAGGAAGCTCCAGGAGGCGGAGATGGCGGCGGCGGCGGCGGCGGCGGCGGTGGCGGCGGTTCTCGTGGGAGGTAACGGAGGGATGAGGAAGGAGAAGGTGGCGAGGTGGAAGAGGAGGGGGAGAGGAGGAGACGACTCACATCTACCACCTTTCTTCTTCTGGCTTTTATTTCCCCTTTATTTAATTAATTAATTATTTATTTTTCCCTTTCTTTACTCTAAAATTTGTTATTTGTGGTGGTTTAGGAATACGACCGGAACAAAAAGAAAAAAAAACTCATTTCGATTCCTGCGTTTTATTAATTATTATTTTTTAATGCTGCGACTGAGTGAAATTACGGATCTACCCCTCGTTGTTTGGGGATGTAATTTTTGTACGCTTACGTGGATTTGGGGGTTTCCTACGGTGGAATTTCTTCCTGTTCTTTTTTTTCTTTTCATTTCCTTGGCCTTTTTTATCTGTGAATTTTGTGGATGATAAAAATGAAAAATAAGAAGATTATTAATTTTATCAGTTCTCAATTCTTAAATAACAACATAATACTATTTTTTTATTTACTTCATATTAATATTAATTATTTTTTAATGTATATATTAATGATGAACAATATCCATGTGTGATCTCAAACAGTTAACATCGGCGCGTGCAATTAGCTCTCTCAAGTAAATATTTTTTAGCTTTCTCTTCAACTCCAAATTGTTGAGGTGTTATTAGTCTTGGATATTAAAAATCTTTTTTAGGAGTATATAAAAAAAATTGTGGTTGAGCAGATAATATCATAAGAGACGATTAAAACTTGTGAATTATATTTTGAAAATATAAATATCTGAATCACCATATTTTTTTATTAATTATTCACTCTATTTATTTTTTCCTTGTATTAATCATTAATCGCATCTCAAGTTTATTCCATTACCCTGCTGCAACGGTCTTTATTTTATTTAAAGGGTTTGAAAATTGAAACGTGAAATCATATTTTATTGAGATGGTAAATGGCCTGGGAATATAAGGAAAGAATTTGTATTCGAGGAAACGAATTGATGGGGGAAATATTAGGATCCTTCCAAGATGGGATATGCAATAAATAACGGGGCAAAGAAGGAATTTTGGATTAGTAGACTTGGAGAGAGAGAGAGAGAGAGAGAGAGAGAGAGAGAGAGAGAGAGTGCCATCACATTTGATATTTTCAAGGGTAACATTGGTATTGAATGACAGGGCAGTATGGATTCTATCATTCTATTGGCTTTGCTACTAGCTTGGGTTGTTTGGGTCAGGAAGTTGAGATGGCGGATAGATGAGAGAGAATGAAACAGAGAGAAGAGAGAGAGAGAGAGTAAGGAGGTTCGTACGGGAGGCACCGACGGCTTTAAGTGGTTGGGCAATCGAGAAGGGTACGTTAATATATAATTTAGTTTTGATGTTTCATTAACAAAATAACTAGGTGTACAGAGTTTATGAGAGAGAAAAATATATGATAATAAACTTCTAAGAGAGTGAGAGAGAGAAATGAAAGGTGGTGGCTATGTGATGCGCGGATAACGTCCAACATCAACTACCTACCCCTCCCCTTTTCTCTCTCCTTTCATTTCTTTCTCTCTCCTCTTCCCATCTCTATTATATGCCACTGATTGACTTTTCCTGGTCGTTGGTTTCTTCTTATAATTATAACGGATTAATTAACATAACTAGTTTTTAGTTTTTTACCGTGTTAATAATTTCGCGTGACATTAAAATTGCAAACCTTGTTTGCGAAACTAAATGGAATGATCGAGTGTGAAAATTATTAGTAAACAGACGAAGAGGGGTACAGGTGGTAAATACTCCGCATGTAAGTTTTCTGTTCTTTTCATGCCACTGTTTTGATGAATACTAATTAATATTGTTAAGATCTCGATCTAAATATTAAGATTTTATAATTTTAACTCATCTAATATCTTAATGCAACTTTAATTTTATTCACACAATCTTACATTTGATACTCATATCATTTAAATATTAATTAAAATATATTTATTATAATAGTAATTGATATAATTAAAGTTTAATTTATTTTCTTCGCTTTTAATGTGTTTTGATTTTATTTGGTTTAAGAATCGATAAAAAGTTACTAAATAAATAATAAGATATAGTTTAAAATTTATGTACAAAAAATTATCAAGAATTTATTTATTTATTATAAAATATATTTTCTTATTAATAAGTAGAATCTTACGATCGATTTGATCTTACAATCTTCGATCTTATATGATCTCTTTCATCTTACGTAAAATTCCAAACTTAATAATTTTGACATAAAAATGATTGTGCTACCCCTTTTAAGAAGTAACATCATCATACTCATATTAATTAACATTCATTTCACGATGAATGGTGCATGAAAAAATTGTCAAAAAAAATTGGGGCACTATTTTCGTTCTCCTCTGATTTTGAGATGGTATCCAAATCGAATTCATCAAAATGGCAATGTTTTTTTTTTAAAAAATGTGCCAAATGTTCTACTGGACAAATGCATCATCACACTTATTTGACTCTTTTTATAATGTCACTGCATGCTGAATTGACAACTTTCAATTTTGTTTGTTTCCTTTTTTATCTTATCAAGCATTTTTAGTTTAAATGTTGTTCATGTTTGTCAAAATCACATCCACACACTCCCTCATGTGGGGGACTAATTTTTTTTCAAAAACTTAAATCCTTAAAGAAGTAACATCATTATATTTATATATTTAAAAATAATGTAGTAGTAATTAGGAGAGAGGAGAATTTAAAAATTGCTGATCTCAATCTCAAGCTTCATTTTATTTTAATAAAAGTGATATAATAAATCCAAATGTCCATCTTCTGTTATTTGATTGAATGCATAATTTTATGTTGATAAAAAGGGATAAAACAAAAGTAAAATAATAATAATAAATCATTTTCCTCTCATAAAGTTTTCTTCGTTGATATAAAATCTCAATCTATCATAATTTTCTATGTAAATTACTAAATGGTTGTGTTTGTAAGAGTTTTATGATATGATTAAATGTTGTCTATGTTGATTTTGTATGACTTATGCCTAATAAATGATAAGAATGATATGCTATTGTTTGATCAAATTCATGTCCTAACTATTGACTATAATGCAAAGAGATTTAATGTTGTTTAATTTGTACTAGATCTTTAGTTATTAATAAATTATGATCATGTGTACCTCTTTTGATGTTTCTATATCAAATTTGATATAAAGATGGATATGGATAATAATAAGATTATATTCTACTTGTCATTGGTGTATCTTGTGTGATAATCAAATAAGAGCAGGGTTAAATCCTCATCTCAATCGTTGATCCTATTGTGATGTACTTTTTCGCTAAATATCTCGAGGACTAGTCACTGTGAACTGAACGTTCAATCCAAGTTTGAATGATCAAACTTATGTGAGCAAACATTTGAAGTTTTAGGATTAACCTTGTGCAAATTTTAGAATGGTCAGATCATCTTTTTTGGAACACTTGAAATAATTCCCCTAACTTCATATATTTTTTTAGTCAAACATTGGACTATTAGAATCTTAACTGAATGTCGAAGATCCTTGTACTCAAAATTATTGTTCATTAAGATCGGATGAGTGTAATCCATCTGGACGTTCAAAGTACCTCATATATTAAAATGTCCAGTAAACTTCAAGATTGGATGTCTAAAAATCTCAAAAGAAAATTTTTCCAATCAATGGATCTCCAGACTTCGAAACTCTTACTGAGAGATTTGTAATCAAGAGTTCGAACATCTGAAAATCTCATTGAATTCAACTATTGCATATTATTGATTATGATTAGGACCTTGTTTAATTTATTTGATTTCACCCTCATTGTGTTGATCCAATATGATGTTTAAGTCCTATGATCACACTGATTTAAAAATAATACCTTAACACCCTATGATTGGTTTTCATTATTATGATCAAAGTCCTCAATGGGTAAAATGATAATTTAATTAATTAAAAATAAAAGTCAAATACTGATTGACGGGAGCTCATTTTGTGATATTGTTCATGACATGGCTAGGGGCTTCGCATAATTGCTTCTCATTGAAGAATGTTGCATCTTCCTCTCGGAGAGGACATGCGTATTGGTGTGCACTCTGACATTCATGAAATACATGACAAATTATTGCAACAAAAATATTAATGTAATACATTGCATAAAAAAAGATTAAATGTATAGAAGTTGATGACAACTTTATCTGTCATTTAATTGAAGAGATGTTGATCTAGAGCATTGAAATGTAAATTATAATAATCAGATTATCATATTAATTTTTCTACATTGAGAAGCAAAACATGGTATTGATTCTCTTATTGATCTTTACTAAAAATAATTATAGCTTAAATTCACGTCACATCAATGTTCACCGTATCATCATCTAGATCACTATTAAAATCATTGTTATCTTATTAAACATGTTTAATCTTTTTCATTGATGATTTTAGAGTTAAACATCATTTTAATATTGTTATCGTCATATTGCTAGTCATTTATTCATTTATTTATTATTCATCTATTGGATCGTGAAGCACAAAAAATTATCCCCTTGTATTGATCCAAGTAAATAAAAATAATTGATGGACAAGCAAGAGCGATTATATTTGTCAGTGATGATTATGTGCACATTGGATGATTTTTGGATGTGTATTATATATCCTTTATTTTTTTCCCAAAAATTACTTGAGTTGTAATAACATTATATAAAACATTTAGCTTTTTTATGTCAAATCTCAATTCACTTTCTAAAATTATACTAACATTCTTAATTTTCATTAGACCATATTAGCCTCAGCAGAAAAGTATATTTGAGGGCAAAATGGACATCTATTTAAGAGCAAAAAAGTAGACCAAAATGACCTCAAAAGCAAGGTTAGTTAGAGGGCAAATTTGTCTTGTGACAAAAGGTGCAAAAATTAGCTCTAAAACCCCTAAAACCCCATTCTTCTTCTTCTTCCTCTCCTTCCTCCCATCATTTTTTGCTGCAACATTTTATAGAGCTTCAAAGGGTTGTTCATGATGATTTAGGTGCTGGAGAGTTGCTGGGAGTCTAAGGAGCGGAAGGGGAACTCGACTGGGGGCAAAGGAGAGCTAGAAGAAGTGAAAAGATTCCTAGAAACGTTTAGGGATTAAGGTATATAATGGGTGAACCCAGACGTCTCTCATTCTAATCATCCTTAAGATGAAGACATGACTGAGCTCTTTGGATTGATATGGTCTCATGACGTTTTTTTGACATTCATTTAAGGGTTTGAACATGTATGTTTTATATGAAGAAATGATTCTTTCCCTCAATTTTGTTATTGTTTTATGGACCTATAGATGTGTGGAGTATAGTAGATGAACTAAGAAGGATTGTATAAGCTATTGGGGTTGTGAACAATGGATTGAAATGATCGTTTTCATAATTTTTCAACATAAAATCGGTTGATCGATCGATCGGTCTATGAGTTTTTATATGTGTTAATGCTACTATTTAAATCGGATGAGGCATGAACGGTCAACCGACTAGGAAGCTAGAATGTCCCTATTTAAATCAGTCGACCGGTCCATGAGCGGTCGATCGGTCCACGAGTTTTTACATACGTGAATGACAATATTCAAATCAGACGAGGCATCGGGTCGACCGACCGTGAGATCAGATGCTTTTATTTAAATCGGTCGATTGGTCATGTAGAGCGGTCGATGGAAGTGGCCGATAGCCACTATTTTAATCGATCTTGCGACCGGTCGACCGATAGGTCGATCAGCCGACCGAAATACTTGATTTTGAAGATTGAACTCATTGTTTCTTCCATTGATTAATCGTTACCACGATATTCCATATCATGTTTAACACTATTATTGATATGATTTTTATGCTATTGCTTGACTCACATAGAAGTCGAATTACATGCTAAGCCGTAGAATTAAAATGAATTATTATATTGAAATGACATGTGAGGTTAAACACTTGGCCCTTACTGGATGGATGTATAACAAATGGAAATGGAAATGACACGGCTTCGAAGTGTTATGGCTTGGTCAGCCTATGACGCAAAGACAATCAAGTACCCCAACATATTGGTAATGGTTCACTAAAGATTGATTGATTACATAATAAACAAGATAGGTTAAATGGCAAGAATATATTGTTATTGTGATATATTGAGCATTTCAAATAGTAGATACAATGGGATATTCTTAGCCACTATGGGTATAGATAATTGGACATTAAATGATATAATGCAATGGATATATGGAATTGAATTATGAAATTGAGAATTGACTTTCGTGATCTATTTTGATATTTTTATTGTGTATTAATTATCATTTTAATCGAAATGTGTTTATGAATTATTGAATTGATTATTTTATGGCCTTTACATACAACTAATGGGAGGTGTGTCTCCTCTGCATCCGGATTTGTGCAAGTATGGAAGAATATGTTGAAATCAGTGGTGAGCTCATGACGGTGGTTAGCACATGGTGTCGGTAGTTGGCACAATTATTTGGGATTTTTAGATCATGGCAAGCTCTCTTTGTATTTAAGTGATTGTTCAACTATATATTTTAAGAAATTTAACTGTGTAAGAATTCTTAGTTAAGTATTACCAGTTAACCAAGTCATTATTCATTGATGATATTATTATATGTTTTTTTTTAAATAAGAGAATTTTAATGTTAGTAGAGTTCATAAAAGATTTAATTGTATGAAGTTAAGCAAGCTCCATTTTTATATATTAATCTCTTGATGCCAACTATCCAATAGTACATAAATTAAAGTTGTATTTGTACATGTTATATGTGTTAGATAAATTTGGAGTTGAGACAAAATAGCAAAACAATATTCCCTTGGTTGCTCATATAAGTCATGCACGATATTTGAATTGAATACACAAATCATGTACTCATTTAAAATTAGACTTTGAAACAATTAATAAAAATTAATGTACATCATCTTTTATGAATCAGTATTGTTATTCTATGTTTGTCTTCTTGATTTAAACTTGTGATAATTATTCGTTTAATATTACATTGAAAAGAGGTTTAGTTAACTAAGAGTATGTGTGGTTAGAGAATTATTATTAAAATGTCACAATGGTTATGATATACAATTTGACATTTTATAAGAATTAGAGTATTTTGTTCTTATTTTATATATGGTTAGTTATGTTAGGGAGAAAATAACAATTATAGAATAAACATCTACATTGTCATTAAAGAGATATTGATCAATCATTTTAATTTGATCAAACCTCAAACATATTTATCTTTGGACACTTTTAAACTTATTTAATAAAATAGAGCGATAATAACATTTTTAAAAAGAACATCTAATTAACCTCCCTTACTTATGTGAATATTGAAATCCAAATATATACTTAAAATATGGATGACCGGTCCCATGTCATTATGTGAGTCAATTTATAATTATTTTTTGAATTAATTCTTTGAACCTCCCATGTCTTTGCATCTAATTCTAATATATGAAATCATCGTATAACTTTTCAAGAGGTCACCCATTTTAATACTACTCTCTCTCAAGTACACTTAACTTCAAAGTTCTAGTGGAATTCGATAGCACTCTAAATTGGTCGCTTTTCCTATTATTATTATTTTTTTTTCCTTTTTGCCATTCCTTACTAAGGCAAACATGAGGTGTCCCTCACGTCAGCTAAGGAGAGAGGGCAACATCCCTTTTATGTTTTATATTATATATTATTTTAAATATTAAAAGAGAGGAGATGGATAGTTTAGTTTTCTAATAAGTAGAAAAAAAATAAAAAAATTAATAGAATTATATGGATGAACTAAAAAAATTGAGGTATAAATTAAGGATGTCCTGCTAAATTGATATCTTAGATTTAGATGCGAAAAAATATTATAATTCATAAAATATTATTCTAAAATCTGACGGAGTGCTGCTATAACTACAATATATGCGAGTTGCTTTGTTTGGATTTTGATTTTTGACACGGTCGTTTGCATGGAATCCAAAGCTCATTAATGTCTTCTTTGCCTTCCCCTCCCCTTTTCCCTTCCCATCATTTGGGGTGGCTCTGTGCGGCATTTGCTGCTCCCAACTTCTCATTAATTCCATGTCCTCTTCTTGCACGTATCAAATCGAGTGGCATTTGAGAAATGGATCATGATGCATTAAGGCATGAACTCAACGTGTAGAATAAAGGGTTCCATATTCATTGTCTAAAAATGCTAACTCATACTGAAGTGCTTGGGGAGATTAATGTGCAGCACACATAAAATAACTTAATGAGAATTGACAATTGAGAGGCTCGTAAGTAACATTGCATATTTGTCCTTTTTTTCCCAGTAGATTATAAAGTTTGAGGTGCAAATTCAGAAATCCATATAAGCGTTATTATTATCATGCCTAATAATCAATCTTCTGTGCATGCTCTCCAGAGAGGCTAAATGAAAAGTGTGATCATGCGTTTCCGACCATGATCAACCCCTTCTTCCTGGTACTCTCTCTCTCTCTCTCATGCTATTTCTGTCACCCTCATTTTTCATGCCTTCCTCAGTCCTCTTACACTGTTTCCCTGACACTACAAATCAGGTGTGGAGGAAAGCCATCGGAGTTTTTCTTGCCCGTTCTTCTTCTTCGACCTTCTCCCATTCCTTCTCAGTTTCTTTTCTTCTGACATCCATCACAAACACAGAACGCAGACGCCCAGAGGGGCGAAGGGAGAGGAGACATGCCCGAGCTGCGCTCTTCTGACACCACCATCGTCCTCCTGCCGCTCCTCCTCCTAGACGATTTCTTCTCCTTTTGCGCTTTCTTGAGCTGCCACCCCCTTCATCTGACTTACCTGGTGCTCTCCTTGCCTTACCTGCTCAGACTCCTCTCCTTCCTCTCTCCTCTCCTCTTTTCAACATCTCTCCTCTTTGTTGCCCTCCCCACATTCTTCCCCTGCCTCAATGGACCTCCTCGTTCCCTCGGACAAACCTGCGCCGTAGTTCTCCACATCTTCAGGCAAGATCTTGAGGCTGCAGACTCCACAATTGGAGTACTGGAACAGTACAGTGTCATGGTGTTCATGCCCAGCGCCCACCTTCAAGAGTCTTACCAAGATGCATTGGGCACCAGTTTACAAGAAGGACGAGAAGGAATCCAACCATGTAAGTCTTCAATGGGTGTTTCTAATGCAGAGCAAAGCCCAACTGAATCTTGTCTGGACAATTCCAAGTCCGGCAATGCCGCCAAGGTTCATGCAGCCCACATTGCAGGCGCTGATGACTTGGGGCAGAGGAAGCTGCTTCGGGCATGGTCAGATGCCAAAGTAGAAGGTACTCTTCTAACCAGATCTACTTCATTCAGAAGACAGCGAAGCAGAAGTGCAGCTTCTGAGATGCTTCAGAGGGGTGTATCCATGAGGTCCAATGAGGAGTGGAAGAGGACATTAGCCTGCAAGCTCTACGAGGAAAGGATGACATTCCAGCTCTGCGAAGACAAAAAGGTCGCTGAAGACGGCGAGGACATGGATTTGCTCTGGGAGGCTTATGAGGTCAACGCTGCCAAGCTCAAGAACTGCAAAAGCAAGAAGGCCAAGACGCAAAAGAGCGATCTTGGAGTACACGAGGAGTATGAAGATGATGACGAAGAAGAGGATGATACTGTGCAGTTGTGTTGCTTACAAACATTGAAGCTGTCCACGGGCAAGATGAACTTGGGATTTCGGAAACCCAATTTGATGAAGATATCCAAGGTCCTGAAAGGAATGGCCATTTTTAGAGTTGGCAGCGGCAGCCATGAGAGCAACAAGTGACGAAGGGAAATGGTGAACAACTAGAGACTTGAAGATATAAAAAAAAAGAACAGGTTATACTAGTAATTTATGTAGATAGAAGTATCTGTTTCCTTGTTCGTATTTCAAACACTATATGCATATAAAGTATTCCACCACGAATTTTCATCTGCTCTGCTGAATGCCGATTTAATTGGCCCTATTCCCTGTAAATTAATACTTATGAAGCACATTTTCTCTGTAAAAGTTGGTTCTTTCTTGCTATAAGAACAGTGAGTTGTGCCTAAGCCTTGAAAAATTCAGCTTTTCCAACGAGATAGCAAATGGGTAGGCAGCTTCATAAGAATATTATGCCAAAAAAACTACAGCAATTGATGTAGTATTAAATTGTTCTTTCCTTATTCCGAATGCTTCAGTGATTAAGTCATCCATAATTTAGCACATTTCCTTCAAGATTGATTCTGGCTTGCTTCAGGTTTTCTGAATGACGGGGCACTAACTCATTTTGCCTAAACATTCAAAACTTTCTGTTAAGGTGGTAATACTTCCACAATTCTGACTTAACTTTTGGGCACAATTGCTAGGTCTAGGTTCATCAGAGGATTAAGCATTATAACATTATGCCTTTATGTCAGAGTAGAGATTGAGTTCATAATGCTCTTTGTTCTGTTTCCTTGGATAAACGAGAGTTAACTACTTAACCATGCCACCAATTGTTCTTTAAAGTTAAGCCTGAAATGAGAATTGAGAAACATTGGAAGAACCATGATGCTGGTGTTCATCCTGCTGGCCTAGATTCTTCATGTTGTCCCTTCCTGCATAATCATGTCGCAAAATGATTTATGCTACTCAGAGTGGCGTGGCAAAGCAAAAGTTGCTCACTGGAAATGTCTCCCTTCACTTTCGTGGTGAAAGCTCCATCACTGCCTTCTCTGTGGGAGGCAGCTCGTATACTGATGACAACATCCCAGGCTTCAGCAGATAGTGACTTGTTAATTGCCGGAAATGCATGCATGTCTTGCCCCATGAACTCTTGATTGGAAAGAGTATGTTCATCCCCCCATGCCCAACAGTCTCTTTAGTGATCAATGTACTTGGTTCAAGGTAGAAAAAAAACTGCCAAATAATTTTGCATAAAGAAAAACCACTACATTTCTCACAAGTTTTTTTGGCCTTTAATTATGTATGCTCTTAGCTCAGCTTTTTTTCTTCGGTTGTAAAGTTCTTTGTTGCACCTAATGCAATATTGCAATTTCACCTCCCTAACCTGATATCTGTAATATTTATCTGCAATCTGATTTTTTTTTTCAGGAACAGAAGTGGAAAGGAAAAAACGAACATTAAACAACATAATCTCCTCTTGTTGTGAATATTCCTGGTTTAAGCTCAGTGACAAATAGGATATGAAACACTTAACATATTCAAGAATAAAAACAGAGCCTAACAAGGAAATGTGAATGATTAACGACAACTTCTAAATGATGGGACTGGAATTGCTTGACATTTCTGACCAGAGGAACTACTTAATCATATTATCTATCCCTATCAAGTGAATTCTTTACAGACATTATCATCTTTGCATGAGATTATATACCTGTCACATGTTGATCCTTCTGAGGAGTTGACCAAACAAAACTCACATGCAAAAAGGAGACATTAAGTCCACCAGGATAGTGAGTTCTTGCCTAACCAAGAATGTCAAATCAGCAATCAACATATATCCTTTATAACATGAACTTTTTATCTTTTCTTTTGAAAACAGATTGTTTATTTATAGTTTGTCCACTTAAATTTCAAAGATTCTGTTGATTTTTAAACTACCAATCTAACAGAATCATCGGTACAACATCGTTTCTCTCTCTATTTCATTTGTAATATCCTGTAAAACAATTTCTAAGATGACGTTCTACAAACAAAAGAAAAATGACGAACTCAACTGAAAATAGTTTCTCTAGATTAACCTTAACAAGAAAAACAAACACACAATGCAAATTTAAGTTACATCACAACGACAAGTACATACTTCTTCAGAGCTTCACAACATATTCAATTTAAAAGGTGAAGCTCTAAATTGAGATTAATAAATCAGAATCCAACCATTGTTAGATCATGATGCAATTATTTTAGTGTAATTAAAGATAATTATACTAACTAATTTTTACTTGAGTGGTTGGAGCTCCTAATTATTGTTGCATTGAATCCTATCTCAATTGAGAACCATAAAAGTCGTTATCGCCACTGTGAAAGGGTATGGGGATGGAGCCCTTCGAGCTAAAATTTTAGGGCATATTCTATCTATCATTCGAAATTAATTTATTTTTCATATGACGTGATAAGTGACCTAATTTTGAGAGAATAATATAGAATTTTATTCAGTATATAATTCCTATCATTTGTAAAAAGAAATGTCTATATGAACTCTCTACATGATTGGTTTGATATGAGATTAAGTTCAATAACAATTTATTCTTACATTTGCATCCAAATGCTATCGAAAAGAGAACAAGGAAGGAGACAACTCAAATTCTTGCCTACAAACTATTTTTATTTGAAAATATAGGAATTTGATGTTCTAACCATTTGAAGAAAATGGAGACCAACTTTTTTTTTCTTTTTTTTAATTTTTAAAGAATCAAAAGTTGACCTATGGGTTCAGATAGAAAAGTAATTTTATTTTAATTTTCTTTAAAAAAAATTATCTTCTATTTTGCATCTAATAAAATTATGTATCTTATTAAAATTCTTGTACATTCTTAAGTGCACAATTTCTCTCATACAGTATTTCCAGTAATTATCATGTAAATTATTTAAATATATAAGAAAAATATAGAGGTCCTTTATTTTTAAAATATTCTATTTTGTTGAATTCTGGCATGCATTTTTAAACATAATAAATGCCAATACAAAATCACAAAAATGAAAAAAAAAAGAGGAGAAAAGAAAAGAGCTAAAAAGATGCATCCACCGACAGTAGACGACTCCGAACAAACAACACACACACAACCGCGTCGGCAGTCACCATTGGGTCCAATCCCATTGCTCGGTTCCACTTCTCCGCGAGATCACACCCTCCGATCTGTAAGTAATCCTGAACTGTCCAATTTCGCAAATGGGTCCCACCTGAAGCCACCATCATATTGGTCAGACTTAACTGATGTATTTTAACTAAAACGACTTCTCAGGACCATTGCATTCTCACATCACTTCTTCAATAGTTCAATTAACACTAATCACATACACATAATTTTATTGACGTTAATTACGCTGCTACTACGGCACTAATGACAATAATAGCAGGAGGCGGACGCCATTAACATCCATCTCTGGAGCTCGAGATCGAACACTTCGTTCACACTTCCCTTCTCCTCCCGCCCCTCCGATCTCCAAAACCCTAATGCCGATCCCCAACCCTCGCCTTCTCCTCGTCGCCACTCTCCTCCTCTTCCTCCCGTTTGGTTGCTTTCTCCCGGCGGCGGCGACGTCGCCGGAGGAGATCTCGCCGCCTGTGGAGTGGAGGGAGAGGCTCGCCGCGCGATCCATGCTGGCCTTGAAGTCTTCGGACCCGCTCCGGCAGCGGACGGAACTGATCCGGAAGCAGGCCAACGACCACGCCGCGCTCGCGGCAGCCTACGCCTCTTACGCCCGGAAGCTCAAGCTTGAGACCTCCCGACAGGTCCGCCTCTTCGCCGACCTCTCTCGCAACCTCTCCTCCCTCCTATCCGCCTACCGCCCCATCCTTCATTCCTCCGATGGCGGCGGCGGGGAAGTTCCACTCGATGAGGATACTATTCGCCGCCTCGACCGCGAGGTCAAGGACCGCATCCAGGCTTCCCGGGCACTCATCGCCGATGCTAAGGACTCGTTCGACAACCAACTCAAGATCCAGAAGCTTAAAGATACGATCTTTGCGGCGAACGAGCAGCTCACAAAGGCTAAGAAGGCTGGCGCCTTCGCCTCTCTCATCGCGGCCAAGTCCATCCCTAAGAGCCTCCACTGCCTCGCCATGCGCCTCATGGAGGAACGCCTCGCCCACCCTAGCCGCTACGTCGATCCCCCCATTCCCCCGCCGGAGCTGGAAGATCCAAATCTTTACCACTATGCAATCTTCTCCGACAATGTCCTCGCTGCCTCTGTCGTCGTTAACTCCGCCGTTCATAACGCCCGCGAACCCTCAAAGCACGTCTTCCACGTCGTCACCGACCGTATGAACCTCCCCGCTATGCAGGTTATGTTCCGCCACAAGGATTATTCAGGGGCGCACATTGAGGTCAAGGCTGTAGAGGACTACAAGTTCTTGAACTCCTCCTACGTACCGGTGCTTCGTCAACTCGAGTCTGCCAAATTGTTGCAGTTCTACTTCGAAAACAAGCTCGAAAACGCCACCAAGGACACCACCAACATGAAGTTCCGGAACCCCAAGTACTTGTCGATGCTGAACCACCTCCGATTCTACTTGCCCGAGATGTACCCAAAGCTGCAGCGGATTCTGTTCTTGGATGATGACATTGTGGTGCAGAAGGACCTCACTGCGTTGTGGAAGATTGACATGGATGGCAAGGTGAATGGGGCTGTGGAGACGTGCTTCGGGTCGTTTCACCGGTATGCACAGTACATGAACTTCTCACACCCATTGATCAAGGAGAAGTTCGACCCTAAGGCATGCGGATGGGCTTACGGGATGAACTTCTTCGACCTCAAGGCATGGAGGAAGGAGAAATGCACTGAGCAGTATCATTACTGGCAGAATTTGGTAAGTTTTTACTTTCCCCTTCCTTTTGCTTGGTTATGCAGAAGTAGAACTGTGCAAATCTAAGAAGAGCAATACTAGGAATTCAATTTCTACAACAAAAATGCATATGAAAATATGAAAATGGCACCCTGGTTAAAGAATGAAAAATCATAAACAAAATTGAACTTTATAATACTAGGATTCTCTGGACACGAATGTATGATTAATTGTATTTATGGAGACAATTAATGGCGTAAAACACAGTGTCTGCAGTTTTGGCATTCATAAAGGGTTGATTTCTATTCCGAGAAGCTGATTTGGTCAATTGATTGTTGTATAATAGAAGTTTGTATTGTGTAGGGAATTGTCAAGGATGCTTCCATTTATTACTTAAGTTAATGTAATATTACAATAAGAAAGCTTACAGTTTTTTCCGTAATGTGCTAAAATATCAATTTAAATAATTGTTATAATGAGTTTCTAGCTATATTTCAAGTCAGGGGCCTCTTTCGACCTTTTGGGATGACTACTAGTCTACTACAATTTGCTAGTCATATTCTTTCTCCTCAGTGCCTGAAGGACTATTTCAGATATTTTTTCTTTATGAAAATGTAGTTTAATTATCATATTTATGCTATAACTAATTTCATTTGAACATCGAGTCATTGTTAAAGAAGTCATGCAAGCATGTTTGAAACTGAGGTTTTGCACATATCAACTTGTTATAATCTGCATTCATTCTTTGAGGTGTTGCTCATGCAATATCTTGAAATTTTGTACTTCCGATTTTCATTTTAGTATATGCATGTGCTAATGGGCACTATGCAGACTTCAGTTTACTTGCTGTTTAATTATCTCTTTGATACCCTTCCCACCCTATTTTTCCCTCCTGTCATATTATTTTGCTTTATACTTTACTCTTTTTGACTTTGAGGTGCTTGAACTTGTTGCAGAATGAGAACCGAACCTTGTGGAAGTTGGGAACTCTACCACCAGGTTTAATTACATTTTACTCGACAACTAAACCCTTGGATAAATCTTGGCATGTCCTTGGACTTGGATATAATCCAAGTATAAGTATGGAGGAGATTACAAATGCTGCTGTTGTACATTTCAATGGAAACATGAAACCCTGGCTTGACATTGCAATGAACCAGTTCCGACACCTCTGGACAAAGTATGTTGATTATGATATGGAGTTCATTCGTCAATGCAATTTTGCAGCATAATGTCAATTTCTTGAAAGAAGCTCCAAAGAGAAAACAAAGAAATCTGGCTGCAGATATAGCAATTTGTACCTATATCTGAGTTCTCGTCCATTTCTGCAAACAGATAATCCATTACTCGTATTCATAAGAGAAGTTATATCCAGTTTCTCTCAGTACATACTATTTCGGCAATTCCCTTAAAAATCTCTTTATATGTATTTGACTTTCCTACTGATCTTAAATTGTACCTTCCCAACCTCAGTAGTGGTATGTTTCATGAGACAACTAGAAATGTCTCTATTCTTTATTAATTGTAATTAGTTATGGAATATTCTATTATCCAGCCAATCCTTCAGTGACTATGTTATCTGTTCATTTTCATTTCTTCATTTACTTGCTTGTTTTTTTTGGGGACTATGTTGTTATAGGATGGATTCCATTCTTAAATCATACCACATTTTATAAAAGGTCTGAGTCTTGGCAATAAATAAATAAATAATAAAACTGTTACTTATATGTTCGGGGAGTCCATGAGTTCACGGCATGAAATAGTTGTCCGCCCCTCCCTGCTAGCTAGGCATCACTTAATCATGAGTTCAAAGTTTGTCCTTATCAAACCATATCATAGCTTCAATGCACATAACAATGGTTTAGCATGCATCAGGGAATACATAGTTTTCTAAATCTGTTTGTGCAACAAATATTGTAGTACCTTCAGGAAAGATGCATAATAATAACACATGCATTATCCTTAAAGAATAGCTGTGCATTCTTGTAATTGTTGTGTTGCCATTGGCAAAAGTTCCTTGTAATGATGTGGTAGAGTTTTTACACGATTGTGAAGTTATATGTGAATCATTATCTTTCATATGTAGTTTCTTTGTTACTTGCATGATCCCAAGATCGGGACCAAAACTTATTGAAGTGCAAAAATGGTACGATGTGTAACTTTACTCTAGGGTTTGCCACATCCAGTGACATATCAATCTGAGAATGGCTTTGGCTCCTCATCTTGGGTGATTAATGGTGCAAGCAAGTATAACTTCATTTAAGTTATTTCCCTTCTAATAACGGTATTGTTCTGACACATAGATTATTACACCTAATGCAGAATGAGATTGAAATCTGATAATACGTTAGGAACTTATCTAAAGATATGTAATGTATATATGAGAAATTTTTATGCTACAGATTTTCAGTGTTCTATGTTGAATCTTTCATTACAAGTTCATTAGAAATAAGATCAGATGAACCTCCTGATGTTGTCTACTATGACAAAATCTGACTAGGGTGTAGTTCTTCTATTGGAGATGAATATTAATTGCTATAGTCATCAGCAGCCAAACTCATCCCAATGCAGATTAATTTTCTGTAGCTTCTCATCAAGTAAGGCTGCTTTGATGCCACTCCTGATCACATTAATGTGATATTGAGGCTTTCATAATAAATGTACGTGAGCACACTATCACTACAAGAAAAAAGCTCCTTAGAGACGGTTTTCGCCGACAACCATCGGAAATGAGGTTTTTTGACGGATAGCATCCGCGCGAAAACATGATTATTTCATAACCATCAAAATCAGTCAAGTTGGCGGGCCGAGCCGTCGAATCGTCAAGAGTTGAGACGGTTTTAGCCATCGATATGTATCGACGATTTGAGCTGTCGATACTATCGACGGTTTGAACCGTCGATAATACCGTTGAGTTTTGACGGTTCAAACCGTCGTTAAATTTCGACAGTTAAAATTGTCGATGCTTATCGACGGGTCCGACCGTCTATAAATTTGGACGGTTGAGTTTGAACTGTCGATTACGATACTATGGACAGTTTGAACTGTCAAAACTAATTTTAAAAAAAATTCGACGCAAACATGCCAAATGGATTAAGTAATTAATTTAATAATCAAATTAAAGGAATAATCATAAGAGTAATTAATTTAATAAAAAATCACAATAACAAAATAATTTGTGTCCAAATGATCAAATTGAACTTGAAAGTCACGCATAATGTCAAATGTCCAAATGTCAAATATAACACCTAGAAGCTACAAATGTATGTCGTCATCGTCGTTGAACTCACCACGCATCATTTCACGCATCATTTTTTCATCTCTTTTTTTAGCTAATAAATTGCGATGCTCACGTTCTTCGAACTCTTTTCTAAGTTCGTAACCTCTTGCATGATCTCTTGTCAGACATCGGATAAACGTTATTCCCAGATACTGTCAAACATTTGTTGCATACCTCGACTCGAGGAACCTGATACCGATTTACGACTATACCCAATATCTACACTATTGACAGATGATCCGAGGTCGTAAATGCGACCCTGCTTGACGCTGATGTGCTCCGTCCAAAATTGTCGAGGGGTCAGTGGTGTAGTCCCCTCCTGCATGCTTGCGTAATGTGCTCAACTTCTCTTGGTTTGTAACCCTCCCGAAATTAAAAAAAACAAATCAACTATATTATATAAAATGATGAATTTACTATCTTATGTTATGTAACCCTCCTGAAATTAAAAAAAAACACATCAAATATATTTACTTGCATATATCTCCCGAGTAAATGATGAAATCCTTTCTTTATTTTTCTTTTGATGAGTTCTGAGAAATATTTCGTCCTGAGTAGGTGCTCCATCCGTCTCTTTCTCCTACAGTGAAAAATGTTAAATAATGTATAATATTTTTTGAAAAATAATAATGTATTCAAAGACTTTACCATTCTTTTCACAATCGTGCTCGTGGATACACATCCATCCGAATGCAAGCATGCTCCCTGGTCAAACTCTCGACTTGACTTCGCTTTTTCGCATTTAGATTTGTACTCCTCGGTAGACTAGCAATTCGATCCAAACAGCCTCAGGGATCCAATTGGGTCGTTCTCCTACAACTCGAGCTTTTGAAAGTATCGAGGACAATCTCTTTGAGCACCGAGAATTAAAAGCATTCCACATTTATTCCATGTGCTCGGGATCCCACCACACATCAGCCTTCATGTACATAAAAATAAATGAATTAGTATATGAAGATAAATTTAAATGACCAAAATTGACTATCGAGAATACTTGAAATTCATTAAATAACATCTGTTTCGTGACATATGGAACTTCCCTCCATGTAAATCACGCATAAGTGTACCTATGTCGTAGTACCTTAGTAACTATGACAGTCGCGGGTTTCGACAGTACAAACCTTTACAAATATGAAATTATAAAATACGATGTATGAATCACAAATGTAAGCGTTTTGAAAAACATAAAATAACACTTACCCTAAATTACCATATGGTTGTACGTATGCTTTGTATACACAATTTGACGAGGCTGCATCTGAAGGTTCTTACGGCAATTGTGTCTTCACATCCGCAATATCAGGAGCTCTAACGTGCTCCACGGAATCAACAGCGTGAGAGGAAGGAGCCGACGAAGGAGACTGTCGTTCAACTATGCGAATGCCCGTGATTGGTCTAGGCACTCTATCTGAAGAAGTATCTTTAGGAACGACATTCTCTTTTCCCTTATTTTTTTCTTTCCCAAAATGAAACATCTGCATGATACAAAATATAATGCACTTTTAATTTACATTTCATACATGACGTTAAATTTACCTCGTAACAACCTGACGTTCGGCTACATCTTGCGTCGCATCTTCAGGAACTGAATTTTAGGTATAACTCGAGAAGCAATTCCTAATATCCGGAGGCGCTTTTAAAAAATAAACAAATTAATTCACCTTTTTTAATTTGTAAAATTGTGATCATTATTTTAAACACTCACGAGAAGGATGAGAATATGGAAATGCACCATCCTGTCAAGCATTCCTCGATCCGAATGATCGTCAGCATGCATCGTGAACTATGTTTAAAATTTTACGACAGATGATAATTTAAATAAATCATTCGAACAAAAGATTAGAATATTATAATAACAGATAGTCGTAACATGAGAATATTAGATGAAAATAACATTGGATAATAATAACATCACTCATGATCATCCGAATTGCTACATGATTGAAATTCATCGACATCGTCCTCTAAAGATGACGTAATTTCAAATTTATCTTCCTCCGAAGCATTATTCTCATTATGTATCTTGGCATTATCAAAGTCTTCAAATAACTGTTTCGAATCTTGTAGATCTTCAACTAACTCGGTGTTTACAATTGCTGCCACCGAAGTATGTGAGTCATCTTGGTATGCCGGTTGCAACGCACCCTCAACTTCTACCATACTTCTTGCCTTCGTTTTAATTACAATCCATCATTGTGCTTTGTCCCTCGTATTCTCTGGATATGGTACATAATATATATGCCTTGTAAAGGATGGAATAATAAATGGATCAAAACGTTCATAACACCTATTGTGACGTACTTCAACTATTTTGAAATCTTTATGAACTCGCATTCCTCTTTTTTTCTTTTGGATCAAACCAATTACATTCAAATAATGTGACTCTATTACCTCCAGTGTATTATAGCTGAATTATGTCTTTGAGAATATCGTAGTAGTCACGCTCATTTTTCTTGTCGGTAGATCCTTTGACACAAACACCACTGTTCACAGTTTTCTTTCCTCTCGACCAACTTTCTGTGTGAAACTTATAACCGTTCAAAAAATATAACGGCCAACTTTTCACCTCTCGAGTCGGTCCCTATGCCAAATTATGAAGACCAGATGTGGTAGAAATTACAGTACTGAGAACCTAATTTGGAAATGTATGTCAGGATAATTCCGTCTACAATTCAATAAGACCAACATCATAAGAGTTATCTGATCCTTAAACCACGATGCAAAATTATTCTCAATTCTATCTTATATATGTTCTTCAGGGACATTGTAGTACTGCAAGAAAGCACTATATACGAAGGGATAGAATAATCAATCATTAGTTTCACGATGCAAAAAGAATAACACATCGAGGGTAAACTTACTTAATGTATCATTGCACCTCTTGCTTGTTCATAGGACATGATTCGTAGCCGACTTAAATTTTGCATCACTCAATCATCTACTTCTTGGCTTTCCAAAATGTCGTCCCAACTGATTGAAGATTGACAAGGTTATCACAGTAGACCTTTCTTCCGGAACTTCATCATTCCAATGAACTCTGGTCCTCGCACACAACATGCTCCTCAAAGTAGTAGGAACAAAAGTGCGAGACCTATTGAATCATATAAGCTTCACATATGGATCCTTCTAGCCGTGCTTTATTCTTAACTATCATTTTAATTCGATTAAAATATCTTTCAAAAGGATATATCCACCTATATTGTACTGGTCCACCTACCCTTGTCTCATATGGTCGATGAATAGGTAACTGCTCCATGAAATCAAAGAATCTTGGCAGAAATATTCATTCCAACTTACACAGTATTATCGGAATATTACGCTCCAATTGGATCATATTTTTCACAGTTATTGTTGTTGAGCACAATTCTTTGAAGAATTGACTCAATTCCGTGATAGACTTCCAAATCTTCTCTGGCAATGATGAAAAAGAAGTAGGAAGCAAGGTTTCCATAAATATATGACAGTCATAACTTTTCATACCAAATAAACGCAAGTTATTCATGTCCACACATCTTGTCAAATTTGATGCATAACCATCCGGCATTCTAAATATTCGGCTTGGATAATCTATCGTTAGGTAAATTAGTTAAGTGCAACTCTGGCCGTCGACAATACTCCTTCAAATCTAGTCTCGCCTTGAGATTGTCTTTTGTTTTACCCGTAATGTCCATTACAGTATTGAATACCTTATCAAACACATTTTTCTCAATGTGCATGACATCCAAATTGTGGCGTATCAAACAATACTTCCAATATGGTAAATCCCAGAATATACATTGTCTGGTCCAATTATGAGAAATATCATACTTATGTGACATTTTGGTCGTCGACAATTTTACACAGAGCATTGACAATGCGAAATTATTGATATTCTGAGCGTCTGATCGGAGCTATGTCGTGTACAACTCTATTCCATCGAAATGTATTTGTATTATTTCTGTAAGGATGAGTTGTTGGAAGAAATTGTTCATGACAATCAAACCAACTATTTTTACCCCCATTTTTCAAAGTGAATGCACCCGAGTGTTCCATGCAATATGGACAAGCTAGTTTTCCTGCAATGTTCCAACCAGATAACATCTCATAGGCAGAAAAATCATTAATTGTCCATAATAGTGCAACTTTCAAGGTAAAACTTTGTTTAGTCGACACATCATAAGCGACGGTACCATCCCACAATTCTTTTAACTCGCCAATTAGAGGCTGTAAATATACGTCTATCTTCTGCTTAGGGCCGTGAGGACCAAGAATAATGCATGTCAAAAACATATAAGGTGCTGACATACAAATTCCTAGAGGCAAACTATATGGTGTTACTATGACCGACCAACATGAATAAGGAACTGAAGTCTGACCGTACGTTGTAAAACCATCCGCTCACAATCCAAGCCTTATGTTCCTTTCTTCACTTACAAAATCTAGATGCGTACGATCAAAATATTTTCACGCTTCACCATTGGATAGATGAAGCATGACACCTTCAAAAGTATTATGTTATGCATGTCACTTCATTTGCGACGCTGACCCTAGAGACGAGTATAATCGTTTAAATCTTGAAATGAGAGGCAAATAATGCATTCTCTTCGCAGGTACTTGAATCTTGTAAGTCTCTCTATATCGTTCGGCCCCACAAAATTTTCATTCACTTAGATTGATGTCGTCATCATAATATAACATACAACTATTGTGACAACAATCTATTTTAATTGAGCTGAGACCAAGTTTAGAAACAAGTCTTTTTATCTTATAAAAATTTTCAGGAATGCGAGGTCAGTTGGTGTGACCTCTTTTAAAATATCTAGAAATACATCAAAATATGCTTGTGAAATATTATGATCTGCTTTCATATTTAACATTCTAACAGCAAATGACAGTTTCGAATGACTTTCACACTCGGGCCATAAGGGTTGGCTCGAATCATTTAGCAACTCAAAAAAATCTTTTGCTTCTGGATTTGATGTCTCTTCATCTTGTTCAAATCTATGTTATCATACTCAGTTGCAGCTGCGCCATAAAGTAGTTGTTCATATTGCGAAGTAAATCCTTCATGAGGATCGACAGAATGAAAACCTTAATTTGGCATGCTTGTTGATGGTGCTCCTTCACCTAAATCATCACATTGCCAATAATTTGGTTTGAAATCCTTTCTATACAAGTGAACCTTAATTGTCTCTAACGTTTGCAATTTTGTGCTAAGACATTTCAAACAAGGACACATAATTGTTCCTTCTCGTTGAAATTGCAAAGATTGACAAGTCACACTAGTATAATATTCAACGTCATCTATGAATTCTTGTATAAAACCTCTACGGCCGGAATTATTTATATTGTACATCCATCGACGATCGTTCAGATATGACATAATTTCTGCATCATTTGTAGGATATATTCATTAATTTTTAAAATTTTATAATAAGAGGCATTACATAATTTAATCATGACACTTACACGAAAAATAGGGATTGGGGTGTACAATAAATTTAAATAAACAATCGCTACAAAGGTTCACATATTAAATTCTAAATAAAATATCAAAGAAACATCATAAACACTAATTAGAACTAATTTGCACTCTAAAATACGTAATTAGAATACGTAATATCAAAGAAACATCACATAATTCTAAGTAATCATATTTGCACTCTAAAATAACACATTACAACTAATGAATGAAATCTAAAATAAGGAATTAAAAAATATTACGTATTTCATAACTACTACAATAAATAAAATTCATATTTCCTTATCAACACATGTCAATAGTAATGGCTTAAAAACAAATAACTTACATCGTTTGGAATGATAGAGACAATAAAATAATTTCAATAACCTCACAATGCTCTTCAAGCAAGAAAATAAAGTCATGTACGAAAAATGAAAGTACATTAACACACATGAGAGAAAAAAATACACTGCACGAAGTCGTGGCCCGCGGGAATTCGCCACTGTCCGGATCTGTCCGACACGGCCAGCCGGATCTGCCCGTCGCGGGTGGCCGGATCTGGTCGTCGTGCGGAGCCGGACCCAAACCACCGTGGCTGGATCGGGACGCCGCAGCCGGATCTGGCCGCCGCGCGCTGCCAGACCCAAACCACCGCGGCTAGATCGGAACAGGGAGGGGATCGGAATGACAGTGTGGGCAAGGGCGGAGGGGAGCGGCCGGAGGATGGGGGGGACGTACCTGTGCCGGAGCCAAACGATTGCAAAGGCGACGATGGCTCGCTCAGGCGGCGGTGGCTCGGGCAGGCGGCGGTGGCTCGCGCAGGCGGCGACGGGTCTCACAGGCGGCGGCGGAGCACGGACGACGAGACTGCAGAGGCCAGGTCGGAGGTCGCTGTCGGAGTGAAGCAAAGCAAACGATCGGGAGGAAAATCGAAATAGTGACAGAAGGGTATATAGTCCATTTTCGACGATCAGAACCATTGAAATGTAAGAAAATAATATAAAATATTAATTCAAATTCGGACGGCCTAAACCGCCGAAAGTTTCGATGGTTCGAGAATCCGTCAAAACTTTCAACGGTTCCAACCGTCGCATAATATAAAACTACATATATCAAGTGAAATACAAATATAAATTATATATATTCCGTTTCGACAGTTGAAACTATCGAAACAAATATAAATTATATATAAGATGAGTTCAAATTTCGACGATTCTCGAATGTTTCGACAGTTTTTCAAACCCTCTCAACTTTCGACGGCCGGAACCGTGAAAGTAAAAAAAAATTGATAAACTAATAAGTGTTGCTACCGGTAACATATTTCGACGGCTAAGACCGCTGAAAGTTTCGATGGGTACCAGAACCGTCGAAACTTTCGACGGTCGGAGCCGTCGAAAGATCACATGAAAAATTAATCACCCTCATTTACTGTCTTCGACGGTTACGAGCATCGAAAATTTTGACAAATATATATCCGTCTAAACTTTCGACGGTTCTAACTGTCGAAAG
This sequence comes from Pontederia crassipes, assembly GCA_030549335.1. Taxonomy (NCBI): domain Eukaryota; kingdom Viridiplantae; phylum Streptophyta; class Magnoliopsida; order Commelinales; family Pontederiaceae; genus Pontederia; species Pontederia crassipes. The sequence continues at coordinate 69,477,355 of CM060189.1, read as the reverse complement.
TTTTGACGAGTTGTAAATCATCGTAAGTTTAGACAGCCACAATCGTCGAAAATTTCTCTGACCGTAACTACAACAGATATTTCGATCCTTCGAAAAATCTTTCGGTACTTTAGGCGGATTTTGGCCCGTCGAAAAAGAACTGTCGAAAATCAATCTTTTTCTTGTAGTGTATGAATTTCTCCTTAGCTTTACCTTAGAGTTTACTTTTAATGTAATTATATTGAATATGAATTTGCTCTCTCTTTCCAAGTGATCCTTTCTTTTATTGAGGGACAGTTAAGCCACTTCTCCTCGTTTAAATATTTGTCGATGTAAAAAATTCTTATTGAAAATTTTATATATTCAACTACGTAGTACGGGACGACTTAACTGGATTAGTTGGGCCTAATGGTGTTCAATATGTGAATAATGTACTCTTTAACGTCGCATGTATTGAATCGTCGGCATCACTTCTTAAACATCGAGATTGACTAAATAAAAAGAAATAATTTGTCAAGGATGTATCACAAGTTATTTATATTCCTTTCGCTTCTTTTCTTCATGTCTACTTTCCTTGCTATTTCGATTATGCTAGAACATGATTGAATGGCGTTGTCACATGTAGTTTTCTACTTTCGAGTATGTACATGTCTACTTGGAGCATTTTAACTGATAATGTATTCTCTCGAGCTGTTTTTTAAATACTCATTCTAATTCTGTTAATTTGGTTCCTGACACAATTTCATAAAGGTAATGTTTTATCTTAAAATTGAATATCTGAACTTTCTCTAGATTTTCACACAATTCATAGATCTGATTTATGTCGTATTTTTATTTGCTGTGAAAACCCAAAAAAAGAAAAAGGAAAAAAAAAACTTTCCACATGTTTCATTTTTATGATATAAAGGAAGCTCGGTGTTCTTTGGACGATCGATGACAACAACGTTAATTATTTTTTTTCTCGGATGCTTTTGTATGAGAATTCAATTTGGAAATCTCGAAATGTGTGTTTTTTTTATTATCATCACAATATTCTAACAATACGAATAAAAAATTTTAATTCAATATCATCCAATTAATTTGTGGTCTATAAAAATCCAACCACATTATTTCAAATGTGCTACCGATTAAGCAGAGTACTAAAATGTCGGCGACAAAATGTTTATTAGTTTATCTATAAAAACTAAAATGTTTATTAGTTTATATATTACGACGAAGTTGAGTTATTGCTTATTACTATTCGAAAATCCAAACATATTTATACCAATTTCCACACAAAAAAAGTGCTGCTAATATGCCCATTTGTTTTGTAAATAATTGTAATTATAATTTATTATTCGATTAAATAATACTGGATCTATGATTATTGAAATAATTTGCTGATCTAAGAATAGAGAATTTACTTCATAATATTAATTGCTTTATTTACTTGAATAAATGCGTAATAAGTTAATAATCAACCATTCAGAGTTATTATTATTATTATTATTATTATTATTATTATTATTATTATTATTATTATTATTATTATTATAAGAATAATTAACGAACAGGCGAAGCCTACTCTCTTCTCTATCTTCACACGCTCCCGTTCGTCTCACAAATCTTCTCCGGGATCTCCCTCCCTCCTCGCGATCCGTCGGCGACGATGCCCGGAAAACTTCCGTTCTCGCAGTTCGGCGGATGCGGTTTCTCCCTGCAGCACTCCTTCCTCGCCCTTGCATCCCTCACGCTCGTCTGCTTCACTCTCATCTCCCTCAGATCCCTCCGCTCCTCTCCCCAACTCTCCTCCCTCCAAGAGGTGAGCAAAGCCCTAGCATCCACTCCATACCCTTCAAAGTTTTTCTACCAATGCCTCTGATTCTTGATCCCCGCAGGTGGCCATGGCCAACGGTTCCGTCGAACTCAGCGGCTCAACACCGTCCGTTTCGTCGATCTACCACTCGCCGGAGGTGTTCTTGAGGAACTATGCCGAGATGGAGAGGAAGTTCAAGGTGTTCATCTATCCGGATGGGGATCAGCATACGTACTTCCAGACGCCGAGAAAGCTGACTGGGAAGTACTCCAGCGAGGGTTACTTCTTCCAAAACATCCGCGAGAGTCGGTTCCGCACTGAGGACCCCGATCGAGCAGACATGTTCTTCGTGCCGGCGTCGTGCCACAAGATGAGGGGGAAGGTGAGGTGTTATGAAGATTTTGCCAAATTTATAAAGTTGTGATTTCTGCTATATTTTAAGAGGCAGCAAATCTTTTAAGTTATTGGTTCAAGATGGTGTCATTTTTTAAAAAAATTGTAAAGTTACAGTTTGATTACATTCCGATCGCATAATTATATGTGAATTCATTTTCTCTTTCCAATAAAACGATAATGAAGGTTCAATTGCTAACCACTGTTAGGTAAATGGCGAGGCTTCTCAGTTAAATACTCATATTACAGTCTATACAATAGAATAGATTTTAACCAGAGGACAATAAGAACAAGGAAAAAGAGAGTTGTGATGTCACCTACTTAATTGTGGTTTGATGTAGAAAAATATTAGGACAGAATGCAAGAAACTAAATTGGGAAATGTAGCTAATCTCTACCTTGTAGCACACAAAGCAATTGGAGCTATTACAATGGTTCCTTGTCTGCGTAATGGTAAATCCTTGTTATTATAGAAGAGATTCTTGTTTGATAAGAATTCTAAAACATCCAAAACATTCAGGTTTTTCTTCATTGAAAAATCATTCAGGTTTTACATGTTTTGATTTATTTAAGCATTATGGAATTCTTGTTTTATAGAAGAGATTCTTGTTTGATAAGAATTCTAAAACATCCAAAACATTCTTGTTTTAATGGTAAATCCTTGTTATTATAGAAGAGATTCTTGTTTGATAAGAACTCCGCCTATGTTTTATAGCCGGTCCCAAGCCCGGATAAAGGAGGAGGGTTGTGTTAGGCCCCGACAGCCAGCGTAAAACCCTATCGAATCTCATGAACATGGATCAACGAATAGCGGAATGGCGTCGCATGATCCATGTAGCCGACCCCACCTAGTGGGATAAGGCTTTGTTGTTGTTATTGGTTGTCCTCGATCTTCAAATGCTATGAACCAAAGTTAGACAACTTAGGAATAATCTTTGCTTTCAGAGAAAAAGGTTCCTTTTGGCATGATGCAACTGTGTTAAGTTGTATGAGTTAGTTCGGCTGAGATCATCAAAGTAGGTTCTTTTGTTTTTTTGAAGAAACATTAGTGAATCAGATCTGTATTAGTTAGCTTGACTGAGATAGTGAAAAGAAAAAAGAGAAGTTGTATACTCTCTAGCATAAGTAGAATTGTTACAGAAATGATATTGCAGACACACTGGAGAAGAAAAGTCGGCTAGAAACATGTCAAGTTGTTGGTGGAAGTAATGAAATTTCCTGGATCATGGGCTTCCTTCTTTTTTTATATACTTTTTTAGTTTGATCCTCTGCGAATAATAAGAATGCAAAGTCGACCGACATCACATCTATAAGAAAATGGGGCATACTTGTCACAGAGGAGATAAGTGTTAGAACTCTTTCTTGTTGGCGAATTTGCATTACCTTACAAGATCTTGCTTGATTGTGGGTTTGAACATGACAATAGGTTTGTTAGAAAAGAGCATGAAATGAATATAATGTGTGTATATATATGTATATGTATTCTACATGCATATATATACACACTTTCAATGTATGTGGATCTTGTAGGTTGTATTCTCATGATATGAGGAACAAAATGCTGGAGAGTTAAAATTCATTCGGCATTATACGTTTATTTTTTATACTTTCATTTCTATTATCATGTAAATATCTGCAATATGTGATCAATTGATTTTAATTATCATTGATATAGTTTGAAATTTTCTTTAAACATCAGTCGTGACGATTAGATCTCAAGGTCAAATTTATAAACAGCTTCTGCTGGCAGATATTTACATGTTAAACAGTTTTCGCTGGCAGGTTGGGGTCATTACAGATGGCATGCTTACCAAATGTTGATGTATTTGTATCAAGAGAAAACCATAAAAATGAAATTGCTTCTCGATTAAATTGAATCTATCAGTGTTAACACAACCACCTTTTAAATTTTGCAGGGGCTAACATATGAGAATATGACCGATATAGTTAGGGATTATGTTGAGGGCTTGATAAGGAAATACCCTTATTGGAATAGGACTTTGGGTGCAGACCACTTTTTCATTACCTGTCATGATGTTGGTGTGCGGGCATTTGAAGGACTTCCTTTTATGGTGAAAAATTCTATTCGAATTGTCTGCTCGCCAAGTTATAATGTTGGATATATACCACATAAGGATATTGCTCTTCCTCAAGTATTGCAACCATTTGCTCTGCCAGCAGGAGGAAATGATATGGAGAACAGGTAAATTGAGTTGCATACCTAAAATATTTAGTGATCTTATAAATGTCTTGTTATTTCTAGATATTGTTGGATTTCTTGCATCACCACAGTCAGAGAAGCATTGATGTTATCATGCAATTGTAGTTAGAACATTGAGGAATGTGTGTGGTGTTGCAAGAAATCCAACAATAGCATTGAGCTTTTTTTCTCATTACAACATTTAGATGATTTCTTCTTCATGATTTTATCCATGTCTTTGCTCTTTGTTGCAATGGATTGCTATCCAACCTCCCTATTTCCTTTCCTCTACTGTTTATTTCCAAAAAAGTATTTTTCAACTTCTGGTTGAGTGCCTAAGGAATGACCAATTTAGATGATTTTACATGCTTGTTCACTTCTGAGAAACTGGTTGTAGCATTGTAAGCAACAGTGCACCTATGCTTTTCTTCATAAATAAAAATAGATAATTGCCTTCTCAAAAGAAAAAGGAAAACTGATGGACAGCCAGTTGGATAGCCATCCACCTCTCTCTCTCTCTCTCTCTCTCTCTCTCTCTCTCTCTCTCTCTCTCTCTCTCACTCAAAACAAAGAAAGATGATATTTAAAAGAAGATTTAGGGTGTGTTTGGATGGGGGTTTTAGTAGTGATGGGTTAGGTTTAACTTGGGTGGGGTGACTTTAAAAATTCTACACCTTGTTCGGATACAATTTTTAAAAATTTAAGTAAGGCTAGGTTGGTGTTCATAAGCCCATCATTTGACTTAAAATTAAACCCACCAAATTGGTGGTTTTGGAGGGGTTAGAAATAATTATACCCATTAAACCCTTATTTCTTCTCAATCAAATAAAATAAATAAATAAAAATTCTTGAGGATAATAAAGACATGTACCAAATTTAACTTTCCCTAACCCATGTATTATATTTTGTATTCAAACAAAGAATAAAATAAACTAATCCAACCCATCCCATTAGTTTATATCCAAACATGATTTATATAAACACTCAACCTTACCAACCCTCACTACACCACCCTAACCCATCCCTCTTAACTTAAATTACCAAACAAAGCCTTAGAATGTGGATGCACATCACTGATATATTCTCTAACCTCTATTGATGATCTTTTTTTTTCTTTGATGGAACAGAAAGATAAGAACTTTGCGCTCTTTAGATTTAGTTAAACAAAAACTACTTCTCAAAATAAGTTCCAAAATGTAGTGAATTGCATGCGTGAAAATTATTTTAAAGGATTTAATTTGATTTGAATGATATAGCAATATGTATCATTCTAGTCAACATTCAATTTTCTCATGTGTCTTATTGCCAGAGCACATTGAAATGGTTATCTTGATCAATGATTGCCTCATATTATATAAATCTGCAGTTTATTCTTTCCTTTGAGCAACTATTCTATTTGATATCTTGTGTTGATTCTGGATAATTTATTTGCAGCTTCGCAGTTTGACCAGCTTAACCAAAGAGAAACAAAGGCTATTGAATTGGACATAATGTAACCTTTTAGATATTTTTTTTTATTATGAAAGTATGCCCTTTAGAAATTAAAATGCGTAACACAACAATTATTATCTTGTACCTTTTGCTCAAAAAAATTTATTATCCTGTACCTCAGAAATATCTTGTAAAGAGGAAAATGGGAGTATAGTGCAACTTTGCATTGCACTCTGCCACTTTTATATTGTTGGATTAATGTGACAATTATGTATAAACTTGGGAGACAAATCAAAAAGTGAGCTTGATCATGATGGTGACCGTCATGTTTAAAGTCTTTTACTTGGTTCATTATTTCAATTTTCATAATCCCTTTATTCTCATACATCATTTTAGATAATTGGATTTATCTGACAATAGTTAACTAACCCATCTCAAATGGTTGGTTGAAAAGTGTAGCATGATTATTGGATTAATCTGAGGTAAAAGAGGTGCATAATGCATGTGTAGTATAGAGGTGCACTACAATCTCTTTTTCGTCATGTCATTTCTAAATTATATAATACCTGGTTGCTTGTGTATTTTCTCTAGGGCTATCTTTTAGATTTATAAGCACAAAATATGGTTACACCTTTTAATGTGATCACTGACAATGCATTTCTCCGAAGGACTATACTTGGATTCTGGGCAGGCCACAGAAATTCTAAAATAAGAGTAATCTTAGCTCGTGTGTGGGAGAATGATACAGAACTTGCTATCAGCAATAATCGCTTAAGCAGAGATACAGGAGAGCTGGTCTACCAAAAGCGGTTCTACAGGACTAAGTTCTGCATTTGTCCAGGTGGCTCTCAAGTCAACAGTGCACGGATAGCAGACTCCATCCATTATGGATGTATTCCAGGTCAGAACCCTTCCATTAAGTTCTATTATTTTTTCTTAGAGAAAATTCTAACATTAATTGACACACGTAATCCTCCCTCAAAAAAAAAAAAGGACACACATAATTCCTATCTATGGCTATTTCAATCTTCATTTACTTGAATATGCAACTCTTACATTTGCCGCCTTGCAGTAATTAGTTCTTTGAATTTTGCAGTGATTTTGTCAAACTACTATGATTTGCCTTTTAATGACATCCTTGATTGGCACAAGTTTTCTCTCATCCTCGAGGAGAGTGATGTCTACCAGTTAAAGTCTATTCTGAAGTCCATATCAGATAAAGAGTTCGCTGAATTACACAAGCATGTAGTTGAGGTATATTACTGTGAACCTTAGCTAATAGATCTTTCTACTTTTTACCATACTATTAAAATTAGATAATTATTGAGTTATCCTGCTGTGGAGGTGTTGATCAAACCTATGCTACTTGTATTGTGATAAAAAGTGCAATATGTATTCCTACCTCCCAGTTGATCGGCTAATATAAAACAATTATAGGCTAAATTTTCCAAGTGCTATACCTATATCAAATGACTCGTATTCAACACTGGAACACATGGGGATGAAATTTGGGGTTAGCTTAACAAAACATATGTGAATCATTTCAGCTTTCGGAGGTACGAGGTGGTAAATGCTACCTGTCTCAAAAAAACATGCATACATTATTTAAATGTTCTAGCTAATAATCCAGTGATGTACGTGTGGTTAAATGTTTGTATTTGTGGGGGGGGGGGGGGGGGGGGGGGGGGGGGGGGGGGTTCAAAGTAATAGATAAAATGTGTCATTGTGGAAAGCCAAAGTAATCAGTAATACACAACTTTTTCGTCATCTAACCAATAATACACAACTTTTCCGTCAATAGATATCTCAATATGTATTGTTAAAGGGTATTTGATATTTCTGTTCCTTTTTTTTTTTGAGAGAGAGAGAGAGAAAAGTTACCATCTTCCATTGATAGGCATGTTAATTTAATTGCTTGGTTGTGTAGCTCACAAGTTCTCATGTTAACTCCAGAGAAACCTGCCTTAATATTGTGTGCGGTCCTCACATCATTTTAAGAGATTGTATTTCTCTGTTTTTTTTTTTTTTTTTTTTTTTTTGCTTTCAAAAAAATTCTCTAATTTTCTTTTCCTTTCCTTTTTCCCTTGTGGAGGTAATGTCATCTAATCTTCTTAACTATTTCATTTTAATGTGGTTGAGTGAATGAACATTACTTGGTCAACATACACAGTTGGTTTCAGGTGTACAAGGGGACAGTTTTTCAGTGCTTGATCCTAGTCCTCACAGCACAATTGATTTTGTTACCAGGTCCAGAAGCACTTTCAATGGAACTCGCCGCCAGTTCCCTTTGATGCATTCCACATGATAATGTATGAGCTCTGGTTGCGGCACCATGTCATCAAGTACTGAGACTTTAAACTCATCTGCATCAAATGCATTGCCGCTTTTGCATGGAGCTGGAACTTGAACAGGCATGCGACGTTAGACTGAGGTCACGCAATCTTTTTGGAACGTGGAGACACTTTCCCGTTACAATACTAGTGGCGAAAGAGCTACGTAATTAAGAAGCGGAGTGAAGGGAAACAACCCATACAAGCTCACTAGCACACCTCTTATTCTTCGCTTGCCAAATTGGAGACAATCTCGATCTTCTGAGGTGATTGTTTGTTTCCCCAATCCATGTTTGCCTCGGAGTTTACCTTGCCACGTGGATAGTACACTCGCAGAAGTTTGAACGTTCAGAACTTTAATTCTTTTATTCCTTTTAAAATGGGGGTGTATTCTTTTTTACTTTTTTTTTTCTTTACATCTCGAGTTTGGGTGGCCTTAGTCAGACTAGCAATATGTGCTTGTAGAGTTGTACATGATTTGAACAGAAGTGGAAAGATACACAAATAGTTTTGAGGAGGTTCGACCAGCAATTCTTATTGATATTGCTAATTATTATTCTCGTTATAATTTTTTACGTAGTTTCTACTTCAAAAAGTAAAGTATTGAGTAGCGAATAATATTTTGATTCAGTCTAACATTAGTATAAATGTTTAATTAATATTTTTAAAATAGCATTTAAAAATAGTGCTACTATCACTAGCTTCTATACATATAATAATATAGGGATATCGATTTCATATTTATCCTTGTTGTATCCTTATTTATAAAAAAAATATTTAATTGTTAAGCATTGTATATTATTTTATTTTAAGATATCCCATCACAATTCAAATAAATTTATTATTTTAGAAATAATTAATATTTTATATTAAAATAATATTTTAAAAAAATATTACTATGTAAAATAAAATATTATAAATGAATTATTGTGAATTTTGAGATGTGTACAAGAATAATTATAAATTATATTTTTTTGATTCATAGTTGTCATTATGTTTACCGAACAAGCGCTGATAACTAACCACTATTTTTTTAATCACATCCTTAATAAAAGATTAATAACTTAATAATAGTATTTTTATTTTGATTTCACCATATTTCTTGAAAGTGTGGTTGGTTTCTATTACGATAAATAAAAGAAAAAAGTATGCTCTTTAACTCCGGAGTCCGGACCAAATTGCGCCAAAAAGTTCGGGCATTATGTAATGAAAAGTACGGGCATTCCAATTTTCCGACATTGCTTACAAATAAAACACTGTCTTAATATAATGAATCTCGATTGGTCATCCGAAGGCTTCAAGTGGGCATTGAAAGACAACGAAAGAAAGTCCCTAGCGACATTGTTTCCAAATTCCAATATAAATAACAAAAGAAAAACTCAGTAGCAGAGGACCAATAGGGCAAAATCCGCCAAAAAAACAAAAAGACTCAAAACAATTGTTCAATCCTAGAAAGGAATAATTTCACATCGCAAAAGTGAGGTGTGAGTATCCCTATTACGGGACAAGCCTTTGTGGATCACGAGGGAAAAGTGATGTTTGTCGAATGTTGCGAAGACCGCAGAACAACATGACCACTCGCTCCAATCCAACACCAAACCCACCATGAGGACAAGTACCATACCTGCACCAAAAACACAAAATCAGATTTCCTCGCACATAAAATGTAGTATTAACTTGAAAAGCTCGAATTTTCTTTCAATCGACTTTAAATGTCAGATCCCATCCTCAATGATACATACAAATTAAGCAGGAATTCTAATATCCATTTGCAATACCACCGCTCATAGTTGTGGTTGTCTAAGATAATTGAAATCACGATCCATGCAATATTTTCTTATAAGTTCTTTTTGGGGTGATATTTTTTAGGGTTAAAAGCATTGGTCTCTCTCAATCAATCACTGTCTTTGGATAATAACACTGACACTTCACAGGAGATTTCATTCTGTTGACATCATGCTAATGTAAACTGCAGCATTGAGGAAGCTCACCCCCTTACTAGCAACTAGCTTGTGAAAAAAAAGGAGTCATGGACAGATGATATTGGTTAAGGTCGCAAAAAAGGAACAAAACTTTTCATTTGCATACAAAAGCATATTACATTTTTAAACACTTCTGTAGTTCTGTGGAACATACCAGCCTAAGTTATCAGGTCACACTAAAACTTCCGAATTCATACATAAAATTAATCCAAGATGAAAAGAAAGAACTTCTCAAGATCACAAAGAAGGAATAAAAGATAAAGTGCACACCTGAAGGAATCAATGTATGCTGATATCGTTTTCACATCAATTCCACGAGCCTTTGCTTGATCAGTCAGCAACTCTGGCAAGTGAACTCTTTGCGCCCCTGATATTATCTCCTCGCCTGTAACAAAAGTTTGGTATAGTCAGATTACAGATTTCAAGCCACTAGTTTCTTCATGATCACACATGAATATTTAATTATTGTTTCATACAAGGAGAATAAAATTCTATATCATGGTATGGAATATAGGCATTAATTCTCACCTCGGATGAAGACATCAAATGAATTGCTATATGCAGGATCATCATAACATGGCATGGTGTAGAATGGTCTCACAGCCAAAGGATACCGGCAAAGAATGTAGAAATCAGTGTTGTACCTGTGACAATTTGTACCATAATCATCATCATATCAAAACAACAATGAAAGAAAAAACACCAGCTACCTACTTTTCACGTACTAGCTGACCCAACTTCTTCTCAGACTCAGTATTAAGATCTCCCATGGGATCTACCTCAATTCCTGCTTCCTGAAAATGGTCAAATTGACTTAGTGACAAGCAAATTCAAAGCATGGCTTAATAGTGCTAATTGGATAAATAAAGAAGCAAATAATAAAAAAATGAGAGGGGCAAAAAAGCTCTAAATTAATATTACAGCTGACCACATGCAACAACAAATTGAGAATGGACATTTTTTTAGAAATGAGAAAGAAACTACAGAAAAATGTAACCTTCTCACCTGATAATGAAAATTTAAAATTGTAACTTTCATACAAAAAATGTTGGACCCTTAAAAAAAGGATCATTTTAGTTAATATTTTAGATAATTGTTGGTTAGTTGGTTATACCCCACAAGCACCATTATCACCAAAGTAAAGGTTTCAAACAACCTCTGTGATAGCTTTTCCACGCTGAGCTTACCCAAATGCAAGGATGAAACAGAGAAAGATAATATTTCACACTTTATAAACATATGACTGAACCTAATAAGTAGATGTAGAAACGAACCAAAAAGAAAAAAAAAAAAGAAAAGAAAAAGCAAAAGAGCACCTTCAGCATTGCAATGCCTTCCTGGAAGGGAAGCCTCAATGTCTCCCGTAAGTACTGCATAGCACAGTTAATATCAAAATAAGATAATGCAAAATAATGAATAACTAACAGAATAGATGCCCGTATCACAGCTTCTCTAGAGAACTTTGTTAACACACCTTTAAAGGTTCAAAAGGGTATTGAGCATTCACAGCTTCAAGTTCGTCCTTCAAGTGCTCATTTAAATAATCAAACATTTTGACAAACAGACGGCCCACTATATCACAAACCTTCAAAAAAAATAGTAGATATTATTATCTAGAAACAAAGATGACTTGACAGTGTGGACTCAATTGCATTAGTACCTCGAAATAATGCTCCTTAATCTCCATTTCAACATCAAGGCCTACAAATTCACACAAGTGTCTGTGTGTGTACGAGTCTTCCGCTCTAAAAACTGGGCCAACTTCAAAAACACGTCCAAGTCCACCACAAATTGCCATCTGTTTATATAGCTGCGGTGACTGAGCTAGGCAAGCAGGTTGCCCTTTGTAGTCCAATTTAAATACAGCAGCCCCTCCTTCACTTGCTCCAGGCACCAACTTTGGTGTATGAATACCAACAAATCCCTCAGATTTCAAAAATAACCTGAATATCTGCAGTACAGATTTAACTATATTGAAAATTTCCAAACAGATGCTTAGGTTACTTTCAAACTTCATCATTTTCCTTTATATCTGTCTATGCTTGTTACCACAAAAATAATTTGAGTTCTTTCTGTTGTTGTTGAAGATGTAAGAATCTAGTTATTTTGACAGGCTCAAAGATATCATTTGGAAAAATAACTATAGAGGTTCGATCGCCCAACAAGACCTAGTTTACTGATGTTATAAATTCTAAAAACACAAGTCACTGGTTCTGATAAAAATAGTCAAATACAGGAAGCTGCATTCATACATCTTCGACAGCAGATTCAATCCTGAAAATAGCTTGTTTAGCTGGAGTCCGCAGGTCAAGAACTCTGTTATTTAGACGAGTATCCTGATGAACACGCACAAGCTGTTCTCCTTTCTGCATCCACAATTAAAATGGAAAAAAACATTCAGCACTTTTTGTAACAGAATCTCATGAGATCAAAAGCAAATCAAATTCCAACCAAATAAATTTCCAAGAGGCAAATAAAATAAAACAAAATGCCTTAGAAAAATGGCAAATAAAAGCACAGTTTCAGAACACAAAGAACAACAAACTAATTAGAGATCTAATGAGACAGAGTCATATCTTACTTCCTCAGCCTTTTTGTATTCTGCATCAGTTCTTGCGGCATCTTCAATATTCATAGGCAAGTTTGGTGCAGCTCTATTTATACAGTAAATTTTCTTCACTTGAATTTCCACCTGCATCAGCCATGTTATTCAATAGTTAGAACTGGTACAAGGAAAATTGATTGAAGAAAATAGAGATAAAAAAATGTTTAGAATGTTTGGAAATTGATTCATTTAATAAGAAATCAGATGGGAACTTGGGATATGGAACCTGCTGGGTGGTTCCCTTGATGGGTTCCTTAGGGACAGAGATGACGCCCTCAACATCGACGATGGACTCCTTGCTAAGACCTGTGGCGAATTTGACCATCTGGGGGCTGACGGCCTCTCCGTCCACAGTGAGCACACACTGGACGGTGCTCCAGTAGCTCCGGAGAACTAAGAAAGCCATCTTCTTGCTTACAGGCCGTATCGTCTGGGCGTTGGCGCGGACGAGGACGGCGCGCCCGGCAAGAGCGGCGTCGAGCGCCTTGACCTCCGTCCAGGTTCTCCCGGTGATCGACTTGGATTGGAGGTCCACGAGCGGCACGTCGCCATAGTTGGCGGCGAAGGGGTCGACGGAGGCCTCGTCGGCGGCAGCGGCGGAGGCGGCGTCCTTCTGCTTGCGTTCGTCCTTGGCCTCCTTCTTGGCGAGCTTCTTCGCTTGCTTCTTGCTAAGCGTGACGGAGGACAAATCGGCGGCGGCGGCGTCGGCATCGGAGATCTCCGGAGGTTCGGAAGAGGCCATGCTTTTGGTTGAGCTGCGAATTGGGCGTAGGTTTTGGCAATGACGGACGGGCGAAATGGGAGCGTCACAATGGGTTTTATACTTTTATTTTATTTGTATTTATAATATTATATATATATATATATATTATATTGGTAGCAAGTAAAAACAACGGGCAATTTAGTAATTGGGCCCTTCTTTGGGCTATTCGGAGCACATGGAATACGAATTCCACGTCAAAAAGTTTTAAGAAAGTATATATTCCAAAAATCAGTCTCAAACTGCTGGCTTGATTTTTACTCATGGCGACTTTTTTTTCTATAAAGGAATATTAAATGATGACATATTTTATATAATAAAAAAATTATTTAAATTTTATTTTCCTAATTATTTTAGAAACAAAATTAGTATTTTCATAATTTACTTCTACTAAGCTCAGCCCTTTAAACATTAAAAACTTCTTTCAGCAATGATTATTAGAATTTTTAACATTATTCCACAAGAAATATATGATATTTGGAAAAGTCAAATCTTTTTATATGATTGAGTATCTCAATAAGGATATTATCATCTACTTGAATAAATTTTCTTAATTTTTTTTTAAACTTTGAAAATAAATCGAAACCTTCAATGTGAGAGTTATCATTACATTTTAAGTAATGTTTAATATCAAGACAAGATTGTTTTAAAAAAAAAATCTCGTTGTCTAAAAATCTTCATTTTTTACCGTTAAATAAAAATCCAAATTTCTTTTCATATAAATTGAATTGTTCAAATCTACTTTGAGGTGAAAACATGGGTCGCTTGATTATCATTAGGACTGAAAATAAGTCGAGTTGTTCGTGAGCAACTCGTGACTCGGCCTAATTTTTGTCTAGCTCGGCTCGGTCTATTATCAAAATAAGTTAGGCTAAAATATTAAATAAAGTCTATTTTCTTAAATATGCTTAGCCTCTTAATAATTAGCTTAACCTTATAACTTATCATATTAAGATTTATTAATATATTATATTATAATTTTTAATCCTTCATCTTTTAAATTTTCAATTTTGAGTTCAATATTATTATTTTTATTATATTTTTAGAAAAAAATATATTAGTGGTGTCTCTTTTATTTATTTCGTATCTATTGTTTCTTTAATAAATAAGATTTATTATATTTAATATAGTATATCATCAAAAAAATATTTAGCTTAATAGGCTAATAAGCTAGGTCAAGCATTAAAATTTAATCAAACAAGCCAGGCTAAATTTATATTCATGACTTCTCACCGACTATAGACCAGGCTTAAATATTTTTATTTTGTAACAAGCTTGGCCTATTTAAGTGGAAGCCTAGCTCGTCTAACTCTTGTCCAGCCCTAGTTATCATGTATAAAAGATAATCAGTTCTAAATGATTTTCGGATGATTTGGTTATATCATTATTATCATTTTCATCAAATTAATTTTTTTCTTCGTACAATATGTTTTTCACAAAATTTAGGTTTAATGTTAATTTGGAGTGCAATTTCCTTAACTCAAATCATTGCACTTATAAATCTTTCTTCTCTATATTTTTAAAAAATATAATAAGACCATTTATTTGATCAATAGCAACATCAATTTGCGTATCATGTGATTGTAACTTTTTGCTAATTGAATTAACTACAAATAATATATCATACCAAATAGTCATACCAAGTAAAAAATCAAAAATTTCAAGTTCATATGTTGCTAATTTTATTTTTTGGATCTTCGCTAACTTCGACTAATTGTAATAAAGTAAAACTATCGCGAATTTTCACATCTAACACCGAACTACGAACTTCATTTTTTGGATACCTAAACTATCATGATTTTTCAATTTGATCCTTCCATCCAATTTCATCGACTTCTCCGTGATTTTTTATTCTTCGCATTTGTGAAAAGTCCATTATAGCCCTGCTAAATTGAATTCCACTTTTACATAAAATAATATATAATAGTGAATATAAAAATAATTAAAAAACACCACCACGTGGAGGGGTGGCTCCCCTCCTTCGTTGCCCCCCTCCACTCCAAGTGGTGGTATTTTTCTTTATTTTAATTATTTTTATATTATTTTATGTAAAAATAAAATTCAATTCAGATCAGGGGTATAATGAACTTTTTACAAATGTCAAAAATAAAAAATAACGGAGAAGTCGACGGGATTGGACGGAATGATCAAATTGGAAAAATCACGATAGTTTAAGTACCCAAAAAACAAAGTTCGTAGTTTGGGATTAGATGTGGAAATTCACGATAGTTTAGACGTGGTCAGAGGAAATAACCCTAAAGTATAACTTAATTAAAGAGCTTGAAATCTTGTTGCTTTAACACTTTCAATGTGATATTCACAACATGTTTATGACAATGATTTAAGGGTTAAGCTAGGTTCAGAATCTTTTAAAATTTTCCATCGTTTAGTAGTAGAAGAAAATATTGAATAGATATGTTGTACTACTTCAAAGAATGTTATAGTCATATTACAAGAATTGGCAATATGACATATTACTAAATTTATACATCCACATGGTATATAAAATGCTCTAGATTTATACCTAAAATTTCTTTTTTGCACACTTGTTTTTTTCCCTTCATATTTGAGCTATTATCATATGCTTGTCCTCTTAACTTATTAATGTCAAGGCAAATATTTTTTTTTATTTCATCTATAAAAACTTCAAAGAGACATTTTCACTTGTATCATATACATACAAAAACTCTAAAAAAATTGTAAATTTAATAGGAGTTGAAGAAATGTCTACAATTCTTAATACAAAAGACATTTGTTCTTGATGACTTATATCCGGTGTGCAATCAAGTATGATTGAAAAGTATTTTGCATCTATAATCTTTTTAATAATTTTATTTTTAATTTCAGTCGCTAAAAATTTATTAATTTATTTTGTATATTATTTACTTGATAAGTTTATGGGTTGCATCATATTTAATGCGTCGAACATGTTCTTGCATAATTGGATCAAATTCTACAATCATCTCAATTGGACTTAAAAAGTTTCTGTTTCTCCTCTCAATTTTTTTTCCCTTTCCTATCTTGGTATTTTTTTTTCATTTGATCTCCTAAATGTTAAATTATTCTTACCTAAATTTTTTCCAATATTCTTTTTCTCTATTAATTTGTTCTTGAATATTCTTATATATTGTTTTCTTTTCCGCTAGTCTTGTTTTTAAATCAATCCATGAGTACATGTTATTTATATGTTCATTATTTGTTTCATGAGTTTTGAGTTTAGCAATAATTTACTGTTACTATGTACTAAATGAAATAATTTGCTTGCAAATTATTCTATTAAATATTTGAAATAAATCAACCATGGTCTTCATGCTTCTCTCCATTTGATCATTTTTTTTAATATAATATGAAGTATAAAAATTTCTCAAAAATATATATTTTGGAAACTCTATATCAATAATTTTTATAGGTCCTTATTCAACTAATAAATCTCTCATATTTATGTCTATATTAATCCATTGGCTACGATCATAATTATTTTTTATAAGGCAAATATTCAATTCATTTTTATTTTGATCATCTTTGAGATCTACATAATCCCCTATTTTGTCATCTTCTTCCTTTTGCCTATCATCTAACTCAATAATATTAGTACATTCGTCTTGTTCATTCAAAAAACACTCATTCATATTTTTACAATTATTATTTTTATTGCTAACAAAGAACTTTTCAAGAGCTCCCTTTTGTGATTATACAAAAGAATCAATTCTTCTCTTATTTTTAATTTTAAATAGCCAGATTCATATTTTCTAAATGACATTTTAAAAAATGGGATATGTTATATGTATAATATATATATATATATATATATATTAACGAAAATATGTGATAAGTATATTTATTAACTCTAAATAAAAAAAATGGAGGAGTGTTGAAAATTGAAATGATATAACCTTGTATAATATTGGCTAGAGTTTGAGTAAAAATTTGAATGTTGAATGATTTTAGAAAGAGATTGAAGTGTAAATGAAAACAAATTAACATACTTTCAAAGACAAAAAAAATTTGGCCATGGTGAAATTTTTGGTAATATTTTAATAATAAAGATTAGGAAGATTATGATATTTTATGGAATGAAGAAAATATATGAAATAAATAATGGTGAATTGAAGGCCGAATTTTAAGGAGTATTAACAAATATTTGAATAAATGAACCTATAAAAAAAGGGAGTCAATTAAGATCCTCATTAATTAAGAAATCAATTAATGAGGAAAAAGTTAATTTGTAATGATTGGAGTAATTAACAAACATGATTACTATTATCAATATAAATTAATAATATATTAATCACTAAGGGGCCAAAAATAATTGGGATCCTCAACAAGGATTTCACCTGCTTGGACCTTGAGTCGGCCCTATTTTTAATTCAACTAAATTTGCATCTATCGGAGTTAAAATCAACGGACAATAATTTTAATATTTATGCTATCCGTTTTAAGGAGAAACACTTAATCATCATCCGATTCATGACGGATGAATGATGAATTTATCAATTAAATAATTATAACGATCGATCGTTCATCATGAATTGAATAGTGATTAATAAGCGTCTAATGTTGTTATCCCTTAAAAATGGCACAAACATTTTTTCCATAATAATACAATAATAAAATCAAAATAATTATAATATATATTGTATAAAAGATAATATGTAAATTTGAAGAAAGAAGAAAAATTAAATTGTTATTCATTGCAGTGTTCAACGCAAATGGAACGGGGCAACAAATCAGAATATCGTTTGGTAAATAAAATGATAATTACTCTCTGAGCCCGATAATTTATTGGACGAAATCATTCGGACTATCTGGTCTAATAAACACTGTTGCTCTAATCTCATACTTAAAACTTTTGGATATTTTTATTTGAGTTTTTCTTACCCTAAAAGTGAGTTAGTTAGATCTATTTGTTTAGAAATCATAAAGGAAAAACCTCTACAAAAATGAAATTGATGGCCAGATAAAATTGAAATTATACATAGTTTTTAAAAGAGAAATATGGTATCCGTCATTTCAATCATTGAATTACAAACTTATAAATGACATCTAATTTTTTGTTTAAGAAACTCCTATGTTTTGTATCCGATAGATAAAAGCATTCTATATGTAAAAGAATTTAATGGCCATGCTCCTAGTCATTTAGGAAGCATGGTGCTGCCTTACTTTTATAAACAAAGTGGGCTGGTTCATTTTCGGTTCACAGCCGCTGTCGGTTCATTCAGGGGTGAGCTCTAAGCGCGATTCTTTCTCTCTCGTGCCCTAGCTCCCGAACGAAATCACCGCCTCCTTCGTCGTTCGACCTTCAGACCATCCTCGACAAGGGATGTTGCCTCCTTGTCAAACGACCTCCTTGCTGGTTGTTGCGACCTCAGCAAGCGACACTGCCTCCTCGTTAGACAACCAAATTTCGACAGCCATCAACATTAATCATAGTTTAGGAAAAATAATTAGGTGCACAAACAATCCAGGCCGTCATGAACACATATTAAGCCAAAAAGATTACTAAACTTTTCCCTCTTCTTTCACTTCTACACAAGCAATAATTAATTTGGCCTGAGAATAAGATTTGCAACTTCTGAACAAACAAACAAAGTTCGATGTTCATCATATTGTAAAATCTCCAAATATTTTTACTTTGTTATCGGGGTCACCTCCCTTCCTCTCGAGTTCACCAATTGAGGTCCAAGCAGACAACATCCCTTGCCGAGGTTGAAGTAGCCGGGCAACGAGGTCGCTGGCGAGGAGGTAACGTCCCTTGCCGAGGATCATCATGAGATCATCCGGCAAGGAAGCAGCGTCCCTTGCCGAGGTCGCAGCAGCCGACAAGGAGGTCAAACAGCGAGGAGGCAACGTCCCTTGCAGAGGATTGTCCGGAGGTTGTTCGGTAAGGAGGAAGCATCCCTTGCTGAGGTCATAGTAGCCGGCAAGGAGGCTGTCCGGAGGTTGAACGACAAGGAGGCAACGGCCCTTGTCGAGGATCGTCCAGAGGTCGTTCGACGAGGAGGCAACTTCCCTTACCAAGGTCGCAACAGTCTGCAAGGTGGTCGTCGTTCGACGAGGAGGCAACTATTTCGTTTAGGAGCTAGGGCACAAGGGGAGAGAAAAATTGTGCTTATAAGAGCTCACCCTTGAATGAGCCGAAAACAAACCTAAACTGAAAATAAACCGACCAAGTTTGCTTATAAAAGGAGATTGAACTGCGCATTTATATCAACGGCTCAAAGTTAGGCAACACCCGCGCTCCCTAAATAACTATGGAGCATGATCATTAAATCCTAAAATATTCAATATGAAAACTTGGTCCCCGCTTTAGGATTCAACTGAACACTGCTTAGCGAATGATGGATATTTCGCTTGTCCCCCGCCCCCTCTTAACTCATACAGATATTTTCACTGGACCCAAGGAAGATGTTGGTGTGGAGTTCAGGTAACTCTAATGGCGATTTTCTTTCTGCAAGTGGCTCTAAATTGTCTGTCGATCAAGTTCTGGAGGCTTACGCTGATCGTCATTAAACCTTACCCATGTAAATCGAACTCTATGGACTATGAACCTTGTGCAAATTATCAACCGGCGTGCTCCAGCGATTATAGGATGTTATCAATGCCTAACTCTTGAAAAATTTTAAATGTACAAATTTCTATAGAAAAGATAAATTTTAAATGTACAAGTTGGCTATAGAAAAGCAAAATCTTGGACGGAGTTCACCCTCCTCAGGGGCTCCTCCAATTTTTGTACGCGGACTTGTCTGGTGCTTTCATGAATAAATAATTTTACTTCTTCCAAAAAGAAACTGATGGTCCTTCGCCCATTCAATTAATTTTGGTCGAAACAAAACCATCCAAGTTTGGCCCCTCGCAAACTTCCGATTTCTAAAATTATTTGAATAGGTTATAGCATTATTTTAAGGAAATTCTATAGAATCCTCGGTTATCAGTACAAATGTTATTATAAGGAAATTCTTTAGAATCCTCGATGATCAAGGAAAGACAACAAAGGATCAACGTCCATTGTTTCAAAAGACAAACTAATTTAAGAGACAATAATGATCACAAAAGATGTCACCCTAAGAGGTCATTTGTTTGCGAAATCAAACGAGAACCATTCTGTTTCAACGCCCTTGTTCTTAGTTCCATTAAACACCACCCTGAAACCAAGTTCCGAGACGAGAACAAATGTGGTAAAACAATGACCCCAATTCCACCGAAGATTGTTGACTCTTCTTTTTTTGTTTGACACGATATTTTAACTTTTTAAATTTTATTTTCTTTTTTCTTTTTCTTTTCTCTCACACAATAACCTTCATAAAATAAATTATTTAATAAATATAAAATATTCATAATAATGAATTAATATAATATTATTTATTACTTATTATTTCATTAAAATTTTAATATTTCATTAAATATAATTAATTTAAAAAATATTTTTTTTATATTTAAATAATATATTTTTTAACAAAATTTCTCCCATACAATTTTTTATTTTATAATTTTATTTTAATTAATTATAAAATTATACTTCATAATTATAATAATCTATTTTAATTCAAAACTCACCAAAAATCCATCCATCATATTTATTTTTTTTTATCGCATCAACCACCTTACTCATCATCAAATTCCACTGAAACCAAACACAACCCAAATTTATAACCACGGTTCCATTTCCAAACGACCTCTAAGAGCATAGAACAACCTATCCATCAACTTGAAGACACGGCCAGAAAGCAAATGTAGCAGAACCAATTGGAGAAAAAGACTTGTCAATTACTACAGACTAGAAAAGCTTGTGTAGTGTGCAGTCACTAGGTGCTTAAAGGGTCAATGACACTGGCACAGTAATACAACATGTGACTGGCAGTATACCGTATTTACCTTTCATATGAGATCGAGGAGGCAAATCCCCTCAAGCAGAAAGGCAGCAATAGTAGTGCTTAAAATGAGATGATTGTTCCTATTCTCCACAAGACTACATACCATATAGAGTTTGCATTACAAGGTATAATATCAACAAGGCTCTAACAATTTGGCATGAAACTAGCTCCAGAACCCATCAGAAACAACATAACAATGCAGTCATAGCTTTCCTCCTCTATTGTGCCAGAGCATACTATCCCTACTCCCAGCTTTATATGCAGAGTTCACCTAATCGACCAATGAAACGAGGAAAAGAAGGATGCCGAAGAAATGAAAGCGAACCAAAAGGTAAAATTATGCTAACAATTTATGTTGTAAGATACAATACACTAAAGTGGGGGACAGCTAAAAAAAGGTCCAAAGTAAAGTGGATAAACTTTAGCATGTCTGATTCCAAGTCAAGATGACCCCCAGAATTTGTGATTGTCATCTGTGTATATAGATCACTATGAAAAGATCTTGTGATTTCAAGTCTTGCGCACATACCTTACTTCAGTCGAACACATGCCTTCACACTTAGAGGGCACTCCAGAAGCAACTGGATATTCAAGCACCTGCACACATTTTCAGTGTGATGGGAACCATAATTAATGAAACTGTATCAGAGATTACAAATTTGCAACCTTAAGAATGGTTTCACACGAAGGCAACTGATTCGGCTTGTAGTAAAGAATTAAACACGAGAAGCAGATCCTTGTCCATGTGATAATGGTCCCTTTTCTTTATCTTGATCCTGAAGAAAATGAATAAACATATAACCGACAACTACATCAGGCAGTTCTGTGATCACTTTAACCGAATCCCAGCCAGGGAACCTGTTAATCAGAAAAGAAAAAAGAAAAAAAGAAGAAAACATACACAAACACACAAAGAACAAAAGAGGAAAATATTGGAATCACCATATCCAGAAAAGAATTATGCATATCAAATAGAAAAAAATCAGGTTATGCCAATTGATGATGCACCTTATCAAAAGAAAAAAGGCTCCATCATCCCTTGAATACCATAAAAGCCTAACAGCAGAAAATATCACCCTGCATTGTTCCAGATATTAAAAACTCCAATCCCTGGGTGGCTAGCTGGATGAAATTTATATGCTTTAAATAGCATTAGGATATACAAAAGAAATAACTGATCTTGCACTGATCGAGGTTTATAGAGCCCAGTAGCAAGTTTCACACCTCATAATGTGATTTAGTACTAAGTTCATCAACCATGTAATGTAAATAGTTATACAATGCATGAAAGTTACAGATGCCAACAACACAACCTACTAATGCAGTAAAATGTCCTCTCCTTGATTACACTTCCATTGAACCAAGATGTTCCAAAGTGTTCCAGGTCTTGTTGACCTGCAAGGACAAATGTGGAGATCGAAGCAATAAAAGTTGCATCAACACAGTCTTATCAGGAAAAAGGCATATATGAATGACAAAAGATCTGGATTCAGAAACTAAATGTTACATAATGTTTTGTATCTATTCAAGCAGATACTCCCAGTAACACCACATTTCCAGCACCATCATCTTCATCTCCTGCAAGCAAAACTTGTTCATCAGCACAGAAAATTAAAGGTAGCAGCACCCATCTGCATGCCATCTAGGATTACAGTCGAATTTGGGAAGCACTCATCAAAGTCATGTCTTCTCTTGAATTAACCAGGCTACGAGACACTCCATCACTACATTTTATTGATCCTGATCAACATTTCCCTTCATATAAGTGAACCATTTGTCATTCACTATCACTTTTGACATCTTCATGTTTTATTTTAAACTGGTCCATATTCTCTGCAGAATTGTTTAATTGGAGATCCACTGACTTGAAATCCGGTTCATTATGCTCTATAAGATCATTAAATTCCAGGTGACCTGTGTCACAGTCAGTATGTCCATGTGTTTTCCCTTTAATTGATTCATGATCCCCAGAATGCTTTGATTTACTTGGGACTCCATCTTCAGATGAAAGAAAATCTGACATGTCATTGTCAGGCTCCAACTTCGAAGATTTCTCAGCTTCATCCTGCTTTCCATCTAGCCACCGTGATTCCTTGGAGGCATCATCAATTGTAAAAGGTTGGTCATCTTTCTTTAGTTTATCACCCTTGCTCCTGTTCCCAGTGTCCTCGACTTTATTTTCCTCCAGATATCGTGACTTATGATATTTTGCATTTGACGATTCTCTTTCCTTATTAGAATTATCTTTATCATGTTTTCTATGGCTTGGTCTTGATTTATCATGCCTTTCTGAACCTCTACTTTGAGCAATGTTATCCTCATCATCATTTGCCAAGCCACCATGTGACTTTGATGCAGTGGATTGTGCATAATTTCCATCTCTGCATGACTCTGAGTACTCGCCATCTTGTTTCTTCTCCATGGTATCAGCTTTCTCAGAAGTCTGTTCATCCATCTTCGGCTTCTTGTGCTTGTTCATGTTCTTCTCGTTCTTTAAGGTCTCATCCTCTGGAAGAATGGAGCTACGCTTAGAGTTGCTTGTCAAAGCTTTATCTTCATTTGCATCCCTTGTAACTTTTGCATCTTTCATTCGTTCATTTTTTCTCTCAGATTTCCTATGGCCTTCCAGTTTATCTATTTTTCGCAGTTCTTCCTTTCCATTTGACTGATGCCTTCTCTCTGGAGATCTAGACCTCGAGTGTCTACTTCGATGAGAACGGTGCTTATGTACTGGAGATGTTCTGCTTTCCCTCTGATGCTTGGGTGACCTTGAGTCGGCTCGAGATGGCCTCCTTGTTCTGGGACTTCTACTTTCTCTGTGATGCTTTGGTGACTTGGAACTAGCCCGAGAAGATTTTCTCATGTGAGGACTTGAACTCCTACTTCTGTTTCTCCTTGATTTAGAGGAATAATGATCACGTGATCTTTCTATTTCTCGCCCTCTACTCCTATAACTATCACGATCATCTCTGTAATGTCTTTCTGGATGGTGCCTCGAGTGATGAGATCTAACTGGTGACCTTGATCTACGATCTCTCGAATACCTAACTGAAGGTGAAACGGATTTAGAACGCCTGCTCCTGCGATACTTGATAGGTGATCTTGACCGAGACTTGGATTTACGCTGAGAAGTAGATGGAGATCTGCT
Source organism: Pontederia crassipes (assembly GCA_030549335.1). NCBI lineage: Eukaryota > Viridiplantae > Streptophyta > Magnoliopsida > Commelinales > Pontederiaceae > Pontederia > Pontederia crassipes. The sequence continues at coordinate 69,452,862 of CM060189.1, read as the reverse complement.
GAAAAGGCACATAAATTAAGTCTAATTAATTAAGAAAAAATTTAATTAGTGGACATAGTCAGGAACAGTGTAAAAACCATAAGACTAAGAACCACTGAAATTTGTCATAGTCATCCTAATCTGGTTAAGAACAGATTACGTGAAATCACATAAATTAAACTGAACATACAGGACTGTCAAAACAATTATGCAGTTTTACTGGCTACAGGTTTACTTTTCTAAAGTATTTTCAAGGAAACACGTTGCTCAAGATGTTTTTCAAGAATAGATAAATAAAGAGTAACCAAACAACCTGGATCTTCTAATTTCTTCCTTAACATCAGTGACCAAACCTTCTGCCTTCAATTTTTTGCTTATTTCAGCAGCCCTTGCTGATGCCATATCAGTGGCAGATTTCATTGTTGCTGCCCGAGCAGCAGCCTGCTGAGAGGCCATGGCTTGTTGCATCATTAAGGCCTGTTGAAATTGCATTTGTTGTAGAGCGACTGTTTGCTGCATGAGTAATGGCAACTGGGAATTGACAAGAGAGGATTTAGGTGGAAGTGATTTTGCCATCTCAACATTCAATGGACGTCCTCCTATATCAGTATTATTTAGTGCCAAAGCTGAAGCTGCTTCCTCTGGCTTTGAATATTCAATATAAGCAAAGTGCTTTGAATCTGTGATGGTGCACTCTACAACAGAACCACAATAACCAAAAAGCTGTTTAAGATGATCCACTGTAAGAAGTGGGCTAAGATTGCTAACTTGCACAGTTTTCTTCAGAAGTTCAGCTTTGGTAGCCTCATCAGGTGAGCCTGATCAACAAAATAGAAAAAAAAAACATCTCATGCATAATTTTTTTAGGAGAAATATCTCATGCATCATTGAAAAAAAAGATGGAAAAGATTTTGATGTAAGAGTACAAAATAAAACATCTGAACACTATCTCAAACAATACTTATCAAGAAAAAACCAACTTAACCACCAAATTACCCCTAGAAAACTTTAACATAAAGTTTTCATTTTTCTTTTTTTTGAGGGGATTATCTACCCAATTCTTGAAAATAACATATTTCTTATAAATATTCTGAAAGACAACAGGGGATTGCTAACAATGGAATAACCATATAATGTCAACTACGCATACAATAAAAAACGCAGTATGTGTTGATTAGTTGATAGTCCTGGCTGTTGCTGGATAGATAAATCATTCACAACTTTCGAGGATATAATAACAGTCATGTAATTGGTGGGGGAGAAATAACAATGTGATGGTATGAACAAACAAATTATGAGCATCTAATGTATGAGTTTTTTAGCATAGATGAAATTATGGGAAAAAGTGATTGAGCATAGATTGAGAATGGAGACTAGTATTTCTGAGAGACAATTTGGGTTCATGTCAGGAAGATCCACTACAGAGGCGATTTATTTACTAAGGGGGATGATGGAAAAGTATGGAAGTAGGAGAAGAGACTTACATATGGCTTTCATTGACTTAGAGAAGGCGTATGATCGGGTACCAAGGGATGTACTTTGGAAAGCCTTGCAAAAGAAGAGGGTGAGTGTTGCCTACATTAAGGTAATACAAGATATGTACGATGGGGCATTGACTAGGGTTAGGACATCCGGAGATGAGACAAATGAATTTCCTATAGGAATTGGCCTATATCAAGGATCAACTTTAAGCTCGTATCTATTTAACTTAGTTATCGATGCTATAACCGAGAGTATCACAGAGGAGGTACCTAAGTGCATGCTATTTGCGGATGATATAGTACTTTTAGCGGATTCAAGAGAAGAGATTAATACAAAATTGGAAATATGGAGAAATACGTTGGAGCCAAAGGGTTTTCGTTTAAGTAGGAATAAAACAGAATATATGCATAGCAATTTCACAAATAAACAACTTAGAGACGATTTGAAAGTTAGGCTAGGGGAGGATATAATTCCTCAAGTGACAAAGTTTAAATATCTAGGATCAATTGTAAGACAAGATGGTGAGATTGATGACGATGTTAATCATAGAATTCAAGCTGGTTGGTGTAAGTGGAAGAAAGTCACTGGAGTTCTTTGTGATAGAAAAGTACCCAATAAAGTTAAAGGGAAACTCTATCGTACTGCTATAAGACCAGCAGTGTTATATGGTAGTGAATGTTGGGCTATGAAGGGACAACATGAACGTAAAGTGGGGGTAGCCGAAATGAGGATGTTGAGATGGATGTGTGGTCATACAAGATTAGATAAGATTAGGAATGACCATATACGTGAACGAGTCGGAGTGACTCCTATTAGTGAGAAAATGGTAGAGAATCGTTTAAGATGGTTTGGTCATGTTCAGAGAAGACCATTAGATGCGCCAGTAAGAAGAGTAGATCAAATAATCTGGAGTCCGATTAAAAGAGGGAGAGGAAGGCCAAGGCGGACACTTGGCGAACTAATAGAGCAAGATCTATTGGTGAATAATATACCGAAAGGTTTGGTTACTAATAAAACGGAATGGCGTCGTATGATCCATGTAGCCGACCCCACCTAGTGAGATAAGGCTTTGTTGTTGTTGTTGTAATGTATGAGTTTTTGTTTAATGGATCTCTTACAAGTCCTTTACTGTGATATCATTATATACATAAAAACCAAAAAATACAAACTAAATTAAGTGAACTCATAACAAGACTGCACAATAAGTGGCGGAACATCTGGATGATACCAACTTGCTAGTCATCCTTTTCTCTTTCAAAAATAAAATAAAATAAGTGTTGGAAGACTTGAGAAAAAACAAGTCTAGCAATTTAACCACTCTAGTTTTCCCTAGCTTTGTCTGATCAATTCAACATTCAAACAAGAAACTCTTTTTGAGGAAGTATTCAAACAAGAAATTACTATTTGTTTATTTATTTTTGCTTTGTTAAATCTTAATAGGACAACATCAACGGGTCTTTTGTTGCTATAGCGTTTTCACAACTATATCAGCCAACTACTAAACTTTACAAAGAGAGGACATATGTGAAAAAGTCATTTTTATCAAATATGTTCAATCTTCCACTTTATAGAAGTTTTATTTAAATTAAGGAAAAAAGTTTTTTTTCCACGGCTTCAAATCACCAATTAAATTTATTAACCCATTCTGTTGCAATTTATTCTCATAATTATGGCTGGTGTTACATACTTGCTAAATAATCTTTTTTGAGGAGTACTTGATAGACCATTTATATTTTGTTCTGGATCATGTAGCATAATAACAGTAAAAAAAATATTCAACATCAGAAAAAGGCAATATTTCACATTGGCAATCAATAAAAGGTCAAACATCAGGCTTTCACAAATTAATTCTAAACATATTTCTAGGGTAAAATTTTAAGCAATGTTGTCAAAATCGCGTCTCAAGACATAAAAACGTACGATTTTACGTCTCTACCTTTGAAAAACGTGCTCGATTTCACTCCGAGACGTTTCCGGCCAGCACTTCTCCTCTCTCTCTCTCTCTCTCTCTCCATTCTTTTTCTGTCGCACCATTCTTTTTCCGGCGCCGTCCTGTTTTGCCGCCGGTCTGCTCCCTGTTGTCTCCCTCCCTCCCTGCACGAGCAATGGAGACCTCGGCAATGCTTCCCTGCGCGAGCAATGGAGACCTTGGCACCTCTCTGTGCTTCCCTGCTCTCGAGAGGCGCGGGGTCTCCCTGCTCACGAGCAAGGAGTGCCGAGGTCTCCCTACTCACGAGCAAGGAGTGCCGAGGTCTCCCTGCTCACGAGCAAGGATTGCGAGGACTCCCTGCGTTCGCTAGCAGAGGCGTCGAGGTCTCCCTGTTCGCCCAATGCAGCAGAGAGGCCGGTCGAACTTTTTACTTGAGTTTTCATTACTGTATGCTTGTATTGTATCATGTATTTAGGTAAACAAAAATGGCATCCGGTTCGGGTTCAAGAGTTGGAACTTTTGATTACTGTATGCTTGTATTGTATCATGTATTTAGGTAAACTTGTCTCTTGAAACTTCTGGTAATTTGGAATTTGGTATTGATCCATTATCCTTTGATATGTTGCTTAATATTTGATAACTTGATAAAAATTTTGCTTTATTATAATATTATATTCAGTTTTGTGCTAATTAATATATTAAAAAAATAATCCGGTAGAATCGGCCGTGTCGTGTTACGTGTTCACGATTTACATTTTTTCACGGCCCTCCGTGTCGTATCCGTTTTACGTGTTTGACAACATTGATTTTAAGTGACAACTGCACAAATTTAGTTACGTCTACCAACTCAAACAGTCCCTCCAGACAAATTCTAAAATGATAAGAATCCACCAATACAAGTATAAGTGGAGAAAATGGGAGGAGACACCTGTCCATTTATGGGAGACTAAGGAGAAAGTGGTTGTTCCACTATCCCTACTATTCTGCCAACTACCTGTGCCTAGCCACTAAGTCCCTAATTTATTTCTCAGTTTGTGTTTCTATTATAAGTGTCTACTAGATAAGTGTTTAAGGATGTAATGCTTTTATGCCAACGGCGTCGTGGGCAGATGTCACTGCCGGCCGAGCGCCAGCTTCTCCCCATCCGACGGCGACCGCGAGTTCTGTCATCCGCCTGCATCTCCAACACAAGCAAGTGAGACACTTGAGCATACGGTGACACCCCGGCAGACGGCCACTTACCCTTCCAACCAAACTCCATCAGACCCGAGCCTGACTCACCTATTCAGCCCCGACCTCATCCTGCTACAGTGCCACCGCCAACGCTCCAGCCGCCAGCGATCCTGCAGCGATCCCACATCACCATCACCTCCAACCCGTCTCCATCACCATCCCAGCCGGCAGCCCCAACCAACATTTCCAAACCCAAACCAGCCCATCTCCTCCAGCCTCGCCTCGCCGGAATCCGCAGGACCGGTTGACCTGCACTCCAACCGGTGATGCCCAGCCCAGGGGAGGGTACAAGCCTGTGAGTTTATCCACCCCACCCCCACCCCCCAATCGGCACGGCCTCCCACCATGACCCGCAGCCAGCGATGGCTGATGATGCCCCCTCTCTGGCCTCTCAGTCTGTCACTAACCCAGAACCTGAGGGGTCAGCTAAGGAACATTGAGCCACGGCTAGACAGAATCTGAATGCAGACCCTCCACCATCTCCCAGAATCTCTGCCCCGGGAGATGAGGCAGTTACCATTGGACCCTTGTTGGCACCGGTGGCTCCTTGCTCGGGACTGGGGTCCACTCATTTGAGACTCAAACAGACGGTGAGGATTGACCAGAATCCTGCAGCGGAACCAGAACAAGGTACATACACGTCGGATGTGGCTGGAGACACAACTGCATTGGTTGATTCTAAACCCACTCTGGTACATGACCTGGACATCGTTGCTTTGGTGGCTCAGGCTTGTGGTGTCAGGCGAAAGCGTGCCCCTAAGACAAATGTTTCAAAGGTTGTGAGCCATCCAGCTGCGGAAGGCGACCTTGGGATCCGCGACCTTTAAAGGATGAACAGTGCCCACTTCAGGAAATAGGTGTTTTGTATTATGGGATGACCGGTGTGGCTCTGGGATGCAAGAGTGATGGTGGTTGACGATGTGTGGAATAAAGAAGTCATATTTGATATGGAGTAGTGTGATGTTGTCATTTTGGTTCATGGCCATGAAGTTTCTGTTGGCCTTTCTATCGAACTTTTGTAACCCCTACTATTAGCTTGCTAGTCACCCTTTCTCGTTTCCAAAAAAAGTTGAGGATAGTCCACTCCACAAGAACTGTTTGTTTCTACTTTATATTTCAGTAATCTATCATAAAACTTCATCCCATATTCACCTTTCCCAACATGTGACATGTTATTAATTTGATCATTTTTTGGGGGAGAGAATTAATTTGATCAAGTTGACTACATTAACAAAGAATTCCAAGTTTTAAAACAAACATATTCTCACACTACCAAAGTAGTTTGGAGCTTTATGTATCAATAAATGGCATGATACTTCCTTGAACATGAATTACAATGAAAATTAATTATATTCATAAGCAAATGGACTTGAGTTAGTGAAGCTAATAGACTTGAATCATTCATATTATTATTGACCTGAAATAATGAAATTATTGTTGCTAAACAGCTTTAGCTCCAACTTAAACTTCACACGAGTTCAGGATAATTGTCATTGACACAAAAATTAGAGATTCCCTACGGATGGACTACATCTTTTTCTTCACGTCCGTGAACACTCTATCATAGCGAAAAGGAACAAAAAGGAATACTGTGGATTTAATAAGATTAAGCATTATACTAAAGCAGAGCTACTCAACTTCAAGGAAGCAGTTACCAAGCATGTAAATTTTGATGGAAATTCTGGACTTCATGCTGGAATCTAACATATCAAAACATTTTTGCATATGTATGTGGTGTTTCAAAAGCCATGTCATTGCCAGCAAACACAACCCACATGTGCAACTTGGCTACAAAATCTTGATAGAACGATAAAGAGTGAGGCCATCATTTTCCCAACTATTAAAGAGGGACACCTAGAGTCGCTCTTTTTTCTTTAAAATTATATGTTGTATCCTAAAGTAACAAGATGATCAGGTGATGGCTTTCCATTGACCAAAGTAAAAATTAAGTCAGAATGCTAACAATATTCTCCCACTAATATGAAATATAATTGAGCATTGAAGTCCTCTAGATTAAAAAGAAAAAAAAACAGTAAACCAGTATAGTTATATTCTGTGATTTCAAAAAAAAAAAACAATAAACCATGCAAACATGGAAGATATATGTTATACAGAAAACGTTACAAATTAATCAAAGCAAGTTGAGATGGAAAGCAAACCAGGTCTGTCTCCACCAGACTGAGCTTGCATCTGAGCAGCATGAGCCTGAAGAGCCTGTGCAGCAACAATTGCCTGAGCAGCAGCCATAGCAGCTGCAGAAGGGGCCATAGGGGCCTGACTCAAAGTACCAATCCTACTCGTAGTAGCTAAAGCATTCATCAGAGCACTGTGTGGCGGGTGATTGAACTTGCATTGGGTGCTGGTACACCGGCCGTTTAAGTACTCCCTGCAGATCTCCCCAAGAGCTGCCCCAGCACCTTGCAACACCACTCCACCAGACGACCCTGGCATTACTCCAGGAATCATTCCGAGGAGACTTGGAAATGCTCCCGAGACTGAACCAGCATAGTTAGGCATGTTAGGCATCGTTTGATTGACCATATTAGGGTAGGGGGACGAGACCGCAGATATGCTTGTGGATCCCAATGGCGCAGCTGCGCTGAAGAATACTGGGAACGGGCTCCCCAGTATGGGTTTCCCATTGCACTCTACATGAACCATATAATTCCCTCGCTTGGTCACGGCATAGGTCACAGAGTACGTGCCATCCCCCTGGTCCTTCACGACGCCCTCCAGATCAGACCCCCCAACACCAACGCCGGGCGAAATCTTGACCTTAACCTGGGCGCCACCATCAGGGACCTTACGGCCGTCGGAGTCCTTTGTGACGACCACAAACGTGGACGCTGCCCCCGCGGCGCCTCCTGAGATCCCACCTCCGGCGGCCATGCACTTGGACGGGTCGACGGGGCCGATAGGCTTCACGGCGAGGTCCTCCGGCTCGTCGTCGTCGCCGTCGCTGTCTGAGGATGCATCTTTGCCGGTCTCGTTCCCCGGCTTCTCGACGGCCTTGAAGGTGGCCTCGAAGGCAGCCTTGGCAGCGGCGTCCTTCTCGGCCTCGCTCTTAATCCTGGCCTCCTCCGCCTGCTTCATCCATATCGGTTTTGCCGCCGCCGCGGCGGTTGCCGGTACCGGCGCCGCCGAGGTCCGATCCGCCATCGCTAGGTCGATGGTCTCCTGCTCCTAGGACGATCGCCAAATGCCTTGCAATCCGAGAACGAAATCGATGGGATGGAAATCGAGAAATTAGTCGTAAAAAGCTAATTAGGGTTTCAGATAGAGCGGGCGTCGGGTGGAGGGTCGTATTATTCAATTCCCTGAGAGATATTTGTGGTATTGGTGATAAGAAAATTCTATTTTTTCAGGAATAGTGAGGGGCACATAAGAGGGGGGCACAAGTCGCATGCCAACATTTTCTTTCTTCTCCCTCGTTGATACAATAACATAAATAAAAAATGCATATATTCGATAGATTTTTTTTAGTCCCGTGTTTGAGAAGCAATGCCGATCATCAAATTCGTGCGACGCAACACTGTCCATCGTAGATAGATTTATCTATTCAGCATGATGGGATGGTGTGGTATTTGGGGTGAGCGCGAACTTGGTCGCCCAAAATTTTTATTTTTTTCGACCTGATCAAATTGGGTCTTATTCTTTTTTTTTGAAAAAGAAAGATTGCATTAAGTATTGAAGAGACTCAGAGAGTCATGGTACAAAATATTGTCGAGGTCAAGAGAAGGATCATCGACCCAAAAATACTCACCATTTTGGTGGTCAAAATGTGCTAAGAAATTCGCAGCCGAATTACACATTCTAGCGCAAAAAAGAATAACAGATGGTGCGAGACTGTCAATAGTGCTCCGGATATCAAGGATGATATTACGAATTTGCCAAGGACAAACGCAAGTACCCATGACAATGTGGACCACGGTCTCCGAATCCGAGTAAATTTTGACATGAGTGACATCACGGGAAGCACAAGCCCGAACCGCGATAAGCAACGCCCAGGCCTCAGCATGAAGAGCGGAGAGCGCAGAGACAGTACCAGCACCTGCAAAAATGAAATTACTAATATTAGTTCGTAGCAAGAATCCGTAACCCTCACCAGAGGTGGCTCCACCGAAGGAGCCATTCGAATTGAGGATAACCCAATTCGGAGCCTCCCACTGAACCCGCAAAGGATTCTGGGGGAGAGGGAGGAGGGGGGAGAGAGAGAAGCCTCAGGAGCGTGGGCAGCAGTGGATATAAATTCGTGGGCACCGACGACAGCCCTTTCCCAAACCATGGTGGTGGTTGCATGCCGAGATCTGAAGTGAATGTCATGCCTCAAGTTCCAGATACCCCAAAGGCAGTATGAGATGGTAGAGAGGAGAAATATTCTAGAAGAGGTCTAAGGTGGAACCCTCCTGGATCCAGGAGCCTGAATCCCAAGAGTGAAAGAACTGAAAGTTGAAAATTAAATTCTGTTGGCAAAGCGCCCAAACCTGGAGCGCAAAAGGGCAGGAAAAAAATAAGTGAGAAACAGTTTCAATGGCAATGCCACAAAGAGAGCAGCGAGAGTCGTTCAAAGGCGAAAAGCGCAGGAAGTAAGATTTGGTTGGAAGACGATTATGAAAGAGCTTTCATAGGAAGAACTAAATTTTGGGGGGAACCTGAATTTTCCAAATATCAGACCAAGGCTGCCGTCCAGCCAGCATGGTCGGCACAGCACGCCGGTAAACGAACTTATACACTGCACTAGCACTAGGAATCCCATGGTCATGCGTCGACCAGACCCACTCGTCATCACAGACAGTAGTAGGAATATAAATATTGCAGATAGCCTCACAGGTGGAATAAGTAAAAAGTAGAGAAAGCAGAGCGATATTCCAAGAGTAATCAACAATAAGGTCCGAGACACGGAGGGAGGAGATGTCAATGTCCATGTTAATGAAAGTAGGCAACCTACTGAGCGGGATGGAGGAGATCCATGGATCGTGAAGCACGGAAGTGTTGGAGCCGGAGCCAATGACCTTGAGAAAACCAAGCCGGATGTGGGGAATAGTGTCAAGGATAAGCTTCCAAGACCGAGCAATATGAAGGAAATTATGGGGCTCCCAGAGGCCAATAGGTCCGTACTTAGCCTGGTTTAGAGTGGCACAGGTCAAAGAAGAATTATTGAGGAGAATGAGAACCCGGTGAGCCAGGAGGGAGATCCTAATGAAATGAACATTATGGATACCGAGACCGCCCGCAGAGCGGGAAGACCGGACAATATATCAATTAATGAAATGGGCCGCCCTACGACCATAACTAGAGTCCCAGAGGAAGGACCTATTAAACTTCTCGAGAGAGGTGAGGGTGGAAATAGATGAATGGGATACCCCAAAGAGGTAAGTGGGCATGGACAAAAATGTGGATTTAATCAGAGTGGCCCGCCCGGCCTGGGAAAGCAAGCGACAACGCCAGCCCGAGAGCCTAGAGGAGATTTTATGAAGGATGAGATTTTGCTTAGAAGTCGGGATGAATTTTGGAGAGATGGGGGCCTCAGGATAGGTAAAAGGAAATTCCCCAGATTGTATGCCCAACGCGCGAGTGATAGAAAGCCTACGACGGAGGTGAAGCTTAGCAGGAAGATATACTACAGACTTGAGAGGGTTAAGTTTTTGGCCAGTGAGGACCTCATAGGAGTTAAGGATTTCAAGAATCCGACGACAGTTAGGCAGTGAAGCACGGAGACAAATAAGAAGGTAATCCGTGAAGAGTAAATGACTTAAGGAAAAGTTATTTAAGGTGAAAGGCTTGATGCGACTAGCAGTAATACTGGGTTCAAGCAGGGAGGAGAAAAGTTGTGAGATGATAATAAACAGGTAAGGTGACAGGGGGTCGCCCTGACGAATACCCATATGTGACTTGAAGTATGGCGAGGGGGACCCATTTATTATACAAGAGAAGAAGGGAGAGCGAATACATATGTCAATCCAGGAGATAAAGGATGGGGGATAATTCATAAGAGAAAGGGCAGTGGAGATGGCGGTCCAAAAGACACGATCAAATGCTTTCTCCATATCAGCTTTGATAAGCATATATTTAACGCGGCCGGAGGAGAGAGAGTGAGAAAGCTCTTGCGCAATGAGGATATTATCCTGAATGTTACGGCCCAGGATAAAAGCAGATTGCATGGGGCTGATAATGGTGTTAAGTGTAGGCCTAAGCCTATTTGCAATAATTTTAGCAAGCACCCTGTACAGCACATTACACAAAGAAATAGGGCGATAGTCTCGGATGGTAGAAGGATTGGATTTTTTAGGGATGAAAACCAGGGAGGTCTTACCCCAATCATCAAGAAGATGAAGGGTAAGAAAGGCTCATTGGATGGTCGAGATGATACAAGGGCCAACAATATCCCAGTGGGTACGATAGAAGTCAATGATAAAGCCATCCGGACCCGGAACACGGCCCGAAGGCATACTCCAAAACACGAATGTGATCTCGGGAAGGGGTAATAGGATGGGTGAGAGCGGGAAAGAAGGAAGGATCACAGGAAGGGAGAATAGGCCATGCAGCCGGAGGGGGGACATTCAGGCGAGAGGGTGCCCAAAGTGATTGATAGTGATTCACAAAGCACTGGAAAATGTGGTCAGTTCTAGTGAGTAAAGAACCAGACTCGGACAAAATAGAACGAATAAAGTTATTTCTATGCCTAATAGAGGTTTGGATGTGAAAAAACTTAGTGTTGTTGTCTCCATGTTGGAGCAGGAAGTGCGTGCCTTGCTCCACCACTTAAGGCTAATCTACCGGAGAAGGGTTGCGTGGTGATGATAAGAGGCACGGAGACGCCCAAGATCATCCGCGAAAAGGCCAATGGAGGAGTCACGGTGCTCAAGGAGAGAGATGGTTGCGAGAGCAGCGACGGCTCGAGCTTCCAGCTTACCAAAAACTTCACGGTTCCAACGAAGCATATCAGAATGGATACGACTGAGGGCAATGGAAATGGGAAGATGATCGGAGGGGGAGGGCCAGTGGCGCGACACAATAGCTTTGGCATCTGGATGGGGAAGTAAAAAATGCTCATACTTAAAAGAACGAGAACGGGGGATTTTGTAATCCGATTGGAACAGGAGAGGAGCATGGTCCGACGCACAACGTGGAAGAGCAGAGAGGTCGAGGTTGGGGAAGCTGAAAGCCAATGATGGCTAACAAGCATACGGTCTAAACGACAGAGAATTCTAGCATGGCCCGACCTATTATTCGTCCAGGTAAAGGGATTACCGGATAAATTAAGGTCAATGAGACCGTGGTTATGGATAAAATTATTAAGGAGAGTAGTAGAGCGAGTAGGAGCAAAGGGCTTGCCCCTACGCTTGTCGCAGAAGATAGGATACAATTAAAATCGTCAATTAATACCCAAGGAAAGTCATTAGAGTTAACTAAGTTCAGTGAGTTCCATAAAAGATTACGTTCAGAGGGGAGAGGACTAGCGTAAATACAAGATAACAGAAAATGGAAGTTATCAAAAGAAACTGCTGCATGCAAAAGATGGTCAGAGGTAAGTAAAGGGGTAACATGCATATCCTGTTCGCGTCAGGCGAGGATAATACCTTTAGCAGCACCTGTACCGGCACAGAAAGTGCCGGACCAGGAAGGCCCGAGACGACGCAGCACCTGTTTAGATTTTACAGACCCAACATGGCATTCTAATAGAATTACAAAGTCTGGAGAGTGAGAAAGAATAAGATTTTTGATCCTGTCACGAGCCTTCGAACGAAAAGCACCACGACAGTTCCAGGCGAGAAGCTTCATGATAGCGAAGAGATATCCCCCACCGGGCCGTCCGATGGACCCTGCACAACATCAATAGAAGAGAGTGAGGCCGAGATTTCCGAAGGAGACTTCTTCTTAGCTTTACCCCTAGCTGGCGCGGGAGAAGGACGCGGGCGGAGGGTGGGAGTAGGAGCCATAGGCTTGAGGAGCCGAGACTTCTTGCGTTCCAGATGCGGGGCCGGAAGGAGGTCGACATTAGGTTCATCAGGGGAAGAGTCACCATCCAAGTCCTCGGCAGTAGCTAAACCTGCAGAGACACAAGAGACAAAAGCCTCATGGGAAGAAAGAGGGCCACTCGGAGGACCGCCCGCCTTGACAACTGTCGAGGAGAGAGGGGCACTAGAGCAACCAAAAGAAGAGGGGGGAGGCGGAACGACAGAGCCGATCCGGGGAGAGGAGATATTAGAAGGAGAGGAATTAGGGGAGAGGGTGAGTGTTAAGTTGGGATCTGGAAGTGGAGGGCCATGTGGACGACTGGGATGAGGTGACGATTGGAGATCCCGAGCGGTCGAGGGTGTGTTAGTGCCTGTCAGGTCAGAAGAAACACAAATAGAGTTAGGCGAACGAGAACCGTGCGATGCGAACGATATGGAGCGTAGGATGGGAGGCCCACGTGTCACGCCCCATATGTGCAGGATGTCCCAGGACATGGCAGGGACATGGCGGGCGCCCGGTTTGGCGGCCATGTCCGTCCCAGGACATGTTTGGATCGTCCCAGGAGCAGGCAGGCGTCTGGGAAAGCATGCTGGCGTGCAGGTCAGATGCAGAGAACCATTCCCAAGAGTTTGGGACGAGTGGATTGTCTCTGGAACGTATGGCGTGCAGGTGGCACGAATGACTGCCCGGTTTGGCAGGGAATGTCCATACCGTCCCAGGACGAATCCTACTGTCCCAAACGAGAGGATTGGATGTGGGATAGCGAGCAGGCTATCCGGCCAGAGGATTCTCGAGCAGGAGAACATTCTGGGACGAGCGGTTTGTCGCTGGGACGTATGGCGCGCAGGTGGCGCGAACGACTGCCCGGTTTGGCAGGAAGAGTCCATACCGTCCCAGGACAAATCCAGTCGTCCCAAAAGCTTCCTCTGGACATCATATGGCGAGCAGGCCATATGGCCAAAGTATTCTTGAGGAGAAGAAGACTTTGGGACGTGAAGACTTGGCAAGCAGGATGCCCGGTATGGCGGGCGCAGCGCACGGCGGACATGTTCGTCCCAGGACGTGTGCAGAACGTCCAGGGGACACAGGAGGAGCATTCTGAGGTTCAGGCTTCGTGCAGGAGGCTTGGCATCACCATCCAGGTGGGATGGGACGGGCAGAATCACCGTGGGACGGTGAGGCCTGCCCGGCGCGCAGGAGGCGCGTACCGAATGCACACTTTGGCGTTTTGGGGCAGTATCGTCCCAGGATCAAAGTACCTCGTCCCATGCATCCCTCAGGTGGAGGGGAGTCAAGGAGAACATCGCCGGCCAGGAGAATTCTCATGGAGGAGAATTCTGGGACGCTCTAAGTTGCGGAGCGGCGGTTATGCGCACTGCACCAGGACAGGAGGTTCTGGGGCAGTCTGCAGGGCCAAGCAAGCACAGGTGCACTAACCAGGTGGCGAGGAGGTCATCAGGACGCCGAACTCTTGCGGAGAAGACCGGCGGCAGTGCATGGCAGTCATAGGCAGTGACTGGCCAGAAGTCTGGGACGCAGCAGTGAGCGGCTGGGATGCAGTGGCGGGCACCAGTGGCCAGACGGACTTGGCTCCTTGGCGGGAAGGCTTGAAGGCGCTCAGAAGTGTTCCAGGAGATTAGAGATGGCGGGAAGGTCATCCAGGGGTTTTGGCTTTGGAGGGAGCATTTGAATTCAAAGGGGAACATTTGAATTCAAATGAAGGTGGCAGTTACCAGGGAGGTAGTTACACATCCCTCTTGTATATAAAGACCCATGTGCTGTAGTCATTTGCATAGAGGGAGTGCCTGATGTATTCAGAAGAAGTCTGATGTAGTCAGGAGGTGCCTGGTGCAGTGTAGTGCACCAGGGTGTGTACCGAATGCATGAAGGGTAGTAATGCATGTACACATTCATATGCAAGTGAGCTGTAGTGTAGTACAGTGGGCAGCAGGGTCCTCTGCAGTGCAGTGGAGTGTACAGCAGTGGGGCAGTGGGTATGTGAGTGTAGGACGAACAGATGGACAGCACTTGATAGGCCAGGGTCGGCCATTTTGTAGATCAAGTGGGGCTGTCATCTGGGCGGCCAGAACAGAGGTTCTTATAAAAGGCTTTTCCCCTTATCTTCTTGTGTGTCTAATATTGTTCTTGTGTGTATGAAATCTGTGGAGTTCAGGACAAGTGCCCTCTGCAGTATGCGTTTCTTGGAGGCTGACTGGACGTCTCGGTGAGGAGGAGTTCAGTGCCGCACACCCTTACTTCTAGGTGAAAAATAAGGGCGTGACAAGTGGTATCAGAGCCCTGGTTCGAGCAGGAATCTGGGTGCACACCGATAGAACAGCGAGATCAGCCACACTACAACGAAGAAGGAAAGCGCTTTGGCCATGCCTTGGCCCGAGATAGTGTTCACTCCAGGAGGGCGTGGCACTAGGCAAGGCAGTCCAAGACACTCAGCATCCCTGGAAGAACAGGAGGTTCTTCCCCTGAGGCGCGCAGGTCTCAGGACTCAATCCCTGTCCCTTGAAAATGGAGTTCAAGGGGACACTTGCAGAAGTCGAGGCGCTGGAGGAGCAGGCCACGACCAGCCCTGGTTCAGGTGGAACCTGGGGCACACTCCCTTGAAGTCTGCATCGATAGTGGCATCCCAAGGAGAGGGGTGCCTGGCGGCGGATTTGGTGGGGAGCAGACCCTCCAAATGCTGTGGCCACTCGACTTCAGTGGCCAGGACGCAAGGATGCAGCAACCAGAATGTGCAGTGGCCAATTCTGGGGCATGCGGATGCCCTGGATGTGGCGGCCACATCCACTTCTAGAAGCCCTGGTTCAGGTGGAACCTGGGGCACATGCGGACGCTGGACGAACAGGATGTTGCGGGGCAACATCTGGTCATCCCCGACTTCGGCCAGGAAGATGTCAGGGTTATGGCAGGCGGCCATGACTCTGGGACGCAGGCAGGTGGCCTTGTCCCTGGGACGATGGAGGCAGTCCATGTCCCAGACTCTTCTTCAAGTAAAAGTGGTGCGGATCATCACTAAAGTCAGCAGACATGACGAGGCGGCTATGTTCCTGGACTATGGCAGGCGGCCATGTCCCAGGGACTCCTGCAGGATGTTCGTGTCTGGGGGTCATGGCAGGCGGCCATGTCCCTGGGATGTTCGTGGCAGATGCATGTTTTGGGACTGATGGCAGGCGGCCATGTCCCAGGATCTGCAGAGGAGTGCAGATCACAACCGACAGGTCCTGTCTTGGGACCTATGGCAGGAGGCCATGTCCCTGGATTTGCAGAGGAGTGCGGATCAAGGACCTTGTCTTGGGACGTTGGCAGGAGGCCATGTCCCAGGGTCTGCCGGCAGTGCTCGGTGCAGGCCATAGCGGCCATCGGTGAGTGGTGGCCAGGGTATTGCCCTCGGACAGCAGGGTAATGCCCACTGATCAGTTCGAGGAGGAACTGGATCAGGAAGGTTCCAAGCAGTGAGATGCGATATCTTCACTGCCTGGTGCAGTCTGGACAGCAGCCCGGTGCAGCGGCCATGTCCAGGCCATGGTGCAGGGGCGTGGTGCGTAGGCCACATCCCTAGGACGCTCTCAAGGAGGCTGCGTCCTGACCAGTATGAAGTCTGCATCGACAGTGGCATCCCAAGGAGTGGGGTGTCTGGCGGCGGATTTGGTAGGGGAGCAGACCCACCAAATGCTGTGGCCACTCGACTTCAGTGGCCAGGACGCAGGGATGCAGCAACCAGAAGGCACAGTGGCCTATTCTGGGGCATGCGGATGCCCTGGATGTGTCGGCCACATCTCCTTCAGAAGCATGCAGTGCGGGACGAGCAGGACGTTGTGGGACAACATCTGGGTCGGTAGGAGCAGACTACTGACCATCCCAGACTTCGGCCAAGATGATATAGAGGGTATGGCAGGCGGCCATGACCTTAGGACGCAGGCAGGAGGCCTTGTCCCTGGGACACTGGAGTGCAGTCCATGTCCCAGAATCTTCATCGAGTGGAAGTGGTGCGGTTCATCACTGAAGTCTACAGACATGAGGAGGCAGTCGTGTCCCTGGTCCATGGCAGGCGGCCATGTTCCTAGGACTCTTGCGGGATGTTCATGTCTGGGGGCCATGGCAGGCGGCCATGTCCCTGGGAGGCTCACAGCAAGTGCATGTTTTGGGACTATGGCAGGTGGCCATGTCCCAGGATCTGCAGAGGAGTGCAGATCACAACGGACAGGTCCTGTCTTGAGACTTATGGCAGGAGGCCATATCCCTGGATTTGCAGAGTAGTGCAGATCATGGAGGACCTTGTCTTGGGACGATGGCAGGAGGCCATGTCCCAGGGTCTGACCGGCAGTGCACGGTGCAGACCACAGCGGCCATCGGTGCATGGTGGCCAGGGTGTTGCCCTCGGACAGCAGGGTAATACCCACTGATCAGTTCGAGGAGGAACCTGATCAGGAGGGTTCTGGGCAGTAAGATGTGGCATCTTCATTACCTGGAGCAGTCTGGACAGTGGCCCGGTGCAGCGGCCATGTCCAGGCTATGGCGTAGGGGCGTGGCGCGCAGGCCACATCCCTGGGACGCGAGCGAGTAGGCTGTGTCCCAAACCGAAGGAACGCAGTTCAGCGAGGGTGACATGCTTGCAGAGGTTCCAAAGTATCTCAGTACAGGGCGAGTAGGTTCTGGAAAGGATGACAGGGAGCAGCAGGTGGCCTTATAATACGAGGAGGTATTGAGGCCATGTTCAGGAGCGAGGAGGTTCTTGAAACAGTCCAGGTTGAAGGCTTCCTTCATAGCAGATCCAGACATCGGCGGCACAGTGCAGACATTGCCGGGACGGCAATGGTTTGAGTGGGGGAGAATGTCACGCCCCATATGTGCAGGATGTCCCAGGACATGGCAGGGACATGGCGGGCGCCCGGTTTGGCGGCCATGTCCGTCCCAGGACATGTTTGGATCGTCCCAGGAGCAGGCAGGCGTCTGGGAAAGCATGCTGGCGTGCAGGTCAGATGCAGAGAACCATTCCCAAGAGTTTGGGACGAGTGGATTGTCTCTGGAACGTATGGCGTGCAGGTGGCACGAATGACTGCCCGGTTTGGCAGGGAATGTCCATACCGTCCCAGGACGAATCCTACTGTCCCAAACGAGAGGATTGGATGTGGGATAGCGAGCAGGCTATCCGGCCAGAGGATTCTCGAGCAGGAGAACATTCTGGGACGAGCGGTTTGTCGCTGGGACGTATGGCGCGCAGGTGGCGCGAACGACTGCCCGGTTTGGCAGGAAGAGTCCATACCGTCCCAGGACAAATCCAATCGTCCCAAAAGCTTCCTCTGGACATCATATGGCGAGCAGGCCATATGGCCAAAGTATTCTTGAGGAGAAGAAGACTTTGGGACGTGAAGACTTGGCAAGCAGGATGCCCGGTATGGCGGGCGCAGCGCACGGCGGACATGTTCGTCCCAGGACGTGTGCAGAACGTCCAGGGGACACAGGAGGAGCATTCTGAGGTTCAGGCTTCGTGCAGGAGGCTTGGCATCACCATCCAGGTGGGATGGGACGGGCAGAATCACCGTGGGACGGTGAGGCCTGCCCGGCGCGCAGGAGGCGCGTACCGAATGCACACTTTGGCGTTTTGGGGCAGTATCGTCCCAGGATCAAAGTACCTCGTCCCATGCATCCCTCAGGTGGAGGGGAGTCAAGGAGAACATCGCCGGCCAGGAGAATTCTCATGGAGGAGAATTCTGGGACGCTCTAAGTTGCGGAGCGGCGGTTATGCGCACTGCACCAGGACAGGAGGTTCTGGGGCAGTCTGCAGGGCCAAGCAAGCACAGGTGCACTAACCAGGTGGCGAGGAGGTCATCAGGACGCCGAACTCTTGCGGAGAAGACCGGCGGCAGTGCATGGCAGTCATAGGCAGTGACTGGCCAGAAGTCTGGGACGCAGCAGTGAGCGGCTGGGACGCAGTGGCGGGCACCAGTGGCCAGACGGACTTGGCTCCTTGGCGGGAAGGCTTGAAGGCGCTCAGAAGTGTTCCAGGAGATTAGAGATGGCGGGAAGGTCATCCAGGGGTTTTGGCTTTGGAGGGAGCATTTGAATTCAAAGGGGAACATTTGAATTCAAATGAAGGTGGCAGTTACCAGGGAGGTAGTTACACATCCCTCTTGTATATAAAGACCCATGTGCTGTAGTCATTTGCATAGAGGGAGTGCCTGATGTATTCAGAAGAAGTCTGATGTAGTCAGGAGGTGCCTGGTGCAGTGTAGTGCACCAGGGTGTGTACCGAATGCATGAAGGGTAGTAATGCATGTACACATTCATATGCAAGTGAGCTGTAGTGTAGTACAGTGGGCAGCAGGGTCCTCTGCAGTGCAGTGGAGTGTACAGCAGTGGGGCAGTGGGTATGTGAGTGTAGGACGAACAGATGGACAGCACTTGATAGGCCAGGGTCGGCCATTTTGTAGATCAAGTGGGGCTGTCATCTGGGCGGCCAGAACAGAGGTTCTTATAAAAGGCTTTTCCCCTTATCTTCTTGTGTGTCTAATATTGTTCTTGTGTGTATGAAATCTGTGGAGTTCAGGACAAGTGCCCTCTGCAGTATGCGTTTCTTGGAGGCTGACTGGACGTCTCGGTGAGGAGGAGTTCAGTGCCGCACACCCTTACTTCTAGGTGAAAAATAAGGGCGTGACAAGTGGTATCAGAGCCCTGGTTCGAGCAGGAATCTGGGTGCACACCGATAGAACAGCGAGATCAGCCACACTACAACGAAGAAGGAAAGCGCTTTGGCCATGCCTTGGCCCGAGATAGTGTTCACTCCAGGAGGGCGTGGCACTAGGCAAGGCAGTCCAAGACACTCAGCATCCCTGGAAGAACAGGAGGTTCTTCCCCTGAGGCGCGCAGGTCTCAGGACTCAATCCCTGTCCCTTGAAAATGGAGTTCAAGGGGACACTTGCAGAAGTCGAGGCGCTGGAGGAGCAGGCCACGACCAGCCCTGGTTCAGGTGGAACCTGGGGCACACTCCCTTGAAGTCTGCATCGATAGTGGCATCCCAAGGAGAGGGGTGCCTGGCGGCGGATTTGGTGGGGAGCAGACCCTCCAAATGCTGTGGCCACTCGACTTCAGTGGCCAGGACGCAAGGATGCAGCAACCAGAATGTGCAGTGGCCAATTCTGGGGCATGCGGATGCCCTGGATGTGGCGGCCACATCCACTTCTAGAAGCCCTGGTTCAGGTGGAACCTGGGGCACATGCGGACGCTGGACGAACAGGATGTTGCGGGGCAACATCTGGTCATCCCCGACTTCGGCCAGGAAGATGTCAGGGTTATGGCAGGCGGCCATGACTCTGGGACGCAGGCAGGTGGCCTTGTCCCTGGGACGATGGAGGCAGTCCATGTCCCAGACTCTTCTTCAAGTAAAAGTGGTGCGGATCATCACTAAAGTCAGCAGACATGACGAGGCGGCTATGTTCCTGGACTATGGCAGGCGGCCATGTCCCAGGGACTCCTGCAGGATGTTCGTGTCTGGGGGTCATGGCAGGCGGCCATGTCCCTGGGATGTTCGTGGCAGATGCATGTTTTGGGACTGATGGCAGGCGGCCATGTCCCAGGATCTGCAGAGGAGTGCAGATCACAACCGACAGGTCCTGTCTTGGGACCTATGGCAGGAGGCCATGTCCCTGGATTTGCAGAGGAGTGCGGATCAAGGACCTTGTCTTGGGACGTTGGCAGGAGGCCATGTCCCAGGGTCTGCCGGCAGTGCTCGGTGCAGGCCATAGCGGCCATCGGTGAGTGGTGGCCAGGGTATTGCCCTCGGACAGCAGGGTAATGCCCACTGATCAGTTCGAGGAGGAACTGGATCAGGAAGGTTCCAAGCAGTGAGATGCGATATCTTCACTGCCTGGTGCAGTCTGGACAGCAGCCCGGTGCAGCGGCCATGTCCAGGCCATGGTGCAGGGGCGTGGTGCGTAGGCCACATCCCTAGGACGCTCTCAAGGAGGCTGCGTCCTGACCAGTATGAAGTCTGCATCGACAGTGGCATCCCAAGGAGTGGGGTGTCTGGCGGCGGATTTGGTAGGGGAGCAGACCCACCAAATGCTGTGGCCACTCGACTTCAGTGGCCAGGACGCAGGGATGCAGCAACCAGAAGGCACAGTGGCCTATTCTGGGGCATGCGGATGCCCTGGATGTGTCGGCCACATCTCCTTCAGAAGCATGCAGTGCGGGACGAGCAGGACGTTGTGGGACAACATCTGGGTCGGTAGGAGCAGACTACTGACCATCCCAGACTTCGGCCAAGATGATATAGAGGGTATGGCAGGCGGCCATGACCTTAGGACGCAGGCAGGAGGCCTTGTCCCTGGGACACTGGAGTGCAGTCCATGTCCCAGAATCTTCATCGAGTGGAAGTGGTGCGGTTCATCACTGAAGTCTACAGACATGAGGAGGCAGTCGTGTCCCTGGTCCATGGCAGGCGGCCATGTTCCTAGGACTCTTGCGGGATGTTCATGTCTGGGGGCCATGGCAGGCGGCCATGTCCCTGGGAGGCTCACAGCAAGTGCATGTTTTGGGACTATGGCAGGTGGCCATGTCCCAGGATCTGCAGAGGAGTGCAGATCACAACGGACAGGTCCTGTCTTGAGACTTATGGCAGGAGGCCATATCCCTGGATTTGCAGAGTAGTGCAGATCATGGAGGACCTTGTCTTGGGACGATGGCAGGAGGCCATGTCCCAGGGTCTGACCGGCAGTGCACGGTGCAGACCACAGCGGCCATCGGTGCATGGTGGCCAGGGTGTTGCCCTCGGACAGCAGGGTAATACCCACTGATCAGTTCGAGGAGGAACCTGATCAGGAGGGTTCTGGGCAGTAAGATGTGGCATCTTCATTACCTGGAGCAGTCTGGACAGTGGCCCGGTGCAGCGGCCATGTCCAGGCTATGGCGTAGGGGCGTGGCGCGCAGGCCACATCCCTGGGACGCGAGCGAGTAGGCTGTGTCCCAAACCGAAGGAACGCAGTTCAGCGAGGGTGACATGCTTGCAGAGGTTCCAAAGTATCTCAGTACAGGGCGAGTAGGTTCTGGAAAGGATGACAGGGAGCAGCAGGTGGCCTTATAATACGAGGAGGTATTGAGGCCATGTTCAGGAGCGAGGAGGTTCTTGAAACAGTCCAGGTTGAAGGCTTCCTTCATAGCAGATCCAGACATCGGCGGCACAGTGCAGACATTGCCGGGACGGCAATGGTTTGAGTGGGGGAGAATGTCACGCCCCATATGTGCAGGATGTCCCAGGACATGGCAGGGACATGGCGGGCGCCCGGTTTGGCGGCCATGTCCGTCCCAGGACATGTTTGGATCGTCCCAGGAGCAGGCAGGCGTCTGGGAAAGCATGCTGGCGTGCAGGTCAGATGCAGAGAACCATTCCCAAGAGTTTGGGACGAGTGGATTGTCTCTGGAACGTATGGCGTGCAGGTGGCACGAATGACTGCCCGGTTTGGCAGGGAATGTCCATACCGTCCCAGGACGAATCCTACTGTCCCAAACGAGAGGATTGGATGTGGGATAGCGAGCAGGCTATCCGGCCAGAGGATTCTCGAGCAGGAGAACATTCTGGGACGAGCGGTTTGTCGCTGGGACGTATGGCGCGCAGGTGGCGCGAACGACTGCCCGGTTTGGCAGGAAGAGTCCATACCGTCCCAGGACAAATCCAATCGTCCCAAAAGCTTCCTCTGGACATCATATGGCGAGCAGGCCATATGGCCAAAGTATTCTTGAGGAGAAGAAGACTTTGGGACGTGAAGACTTGGCAAGCAGGATGCCCGGTATGGCGGGCGCAGCGCACGGCGGACATGTTCGTCCCAGGACGTGTGCAGAACGTCCAGGGGACACAGGAGGAGCATTCTGAGGTTCAGGCTTCGTGCAGGAGGCTTGGCATCACCATCCAGGTGGGATGGGACGGGCAGAATCACCGTGGGACGGTGAGGCCTGCCCGGCGCGCAGGAGGCGCGTACCGAATGCACACTTTGGCGTTTTGGGGCAGTATCGTCCCAGGATCAAAGTACCTCGTCCCATGCATCCCTCAGGTGGAGGGGAGTCAAGGAGAACATCGCCGGCCAGGAGAATTCTCATGGAGGAGAATTCTGGGACGCTCTAAGTTGCGGAGCGGCGGTTATGCGCACTGCACCAGGACAGGAGGTTCTGGGGCAGTCTGCAGGGCCAAGCAAGCACAGGTGCACTAACCAGGTGGCGAGGAGGTCATCAGGACGCCGAACTCTTGCGGAGAAGACCGGCGGCAGTGCATGGCAGTCATAGGCAGTGACTGGCCAGAAGTCTGGGACGCAGCAGTGAGCGGCTGGGACGCAGTGGCGGGCACCAGTGGCCAGACGGACTTGGCTCCTTGGCGGGAAGGCTTGAAGGCGCTCAGAAGTGTTCCAGGAGATTAGAGATGGCGGGAAGGTCATCCAGGGGTTTTGGCTTTGGAGGGAGCATTTGAATTCAAAGGGGAACATTTGAATTCAAATGAAGGTGGCAGTTACCAGGGAGGTAGTTACACATCCCTCTTGTATATAAAGACCCATGTGCTGTAGTCATTTGCATAGAGGGAGTGCCTGATGTATTCAGAAGAAGTCTGATGTAGTCAGGAGGTGCCTGGTGCAGTGTAGTGCACCAGGGTGTGTACCGAATGCATGAAGGGTAGTAATGCATGTACACATTCATATGCAAGTGAGCTGTAGTGTAGTACAGTGGGCAGCAGGGTCCTCTGCAGTGCAGTGGAGTGTACAGCAGTGGGGCAGTGGGTATGTGAGTGTAGGACGAACAGATGGACAGCACTTGATAGGCCAGGGTCGGCCATTTTGTAGATCAAGTGGGGCTGTCATCTGGGCGGCCAGAACAGAGGTTCTTATAAAAGGCTTTTCCCCTTATCTTCTTGTGTGTCTAATATTGTTCTTGTGTGTATGAAATCTGTGGAGTTCAGGACAAGTGCCCTCTGCAGTATGCGTTTCTTGGAGGCTGACTGGACGTCTCGGTGAGGAGGAGTTCAGTGCCGCACACCCTTACTTCTAGGTGAAAAATAAGGGCGTGACAAGTGGTATCAGAGCCCTGGTTCGAGCAGGAATCTGGGTGCACACCGATAGAACAGCGAGATCAGCCACACTACAACGAAGAAGGAAAGCGCTTTGGCCATGCCTTGGCCCGAGATAGTGTTCACTCCAGGAGGGCGTGGCACTAGGCAAGGCAGTCCAAGACACTCAGCATCCCTGGAAGAACAGGAGGTTCTTCCCCTGAGGCGCGCAGGTCTCAGGACTCAATCCCTGTCCCTTGAAAATGGAGTTCAAGGGGACACTTGCAGAAGTCGAGGCGCTGGAGGAGCAGGCCACGACCAGCCCTGGTTCAGGTGGAACCTGGGGCACACTCCCTTGAAGTCTGCATCGATAGTGGCATCCCAAGGAGAGGGGTGCCTGGCGGCGGATTTGGTGGGGAGCAGACCCTCCAAATGCTGTGGCCACTCGACTTCAGTGGCCAGGACGCAAGGATGCAGCAACCAGAATGTGCAGTGGCCAATTCTGGGGCATGCGGATGCCCTGGATGTGGCGGCCACATCCACTTCTAGAAGCCCTGGTTCAGGTGGAACCTGGGGCACATGCGGACGCTGGACGAACAGGATGTTGCGGGGCAACATCTGGTCATCCCCGACTTCGGCCAGGAAGATGTCAGGGTTATGGCAGGCGGCCATGACTCTGGGACGCAGGCAGGTGGCCTTGTCCCTGGGACGATGGAGGCAGTCCATGTCCCAGACTCTTCTTCAAGTAAAAGTGGTGCGGATCATCACTAAAGTCAGCAGACATGACGAGGCGGCTATGTTCCTGGACTATGGCAGGCGGCCATGTCCCAGGGACTCCTGCAGGATGTTCGTGTCTGGGGGTCATGGCAGGCGGCCATGTCCCTGGGATGTTCGTGGCAGATGCATGTTTTGGGACTGATGGCAGGCGGCCATGTCCCAGGATCTGCAGAGGAGTGCAGATCACAACCGACAGGTCCTGTCTTGGGACCTATGGCAGGAGGCCATGTCCCTGGATTTGCAGAGGAGTGCGGATCAAGGACCTTGTCTTGGGACGTTGGCAGGAGGCCATGTCCCAGGGTCTGCCGGCAGTGCTCGGTGCAGGCCATAGCGGCCATCGGTGAGTGGTGGCCAGGGTATTGCCCTCGGACAGCAGGGTAATGCCCACTGATCAGTTCGAGGAGGAACTGGATCAGGAAGGTTCCAAGCAGTGAGATGCGATATCTTCACTGCCTGGTGCAGTCTGGACAGCAGCCCGGTGCAGCGGCCATGTCCAGGCCATGGTGCAGGGGCGTGGTGCGTAGGCCACATCCCTAGGACGCTCTCAAGGAGGCTGCGTCCTGACCAGTATGAAGTCTGCATCGACAGTGGCATCCCAAGGAGTGGGGTGTCTGGCGGCGGATTTGGTAGGGGAGCAGACCCACCAAATGCTGTGGCCACTCGACTTCAGTGGCCAGGACGCAGGGATGCAGCAACCAGAAGGCACAGTGGCCTATTCTGGGGCATGCGGATGCCCTGGATGTGTCGGCCACATCTCCTTCAGAAGCATGCAGTGCGGGACGAGCAGGACGTTGTGGGACAACATCTGGGTCGGTAGGAGCAGACTACTGACCATCCCAGACTTCGGCCAAGATGATATAGAGGGTATGGCAGGCGGCCATGACCTTAGGACGCAGGCAGGAGGCCTTGTCCCTGGGACACTGGAGTGCAGTCCATGTCCCAGAATCTTCATCGAGTGGAAGTGGTGCGGTTCATCACTGAAGTCTACAGACATGAGGAGGCAGTCGTGTCCCTGGTCCATGGCAGGCGGCCATGTTCCTAGGACTCTTGCGGGATGTTCATGTCTGGGGGCCATGGCAGGCGGCCATGTCCCTGGGAGGCTCACAGCAAGTGCATGTTTTGGGACTATGGCAGGTGGCCATGTCCCAGGATCTGCAGAGGAGTGCAGATCACAACGGACAGGTCCTGTCTTGAGACTTATGGCAGGAGGCCATATCCCTGGATTTGCAGAGTAGTGCAGATCATGGAGGACCTTGTCTTGGGACGATGGCAGGAGGCCATGTCCCAGGGTCTGACCGGCAGTGCACGGTGCAGACCACAGCGGCCATCGGTGCATGGTGGCCAGGGTGTTGCCCTCGGACAGCAGGGTAATACCCACTGATCAGTTCGAGGAGGAACCTGATCAGGAGGGTTCTGGGCAGTAAGATGTGGCATCTTCATTACCTGGAGCAGTCTGGACAGTGGCCCGGTGCAGCGGCCATGTCCAGGCTATGGCGTAGGGGCGTGGCGCGCAGGCCACATCCCTGGGACGCGAGCGAGTAGGCTGTGTCCCAAACCGAAGGAACGCAGTTCAGCGAGGGTGACATGCTTGCAGAGGTTCCAAAGTATCTCAGTACAGGGCGAGTAGGTTCTGGAAAGGATGACAGGGAGCAGCAGGTGGCCTTATAATACGAGGAGGTATTGAGGCCATGTTCAGGAGCGAGGAGGTTCTTGAAACAGTCCAGGTTGAAGGCTTCCTTCATAGCAGATCCAGACATCGGCGGCACAGTGCAGACATTGCCGGGACGGCAATGGTTTGAGTGGGGGAGAATGTCACGCCCCATATGTGCAGGATGTCCCAGGACATGGCAGGGACATGGCGGGCGCCCGGTTTGGCGGCCATGTCCGTCCCAGGACATGTTTGGATCGTCCCAGGAGCAGGCAGGCGTCTGGGAAAGCATGCTGGCGTGCAGGTCAGATGCAGAGAACCATTCCCAAGAGTTTGGGACGAGTGGATTGTCTCTGGAACGTATGGCGTGCAGGTGGCACGAATGACTGCCCGGTTTGGCAGGGAATGTCCATACCGTCCCAGGACGAATCCTACTGTCCCAAACGAGAGGATTGGATGTGGGATAGCGAGCAGGCTATCCGGCCAGAGGATTCTCGAGCAGGAGAACATTCTGGGACGAGCGGTTTGTCGCTGGGACGTATGGCGCGCAGGTGGCGCGAACGACTGCCCGGTTTGGCAGGAAGAGTCCATACCGTCCCAGGACAAATCCAATCGTCCCAAAAGCTTCCTCTGGACATCATATGGCGAGCAGGCCATATGGCCAAAGTATTCTTGAGGAGAAGAAGACTTTGGGACGTGAAGACTTGGCAAGCAGGATGCCCGGTATGGCGGGCGCAGCGCACGGCGGACATGTTCGTCCCAGGACGTGTGCAGAACGTCCAGGGGACACAGGAGGAGCATTCTGAGGTTCAGGCTTCGTGCAGGAGGCTTGGCATCACCATCCAGGTGGGATGGGACGGGCAGAATCACCGTGGGACGGTGAGGCCTGCCCGGCGCGCAGGAGGCGCGTACCGAATGCACACTTTGGCGTTTTGGGGCAGTATCGTCCCAGGATCAAAGTACCTCGTCCCATGCATCCCTCAGGTGGAGGGGAGTCAAGGAGAACATCGCCGGCCAGGAGAATTCTCATGGAGGAGAATTCTGGGACGCTCTAAGTTGCGGAGCGGCGGTTATGCGCACTGCACCAGGACAGGAGGTTCTGGGGCAGTCTGCAGGGCCAAGCAAGCACAGGTGCACTAACCAGGTGGCGAGGAGGTCATCAGGACGCCGAACTCTTGCGGAGAAGACCGGCGGCAGTGCATGGCAGTCATAGGCAGTGACTGGCCAGAAGTCTGGGACGCAGCAGTGAGCGGCTGGGACGCAGTGGCGGGCACCAGTGGCCAGACGGACTTGGCTCCTTGGCGGGAAGGCTTGAAGGCGCTCAGAAGTGTTCCAGGAGATTAGAGATGGCGGGAAGGTCATCCAGGGGTTTTGGCTTTGGAGGGAGCATTTGAATTCAAAGGGGAACATTTGAATTCAAATGAAGGTGGCAGTTACCAGGGAGGTAGTTACACATCCCTCTTGTATATAAAGACCCATGTGCTGTAGTCATTTGCATAGAGGGAGTGCCTGATGTATTCAGAAGAAGTCTGATGTAGTCAGGAGGTGCCTGGTGCAGTGTAGTGCACCAGGGTGTGTACCGAATGCATGAAGGGTAGTAATGCATGTACACATTCATATGCAAGTGAGCTGTAGTGTAGTACAGTGGGCAGCAGGGTCCTCTGCAGTGCAGTGGAGTGTACAGCAGTGGGGCAGTGGGTATGTGAGTGTAGGACGAACAGATGGACAGCACTTGATAGGCCAGGGTCGGCCATTTTGTAGATCAAGTGGGGCTGTCATCTGGGCGGCCAGAACAGAGGTTCTTATAAAAGGCTTTTCCCCTTATCTTCTTGTGTGTCTAATATTGTTCTTGTGTGTATGAAATCTGTGGAGTTCAGGACAAGTGCCCTCTGCAGTATGCGTTTCTTGGAGGCTGACTGGACGTCTCGGTGAGGAGGAGTTCAGTGCCGCACACCCTTACTTCTAGGTGAAAAATAAGGGCGTGACACACGGCTCAGTGACGTGGCGGGAGAGTCAGAAGGTCTGACAGTTGCCACGTACGCGCCAGGCGGACCAACCCGCACCTCCACGTCAGTAGACACATTGGCGCTCCTAGCCGTTGGGCGAGCACCAGTGGTACGGGTAGCCGTACCGCCTGTGCTACTAGCCGTACGACGAGCCTCCGACGAGAGCTGAAGGTTCAGGGGACAGTTGAGATCCGGCACCGAGAGGCAGGGGGAGACGACTGCGAGCTCAGGGGGCCGGTGCAGGGCGAGAAGCACGCATCCAAGGTCCAAAGAGCAACGCAACCGACTAAGGATCTCCGATCGAAGCCTGAGGACAGACTTCCAAACGATGACCGATGGTACCACATCGATAACAAAACGTGGGGAGGTTCTCGTACGCGGCTTGCTGGAGGTATCGGTCACCATTTGGAAGAGAGATCCAAATGGCCTGCCTGAGAGGAGAGGCGAGGTTAATCTCAACACAAACACGAGCACAGGGCACAACTACGAAGTTGAGAGAGGTTTCATCAACGCAGAGAAGAGAACCAAAAGCCGAAGCAATACGTTTGAGAAAGGTAGGATTTCGGAGTTCGAGAGGCAAACTAGGAAACTGAAGCCAGAGCGAAATATCCAGAACAGAGCTCGAGTCCAGTCGGAGGAACGGCGAGAGCGAGGACAGCCACAAAAGATGGCCGCCGAACTCCCACGGACCTCCTGTCAACACCTGCATACGCACACTTTCAGACTCAAAAGCGAAGAGGAAGAGAGAGTTACCAAGCGGCGAGATAATTTGGGGAAGAGCGAGCTCCACAGCGGCTGCAGGCCCTCCCGGAGCGTCTCGACAGAACCCACAAAATGACCGACAAGGCACATGCGCCGGTAGTCGGAGAAGGCGGAGATATCAGACTCTGGGATGACAACCTCCATAGAGGTAGAAGCCAGGAGTTCCCGGAGCTGCCGAGGCGAAATAGCAGAGGGAGCCCGCGGAGCCGACCGATTCCCACAAGCCACATTGAGCCAAGAACGAGTCGGAGCCGGACGGAGGGGAGCAGCGGAGGGGAGAGGGAGAATGCCTTGAAGAGGGGGAGGTGGCGGAAGAGAGGTATTAGAGATGAGAGGGGGGAAAGGGTCAACTATTTGTTCAGGGGGCAACCCTGAAGGAGGGGAGTGCACCCCAGTAGATGCCATGGAAGAGGATATGTTTTTTTGGTTGGCGCCTCCGGCGGGGATCGCCGGAGACGAGAGGGGGAGGAGGCCAAACAGACGGAGGCGGCGCGAGAGAGCTAGGGTTTTTCTTGTAACTTAAGAACATGCATCAGCTCGAATCGATCTTATTCTTTGCGATTCGGCCAATATTGGGCCTGGGTTGTGAAAACCCAAATTATGTCCCGATCCAATATTATATATATTAGTATATGTTAAATTATTTACAATATTATATTTGCATATATTTTAATTAATTTTTTATTTTATTATATATATTAAACATACATTATAGTATATTATTATATATCTCATTTAATTGGTAATTATTATATTTATTAAGATATAATGTGTATCCTCCCCTTTGGTTCTCCCCCAACCTACAGTCACATATTCGACGGTCGCTTTTAGTGTGTGCGGTTCACTAGATGGGAGGTGTGGTTCATAGCACGGTACACTAAAGTCTAATTATACTTTTGGCTCATGCGTCAAAAAATTAGAAGAAAACAAACAGATGAACAGCGACCGGCCTCATCCTCGTCCTTCACTTCATCTTCGTCAGTCTCGCCCTCCTCCTGCAACTCTTTTACTTCCTTTGGTACCAGCAACGCTTCTGCCAACGTTCTGCCGACGACTCCGAGCTCACCAGCATCATCATCGACCGCTCTGGCATACTCATCTTCAAGGAGCTCGCCCTCTACTTCCTCTACTACATGAACCAACTCCCATATGAAGCAATGCAGAAAAGCCGCTTCGACTTCACAGCCGATGCGCGCGAGCACCCCCCCGTCGTGCAGGAGGCACTAGGCGAGGCTCGGCCAGTTGCTTCAATGATTTTGCCTACTTGACTCGGTCGTTTCCCTCCCTCAAACACCGAGGTTCTATTAGTGTTACTATTTGTCAATGATGTCGATGCCACAACCTCTGACGTCAGATGAAGTTCGAGTTGTGGTAGCGACGCGGTGAGTGAGGACGAGGAGGGTGCACAATCCAGAGGCTCGGTGCTTCTCGAGGATGGCGAGGTACTTCGCGACGTTAGAAAACGACTTCGAATTCAGTGTCGCGCGGTGGATCAAGATCAACATCGAGGAACGACTCCCACGGCCACGGAGTTAAGACTATATTTGATAATAAAATTAAAGTTCAAAATTTTTAAAACAATTTACCCTATTTATAATTAATTTAAAATTTATTAATTTTTACTTAAAATAAGAATTCAAATTAGATTTGAGAATCAAATTAAGGTTGAAACTTTTATATAAAAATAAAAGTTTAGATTATTATAATGAAATTAAAATTTCGACTTTTTAAATTATATCACAATAGGGGCGAGCAAATGCGGGTTTCATCCGATTTAATCCCGACCCGATTTGCCCCGGGTTTCTCAAAAATTGTCCCGGTCCCGACCGGGCTCGGACCGGGAGTCAAATCGGATTAAAAATTGGGACATTCCCCGTTGTCCCAATTTCGATCATAATCAATAAAAAATAAATATAATATTTTAAAATATTTAATACCATTATATAAATGTATATCCATCCCCCCCCCCCCCCCCCCCCCCCACCCCCACCCCCACATATAGGGAAGGATAGTTCTCCTCCAATCCGCGGCCAACAAGTGCGTTTAGTGCGTGTGGTTCACTAGATGGGAGGCACAGTTCATTGGAGGGAAGGCACGGTTCAGGCAATAATCGATCTAGTTGGCACAGCTTCTTTCATGCTTGACATGATAAAAAAGGGCAGGTTTCTTCGAGGGCAACGCGACCTGCCTTGCGGACGAATCTAGTATAAACTTTTATTTGAAAATTTTTAATTGATTCTAAATATTGCCTGGTATTATATTTTTATTAAAAGATTTAGCGATCATTATATAGACAAGTTGTAGAAAATAAAAAATTAAATATTTTTACAATTTTTTAAATTAAAATTTTAGCCCATTTTATAACTAGATAAAATAAGACCGCAAAGAGGTAAAATATATAATAAAACTAATTTACTACTAAAAACATTTTAAAAATTACTCTTTTTGGTCTTTTACAACTTGTCTATGTAATGATTGTTGAATTATTATTTCTAATAAACATATAATAATATGCTATATGTAATATTTAAAACTTTTAAAATAAAAATTAGATTAAATATGATAATTAAATTAAAGTTCATGACTTTTTTCGTAAAAAAAGAAAAATTGGCCTAGATTTCACAATAAAAAGAAAAATTCATGACTTTTTATACAAAAATAAAAGTTTAAGCAAAATTCAATATTATAACCAAAGTTCACACTTCTTTTATATAATTTTCCCTTATAAATATAATTATTATTATTATATTTTTATTAAAAAAATATTAATTCAGTAATCATTGTATAGATGAGTGAATGTATCACTAACTTTTAGATTTTTTTTAAAATAAAATTAATATTTTTTGTAACTTTGATGTTATAAAAAATCAATCAAAGTTTAAAATAAAGCTTATTTTTATATTTTTTATTAAAAAATATTAATTCAGTGATCATCTTATAGCTGTGAATGTATAATAAACTTCTAAATTTAAAAAAATAATTAAAATTAATCTGTTTGTAACTTTGGTGTTATAAAAAATCAATCAAAGTTTAGCCCATATAAATTTAAATTTATTATAATTATATGATAAGAAGTAAAAAATATTGGGTTGATGACTAATATTAAATTATATGTGAAAAAATCATTTATCAACATTGAATGATCTTATTTTGTCCTATATTTTAAACTAAATTGTCGTTAAAAGTTGCAAAAAGATATATAATTAGATAAAATAAGATCATTAAACCTTGAATTTTAATCATTTTTAAGTTTGAAAGTTTGTGATATGTCAAACACTTATTGGTGATCATTGAATTAATATTTTTTAATCAAAATATAATAATAGACTATATGTGTAAGCAATTTAAAAGTTAATGACTTTTTACACAAATTTAAATGTTATACTAGATTTTAGAATAAAATCAAAATTCAACATTTTTTTTATATAGAAATAAAAAATAGAGTAAATTTGATGATAAAATTAAAATTCAGACTTTTATGCATTAAAAAAACTATTTCTAACGTTATTGATTGATATTAAAACCGTTAAATGTAATTTAGCGATAAAAATTTACTTCTCTCAATATTTTAAAAGTCCAGCATATGCTTTATTTATATATAAAAATAAAATGAAATAGGAAAGAGCTCTTTAGTAGCATATCTCATTATTCATCACCATTTATGACTGCAACCCTACAACAAGAGATTCCAAGAGTATTTATAAATGTGTGTTAATTTAATATTGGAAATTTTTATTGCAGATCGAATTTTTATTCCATGACAGTTTATAAAATATTTTTTTTTATAAATGCGTGTTAACTAAGAAACTAAATAATTTTGCCCATCGAGTTAGGCTCATTTATTGCAGATTTATTTACAATAGATTTAGGCAATCAAAATCTTAACATAACCCACTTAAATTAAAAATTCCAATTTCTAATGAAACTCCAAAAGGACAATTTTTGGAAAGTATAGTTTAAACATGTTATTTATACATTATTTAGTCTAGAATAAAAACTTATACCTTTTCCATTATTATTATTAGCTCAGTTCATCATAAATAGTTTAGATGAAGTAGAAGAATACAAGTAAATCAATTTACGGCTATACTCCCCAATATAAAATTGAATATTATTTTTATATCATATTTTTTTTTTAATAAAATATTTACATTTGGGAAAATTTAACCGTTTATGGACGCACGAATAAATAATACATCTAACACTTTTTATACATTTTTCTCTTTTTTAAAATTATTTTAATAGTCTTCTTTGACTTCATGCATTATGACAAAGTAAGTCTATTAGTTATGATAAATTAAGTTCGTTAATTAATTTTTAATTTATAAGTCATATATTTTCTATCTACTTAACATTGTTAGTTATTTTTTATTAATATGAAGAATCATAAATATTTTGAATTTGGAAGACCACATATTTTAACCATACGACCTTTGATTTATGTTAACCATTTGTGTATTAAATTGCAATATCATGATTAAACGCTCACACATTACTCCTTATACTTCATTAAATTTTTGTATTTATAATAACAAATAATAATATACATAAACATCCTTAATTAATATTTATTAAATTTAACAACATGATTAATTTTTTATAAATACAAGTTGGATTTTTTTATTCCATCTTTTAAATCATAAAAAATATAATATATAAATCCATCTTTCCGTGTATTAAAAAATTTAACACCGTGATAAAAAAAACTATATATTGACTCTTTACATTCCATTATATATTTTTAATAATAAATAATTATGTATAAATGCGTTATTAAGTAATGTGTATTAAACATCATTATTAAAATTTCATACATTATAGAATGGCTCTTTATATTCTATTATATTTTTATCTTAATAAAAAATAATTATATATAAATGCATTTTAATTAATGTATTTTTTTAATGACATCATTGAATTTTTACAAATGACATGTTAACTCTTTAAATTTTGTTATATTTTGGTGTTTATATAGTCATATATATCTTCTTCTTCTTCTTCTTCTTCTTCTTCTTCTTCTTCTTCTTCTTCTTCTTCTTCTTCTTCTTCTTCTTCTTCTTCTTCTTCTTCTTCTTCTTCTTCTTCTTCTTCTTCTTCTTCTTCTTCTTCTTCTTCTTCTTCTTCTTCTTCTTCTTATATGTATGGATGTATGTATAGTAACTTTGTGCGCCAACACTTCTTATATATAGAGAGAGGAAAATATATGTAAAGTATTTGAAGTATAACTGAGTGTAGGGCACATATATATATATATATATATATATATATATATATATATATATATTATGTACTCCAACACTTTTATGCCATTTGCCACGCCTTGGGTAAATTACACGGATCATTCCTCAAATTTAAGTCAATATCTCAAGAGTCTCTCAACTTTAATTTGTAATTGGAATGTCCTCGAACTTTGAATTTCTTGCACGCATGGTCACGGGTAATAGACAATTTTTTTATTACCTTGCCGATGTGATGTAACAAAATATAATAAAAATATAAAATGTAATAAAAATAATAGACATTTGTGCTCTCGATGTTGTCGATGAGCTCACGCACAGAACGGGGCCGACGCCCACCTCTTGCCCGCGCGCAAGAGATCCGACAAGGGGGGCGTCAACCCCCTTCCTCTCTTGCGCGCACCAGCAAGAGCGACAGAGGAAGGGGGCGTCACCCCCCCCCCCCCCCCCCCCCCCCGCATCTCGCCGGTGGGTGGGCGAGTTGCAAATGAGGGCTGACCTCTGTTCTCTCGCGTGCGTCAACGAGCGTGCATGGGTGAAGGTTGGGTGACCCCCTTTGCAACTTGCTGGTGCCATAGAGGAGGGGAAGGAGCGCTGGTACTCTCCTTGCTGCCTCCGTTGCTGGACCTGGCGAGCTCGCACACAGAATGCTTAGTGTGGAAGGCTTAGACCTCCCTTCGACGGAAGGCTCGGACCCACTACGGAAGCCTAAGAGCCTCTCAAACGATAGTAGGATGCACCGAAAGGGAGCCCTGGGTGCTCGAGACCTTCCTCGTGATGACCTCCAGGATCAACATTTTGAAGCGATAGATGTCGACCTCCTGGGACAGCCGTTTGGTGTGGACCTGCTTTGGCGCCTTGTACCCGCACATTCGTGCGACTGCATGTGCCGGATCCATGAGTTAGATGAAGTAGAGTCGTAGATGAGGAGCTTCTCCAGTGCGGCGTAGTAGTAGGAATTGAGACGGACGAGGTTAGGGTGGCGCAACCATCCGATGATTTCGTGCAAGGACCGACCGAGGAAAGAGGTGGGTGAATCTGAAATCCTTATGTATAACCTAAATAGAATTAGGTCAGAATGATTTCTGTTCTAAACCTATGAGTTGTTCATGGCCGAATGGGAAAAATTGAAGAAAAGGATTTGATTGATTGTATTCTTATTGTTTGATCCCTGATTTGTGATTCTCTGCGACTAAGGATGTGTTTGTATCATTACTCAACGTTTAGATGATTGTTTGTAAGCTGTGATTGCATTTAGGATTGCAAATCCCTGAA
This sequence comes from Pontederia crassipes, assembly GCA_030549335.1. Lineage (NCBI taxonomy): Eukaryota > Viridiplantae > Streptophyta > Magnoliopsida > Commelinales > Pontederiaceae > Pontederia > Pontederia crassipes. The sequence continues at coordinate 69,417,536 of CM060189.1, read as the reverse complement.
TTTTTTACCTCTGCACGATTTATGTTCTACGTCGACTGGTCGACCGATCCAAAGATATCGATCGACCGGTAAGTTCTAGTCCAACCGTATGTGGAAATCGGTCAACCGACCGATAGTGATCAGTCGACAGATCATTCTTGCAAGGCTGCACAGTTCGGCGACCGCCCGACCGAGGCCCATTGTACCGACCCAGCACATCGATCGACCGATCCAAGAAATCGATCGACCGATCAGAGAATCTAAATCAATCAGCAAACAAAATGAATTCTAGCTTAAGGTTCAGTCGACCGATCAGGGAGAACCGGTCGACCAAATCTTGCCAGAATTCATTTTGTTTGCTGAGTGATCTAGATTCTTTTCATGATTATGATATGCTATTCCCTACTGATTGAATTATTGTATGACTGAATCTGTTTTGTTATTGATCTGTCTAGTGATCCAATCTTCTTATAGAATGAAAGAATGATGAATGGATAAAGTGATTAATTAAGAAAGATGAAAAGATAAAAAGAGGGTGGTCAGCCCATGCTAAGTGCTATAGTGAAGGGTTACTCTCTTAGCCATGGCTTGATCACCCATATGCTGCACAAGGTTGTATTATTTTGCTCGGCGTAAAATTCCAAAAGTTAAAGACACCTAAAATCACTTAAGTTAAGAAAAAGGTTCAAGAATAAAGAGAATGATATGAGTATGATGGGAAATGATGTAAGATTGTTAATCCAGAATGATAACTGCATCTTTTCATGACTATAAGATTGATACATGATTTCTATCCTCTTCCATCCATTGTTATTTCTAATCAAGTGATCTTATGCTCTTTATCTGATATAAGTGATTACTGATTCTGACTAATTCTATTTATTATTATGCATTGAGTACTATATTAATTTTCCACTATGTTGTATAGCTTACGGGAGGACCTCCTTCTCTGTGTTGATTTTCATAGGGTCAGATCAGTGATGGTGTCGAGATCGTGTGCCGCGATCAGCTCGAGTGATAATAAAGCACGTGAACTAAAAAAGGGATAGTTATCATTTTTCCTATTTTTCGCATTTATGAACTTGGATGTAATTCAGATGTGATTCCTATTATGAAGATTTGGTAGTACTTTGAGACTTATGCTATTTTGATATTCTATGGTTCATCTTTATTGCTATTATTGATTTATCACTATTTTATAATAAAATTTTGATCAATCTTTAGTTAAGTTATAATTTTTCGTAATGCTGTGAGAGAAATCCTCGCTAGGTGACGTTAAATCGATTTGGGACGTTAGACCTCACGTCATGCCATGCACATCAGATCCTCGGGCCAAAAGTTCTACGTGAGCTAGCCGCCCTACCCAATCCTCGTCGGTAGATTGGGCGTATGTTGGGGGCGTACAAGACAACATTTTCAATCACCTAATAAAATAAGTTGCAGAAGGCGAAAGTACAATATATAATTAATATTCTTTTAAAAATATTTTCAGTCTCTTATTTAATAGTTCACTTCTGCATATTTTTTCTCTTGACATAATTTTTTTTACCTTTCAATTAATTATTTTCTATTTATAGGTATATTACTACTAATTCAATTATCATCACTATGATTATAGAAAATAATTTTCATCAATACTTAATTGCTTTACTACAGTTATTGTTTTAGCTAATATGCATGCTTATTTTTTTCATATTTTATTTAAATGAATAACAAATATTTTTAAAAATATTAGTTCATTGTAATCTAAATTATTTTTAATTTTAGAACGTATCTCGATATTATATATTTTCACATATCTTATGAAATTATTTAAATCTTATCAAATTATAGGAATCCTCATCTAACTCAACAACAGGCTAGCACAATAAATTATGGGAAGACAAATAATGAACCTTAAACTAATCTCTATACCTGTGGCAGTGTCCGCCATGAATGAATGGTATCATCTCCCTTCCTTTATGTTTGGCATTCTTTTCTCAAGACTGTAACCCGCAACACTATCAAGCGCAACGCTGTCCAGTGCCCCAATATCAAGCAAAGTGGTTGCTTCATGCAACAAATTCTGCACTTGTTCAGGGTTGCCTTGTGCCCAAGGATGCTGCTTGTGTCTCCTCAACCTCTGCAGCTCATCGGCAACCTCCTTCATAGTAGGCCTCTCATCTCCTCTGGCACTTAAACATCGCATGACAAGAAGAGAGATCTCCTGCAGCAACTCCATATCTTCTAATGGATTCAATATTTGAGGATCCATGATGTCTCGAACTCTCTTCTCTTTAAATGCAGCGATAAAAGCTCCCGCGACTCCGCGAGGCATTTCTGATCTTTCTCAGACCCTTCAAGGTAGAGAGCTTTCTTGCCTGTGAGGAGTTCGAGCAGCACCACACCGAAGCTGTACACGTCGCTTTTGACTGTCAATTGGCATGTCTGCATGTACTCTGGATCCAAGTAGCCCCAAGTCCCCTGAACCAGAGTTGCCAGTTGGTTCTCGTCGTTCGGTGCCAATTTTGATGCGCCGAAGTCTGAAACCTTGGCGTTGTATGCATCATCCAGGAGTATGTTAGCAGACTTGACGTCTGCGTGAACAATCGGAGGAGAAGCAGATGAATGGAGGTAGGCGAGCGCGTCGGCCGACTCCGCGGCGATCCTCAGGCGAGCATCGAGTGATATGGGAGCGCTGCGACTCCTCGTGTCATGGATGTAGTGGAACAGGGTGCCGTTGCGAATGAACTCGTAGACCAGCATCGGCACTTCCACCTCCAGGCAGCAGCCCAAGATCTTGATGATGTTCCTGTGGTTGATCTGGGACAAGATGAGCATCTCCCTCGCGAACTCCTTTGTTTGGCTCTCGTCCATAACCTTTGATTTTTTTATCGCCACGACTCTGTTGTCATCGAGGATCCCTTTGTACACTGTGCCGTAGCCTCCTCGTCCAAGAATTCTGCCGTCGTCGAAGTTGTTGGTCGCCTTCTCGACTTCTTCCTTGGTGAATATCTTGAATGCAGCGATTCCTTGTGAGCTGATCTGCTGTTGCAGTATGATACCTCCATTCTGTTTGAAGAACTGCTGCTTGGCTCGAATGAGCTTCCTCTTCTCCATCCCAAGATGGATCCAGGTGATGACGACGACCAAGAAGAAAATGCCAGCGGCGACTCCTGTACGCGAGCATGGTTAGTGTTTCAATTCAGTGGTAATTGGCATGTCTCCCGTAATCTACTGTAACACAAAGCAAAGCAAAACGTAATCGGAGAAATGGATGCTTTGTCACCTATAAGCACTCTCTGGTACAACGGAAGCTTATTTGCATCGCATTCATTCTTTTCTTTGCCACACGAGCAAGTGTAGTTTCCTGGTATGTTGGAGCATCTCCCATGGCATGGGAACTTTGACTTATACTTGGAGTCGCATTCATCAACATCTGCACCAAATTAGTGATGATATGAACATGAACATCTTCTCGTCGATGGTCCAGAAGTGATCCATGGATCATGTGTAATATGCAGCATAAGGATATAATATGCAGACTTAGGTACCTATGCAACCACCAACGAGGTACGGGTTGCCTTCGTAGCCATCGGAGCAATTGCAGCGGTACCCGGGGGCGTTGGCGGAGTCGTAGCAGACGCTCTTCTTGGCGACGCACGCATAAGTCGACGTATTGAGTTTCGCCTCCTCGCAGCTCTTGGCTTCTCCATCATTGACGACTGCCCAATCCAACACCACCGGCAGACCTTCCTTATGACGCCTGAAAAAACCCCGATCGTCGAGGAGATCGGCCGAGCTGAACTCGTAGGCGTCCTGCCTGGCGAGAAAGGCGTAGCTGCAGGGGTTGGTGCCCGCCACGGCGGAGTTGTTGATCTCCCTGCCAAACGTGATGGAAGAACTTCCGAGTCGTTTGGGTATGGAGGACTGGCAGCAGCCGACGCCGTTGCAGGAGCCATTGGTCACGTAGTCGACGCCGTCGCACATGGCAAGGCACCCGCTCTTGAAATCACTCCCTGGGATATCGCCCCCTATGAACGCCAGGGTTTGGCAGCCGACGGCCGTGAACTTGTTTCGGACAACGGAGAACACGTACGGCGACGCCGCGAGGAATGTGTCGTTTCCGGAGGTTTCGCTGGATTCATTGTAACAGATGTAGGCGGGATTGGATCGCACGGTGACTTCGCCGTGCAGTATCGATATGCCGAGGACCTCCATGGTGCTCAGGTCGTTGCTGATGAAAGCTTTCGTGTCGTTGCAGGTGACGGCAAAGCCTTCCCTGTAACATCCGGGACCGATGCCGAACGGGTAGGGGACGGTGATATTCCCACAGCTACCGCTGCACTGTGGGAGCGCCGTTTGATTCGCAGATAGCTGGGCAGCAACTGCTGATGAAGATATGATCAGAAATAGCAGATGAAACACGATTGATGGAGTAGATATTGCCATTGCCGTTCTTTTTATTTCTTTCTCCTTCCCCTCTGAGATGCTACGAACGAATGAGCAGCAGATCAAGAATGGGAATGGCGAGTTGATGTAATCATGCAATACACACATAAATAATGATATATATTGTGGTAGGTGTCGTAGTCTAAGGGTAGTCTATAATTAGCAGTCGCCGTGGAAGAATTTACTCGAAGTCTGCGCGCGCGCGCATATATATATATATATATATATATATATATATATATATATATATATATATAGAAGAATAGACTCGAAGTCTATATACATAAACGAGGAAAATGCATATGTAAACCATATGAGGTAGAACAAGTTGTAACACTAATTTTATTTATTAAATTAATAAAATAATTATATATTAATTTAAGGTATATGTTAAATAGTAAAGATGATTAAAATGAAGGTCATCGGATTATCCTATGATCATAATTTTAATAAATATGACTATTAATTTATTTAGTTTTAAATAATATATTTTTGTTATCAAATTACCCAAACAAATATATATATTATTTCATTTAAGAAGTATATAATTAATTTAATAATAAATTATAATCATTAAATTAATTAAATGATAAAAAATAAATGCTCTACATACTCATTAACCTATATATATATTCAAATATAAATATATATATATATATATCCGACAACTTGGTACGGCATATTGGACTTTTTCATTTTCCCTATTACGAACAAAAAATCATCTCATTAAAAAAAATTAAATTCATGCCCTTTAATTCACACGGAATTAAGGTGTGAATAATTTTATTAATGATTGGTTCCTAAGTACTGGATTGCTAGTTTAGAGATAAATTCTATAGGGATTCAGAAATAAAAATATATTCGTTCATTTTTTTTATAATGACAATTCTGTAATTCTAGATTGTTGCTAATTCATTTTTTTCCAATTCTAGATTCAATAAGATGATATAGCAGGTCGTTTATTTTGGGATGGGTTCGTGACATTAGATAATTGCTATTGAAGGATAGCAAAATGTTATTTTAATTAGGGGTCAAAAAGATACTACCAAATATCTAAGAAACTTATCTGATATTTTTCTTAAACCTCTCTCTTTCCTATTTGAACAACAGAAACTAATAATTGGTTCCTAAGTAGTGGAATGAAGCTGTATATTTCTTAAACCTATCTCTTTCCTATTTGTACAACAGAACTCGTCAAATTGAGCATCTCGAGCCGATGATGCCACGAAGTGGAATGAGAGCGAACGTTGAGAAAGCAAATTTTATTCAAATCAAAAGGAAGATTACAACCGACGCTTTCCTTTTCCTTTCATATTCTAATTATAAAACGTAGCAGAATATATGACTGGTAGAGATCGGACAACCCCAGACTTGCCAACGAGACCATCATGCTCGCACTGGGAAAGGGCTTTAAGCAAATCAGTGAGTTGATTGTCAGTGCCAATGTGCAACAAGCGAAAAACGAGATATGAACCAAAATGGCAATGGACATCAATATATCAATATGTTTCGTTCGTTCATAGAAAACAAGTTTTTTTTTCTAATTTGAATGATAGCTCGATTATCACCTCCGTCCCTCCTTTCCTCTCGCAGGCGACGCACGTGACCTCCCTCCTTCCCCCTCTCTCCTAGGCGATGCGCGCGTTCGGAAACGGCCTGCACGTGCAGTTACTGGCCGTTGTGCGGCCGGATCCCGCCCGCGCACGTCCGGATCTCGTCCGCTCGCAATCGGATCTGGCCGTGCGAGGTGGAATTCCGCCTCGCGGGCCGGTTTTCAATCGCGTGCGGCCAGTTCCCGGCCATGCATGGCCGGATTCCACCGTGCACGGTAAGATCCTGCCGCGCTCAGCAAGTTCCTGGCTGCGCACGGCCAGATCCCATTGTGCGCGGCCAATTCCCGGCCGCGCATGACCAGATTCCACCGCGCTCGGCCAATTCCCGGCCACGCGTGGCCAGTTCCCGATCGTGCACGGTCAAATATTTTTTATATTTGAAAAAAACCTTTCTAATGGTCTTGATCGTCGAAAACGACCTTTCGACGAAGTCGTGAGAAGTTTCCATGGCTCAGGACGTGGGAATGTGTTTCTCATGGCCCAAGCCATGGGAACTTTTCCACGACTGAAGCTGTGAAAAGGTTTTTCCCACGGCTCTAGCCGTGAAAACTTATGACGGTTGTAATAAAGTCGTTAGAAAATATTTGCGACGAGCACTTTTATGATGGATCATTTCCGTCGGAAAAATTATCGCAAAATCCATTTTTCGATGGATTGTTCTCAGTTTGTGATGGCTCCGGCCGTCGAAAACATGCATTTTTCTTGTAGTGTGCGAAGCCAAACAAATTCAGCTGTTGCAAGAGCCATACTACGATATAGCCTCCACAACCGAATGTGAAACATTAGATTGCATTTTGGACCTCCAAGACACAAGTGAATTCCCAATTTTATTGCAAAATACGAACACTGACTAAAGGGACAAGCTACCTAATCGACATCACAAAAAGCTTAAACTTGTGCAGAAGAAAGATTTTTACCAAGTGATCTTTTAAGATATCTGACAACACGCATAACAACCATAAGATGGGACTCTTCAGGTTGTGAATGAATTACTCAATTGTCGAACAACAAAGGTAATATTTGGATGAGTGTTAGTTAAATAGATCAATCGTCCAACCAATCGTTGATACTCTTGAGCATCATGTAAAATTAGATTGAATTGATATTCCTATTGTCATTGATCAAAAAATTATTTATGATATTAAGAATGTCACTAATCAAGATAATACTGTACAACCTATAATATTGAATATCATTTCAGAGGATAAACTCTACAATCTCAAGAACAATTGTCATTATGAAGATTCACTAGTAAAAAGAGGAATGCAGTTCTACATGATTACATTGTGTATCTCCAAGAATATGTTGATATAATGGAGGACGGAGGATGATCCAATCAATCTCCCCCGAGCTTTGAAAATTTCTAATTATCAAAAGTGGATCAATGTCATGAATGAAAAAAATAAAATAAAATACATGTATGACAATAAGGTTTGGAATCTTGTCTCATTGCTCAAGATGTGAAACTTGATGCTTCTAAAAGGATATTTAAAACTAAAAGTGATTCCAAGGACAACGTAGAAAAATATAAGGCGAGACTTGTCACTAAGAGCTTTACACAAAAGGAAGACATCAATTATCAAGACAGTTTTTCTCGTGTTTCATCGAAGGAGAGAACTATAATGGTATTAGTAGAACATTTTGATATTGAGTTATATCAAATAGATGTGAGGATGATGTTTCTAAATGGTGACATTGATGAAATGATTTATATGATGAAATTAAAAAAGTTATATCCGGTGATGCAAAGTCTATGGTTTGCAAATCAAATCAATCCATCTATGGAGTTAAACAAGCATCTAGACAATGGTATCAGAAATTTCATGAAGTTATCATCTCATTTGATTTTTAGATGAACTAGACAGATTATTGTGTATATTATGTGGGAGTAAGCATATTTCCTTAATTTTATATGTCGATGACATATTATTTGCCACAAATGATACTAAATTATTGCAAAAAACTAAGAGATTTTTTTATAAAATATTTTGAGATGAAAAATTTTGATGAAGCATCTTTTGTGTTTGAAATTCATATATATCGAGATCGTGCTCGAGGTATCCTAAGATTATCCTAAAAATTATATATCAAGAAAAAAGAAATATAGTATGCAAGATTGTAAATCACGTAGTGTTCCTATATCTAAATGAGACAAATTTAGTTTTAATTAGTGTCCTGACAATGATTTTTAAAAAAAATGTAAAATGTAGAAATTTTCTTATGCATTTGCAATAGGAAGTCTTATGTATATTCAAATTTGTATGGTAATATAGTGAATATTCACTATATTTGTATGGTAATATATTAGGATATCACGTTACTAAGGTATTAGGCAGATGTTTAAGTAATTCAGGAATATATCACTAGAAAGTAGTCAAAAGCATCCTAGGATATTTACATAGGATAAAAGATTACATGTTAACATATTAGAGAAGGGACTTCGATTTTGTCGGATGTCAAGATAGCATGAAGTCCACATCGGGCTACATTTATTTTTATTTGTTTGACGAAAGTGCAATATCATGGGCGAGTGTCAAACAAACCACTATTGCATCTTTCACAATGGAAGCAAAATTTATTGCATGTTAGAGGCATCAAATCATGGGATTTGGCTGCAAATTTTTGTCACAGAGCTGCACATAATAGATGGTATTGGAGGGTCATTGAAATTATTTTGTGATAATAAATTAACAGTTTTATATTCCAACAACAACAAGAGCTCGACAAATTTGAGACACATTGATATCAAGTTTCTCATTGTTAAAGAAAGAGTGAAGAAAAAATAATTATTTTGTTGAGTATATTGTGACAAACTCTATGATTGCGGATCCTCTTATAAAAGGATTGCGTCCAAGATGTTTCTCAAGCACATTGATAGTATGTATGTCATCTCGGTTCAGGATATTTAGTTTAGTGAGAGTTTGTAATTATAAATGCTCATGTTATAAACATTTTATCTTGTTACTTTAAAAAATATACAATTTAATTTTCTTTTTTGTTCACTCTTTATTTAAGTTTGATATCAAATTAATTAAGTGGATCAATTGGAAGTAGATATGTATAATCATATGTAACTTTCATGCTATATATCCATATCATAATTTCATTATATTCTTATGTTGTATATTACACATGATCCAAGGATCACTTTTGGACCATTGACTAGAGGATGTTCATGTTCATATCAGAGGATATTCTCGAACGAAAAAAAGGATCCAATAAGCGAGAAAGCCTCCACGCGGCACATTTGATGCAGATGTTAATAAATGTGACTCCAAATATAAGTCAAAGTTCCCAACGCCATGGGAGATGCTCTAATGTACCAGGCTATCACACTTGTTTGTGTGGCAAATTTTAATAGATTTAAAAATGTCTCTAATAATTTTTAAATGTTTATTGTGATTCGCAGATAGCTGGGCAAATTTGGCTCTAATGTATTATATAAGCATAGGTTTTGAAATAGATGCTAATATAAATAATTTGTGAGATGATATGACACTTAAATATTTGGTGTGCTATATGTTGGGTAGCGTGTGAAAAAAATGATGACATCATGTGAATGATATATTTTATATCTTTTGATTAATACAATTGTATTTATTATTTTTATCAATAAGTAACATCAAACTAAATAGCATTTTCACTAAAAAAATATTAAGGTAAATAATAGAGGAGGTCTTGTCAAAATTATTCTAAAATAATTAAATAAGATTAAGAGTTGCACTGATTATGATTAGAACTTAGTCACAGAGTTGAGTATGACAGCTGTAGTCTAAATCTTAACAGCTTGTAGCGATTCTCCCATGGTCGACTAAGGTGTTGTCCAAATTGTCCTCTCCTTTGAGCGTGCCACCATCTCCATCAAACATCATTTCTTTGGAGAATGAACAATGAGTGATGCTACAATCTAGATCCCCCTCTCCTTCGAGCAAGCGATATTGCCGCAAGATTTTTTAATGATAGGAAGAAATATATATTGTAAATACGTTTCCATGAAGTTGTAATGTATAAAGAAGGGTTAAGTTGAGGATATCCAGTGCCATATGTGATGACAACAACAATTTCAAATAATTTTAGATTGAGAAATATGCCCCAGACGCACACTTTATGAACATTTAGATGCGCATTGCACACTCATGAATGTGGACTTTATGCATTTAATTCACCCAAATTTTCAATTGTCCTAGTGCCATATCATCATACCAATGTGTGAACATCCTTATTCAGCATGGACTTGAGTACTTTGGAAAACTAAAATGTGCAATTAACACAGTACGCAAATATACAAAAAGCTGCACTCTCCTTATGTCATATAGTCATACTAATACCTAAAAATCCTTACTCAAATCAAATCCATTAGATGTTTGATGTAATGTCACTTAGATGAATTGAATCCATTAAGGCCAAAAAAGCAAAGAAAAACATGAATGGCAAGTTTTAAACCATAGCTTATACATGAAAACATCCCAGGTGCAAAAATAAAAAAAGAAAAAATAGTCAGTACATTACAACTCCATAAATAAATATTGTAACAATATATCTCTTTTGGTCATTAAAAGAACTTGCGGCAGCAGCATCACACACTCAATGGCGAGGGAAATTTCGGCAGCACAATAGTTGGCCATGGGAGAATCATTGCAAGCTGCTTGGATATGGACTGTCGCATAATCAACTGTGCTCGTTGAGGGAATGATGTGCGACATCGCCATTGCTCGCTCGATGGAGAGGGTGATTTGAATAGCAAAGTCATCGACCATTGGAGAAGCGTGGAAAGGATGGACAACCCACATTCGTCGCCCTGCTCGACATGGCCGAAAGGATGAAAGGAGAGGAGATTTGGTATGCAACCTCTTCGCCCAGGAGAAAGTAATTGATGCCCTAGAAAAATGAGTCGACAACTTGTTCACAGTAATTGAACCTAGAAAAAATAAACCGATTTTATACTGACAAAATTTAAATCCTCCTTATTAAGGTGAGTAGGATGTCCATTAAATCCTAATATTAAATATGTTAAAGCACATAAACTTAACCAACATTTGTCTTGATTCAAACGGTACGATGTTTATAAATATGTTGTATGTTACAAAAATAGTACTTATATATATTATAAATTATAATAAAAATATAACTTTTTAAAATATATTTGAATAGCATGAAACACAAGTAAGTTGCCTAGTTGTTAATATTATAGGACAATATAGATTGTCTCAAAAAAATATCACTTATTAAATTACTAATGATATATGTTGCTTTATTTAGTATGCATAAATAATGTATTTGATAATACATAATAATTATTTACAATATAATAAATATTTAGTAATCATTATTATTTTTACTAATATATCCTTGATTAAAATAATTAAGCTTAAATATTTATAAAATTTATTTTTAATTTCATAAACTTAAATCACAAACATAGATTCTAAGCCTATATATAAATTTATAAGGATCTAATAATAATATGTTACAACTTATTTGCTCAAGTGACAATTTAAATTGTTATCTCCCCCTCGTGCAATTACTTTCATAGGCAATCCAATGTTATAAATCAGATTACTCATTATATGTTATAACTTACAAGTGAACATGATAATTTTGTGATTACAAATAGTTTAATATAATATTATTTGATAATTTATAAATATTATCTCTAACGCTGTATTTGGCTGAAGTCTCATTAAGGGGAAGGAAAGAAAATGAAAGGGAAGAAAAAAAAGAGAAGGGAAGGGAAATTTTACAACTCAATTTGGGGTTGAAATAAAATAGCACAAATGGAGGAGAAGGGAGAAAAAAAAATAGAGATTCTCCTCCATTCTTCTCCTTTAAAATTCTATCCAAGAAATTTTTTTTTCTCTTCCTCTCCCCCTCTCCTTTCACCTCAATTCAAATATAGTGTAAAGAATATAAACTATTCAACTCATACGCCTACTGGATCACCAAAAGATTGAAAGTTGGGTCTAATTGATTTTTAAAATAAGTTTTAATAAATTAAAATCGATCGAATTAAGACTCACTCAAAGAATAATATGGGCTCATTTTTATTCTATAAATATCTCTTTATATTAATTTACGAGTCACTAATTCATAATGTTCATATAATTTTTTTTATGATTGATCATTCTTCTATTATATTTTGGAATTCTTATTTGATGTATTGAAAAGTTTTTTTGTTTAAATTTACATTTTACTTATAGTTTTATATGTATGCATATTTTTTTTTAATTTTTTAAAATTTTATTTTCATATTAAATTAGGCGTCCAAAAAATTGACTTGATAGAGATACTCTTTTATTTTCTAAATAAGTTTAAGATATCTTTAAAATTTTAAAGTAATTTTACAAAATATAAAATGATCTATTTAGATTGAAAAAAAAATGGACCCAACTATTTTTCACTTTTACCTTTTTTTTCGATCGAGCCCGACTAGTGTCTAGGCATATTAGAATCCGACTAATTTAATGTTCGAACGGGAGCAATATGAATAAACTCTAATCAAAATGATGATTTTAAAAATCGAACATGAGGTTAGCAATCTCAGAATATAATCTCGTTATTTGGATGTGCTAATCATCTTTGAGTACTTTTACCTTTTTTTTAAGAAATAAAAAAGACTATTTTTTTGCTTTACAATAATAAAATTATTTTTATTCAGCTTTATAGTGGGGGCACGTCACTCTTGAAGCTGAGCGGGTTGGTGGCCTGGAAAGTTCGGCCCAAGTACTATATATCGTTGTGATAGCTCAAGAGCCCAATGCATATATATATACCATCCAGTGACGACGGACGCAACATATTTATAAAGTTCCACCTCTTCTTCCACGTGCCCCGTTTGTCCTGCGGGCTTCCCCAAAAACCCCTACCAAGAATTAACAAGGAAGAAGAAAAGGGAAAAAAAAAGGAGAAAACTCCAATAATTTGTGGAAAAGAAGAAGATGAGTACGTGGACAAGATGCTCATAAAGGGCGTCCGGAGCTTCGATCCGGAGAACAAGCACGTCGTCACCTTCTTCAAGCCCCTCACCCTCATCGTCGGCCCCAACGGCGCCGGCAAGACCGTGAGAGCTCCTCCCTCACCGTTCCCCCGTTCATACTGCTGATGTAGTTGTTCTTATTCCTGCTGTCGCGTCTGATGCTGTTGATATCGTTCTTCCGGTGGTGGCTCTCGCAGACCATAATCGAGTGCCTGAAGCTCGCTTGCACCGGCGAGCTGCCCCCGAACACCCGCTCCGGTCACAGCTTCATCCATGATCCCAAGGTAGAATCCTCCTCCAGTTCTCGGCGTACCCTTCTTTGTTAGTGATCACGCTGCACTTCTTTTGGTTGATACTGAGAACAAACAAAAACAAACAGGTGGCGGGGGAGACGGAGACCAAGGGACAGGTCAAGCTGCGGTTCAAGACGGCTGCCGGCAAGGATGTCGTCTGCATCCGCTCCTTCCAGCTGACGCAGAAGGCCTCTAAGATGGAGTTCAAGGCCCTGGAGTGCGTCCTCCAGACGATCAACCCCCACACCGGCGAGGTCTCCAGCAGCTTATTCGTTTGAACAACTTGTGTTGTTGGTATCTGATTTTATACATATTCCTGAGCTCATGCTGTCAAAGGTGCAAATGCAGAAGGTGTGCTTGAGCTATAGATGTGCTGACATGGACAGGGAGATACCTGCCCTGATGGGAGTTTCCAAGGCAATCTTGGAGAATGTGATATTCGTTCACCAGGATGACTCCAATTGGCCACTACAGGATCCCTCCACGCTCAAGAAGAAGTTTGATGACATCTTCTCTGCCACACGGTGTGTTTGCCCCCTCCTTTTTGTATGCTTTGCATTATTCTATGTTCTGTATCACCAACGCTTTGTTGCTTCCTGAAAACGCTGATTGTCGTGTCATATGCATTTTAGCAACCTGATTATATAAGTTTTTGTCCAACAATGCTACTTATGCTGTCCTAACTTCAATTTGGAACTCCAATTATCACATTGCCGAAGATAATTTTAGCATTACTTATCTGTTTTAAAAAATATTAAAGTACTATCGTTCTGTACCTTACGAAAATTCTGGAACTAGGTGGGGAGTATTATAGAAGCTGTAAGAGTGCCTTCAGTATTGCCCTTTTACCAAATGTATCTGATACCTCTCCTTAAAGCAAGTAACTAAGAGGCTAAGAGCAATTTTCAGCCTAATTTTTGTTACTATCTGGAGTAACCTGATTACATCACATCCAACTCTTCATTTATTAAGTCTCCAGTTATTGTTAAACTAAACTCTGCAAAGAGTTATCTATTACTTTCATCAACCTACTCAAGGTTAGTAACCTCTAATCTTAGCCATTTGATTATTTTTGTAAGTTAACATTTACCTTTAGTTGTTTTTCATCTTTTTCTTAACTAAAACACATGATTATGGAATTCCTTCCAATAAGAGTTCTGGAGGGTCATGTAAATGCATCATATTTTCTTGACCTAACTCTTCCTGCATCGGCAATACTCTTTTGGGTTCTTGTACTGGATGTGCTCTTGATTTATGTTTTCATTTATCAATGATTTGTTCAGTATGACATCAGTGACATGTCTGACAATTGTTACACGATATCTCAATTCTGTTTCTATTTTGGTATTTGCATTACAGTTACACAAAAGCTTTAGAGGTTATAAAGAAGCTTCACAGGGACCAAGCGCAGGAGATAAAGACGTACAAGTTAAAATTGGAGAACCTTCAGAGCTTAAAAGATGCAGCATATAAGGTTTATTGTAAATGTGTCCGTTTGTTCTTAATGAATTCTAAACTCTGAACTTTAGGTATTGTGAATAAGCTTGTACTTTATTTTTTACTGGTGTCATAGGTTAAACACCATATCAGTAAATTGATTTCCTTTTTCTCCTACAGCTTCGTGAGAATGTTGCTCAGGACCAAGAGAAATCCGAATCTTTAAAGTCTCAAATAAAGGAGTTGGAAAAGAGTATTCAAGGTCTGGATAACAAAATCATGCATGTAGAAACAACTCTGAAGGAATTGAGAAAGTTGCAAGAACAGATTTCAACCAAGAGTACTGCAAGAAGCACCTTGTTCAAACTTCAGCAAACCCAGTATGCTGCTCTTGCGGAGGAAAATGAAGGTTGGCAAATGCATTATGATAACTTGGATGTTATTTAGTGTGTGTGTGTGTCCTTTACTATGATGTTATAAGCAATATGTTGTGAACGATTTATCTTGTTCCAATGGAAAAGCATGCTTCCATTCACTTGCCCTTGGTCAACATTTCCGCCTATTATATATTAACACTATCTGTTTTACTGTTTTTAGATACTGATGATGAGCTGAAGGAATGGCAAATGAAATTTGAGGAGAGAATTGCACTATTAGAAACAAAAGTTGGTAAGCTGGAGCGAGAGATGAATGACGAGGAAACCAAGAGTTCATTGCTCTTGCAAAGTATCAATGACTGCACACGTGAGATTGGGAAACTTCAAGCCGAGGCTGATGTAGATGAACAAGATTTCTGAACAAATATTCATATCATATATCATCACTAGTATTTTGTTAATTATTCTTTCTAACTGTAGGCTCATATGTCCCTACAACATGAGCGCGACTCGACTGTGCAGAGATTATTTACAAAGTATAATCTTGGATCCCTTCCTAACGCCCCTTTCAGTAATGAAGTTTCTCCGAACCTTATAAATAGAATAAAGTCAAGGTTATTGGCTCTTGAGAAAGACTTACAGGATATCAAGGTGCATACACTCCTATCTTAAATTGTTACGAAAAGCGGGAGAGAGGGATCGCACGAAATACAGAAGAACGCAAAGAGGAAAAACGGCGGCGGCTCTTTGTTATGGAATAATGATAATTACAAGGATGAGTCTTTGTTTAGACCCCTAGGGAGTTTATATAGGCACTCCCTTTGACAGATGATAGGAATTACATACGGACTGGGACTCTAAATAAATCTCCTGAAAATAGGACACCTATCTCGTGATAAGGAACTGGTATCAGAGCCTTAGGGTTTGTCAACGATTCTCGATTAGCAGGGAGATGACGTCGCACAACGTGAGCGTGGAGAAGTTCAACGGCAGGAACAGTTTCGGGTTGTGGCAGATCAAGATGCGGGCGCTTTTGAAGCAACAAGGAGTCTGGACGCCGCTCTCAAACGTGTCGAAGAACAAGCCAAACGAGAAAGACTCGAAGGGCAAATAAAAGGAGATCGATCTCGCAACTTTGGCGGCACAGGAGGAGAAGGCGCACTCGATGATTCTGTTGTGTCTGACGGATGAGGTGATAATCGAGGTTGCAGATGAAGAAAAAGCGGCCGGTCTGTGGTTGAGACTCGAGAGTCTATATATGACGAAGTCTCTCACCAACAAGTTGCTGTTGAAGCAACGTCTGTTCTCTCTCCGTATGCAGGAAGGTACCCCTCTGAAGGAACATCTTGATCAGTTAAATTCTTTATTGATGGAACTCAGAAATATCGATGTTAAGATCGAGGATGAAGATGCTGCCCTAATTCTGTTAATTTCGCTTCCTTCATCATATGAAAATTTCATTCAGTCTATGATTATCGGGAAGGAAACTATAAGTCTGGAAGAAGTAAGATCGAGTCTACATACTCGTGAACTTCGGCATAGGGCATCTGTAAATTCTGTAGAGACTCAGGCCGCGGGTTTGATATCGACGCAGAGAAGGGACAGTCCTCGAATTCAAAGAAATCCAAGTTGAAGAAGAAGAAAATCATTGCGAAAGACATCTGTAATTACTGCAAGAAACTATCTGATAAGAAGAAGAAGGATTGTCCGAAGAAGAAGGCCTCCGTCGCTGCGGTGGCACTGGAAATTGGGAATTCCGAAGATGATTTGGTTCTGGCTTCTTCTGATCAAGGATGTCTGGAGGATAGTTGGGTTCTGGATTCGGGGTGTTCCTATCACATGACTCCGAATAAAGATTGGTTCTCATCTTATCAGAAGACTGACGGTGGAAATGTCATCATGGGCAATAACGCGTCATGTCAGATAGTTGGAATCGGTTCTGTGCAGATCAGGACTTATGACAATCTTGTGAGGACGCTGACAGATGTCCGTCATGTTCCGCAACTGAAGAAGAATTTGATATCACTTGGAGTCCTCGACTCTAAAGGGTGTCAGATCAATGCTGCTGAAGGCATCCTCACGGTCATGAAGGGTGATGCTACAGTTCTGAAAGGAGTCAGACAGAAGTCCTTGTATGTATTACAAGGCAAGACAGTCTTTGACGTTGCTGCAGTGGCTAGTTCATCCGAATCAGATAGGTCCAGACTGTGGCACATGCGGCTTGGGCATATGAGTCAGAACGGGATGAATATCCTCAGCAAACAAGGTCTTCTGGGAGGTCAGAAGATATCTGAAATCAACTTCTGCAAGCACTGCATATTCGGCAAACAGTGAAGGTATCAGTTTGGCAAGGCAGTGCACAGGATGAAGGCGACACTTGACTACATCCACGCCGATTGTTGGGGTCCCTCTCGTGTTCCATCATTAGGAGGTGCGAGGTACTTCCTATCTGTGATTGATTACTACTCGAGGATGACTTGGGTATTCATGATGAAATACAAGAGTCCTTCAAGGCCTTCAAGCAGTGGAAGGTTCTGGTGGAAAATCAAACGTCGAAGAAAGTGAAGCGTCTTCGCACTGACAATGGTTTGGAGTTCTGTTCTGCTGAATTCGACCAGTTCTGCAAAGACGAAGGCATTGCCAGGCATCGCACAGTCAGAGATACTCCACAGCAGAATGGAGTTGCAGAACATGCATGTAGAAGCGTGACCTTTGATGAAGCATCAATACTTCAGTTGAAGGTGGAGGCTGAAGAGAGTGTCGGTAAACAGGTGGAGGTTGAAATCACTCCAATTGAGGATGACGCTGAAGGATCACATCAAGAAGCAGAACCAGAAGGTGAAGAATCTGATGAGCAACCTGAAGAGGAGTCTCTCAGACAACCAGAAGGCTGAAGAAATCTTTGAATGGCTTGAAGCAGTCTCTCAGATAATGGTACAAGAGGTTCGATAGCTTCATGATCAGTAAAGGATTCAGTCGAAGTCCCTATGATTGCTGTGTATATCACAAGAAGGTGAAGGACGGCTCCACCATCTATCTGCTCTTGTATGTTGATGATATGCTTATTGCTGCCAGAGACATGGCAGACATTCAGAATCTGAAGAAGCTCCTCAGTGCAGAATTCGACATAAAGGATCTTGGTGCAGCACAAAAAATTCTGAGGATGAAAATTCTAAGGTATTGCATACAGGGTAAACTCTTCTTATCTCAGAAAAGTTATATTGAGAAGATTTTATCCAGATTTGGAATGTCAGGAGCGAAACCTTTGAATACTCCATCAGCTGTAAATGTTCATCTTTCAGTTGCCTTCGCACCAAAGTCAGAAGCAGAAAATGAGTACATGTCTCGGGTTCCATATGCTAGTGCAGTTGGAAGTCTGATGTATGCCATGGTTTGCACAAGACCGGACATTGCTCATGCAGTCAGTGTTGTCAGCAGATTCATGAGCGATCCAGGAAAGGAGCACTGGCAAGCAGTGAAGCGAATTTTTCGGTATCTGAGAGGAACATCTGATATTGGCCTCATCTACAAAAGTGATAAAGAGTGTTTGGTTGCAGGGTACTCAGATTCATATTATGCTGGAGATGTTGATGGAAGACGATTTATGACAGGCTATGTCTTCACTTTGGGCAGTTCAGTTATTAGTTGGAAGGCTACACTTCAGGCATCAGTTACATTGTCCACCACAGAGGCTGAATACATGGCACTGACAGAAGCTGTCAAGGAAGGCATCTGGTTAAAAGGCTTAGTTGAAGATCTCGGATTACATCAGGAGCAGGCTAGTCTGAGTGCAATATGTTTAGCCAAGGATCAAGTACATCATGTCAGATATCACTTCATCCGCACTGAGAAGAGGATCAAGGTGAAGAAGATTGGCACTGAAGACAATCATGTGTTCACCAAATCTGTTCCTTATGGTAAGTTCCAACATTGTTTGGACTTGCTTAACATAAATACTTGGTAATAGCTTCAAGATGGGACTGGCGGCGGCGTGGTGTGCTTTTGTGCTCTGAAGATGATTCAAGTCAAGGTGGAGATTTATTAATAATGCCTTGAATCTGAACCCAGTTGGTCCTCCTACATAGTCAGACGCTTCAGCAGAATTCCCCTACGGGGGTCTCGCTGCCCAGTAAGCGAGCCTGTGGGGGATAAGAGGGGATCCAGGGGGATCCCCCTGAGGGGGTTGCAAGGGGACTCTGCCCCCTGAGCGAAAATTTTTAGGGGTATTCTGTATGTGATTCGAATTTGATTTATTTTCTTATCACGAGATAGATGTCCTATTTTCAGAGGATTTATTTAGAGTCCCAGTCCGTATGTAATTCCTATCATCTGTCAAAGGGAGTGCCTATATAAACTCCCTAGGGGTCTAAACAGAGATCCATCCTTGTAATCCTCGTTATTCCATAACAAAGAGCCGCCGCCGTTTTTCCTCTTCGCGTTCTTCTGTATTTCGTGCGATCCCTCTCTCCCTCTTTTCGTAACATAAACTTTATCAGTTGCCACTAAACTTAACAATATTTATTAAAAAAATTGACAATAACATGAAATCTACTGCATTTGCAAAAATACTAGGTTATATTTCAATTATTAAACCATCCCTTCAATGTAAAGGTGAAAGATACTTTTGGAGTTTAAAAGTAATATAACCCTGAATTGCCTCTTGGCATCTTTCATTATTTCAGTTTTATGTGTTATACTTGGAGCTCTTCATTTGTCGACAATGAAGTTAGGCATAAAGTTGCAATTATGCTGATTAGTCCTAAAGTATAAACTTGGTAAGAAGGGGAAAGAATTGAAACTAGTCAAGAAAAACAAAAAAAAGTCTCCGGCGATATGTTATTCTGTTATGAGGTATTCTGTATCCTTTTTCCCCTCAAAAGAAAAAAAAGAGAAAAACATAGAAACTTTTCTTTACTAACGTATATATATGCTTTGATGGAAGATGGTGATGAGTAGTTGCTTTTATTTTGTAAATTGAAAATTAAAAGAATAACTTACCATCTCAAATAAAGGATAAAGTTTATTGTCAAAATGAAGAGATCATTACACAATACAGTTTGATGGTGAGAATAACATATCAAGCTGAAATTACAAGTTCACTCCACTCTCTAACAATTGAAATGGCATGGTATAGAAAATTTTTCTGCATAACAATGCTTATACTGTAAATAGTGCGGTTTCTTTGCATCATAATGGTGCAAAGGGAAAGCCAAAAGGCACTCCTCTAGCATCTTGATCAAAGTGCACGCCACTGGTGATGCACCCCTCCACTCAAAAGCTGCTCCAGGGATTTCTCTTCATCTGCTCACCTATCCAATAGCACCTTTTTATCGTATGGGGTAGTAAGAGAAAAGTCATGAGTCATCCTTGTTTCAAAGCTCACACCAATGATCTTGAAACCAAACAAAATAATGACCTTCCATGATCTCATGGTCCACCATATCAGTCTGATATTAATATGTAAATTACCATCCTCAAAACACTTGACGTTGATGCACATAGTAAAGTAAGTCATCTAAACACCAAGTTTCCCTGAGGCCAACTCCATTTCTCTAAGGACAAATGTTGGAGAGGCAACCTAGGAGAAAGAGGAGGTCACACAAAAGCAAACAATGTGCTTTTATTGTTCTTAGAAAGAGAAAACAATGCTAGGCATTTGTTACATTCACAGTGCATAGCATTCAGAATCTATCTGGTTACTACAGTAATAATGTTTACCTTGTCTTTATAATGAGTATTGAGAGTTGATAGTATTATGACATTCAGTTTCTAGAAGGTTCCTAAAGATCACGGCAACTAGGCTAACAATTTCTGCTTATACAGAAATCTAACGAGATGGAACTCAAGGTTTTGTGGGAACATTATGTTACAGTGAATGCTCGTTGTAGTGAAGTTGGTCAGAAGCAGGCCAAGATTGAAACAAAGGTTTGTGAAACACATCGTGATTATTTGTGACCTCATTACTGTAAGTAAATAATTCACCTGAGATCTTTGCCAGCTGGGAATCTTAAGACGCATTAAAGAGAGAGAAAATGAACGAGATTTTGCAGATCATGAACTGTCAAACCTTAATCTGTCTCATATAGATGAACGGGAAAAAACCCTGGTATTGTGTCCTTCTGCCCTTATAAGTCTTCTTTTATTATATAGGTATTTGGTATTGTGCCTTTATAATAGTCTTCTTTTATTTCGTTTCAAAAAATAGTCTTCTTTTATTATATAGGTATTTTTTCCTCTTTATTGGTTACTCTGATATGTGATTAGTTTCAAAATGACAGCAAACTGAGGTTGAAAGGAAAACAATTCTTCTAGGAGAAAAAGGACTATGAGTCTAAAATAAATCAAAATCGAACAGAGATATTCAGTCTGGAGCAGAAGATTAAATCTCTATATCGTGAAAAAGACGTACTGGCTAGTGACTCAGAGGAAAGAGTGAAATTGGATCTGAAGAGGGAAGAGATTGAAACCTGCAAAAGAAAGCTAAAGAAAATGCATGCATCTCATCTTGATTTTAATTGGAAGCATTTGTATACTCAGATTTTTTTATGATATCATATTTCCTTATGCCTAGAGTTATTGTTTAATGTAACTATTGTATTCTTATTTCAGAATAGATGATAACAAGGACAAAATAAGAGGTGTTCTGAAAGGGAGACTTCCTTCTGAAAAGGATCTGAAAAAGGAGATAAATAATACCTTTGGGTTGTGAATTCTTTTCCTCTCTTTTCTTTTTGTGCTATCCATGGTGTAGTAGATGTACAAAAGTTGTTTGTCTAGCTAAATTTTGTTAACAAGTTAATCATAAAATAATTAAGATTTTGGGCCTAAATTTGTTGAGCATACAAAGAAAATAAAACAAATGTAAACACTAAAATAACAATTATGTTGTTCATAGATTGTTTCTTCTCAAGCTGATTGATAGTTTAATTAATCAAATGTTTAAATTAGTGACAAATTGACAGTTGACTGAACCTCTGCTCGAGTTACCCATAACATATGCCAAAATCATTATTAAGCGTATCTAGATTCTTCATAGAGTTAAGTTTGGAGTCTCCTTGAGCTCAAGGAGAATAGACTGTTTTAACAACCATGAATCCTGTACTATGATTATTTTTTGCTGGTAAGTTTTAGTAATTATCTTGAGATATGTTTTTGGCATCTCATATATAAGCAACATCCACATTATATGAATATGTCAAGTTTTTGTAACTGTTCCGACTTCCATGCCATCTAAAGTTACAAGAGGAGTAGGCTTTTAGATATTCTTCAATATATACTATCTATTTTGGTATATACATAAATTCCAAAGCTTTGTTCTTTTTAGAAGACCTTGTTTGTTGCTCTGGGTAAAAGTTTGTCCAATTGCCTTCTCTTATGTCACTGCTGACTGGAGGAAATATGATATCCTTAAAGTTACTTTTTTTAGTTGAACCTTGATGTTACTTAGGAGGAGATTGTTTATAAATGCCCATTTACTTCTTTGGGGTGTGTGTGCACGTGCGTGTGTGCACCGTGCGTGCTTGTGTTGTATAAGGAGCTATCCATAACCCATATTGTTATGACAAAATTATGGCACCAACTTATGTATTTGGGTTTCTAGTGCAGGTCATTGAAGAAAGATTTTGATGATTTGAACACAAAAACTCTTGAAGCAGAAAAGGAAATGAAATTGGTCCAGATGAAAATACTTGATGTGAAAAACCAGCTATCCAAGTTTCAAAAGGATATGGATGGTAAAACTTCTAGCCTCTAGCTTACCATATTCTGGTTCACTCATTATCTGTTTCTTTTCTGTATTCGTATACAATCAATGATGTCCTTATGCAAGTAAAGCCTCTACGTTTTGTCATCTGGATAATTAACCACAGACACTTTGCATAAGTGATTAGTGTATACTGTATTTTTTTTATTTTCTTTCTTTTGCAGGAAAGCGAAGATTTCTAGATTCGAAACTCCAATCATCGATAACAATTTCATCTGATATTGAGTCTTTTCCTAAAATATTGCTCGAGGCTATGGAGAAACGTGATGTACAGAAAAGGTTATTGGCATCAGTATCATAATGCTTTTCATTCTTCCATTATATGTCTGATATTATTATAATCTAAGTTCCAATTTCTTTGATGCAGCAAATACAATATTGCAGATGGTATGCGCCAAATGTTTGATCCTTTTGAACGAGTTGCGCGTGCACATCATATGTGTCCTTGCTGTGAGCGGCCTTTTTCACCAGATGAAGAAGATGATTTTGTCAAGAAGGTCTGTAGTTTCCAAAGTCCTTGATAAAAAAATCTTTCCTTTGTACCGTTATGAATTTATGCATCGGAATATTGCAGCAAAGAGTTAAAAGTGCAAGTTCGGCGGAGCATATGAAACTATTGGCTGTGGAATCTTCCAATGCAGAGTCAAATTTCCAGCAGCTGGACAAGCTTCGTATGGTCTATGAGGAATATGTTAAGCTTGGAAAGGAGACCATTCCTCTAGCGGAGAAAAATATGAAAGAACTAACTGAAGATCACACTCAAAAAGCTCAGGCGTTTGATGATGTAGTCAATCCATCTTTCTCTTTCTTCTCGATCCATTAAGAATATTTCTTTTTCACTCTTCAGAATATTTTCAAAGTGGTAATTCTTCTACTGGATTTTGTCATAGTTGTACATGCTGCAGTCAGCTTAAAGAAATTAGCGTGCGTACCTAGATCCTAACTCTAAACAAGATGTATTTACTCATATTGTCTAGTCTTAGTCAAACTATAAGCAACTGTTCTTAGATTCTCATTGCAATTCTGCCTCCACATAGACATTTTGCTAATGCGACTTGAATCTCGTTATATGCTTAAGCCCAAACTTGTGAAAAATAAGAAATGTGAATTTGCGGCAGTGCCAGAAGGCTTGACCGTTAGATTCATTGTCTCTTATGTAAGTTAAAGTTTTGTGTTGAGGTACTCTCTTTTGCTTACAATAGAAATTTCTAAAGTTCTGTGTCAATTTCTCTTGTCCACATTAATCAAGAGGATTTTATTGTGTAAAGTTCTGTGTCAATTTTTCTTCCTCGCTTCTGCTTGACTGTCCTATTTGTTTGTCCTTTCATCCTTGTTATATTCCCAAGACATTCCACTAAAGTGAGATACTGTTATGTACTGTATGTATCATTGGATTAAATGTTTGTGTGAACTCACAATTTATTCACATCGTGTGAATTATGATTTTAGTTGTCCAATTTAAGACATGTGGTTCTGAATATTATGAAACGTTGAACTTTCAAGAGGAAATCAAATTTATAAATGAGAACTATATCTCTTTCTATGTCAATTAAGAGAAAATAAGATATGGATTCACATAAACATTTAACCCCTTATCATTATTCTTCTAGAGGTTTCAAGTAAATATCAAGATAAAAGTACTATAAAGGTGTCTTAAAAAAAGTACTTTAAAGGCATATATCAATTAGTTTCTTGAATTACTTTAGTTATTTGGTTCTTTTGGTTAGTTCTTCTTTTCGTAGCACAAGACTTCCTCAAAAAAACTAAATTACAAAGTTCACCTCCCCTGTAGTCCAAAGTGGATTCAGACTGTGAAGGTCCTTGTGCTTCAGCATTTCTTATTATACATAGAAGATAAGGTTGTTGAGAAATATGTTTTCACTTGTTATTCACCAAACACTAGGGCCTCCTTATTTATAATAAAGGTAGGCAATACAAGAAAGGAGAATATGCTTGAATATTACTCCAGAATATCAGGGATATTATCCCAAAATATATGGGATATTATTTCAGAAAATCTGGGATACTAATCTTGAATAATATTAGCAAAGATATGAAAAGATATGCAAATCATATCTCAACACTCCCCTTCAAGCTTGTCGCATATCAATCATGCCTAGCTTGTCACATATCAATCATGCCTAGCTTGTCACATATAAATCATGCCTAACTTGATAGCTAGAAAGTTGATGATGCCGACGATTCTATGTTCCAACTCGCCTCCCAAGTCGACGCTGGGAAGAGACTGAACGACGACGACTTGAAGGACACACCGCGGCGAAATCGCACAACAGTCGCTCGTCGAACACTTGCTGGGCGACCTGTGTCGAAGACGATGACCAAGACCAGGCTTCAAACACAAGAGACAATTTGACAAACAGACAGCTGCCGCTGAATGAACAACGGAGAGGAAGACGCCAGATTTTGCCGGCATGCCCCAACTTGAAGAGAGCTGGTAGTAGAACATCCAATGAGGCAAGTAGAGATTTTTCGATGGAAGTAGAGAACTAGATGGG
The DNA here is from genome assembly GCA_030549335.1 of Pontederia crassipes. NCBI lineage: Eukaryota > Viridiplantae > Streptophyta > Magnoliopsida > Commelinales > Pontederiaceae > Pontederia > Pontederia crassipes. Next base: position 69,392,155 of record CM060189.1, on the reverse strand, counting down.
CTGGAAACACAGCTCCCAAATCCGGCAACAATGTCGGTAGAACGCTGATAACGGCAAATGGAGAGGAAACTCCAAAACGACGACTTGAGGAACGCCAACCGCGATCCATCGCCAGAAAGGAAGTAAGGTTCCGATCGTCGATAACAATGTTGGCCAAGTCCGGTTGTCCACAACGACGCCGGTATAACTCCGGTGGTTAAGCTCCGATCAATAGAGGTTCAGTAGGACACTCCTTATAGAGTGCAGGACGCCTCAAAGGCGTAGGAAGCCCTCAAGAACTTAGGGTACCATATAAACGTGACAGCAAAGCTGCAGAGATGCCCCTATGGGGCAAAGATGTTGGAAAGCGAAAGGTGGAGAAGAGGAACAAAGGAGAGAAACTACAAAGGTACAAAACATCGATCTAGGATCGTTGCTCTGATCAATAGAGGCCCGAAGGCAAGTCTGACGATAACACCGCCAAACAAATGAAAGCGAAGGAAACATGGAAGAGGCAAAAATGAAGTTTCGTTCTGCACTAATTTCCGAGCTCCTGTGCACTGCTAAGATTGATCTTGTAGCAGAAGAAGAAGGAGATGCGGAAATAGCGGAAGAGAGAAATATAGAAGAAAAACACAAAGACACGTAAAGACGTAGAAAGAAGAACGTGAGCCAGAAATAGAGAGAGAAAAGGGAAAACCAGAAATGTGGACCATCGAGCCATAAATACGAAAATAAAGAACTTCGTACTTCCTGGACTTACGGGAGCCATGGAAGTCAATGAATCACTCCGCTAGAGAAGCTCACATGGATCTCTAATCAACCCGCTCTGATACCATGTTGAGAAATATGTTTTCACTTGCTATTCACCAAACACTAGTGCCTCCTTATTTATAATAAAGGTAGACAATACAAGAAAGGAGAATATTCTAGAATATTACTCCAGAATATCAGGGATATTATCCCAAAATATCTGGGATATTATTCCAGAAAATTTGGGATACTAATCCTGAATACTTTTGCTTTCACCTTGCATTTAAACATGAATAACATGAACTATTTACTATTTCTTGCATTGCTCCTACAGACTTATATCTATATATTTATCTCTCTCTCTCTCTATATATATGTATATATATATATATGTGAAGAATATTAGTGTGCTACCACACTTTTGTGGTAGCACCCTGCTCCCACACCTTCAGGATCGTCCGATCTACGATGGACGATCCTAATGAAGGCGCATCCGGTTCAGAGCGGTTCAGTGCAGGGTTCGAAGGTGTCTTCTGCTCGTCTCCTTCTCCCGCTAGCAACATCGACTTCCTCGGGCGATCTCCTCGGTGCAGGGTTCGATCGACTTCCTCGGGCGAGTCTCCTTCTCTCTCGTCGGCGAGCTCGCATTCGACCTTTGCCGGTGACCTATGTTGCATAGGTACGGGTACGGTACCGGTACCCGGTACGGGTACGGGTACGGGGTACGATAATTTTTTAAAAATTGAGGTACGGGTACGACAATATATATTAATTATAAATAATATAAATATATATATAATAAGTTAATATTTCATAAGATAAAATGTTATAATCAATAGTAAAATTGTGTCACAACATAATTTTAACAGTTCCATAATACCAACTTCTCAAAATGATCATTACACAATAATTTCATTCTTTAGTAATGTCAATCTCACTAGTTCCTTCTCCATCATCAATGAAAAGTACAGCTTCCAAATCAGGTTCATCAAGAGAAAGATTAGCAACTTCAAGAAGTCCAGCACCATCTGACAAGTCCCATTGATCTCCACCAATATCCCACATTTTTGTCTCTCCTTCATTGTAATTTTTACTCTTTCGTGAAAGGAGATGAAGATTTGTGTGTACAAAAACTAAATCCTCACTTCTTTTTGGTTTGAGTTTATTTCTTTTATAGGAATCTATAAAAGAATATGTACTCCAATTTCTTTCACAACAAGAAGAAGAGGATGGCTGTGAAAGTAGCTTTAAAGCCATGACTTGTAGTTTAGGAATTGCAGATCCATACATAACCCACCATTCTTTTGGTGTCAAATTCCACCTATCTTGTAAAGAATCAAACTGGTCAAGTTCTTCTTCTGCACTTGAAAATTTCACAAATTCTCTAGTCACATCTAATCTTTCACTTGGATCTTGAAAATAACTTCTTATGCACTTGTTTCTTCCTTCACAAAGCTCATTATCCTTATGAGGAGGAACCCGATTGGAAGATTCATCGAGCCATTGTTTTGTATAAAACCTAGTACACACAACATCAATCAAAATGTTACAACCTAATAAACATTTAAAAGATACATTCATTTAAGAAAAATAAAATTTAAAATTAATCAAATTTTACCTTGGATTAAGTGAATGAGCCAAACAATGAAGTGATGTGTAACTCTTAGCCCATCTATCAACCAAGATGTCAAACACCACATCAGAAAAGGGACAATCTTCAGTCAGTTCCTTGCGTTCACGTTGATATATAGCTAATTTCACTTGTTCAATCATAGAATCCCACTTCTCATAAACTAAATGAATGTTTGATTTATCAGTATCACAAGAGCGAAGCACATCATAAATTGGTTTGGTGAAGTTTAAAATATAATCAACATTGTCCCACCAAATATCATTTAAGATGATTTCCTTCACAGCAGCAGCTTTTTCAACATCATCATCTCTGTAGTCAGACCAATCCTCACTAATAATCATAGATTGAAGGCCATGTTTAATTGTTTTAAACCGCCTTAGCATTACTATGCTAGATGCAAATCTAGTCTCAGCCACAGCAAGCAACTTCAAATGCACAAACTTATTGTACATAGCTAATATCATGGAATGATTCATTATGAAATTTTTGATGGAATGTGCATGATCAACAACTTTAGTAATCCAATGACACTCTTCATAAACATGCTCATTGTTTGGAGTATTCTTTGGTGCACAAATATTTTTCAAGGCAAGATTCAAACTGTGCACTGCACACGGTGTCCAAAAAATATGAGGATGAACTGACTCAATAATTGATCCAGCAGCTTTACAAACAGGTGCATTATCAGTAATGACTTGGACAATATTTTGTGACCCAATTTCATCAATAGTTTTCAAAATTTCATTTGCAATGAAGTGCTTGTCTTTATACTCACCTGAACAATCAACAGGCTTTAGGAACATATGATTTGAATCTGAGATAGCCAAGAAATTAATTAATGATCTTCTTTGAGAATCAGTCCAACCATCAGTCACTAAGCTCACACCTTTTTCTGCCCAAGTGTCTTTAAGAGGATGAAGCAATCTCATTATGTTAGCTTTCTCTCTTTGCAATAATGTTGTCCTCAAGGCATTATAACTTGGAGGAACAAAACCTGAGATAGGAGAGTTTGCTGCATATGAAAATGAACTAATATAATATGGATTTCTGGCAATATTAAAAGGCAAGCCAGCAGAATAAAACATCCTTGCTATTTCAGATGTCAGATGATCTCTTGCTTCATTATTGAATGCTTTTCCTAGTGGTCCTTCAATACCTCGCCTTTTTTTGCTTCCATCTGAATACATATCAGTTCTAGGAGGATTAACACTTGTACTTCCACCGGGTAAAGGAATCTGAATTGGCTTTGCTTTTTCCTTCGCCTCTTTCTCTATTTTTTTCATTTCTTCAAGGTATTCAGTTGTCACCATTGAACATGCAGCTATGCCATGTTCTTTCTCCCTCAACAAATGATTTTTCACTCTAAAATAAGATCCTTTATATGTTGTATTACAATAATTACAACGCCAACTAGCGTTTCCTCCTCCAGCCTTTTTATCTTGTAATCTTGTGACATAAGCCCAAAGAGGACAATTATTTTCTGCCATTCCAGATGCAAAATTAGTTATCAAAGAAGTTGAAATAGTAGCATTACTATCAGATCCACTAGAAGATCCTGCACCGGAAGCGGAATGTCCTCCTGACATCTGTAAAATAATTAATAAAATAATGATCAAATATAATTATGCATCTTAATTTATTTTTTAGAAATGACACATTTTACGTTATTAAAATAAAATACTCAAATCTATATAAAAAATCATTCTAATAATATCAAATAATTAAATCATCAATTGAAAAACAATAACTAATTAATAAATAATATAAAAAAATCTTTGGACGAATAGTACGTGATGAGTACATAAAAATTAAAAAACATGTGTAATGAGTACTTTTTGCCTTCTGTACAACACGTCACATAGTCACTTGTATGAATAAAAATTAAAATAAAGAGAGCAAGATGACAGTCTTGAACACGCCTTGCAAATACGTAATGAGTACTTTTTCTGTACAGCACGTCACATAGTCACACTCACATACAAATACAAAGGATAAAAATGAGCACGACACATACAAGATACAACAATACAACATTACACAATGGATACCCATACCGTGATACTGCTGAGTGCTGATCTGAACACGCCGTGCAAAAGGTCAGATCTTTAGTTTTTTTCACTTTTCTCTATGAAGACACGCCGTTCGAAAATTGTTTTTTTTTCTTTCAAGTACGACTGTACCCTAATAGGTAGCTTTTGTTAGATTTAATAAGACCTTATAAGTTTTTAAAGTCCAAAGTACCCGACGCCCGTACCGAAAACATACCGCATTTAAAAAATAATTATTTAAATATGGGTACGTACCGGAACGTACCCGAAACGTATCGGAACGTACCAAGGTCGTACCCGTACCCGGTACGTACCCGGTACGGATACTCCATGACAAATGGAGTACCCGTGCATCGTAGCCGGTGTCGTTCCTAGGGGCGTCGGCCCCCACTGCGAGCTCGCCGCCGAGCTTGCAGAGGGGGGCCGAGCCCTTATTTCTTTATCACCTATCATTTGCGAGCGAAGGGATCAACGATTGTGCAAGCGAAGGGCGGCGATCTTGCATAGAGGGCGGCATCGATTGAGGAGCTTGCGCGAAGGGCGGAGGCAGATAGGTCAAATTGCATCTCCGATCTCCCCTCCAACAGAGGCAGTTTCAGATTCACTCGCATCACACCGCCGACCTCCGTCGCACTGTCGATCTTCGTCGCGTTGCCGACCTCTGTCGTGCAGATCTAGATTTTTGCTCCCAGCTCGCCGCCGACCTCTGTCGCGCTGACGATCTGCATCGTTGCCCTCAACTCGTCGTCGAACCATCATCCTCCTTCGCCTGCCATCGAACAATCGCCACCTTCTCATATCGTCGCCCTTCCACTCGTCGAACCACTCGCCGACTCGCCCCCCTTTTTCGCAGTCGCTGGCACAGCAACGAGTCACCTACGGGAGGACACATAAATGCTGGAACGGCCGACGTCGGAAGCCCATGCCGAAAGCCTCACACGCCGACGTCGGAAGCCCATGCCGGAAGCCTCACACGCCGACGTCGGAAGTTCCCTCCAACCCCTGCGCAAACGTCGGAGCCTCCAACCCCCTCCAACATGTCGAACCGCTCGATCCCTCCAACCCGTTGAACCGCTCGATCTTGCGCTCTGAATCGCCCGAAATCATCTCCAAAATCGGCGCGTGCACATCAGAACCCTCAATCTCAGATCGGACGACCCTAAAAACGTGGATGCATAGTGCTACCACAAAAGTGTGGTAGCACACTAATATTCCTCTCTCTCTCTATATATATATATATTCTTACTGTCCTTAACTTTATTCCCTTTTTATAATACACATTTGAAGAATTAAACTATACTGAAGGTATTCAAGTCTATTTTTCTAGTGTATTATATTGTCCTTAACTCCGCCTATATTTTATAGCCGGTCCCAAGCCCGGATAAAGGAGGAGGATTGTGTTAGGCCCCGACAGCCAGCATAAAACCCTGTCGAATCCCATGAACATGGATCAACGAAGAGCGGAATGGCGTCGTATGATCCACGTAGCCGACCCCACCTAGTGGGATAAGGCTTTGTTGTTGTTGTTGTATAGCTTCTTGGTGTTTTAGCTCATGTGAAGTCGGAAAAGGATTCTGTAGAAACTCTGCTACAACCAGTAGAAACTATTGACCGCCTTCTTCAAGAAATGCAGAATTTAGAACTCCAAGTTGAAGATTTGGAATACAAACTTGATTCAAGAGGACAAGGTGCTAGAACTTTGTAAGAAATTTAGCTGAAGCTGAATGCTTTGCAGAGTAAAAGGTAAATTTTGGGTTGATTAACAATTTTCCTCAGTCTAATTAACAAAAGGATCGTGATATATATATGTATGTCTTAAAAGTACCGATTGCGTGGTTTAACTAAAACAACTGAACCTTCTAAAGAAAAAAACTAAAACAGCTGAAAATAAGATCCCCTAGACCTCCATCCTTCCAAAATGTTCTCAGGCTCAGAAAAGAAAAACAAGACAAAGAAAAAAGAAGATAAAATTTATAACTTTAAAGAACTACCTGCTGTTGTAGAGTTGATATTCATGTAGCATGTCAAGTTTATGGGAAAATAATGGTTGAAACTCCTTTTCCAGAGCCTTTTTTTCCTGAAAGTGAAAGGATGACTGCCAAAGTTACGTAGTCATCCACTTCGTACTAAAACTACAAGTGCAATCAATGTTACATTAATCCTGAACCATCTTATGTGGTTGTCACACTAAAAAAGAAAGCAAAACATGTGTCATGGTCTCTCAGCTCAAGGGATAAAAATATTGGTTATTCTAATAACACACACGGATTCTGGACTCATATGGATGAGTGGTTGGACATTTTCTTCTTATTTTTAAAATTTATGCCGATTTTGTGGTTATCTATGACAATGATTGCGAGATCATCATCTATCATGGTTTTGACCTAGTTATTCGACTTGCTTTATTCTACTTCTATTCCCATTATTTGTTATTTTTTAAGCTCAACTACCTACTGACGAATTAAGGGACTTCTGAATGGAACTATATATTTTTAATCTACTCAAGTTAAAATCATTATCTTTCACTTTCAAAACAAAAATTATTTCTACATGATGTTACCGTATCAGATTGCAAGGATTTCATGTTCAAACTTTTCCTGACTTTCATTATGAAGGGATGGTTTGAGTGGTGAGGTCGAGAATATGAGGGAAGAACAAAGATTCCTAAATGACGATTTATCAAACATACAAATGCGTTGGCATGCTCTTAGGGAGGAGAAGTTTAAAGCCTCTAGTATATTACACAAACTTAAAAAGGCTGAGGAAGATTTAGTGCTTCTAGCTGAAGAAAAAATCCAAGTGGAGTTTGACGAGAAGGTACTTATATTTCAAATATATTGTCTTGATTTCTTTGTTTCAATTGTGAATGAAGACAAACTTCAGTTTTGTTTTAAAGAGTTTGCATCTTGACCACCTGCATGTTTCTGATTGACAATAAAATGTGGACAGTTATTGTGTTATTGTTTGGCTTTTGTTGCTGAGATATGAGGTTGCTATGAGTTATGGGCTAGAATTTATTCATTCGCATCCACAAGAATTTCTTCATAATGAAATCAAATATGTGAGAATTTTATTTTTTTATAATTTTTCATATCTTCTGCTTGTCGTGATTAGTTGATCTGAAATGGTAGCTCATATTTGAATAAGAAAACTTAAACTTTCAGAAGTTTGTTCTGTTCAGTATACTTTTTGGTTTGTGATTTTCCTTTTTTGTTCAATTCATTGGGTTTCAGAACTTGGATTACAGATATTTTGGCATTTAATCATGAAATGTCATTTCCTTTGCAATAACATTCTAGTTGTTTTACTTTTATCTCGTAAGATTAATAATTCCTTATTGTCTATGTTGATGTACCTTGAATTATGTACCTTGCATCCAAAATTCTGAAAGAAAAAAAAATGAGAAAAAGGAAAAATGAGGATCTGTGACGAAAGCAGAGGGCTTGGACCATTAGGGTTTTATCATGATGTACTTTTTTTTGTTCATAGTGAATTTCTTCTGACGGCGACCTTCTTTGTTCATGGATGTTTATCTCTTGTTCACATTGATCAAGAAGGTTTTACCACATTAAATCTCTGCGTTCATCTTTTCTTTCTTTCGTTGTTTTGATTGCTCATCGATCCTTGATGTTTTACCCCCAATAGCTTACTATGTCACAATATATTGTATTAAGTTTATCACTATTTTTTCTCAATTTTCTAGCATTTAACAGAATCCCTGGATCCATTATTGTATTAAGTTTATCACTATTTTTTTTCTCAATTTTCCAGCATTTAGCAGAATCCCTGGTTCCATTGTTGAAGGAGAAAGAGAAGTTATGGCAGGATCATGCAGAGCTGAAGTTGAAACTTGAGCATGAATACGAGGAACAAGCTGAAAGTAAAAGGTGCTTTCAACAGGAGATGGAAATGCTGTTGACACTTCATTCCAGGATTAAAGAGTATGTTGTTTACATGCCAACTTTTTCTTTCATTTTTTTGGTTTGGTAGTTACTTCTCTTCTCTGTATCATATCAGGTATATTGACTCAAAAAGAGCAGAAAAGCTAAAGGATTTGCAAGAAAAACATACTTTATCTCAATCACAGTTTCAGAAATGTGAAATCAAGAAACAGGAGATCTCAGCTGATTTAAACAAGAGTAAAGAATTAATGAGAAATCAAGATCAGCTGAAACGAAATATTGATGACAACTTGAACTACAGAAAAACAAAAGCTGAAGTAGATGAACTTACCCAGGAGATAGAGTCCTTGGAGGAAAAGGTATTATCTGTTGGAAGTATGTCCACCTTAGAAGCTGAGCATAAGAGACATTTACAAGAGAAGGAGAGACTTCTTTCAGAGGTGATCCTGATTTTATTTGTTCACCATTATCCTGTACCTCTGAGACAGTACTTCATTCCTATACTGATTTTTCCTTAATGCAATGTATTTGGCATTTCTTTTGTTTCTTGGTAGTTTAAAATTGAGTGGATGAAGTCGATTGTGTCAAATCTTTATTGTTGAAAATCATGTTAAGTTCCTAGACCATAGTCTCAGGTTAGCAAGGGGGCACACACAACTTCTTGGAAGACCCCCCTAAAAAAAAACTTCTTGGAAGACTTCAGCTTGTTCATATGCCAATTTGCTCCAAGTGAAAAGATCTGCAGATTCATTCTACATACAAATTATATATGGGGACTGTCTATAGAGTTCTATGGTCTATTCAACTAATTGCATCTTATTTACAATCTTTTAGAATATCATCAACTGAAGGAATGGCGATATAGTCATGCCTTTAATATTTATGCTCCATTTCAAATACTTCGATGAGGCTTGGTACACTACTTGGGATGAATATATTATGATTCTTTAAAGTTATGTGTTTGTGCATAAATCCCATTTTGCTTACTTCTGTCATCTTCTATTGTGAATCATATTAGTTTCTGTTTAGGCATCTGATAGTTTGCAAATTAGATTAAAACAGTTACTTAAAATACCTTAAAGCAGTATAGAAATTTGAGCTGATGTTATGCAAGATATGTGTTCACTACTTTTCTGCTTGAGTCAATTCCAGAATTTATCTCTTCCAATTTGATTAGTTTTCTTTCTTTGAGAGATTCCTTTTGGAAATGGGTTTCTGGTAGCAATTATCTTATATTTTTTGTATGGATATGAAAGCATTGACTATCTTTTGGGCGCATTTGAAATGCTGACAATTATTTTTATACCCTTCACCCACAATACGATGATCTGCACCTTGTGTCAAGGATGTCTTTCAATATTGTCTTTACTTTTCTTATTCTTATAAGCGTTAGATGTGACAAGGTTCTTTTATTCTTATTCTTTTAACTCCCTTCATGCAATATATCCATTTTGAAGATTTGAAGCTTTATTATACGCTGTTGACAGTTGAACAGGTACCATGGAACAATTTCTGTCTATCAAAGTAACATATCAAAGCACAAACTTGAACTTAAGCAGGCACAATATAATGAAATTGATAAGAGATACTTCAATCAATTTATTCAGCTTAAGGTGAACATTCATAGATCTACATGTTGACTTTGTTTATCTTCATTTAACGTTTCTTAATGTCTGGAGTTTGATTTCAGACGACAGAAATGGCAAACAAGGACCTTGATCAATACTATAATGCACTTGACAAGTAAGCACTTCAGAATACTCTTGAATATTGTGCTTTATGCAGTTATTGTCCATACTCCATATTTCTTGTTATCCTTCATTCAATCACTGTTTCTCAAATAGTGTTCCACTGCCGAGCCTTGATATTATTCTATATTTCTTAGGAGGTCATCTATTTAAGCCAAAACCATCTTCATACTATATAATGCAAGGGTGAAACAATACTTGTGATGGGAAATTATATCTGTTAGAATTAAGTCTATATACCGCTAGGAACTTCGATCTAAGGTAGCTGAATAATATTTTCCCAATTCCTATCTTCCAACTATTCGATGCCATTTTAACTGGAAATCGCAAAGCAATCTTTTGGGGACCTATTATTTTAATAGATGTCTATCTCACAATGGGGCAACATTCAGAATTCCACACTTCACTATTATATTTTTAACTTTTTTTTTTCAGTTTTCCACCCTCAGTGTCCATACATTTAGTTACTTCTCTAGTTGTAGGGAAAAAAATTTATCAAACGGATGTGGTGCATGCCTTTCGACTATTTAACATTTCATTTCTTGAAAGATATTATGAAATTGTAGTATGCACACTAGATTAGGTTGTGGGTGTGAATACCATGTTCTTCCTAAATACACTTGGACCGAGACATGACAAAGGTGTCAAAGTTTCTGAACATGGCTCTAAAATCTTTCTGAACATGGCCTATGTTTTATAGCCGGTCCCAAGCCCGGATAAAGGAGGAGGGTTGTGTTAGGCCCCGACAGCCAGCGTAAAACCCTGTCGAATCGCATGAACATGGATCAACGAATAGCGTCGTATGATCCATGTAACTGACCCCACCTAGTGGGATAAGGCTTTGTTGTTGTTGTTGTAGAGTAAAATTTTGAAACCATCTATACTCTCGTTCTCAACTCGGTCACTAAATTTTGTTTTGTAACTCAAAAGTTATCCAACTTTAATTATCTTACGGTCGTGATCATCCTAACGGATGATAAAAGGTTTATTAATTAAAATTAAAATAATAAAAAAATTAAAAAATAATCTCTCGCCCCTCGCTGACGATGGAGGGCCCCTCCCCCTCTTGAGGAGAGATGAGAGGGCCCCTTCCACTCTCTCCTTTGTCTCACTAAGTATGTGTGTTCATGACTTGGGTTTGACCCGACCCAACCCGACCCAACCCGACCAATTTTTGTTAGATTGAGTCACTCCTGTTTATAGGGTTGGACCCTATCTAACCCGACCCGGTTTAGATCAGGTTGGATCGGGTCGGGTGGTTGCATTACTGGACCACCATTTCTTTTTTTCCTTAGCCCGACCACAATTTCTTTTTTTCTTTTCCTATTTAAGATAAGAAATATTATTTACTATTTATTTTACAGCGTGAAATAATTTGCTAAATATTTTTTTACACATTTAAATTATTTTATTTTAATATTTTTTATATAGTATATAAGCTTAAAATTAAATTTAAAAGTACAACAATTTGGGTCTTCGGGTCATATGGACTTGGGTTGGAAAATTCTGACCCGGCCCGGCCCGACCCAAGTCGGGCGGGGTCGGGTCTGACACGATCCATACTAGTTCAGGTTCACTTGGTCGTCCCGGCCCGATGAACACCCCTGAGGAGAGGGGGTCCTCTTCTTTGTTGCACATAAAGTAGGGGGGAGCCCTCCTCCCTCTTTTGCTTTGAGTCACCGCTCGTGAGGAGTGGTAGCCCCTTTTATTTTATTATGTTTTAATTTGACGTGGAACAGAGAAAATGTTGATGTGAGTGCCACGTGAGCATTTTAACCAATCGTTGAGTTGCAAAATAAAACTCAGTAATCGAGTTGGGAACAAGTGTATAGTTGAATGATTGTTTTGAAATTTTCTCGAACATGATGTGTCATACAATAGTGTTTGTGCGATAAACTTTAATAAATTTTATCAATAGATGAATCTGATAACTATTTATCAGGTTTAATAGCATCTTTGACTTCTCCCTTTTATATTCTGAACTATTTCATAATTCACTAAGTTGCAAGACAAACACCAGCCCACTCCATAAGGACCATGTTCTTAAATCTTAACCAAACACTTTTATGAAACCTAATAATTTTTACTCTTCCCCTCAAAAAGAAAAATTACTCTGTAACATTAGCAAAAAACTATATCTATTGTATTAAATGGATATAGTATGAAGCTTGATGGTATTTTAGCAATAGTTAATGGGTATTAGAATATCTTTCCATTTTCTTTTGAGAAGATCTTTCCAGTTTTTCTAACAACAATTATGAATGTACGGTGGCTCGTCTTTCTGTTATGTTCCTGAAGGTCATATCTGGGGCCAAACATGATTGGAATGACATCGTATTGTCTCCTCAAAAAAGACTGACAAAGTATTGTGTCCATTCTGTGTCATTCTATATTCCCCATTCATTCACTTTTTAGGTAACAAATCATGTTCTGAATACCTTATTGTGTGCCTCACATGATAGTTCGAAATCGAGACTATTTTCCTTATGGAACATGCTTATATTAGACTTTCTTTCAGCATTTAAGTTAAAACACATGCTTTTTCATCCCCTCCCCTGAAATCGTTGGTTTGCTTCTCTCTGTTATTTTTCTATATTATCCTTTTGATATCACGCCTAAAATCTCCATATTTCTTCATTTCACTGTCTCGGTATTCGTATTCTTGGAGCCATAGAGTTTGTATCTGCTTGCTGTTTTCTTATTCGAAGTTGCACGTGGTCATTTAATCTATTTCCTTTTTGCCGCAAGAGCACTCATGCGGTTCCACACAATGAAAATGGAGGAAATAAACAAGATCATCAAGGAACTATGGCAACAGACTTACAGAGGACAGCACATTGATTACATAAGTGTCCGTTCAGATTCTGAGGGTGTTGGCACCCGTTCATATAGCTACAGGATGCGAGAAAATCTTCATTTACCATCAGGAAGCTTATATGGCATATTTTAATAATAATGTTGTGTTTTCAGGTCCTCATGCAGACTGGTGATGCTGAACTGGAAATGCGGGGAAGGTGTAGTGCTGGTCAGAAGGTATAACTATATGGCATGTCTTGCATAGCACAGATCACAGAGTTAACTAATACAAATCTATAGTCAATACGTAACAATGTAGATGCAGAGATATATCAATGTTAATTGAAAGTAACTAATAAGGTAATATTGATGAAATCTGGGGAAGGTGTGATTTCTTAGGATAAGTATTACACCGGTGTTGTGGGTTTAAATTGAATCCATCATTGAAGCGTTAGATTAAAACATTGAAGATAGAAGCCTTTACCTCATTCCAAAATGCATGGTAGAACTTGATATTTAAACAAATTGGTGGCCTCTGTATCGAACACGTCTTATTTCCTTGATATTTTTCTTTTTCTGGCATTTTAAGATTCAGAAATTAGAGATACAAGTAGAATCCAATCCATATCATTTCATTTGGTGGAGAATAATTTTGACATAATAATTTTAATCATAGAATTCAAGCTGGTTGGTGTAAGTAGAGGAAAGCCACTGGAGTTCTTTGTGATAGAAAAGTATCCAATAAAGTTAAAGGGAAATTCTATCGTACTGCTATAAAACCGGCAGTGTTATATGGTAGTGAATGTTGAGCTATGAAGGGACAACATGAACTTAAAGTGGGGATAGCTGAAATGATGATGTTGAGATGGATGTGTGATCATACATGATTAGATAAGATTAGGAATGACCATATACGTGAACGAGTCGGAGTGGCTCCTATTAGTGAGAAAATTGTAGAGAATCGTTTGAGATGGTTTGATCATGTTTAGATAAGACCATTAGATGCGCCAGTAAGAAGAGTAGATCAAATAATTTGGAGTCCGATTAAAAGAGGGAGAGGGAGGCCAATGCGGACACTTGGCGAACTAATAGAACAAGATCTATTGGTGAATAATATACCGAAAGGTTTGGTTACTAATAGAGCGGAATGACGTCGTATTATCCATGTAGCCGATCCCATCTAGTGGGATAAGGCTTTGTTGTTGTTGTTGTTGTAATGTCAAAGATTGGGAAAGCAATGCCTGCCCTGTTTGTCAAATAAAGATTCATCATATGCTTGAAAGGCTGAATGTGATTGATTTACAAAACATAAGTATTAAAAAGATATGTAATACTTTTAGGGGCAAGCTACTCATCCATGTATATAAGTCATCTGATCTGTTTTATTGACTCTTCCTACACATTACATGTCAGTCCCGCAAATGCCAACTTAGGTTGAGAGATGGATCTGACTCCATCAGAAACCACTTCTTTTGGCGGGGTCGTAGTGCCGAGAAGTGGGGTGTCCGCCTAGTTATCTGGGTTATGTTTGCCAGCCTACCTCACTTGGTGGTCTCGGTGTTTGAGACCTTTGTCGGACGAACCAAGCATTTTTGCCCAATGATTATGGTGCCAGAGGATGATTGATGAAGCTCAGTTTTTATTGTATGTTACAATAAAGACCTCTCCTGGAACTCCCGCACGCATTTCAGGCACATCACACTTTTGGCGAGGCATTGCGAGGATTTTTCCTTTGATATGACCATTACTTCCTCCGTCTTTCGGTTCTAGGGTGGTTTTTTCTTTTTGAGGGCATGAGTGGATGATGGATGCCACACTTGCAGAGGCATTTCCTAAATTGGCGGGCATTCTCTGTGAACTTGGATGCGTTTTGGATATCTGGGCAAGGGATTCATGGACCCTAGTTTTTCGCATGGGCTTTTCGGTTCAATAGTTCATGGAGGATCTACTTGCATTTGTTGCCGGTGGAATCCACAGCAGATCGTCGACACATTTGGAGGTCATGTTTTGCCCCAAAGTAAGACCTTCGTTGGGCTTATGAGGCTCGACAGGATTCTCACACGGGTCCACAGAACGAGATGCGTGGTGTTACATAAAAAATATTGTACATGATATTGTCATTTTGATGAGAGTGGGAGGGTGGATAGTTTCCTGTTGTGGTCACCTAACACCTCTCTTTTGTTTTTTTTTGTTCTTTTTCATTTTGGTTTCTCATACTTCTTATGAACACACATGTACGTCCTTTGATCATTGATATAGATACATTTGGGCAACTAGCATGACCTAGTCATCCTTTTTGCTTCTAAAAAAGGATATCCACGTATGTCATATATGTGGAAATGCACAAGTGTAGATGAAAACAATAACGTAGAGGTGGGTGACAAAAAAAATTACACATTCTCCTTCCATTCTCTAGCCAATAAACAAATATGATTTGCAATGTTCTCATTGTAGTGTCTCTCCTCTCTAAATATGATATCGTTGTGTTCTATTCATACAACCAAAAAGATTGCCAACCTCTGCGATGCACTCTAGTCCATAGTATTCATAAAAGGTCTATGGTGGCGGTCCACTTTTCACCATACCTATGCAAACATGCAACCAAAGATGAGCAATGTCCACCAAGCTAGTCCTGCACAAGACACTTGAAGTGTCGGACCATGGGCCCGCATAGTTCTATAAGCCTTGGTCAGCATCACTAATCAACCAAGCAAGGATCTTGGCTTTCAAAGGCGAGCATGTCCTCTATATAAATGACAGTAAGTTGGGAATGGTATCCCCTATGCTATAGGTATATGCATGTATGTTGCCCATGCTAAGAACAACTTGATATCCATATTCATCCATCTAGCAGTGTTCACGGGTCAAGTTAGACCTAGCAGTGTTCACGGGTCAAGTTAGACCTGACTCTATCCTAATCCTGATCGAACTCGATCGATGTTGGTCATACTGGGTTCAATTTTGGGCTTGGATCCAATCTAACCTAAGCTTCTTTGAGTCGGATTTGATTGGGTCGGCTGATCAAGTCACCCGATCACTTTTTTTACTTTTCTTGAATTATTTAATATAAAAATTATTTAATATTTATTTTAAAGTATGAAAATAGTTTTCAAATATTTAAATATTACTTCCACATTTGTAATATTTTATTTAGTAGTTTTTAAATTTTAAATCAAGTATAACCTTGAAATTGAATAAAGAAGGCGTAGTTTAAATACAAATAAAAAAATTGAATTTTTCAACGTGTACCCGACATGTTCACCAGATAGACCCAACATGGTGCTATAGGGACAAAAGGGTGAGATCCTGTCCAATAGAATAAGGAGCTTAGCCATGTGAACATTTGACATGGCCACCGAAAGAGCAGGGAAACAATATCTCTTAATTGACAGCTAAGGGTTCTAGTTTAGTGAAGGATGTGACCAAACTGGTGCTACACATCCACTCATGCCTCCAAAATGTAAACTCAATACGAAACCCCAATGCTGCCGTAAGGAGTGGCATCACCAGCAGAATCACTGTTGTCATCCCCACTCATTGCTAGAAAGAAGAGGCTCCTCGAGGTACGGATAATCTATTCTCCTTGTCTTTTAAATTCATAAGACTAATATAATGTTGGCATAATAAGTGTCAAATTTAGCCAGCAACTCCACCCACCTTTTTAGTTCAACTCATTCTTATCTTCCTTGGAAAGAGGATGTGCTTCTTTTATAATGGATGTGATTTTTTTCATAACATCCAAGGCATCAATTTGTTTTTCAAGTTGTCCAGGACAAAGATTCTACGATACCCATGAGTCTTCTTGATTTTCAAGGGAAGTTGAAGCCAATCTATTTTCTTAAGTTAGTCTAGGTTAGTGGGGGTTGGGAGTTGGATTGCATCTTTTTGTGGACACCCATGTCCAAAGGTGATTCCTGACATTTAGCCATACACACTTGGATGTTTCACCGGTTTTAAAGTTTTAATACAAATCTGGATGATTATCAAATCTTAGTACCCATCTTGTCTTCCTTCAAAAATAAGGGTTAATTTGGTTGGCAGTTATGCATATGCTCGTATAATTACATTTTTTCTTTGGCCCGAGTTTATATGGATTTCAACTTCTATTGAAAGAAATTGAGAGTTATTTGATTTGGAAACAATTCTCGCAGCTTTGATCCAGTTTTTTCCTTAAACCCTAAGACCAACAAGATTGTTAGGTTATTGTGGTTCTTTTTTTATATAGCTTATTTTGACCTTTGTCATGACTTAGCTGCTGGAATTATGACGTCCTTCTACTCGTTTTGGCGTCACAAGAGGTGAAACCGGAAATTCAATCGTTTAAATTCAAATTCAAATCTTCAACGGAAACCAACGTTCCAAAAATCAACTAACACTAGAAATTTTCAAAAATTTCGGCATGACGTATGCGTAAATTCGTTCATGCGTCAAATACAACATTTATCCATAATTATTCACATCACAGGCAATTTATAAAATTTAATATGTACATCCAGTTTATAATTACCAAATAATATTGGGCTCAAGTCCAAAATTTCCGAACTATAAGAAAATACGAGTTTCGTCCCAAAACTATTACACAAACAAAACTGTTGAGAAAGATGTTCTCTTATTGATTAACCAAACACTAGTGCCACCTAAAGATATGAAGAGATATGTAAATCATATCTCAACACTCCCCCTCAAGCCGGAGCATAAATATCATTTAGGCTCAGCTTGGAACATATATCCAGGAGCTTCTTCTTGGAAAGTGTTTTAGTAAAGATGTCAGTTAGTTGATCTTTAGTGGCCAAGTGTGGAGTGGATATCTTCTTAATTGTAATAGCATCACGAATGAAGTGACATACCACTTCTATGTGTTTAGTCCTCTCATGAAACACATGATTGTTTGCAATAAATATTGCAGCCTTGTTATCACAATACATAGGTACTGGATAAGTAACAGAAATTTCAAAATCACGTAGAAGAGAGATGATCCATAAGAGTTCATATGTAGTATGAGTCATTGCCCTATATTCTGACTCAGCGTTAGAGCGTGAGACCACATCTTGTTTCTTGCTACGCCATGTTACAAGATTTCCACCAACATAAGTACAATAACCAGTGGTTGATCTTCTATCTTCATGAGCCCTGGCATAATCTGCATCAGAATAATCCCATACTTTTAAATGTCCATGATTTTTTAAGTGAAGATCTTTCCTTGGAGAGGTTTTTAGATATCGTAAAACCTGACATACACCTGCCCTATGTACTTAACGTGGTTCTTGCATAAATTGACTTAGGCGATCAACGGCATAGAAAATATCAGGACGAGTTACTGTGAGATACAGAAGTTTACCAACCATAGCTCTATATCTGGAGACATCTTCTAAAATAGGCTTAAATCAGCTAGAGGTAGTTGTGGATCCATAGGAATGGTGGCTATTTTATAGCCCAACATACCAGCTTCCTTTAATAGGTCCAAGACATATTTTCTTTGAGAGAGAATGAATCCATCATCAAACTGATTTACTTCAATGCCTAGGAAGTATTTTATTAGACCAAGATCTTTGGTCACAAACTGAGATTGCAAAAATTTCTTTGCTGCCAAAATACCGTCAGTGTTACTACCAGATATTAAAATGTCATCTACATAAACTATGAGAATGACTGAACCTTTAGAAGTATGTAAAGAAAATGCTGAATGGTCTGAAGAGGATCGACTAAAGCCATATTCTTCAATAGCTCTGCTGAATTTTTCAAACCATGCTCTTGGACTTTGTTTAAGTCCATAAATTGCTTTTTTCAACTTGCAAACCTTTGAACACTTCACTTGAGTAATATATCCAGGCGGTTGTTCCATGTAAACCTCTTCAGTAATATCACCATATAAGAAAGCATTTTTAACATCAAGTTGGTGAACATGCCACCCAGAGTTTGACAGCAATAGAAAGTAAAATTCGAACAGAATTAAGACGAGCAACTGGAGAGAAAGTCTCAAAATAATCTACTCCATAAGTTTGGGTGTAACCTTTGGCTACTAAACGAGCCTTATAACGATCAACTGTTCCATCAGGGAGATACTTTAGGGTGAACACCCACCCACAACTAACTACTGTTGCATCAGTTGGGAGGCCTACAAGTTCTCAAGTCTTTCTAGATTGCAGAGCGGACATCTCCTCATCCATAACAGTTTTCTAGCACGAATGGTGGAATGCCTCAGAATGGTTGCGGGGAATAAAAAGACTAACAAGAGAAGCTGAAAAAACTTTGGCAGCAGGAGACAAATGATCAAAAGTCATAAAATTAGATAGAGGATATTTCATACAAGACCCAGTGCCCTTGCGATGTGCAATAGGAACATCTAGGTCATGAGTTACCCGAGGAGGATCTCCTTCCAACAAGTCAGGATTGTTTGGAGGATCACGTGATGGAATCGTGAAGAGTGGTTCATCATCAAGGTCAGGTGGAGGTTGTGGTGGTTGAGTATGTCGGCGGCTATAAACTTTTAGGGGTAGTGCAGGCGATGGAGGAGGAGACTGTGGCTGTTGTGACGGTAGATCCTGTGAAGATCTTGTGATGGATTAGGAATTGGAATTAGATGACTCTCATGATTATCCACAGGGTCCGAAAGTAAGGTTTGTCTTAAAAAAAAAGTAACATCAGCATTAATATAGGACCTGCGAGAAGTAGGATCATAGCACTTGTAACCTTTTTGAGTTCGCGAGTACCCTAAAAAGATGCACTTGATTGCTCGAGGAGCTAACTTATCAGTGTGAAAGAGGTGAACAAAACATTGACATCCGAAAACTCGAGGAGGGACAGGAAACAAAGACTTTCCTGGGAAAAGGAGATGGAATGGAATTTGTCTATTGAGAACCGACGACGAAACTCGATTAATGAGATAACCCGCGGTGAGAACGGCATCTGGCTAATAGGTGGAGGGTACTTTCATATGGAAGAGGAGGGTGCGAGCAACATCCAGCAAGTGGTGAAGTTTTTGTTCAGCAACGCCATTTTGCTGAGATGTTTTTACACATGAAGTTTGATGAATTACACCAACAGATTTAAAAAACGATGAAAGATCAGAATTTGCAAACTCAAGTTCATTGTCGCTGCGAAAGATTTTAATAGAGGTAGAGAACTAGGTTTTTATTTCAGTAAAAAATTCTCGAATAATTCGAGGAGTTTCTGCCTTATTTTGCAACATATAAACCCAAGTGATTCTAGAAAAATCATCTACCAAAACCAAGAAATATTTGAAATGTCTATTGTTGGAAACTCAACAAGGACCCCACAAATCAGCATGCACTAGTGAAAATGGACTTTCTTCAACTAATTGCATCTTATTTACAATCTTTTAGAATATCATCAACTGAAGGCATGGCGATATAGTCATGCCTTTAATATTTATGCTCCATTTCAAATACTTCGATGAGGCTTGGTACACTACTTGGGATGAATATATTATGATTCTTTAAAGTTATGTGTTTGTGCATAAATCCCATTTTGCTTACTTCTGTCATCTTCTATTGTGAATCATATTAGTTTCTGTTTAGGCATCTGATAGTTTGCAAATTAGATTAAAACAGTTACTTAAAATACCTTAAAGCAGTATAGAAATTTGAGCTGATGTTATGCAAGATATGTGTTCACTACTTTTCTGCTTGAGTCAATTCCAGAATTTATCTCTTCCAATTTGATTAGTTTTCTTTCTTTGAGAGATTCCTTTTGGAAATGGGTTTCTGGTAGCAATTATCTTATATTTTTTGTATGGATATGAAAGCATTGACTATCTTTTGGGCGCATTTGAAATGCTGACAATTATTTTTATACCCTTCACCCACAATACGATGATCTGCACCTTGTGTCAAGGATGTCTTTCAATATTGTCTTTACTTTTCTTATTCTTATAAGCGTTAGATGTGACAAGGTTCTTTTATTCTTATTCTTTTAACTCCCTTCATGCAATATATCCATTTTGAAGATTTGAAGCTTTATTATACGCTGTTGACAGTTGAACAGGTACCATGGAACAATTTCTGTCTATCAAAGTAACATATCAAAGCACAAACTTGAACTTAAGCAGGCACAATATAATGAAATTGATAAGAGATACTTCAATCAATTTATTCAGCTTAAGGTGAACATTCATAGATCTACATGTTGACTTTGTTTATCTTCATTTAACGTTTCTTAATGTCTGGAGTTTGATTTCAGACGACAGAAATGGCAAACAAGGACCTTGATCAATACTATAATGCACTTGACAAGTAAGCACTTCAGAATACTCTTGAATATTGTGCTTTATGCAGTTATTGTCCATACTCCATATTTCTTGTTATCCTTCATTCAATCACTGTTTCTCAAATAGTGTTCCACTGCCGAGCCTTGATATTATTCTATATTTCTTAGGAGGTCATCTATTTAAGCCAAAACCATCTTCATACTATATAATGCAAGGGTGAAACAATACTTGTGATGGGAAATTATATCTGTTAGAATTAAGTCTATATACCGCTAGGAACTTCGATCTAAGGTAGCTGAATAATATTTTCCCAATTCCTATCTTCCAACTATTCGATGCCATTTTAACTGGAAATCGCAAAGCAATCTTTTGGGGACCTATTATTTTAATAGATGTCTATCTCACAATGGGGCAACATTCAGAATTCCACACTTCACTATTATATTTTTAACTTTTTTTTTTCAGTTTTCCACCCTCAGTGTCCATACATTTAGTTACTTCTCTAGTTGTAGGGAAAAAAATTTATCAAACGGATGTGGTGCATGCCTTTCGACTATTTAACATTTCATTTCTTGAAAGATATTATGAAATTGTAGTATGCACACTAGATTAGGTTGTGGGTGTGAATACCATGTTCTTCCTAAATACACTTGGACCGAGACATGACAAAGGTGTCAAAGTTTCTGAACATGGCTCTAAAATCTTTCTGAACATGGCCTATGTTTTATAGCCGGTCCCAAGCCCGGATAAAGGAGGAGGGTTGTGTTAGGCCCCGACAGCCAGCGTAAAACCCTGTCGAATCGCATGAACATGGATCAACGAATAGCGTCGTATGATCCATGTAACTGACCCCACCTAGTGGGATAAGGCTTTGTTGTTGTTGTTGTAGAGTAAAATTTTGAAACCATCTATACTCTCGTTCTCAACTCGGTCACTAAATTTTGTTTTGTAACTCAAAAGTTATCCAACTTTAATTATCTTACGGTCGTGATCATCCTAACGGATGATAAAAGGTTTATTAATTAAAATTAAAATAATAAAAAAATTAAAAAATAATCTCTCGCCCCTCGCTGACGATGGAGGGCCCCTCCCCCTCTTGAGGAGAGATGAGAGGGCCCCTTCCACTCTCTCCTTTGTCTCACTAAGTATGTGTGTTCATGACTTGGGTTTGACCCGACCCAACCCGACCCAACCCGACCAATTTTTGTTAGATTGAGTCACTCCTGTTTATAGGGTTGGACCCTATCTAACCCGACCCGGTTTAGATCAGGTTGGATCGGGTCGGGTGGTTGCATTACTGGACCACCATTTCTTTTTTTCCTTAGCCCGACCACAATTTCTTTTTTTCTTTTCCTATTTAAGATAAGAAATATTATTTACTATTTATTTTACAGCGTGAAATAATTTGCTAAATATTTTTTTACACATTTAAATTATTTTATTTTAATATTTTTTATATAGTATATAAGCTTAAAATTAAATTTAAAAGTACAACAATTTGGGTCTTCGGGTCATATGGACTTGGGTTGGAAAATTCTGACCCGGCCCGGCCCGACCCAAGTCGGGCGGGGTCGGGTCTGACACGATCCATACTAGTTCAGGTTCACTTGGTCGTCCCGGCCCGATGAACACCCCTGAGGAGAGGGGGTCCTCTTCTTTGTTGCACATAAAGTAGGGGGGAGCCCTCCTCCCTCTTTTGCTTTGAGTCACCGCTCGTGAGGAGTGGTAGCCCCTTTTATTTTATTATGTTTTAATTTGACGTGGAACAGAGAAAATGTTGATGTGAGTGCCACGTGAGCATTTTAACCAATCGTTGAGTTGCAAAATAAAACTCAGTAATCGAGTTGGGAACAAGTGTATAGTTGAATGATTGTTTTGAAATTTTCTCGAACATGATGTGTCATACAATAGTGTTTGTGCGATAAACTTTAATAAATTTTATCAATAGATGAATCTGATAACTATTTATCAGGTTTAATAGCATCTTTGACTTCTCCCTTTTATATTCTGAACTATTTCATAATTCACTAAGTTGCAAGACAAACACCAGCCCACTCCATAAGGACCATGTTCTTAAATCTTAACCAAACACTTTTATGAAACCTAATAATTTTTACTCTTCCCCTCAAAAAGAAAAATTACTCTGTAACATTAGCAAAAAACTATATCTATTGTATTAAATGGATATAGTATGAAGCTTGATGGTATTTTAGCAATAGTTAATGGGTATTAGAATATCTTTCCATTTTCTTTTGAGAAGATCTTTCCAGTTTTTCTAACAACAATTATGAATGTACGGTGGCTCGTCTTTCTGTTATGTTCCTGAAGGTCATATCTGGGGCCAAACATGATTGGAATGACATCGTATTGTCTCCTCAAAAAAGACTGACAAAGTATTGTGTCCATTCTGTGTCATTCTATATTCCCCATTCATTCACTTTTTAGGTAACAAATCATGTTCTGAATACCTTATTGTGTGCCTCACATGATAGTTCGAAATCGAGACTATTTTCCTTATGGAACATGCTTATATTAGACTTTCTTTCAGCATTTAAGTTAAAACACATGCTTTTTCATCCCCTCCCCTGAAATCGTTGGTTTGCTTCTCTCTGTTATTTTTCTATATTATCCTTTTGATATCACGCCTAAAATCTCCATATTTCTTCATTTCACTGTCTCGGTATTCGTATTCTTGGAGCCATAGAGTTTGTATCTGCTTGCTGTTTTCTTATTCGAAGTTGCACGTGGTCATTTAATCTATTTCCTTTTTGCCGCAAGAGCACTCATGTGGTTCCACACAATGAAAATGGAGGAAATAAACAAGATCATCAAGGAACTATGGCAACAGACTTACAGAGGACAGCACATTGATTACATAAGTGTCCGTTCAGATTCTGAGGGTGTTGGCACCCGTTCATATAGCTACAGGATGCGAGAAAATCTTCATTTACCATCAGGAAGCTTATATGGCATATTTTAATAATAATGTTGTGTTTTCAGGTCCTCATGCAGACTGGTGATGCTGAACTGGAAATGCGGGGAAGGTGTAGTGCTGGTCAGAAGGTATAACTATATGGCATGTCTTGCATAGCACAGATCACAGAGTTAACTAATACAAATCTATAGTCAATACGTAACAATGTAGATGCAGAGATATATCAATGTTAATTGAAAGTAACTAATAAGGTAATATTGATGAAATCTGGGGAAGGTGTGATTTCTTAGGATAAGTATTACACCGGTGTTGTGGGTTTAAATTGAATCCATCATTGAAGCGTTAGATTAAAACATTGAAGATAGAAGCCTTTACCTCATTCCAAAATGCATGGTAGAACTTGATATTTAAACAAATTGGTGGCCTCTGTATCGAACACGTCTTATTTCCTTGATATTTTTCTTTTTCTGGCATTTTAAGATTCAGAAATTAGAGATACAAGTAGAATCCAATCCATATCATTTCATTTGGTGGAGAATAATTTTGACATAATAATTTTAATCATAGAATTCAAGCTGGTTGGTGTAAGTAGAGGAAAGCCACTGGAGTTCTTTGTGATAGAAAAGTATCCAATAAAGTTAAAGGGAAATTCTATCGTACTGCTATAAAACCGGCAGTGTTATATGGTAGTGAATGTTGAGCTATGAAGGGACAACATGAACTTAAAGTGGGGATAGCTGAAATGATGATGTTGAGATGGATGTGTGATCATACATGATTAGATAAGATTAGGAATGACCATATACGTGAACGAGTCGGAGTGGCTCCTATTAGTGAGAAAATTGTAGAGAATCGTTTGAGATGGTTTGATCATGTTTAGATAAGACCATTAGATGCGCCAGTAAGAAGAGTAGATCAAATAATTTGGAGTCCGATTAAAAGAGGGAGAGGGAGGCCAATGCGGACACTTGGCGAACTAATAGAACAAGATCTATTGGTGAATAATATACCGAAAGGTTTGGTTACTAATAGAGCGGAATGGCGTCGTATTATCCATGTAGCCGATCCCATCTAGTGGGATAAGGCTTTGTTGTTGTTGTTGTTGTAATGTCAAAGATTGGGAAAGCAATGCCTGCCCTGTTTGTCAAATAAAGATTCATCATATGCTTGAAAGGCTGAATGTGATTGATTTACAAAACATAAGTATTAAAAAGATATGTAATACTTTTAGGGGCAAGCTACTCATCCATGTATATAAGTCATCTGATCTGTTTTATTGACTCTTCCTACACATTACATGTCAGTCCCGCAAATGCCAACTTAGGTTGAGAGATGGATCTGACTCCATCAGAAACCACTTCTTTTGGCGGGGTCGTAGTGCCGAGAAGTGGGGTGTCCGCCTAGTTATCTGGGTTATGTTTGCCAGCCTACCTCACTTGGTGGTCTCGGTGTTTGAGACCTTTGTCGGACGAACCAAGCATTTTTGCCCAATGATTATGGTGCCAGAGGATGATTGATGAAGCTCAGTTTTTATTGTATGTTACAATAAAGACCTCTCCTGGAACTCCCGCACGCATTTCAGGCACATCACACTTTTGGCGAGGCATTGCGAGGATTTTTCCTTTGATATGACCATTACTTCCTCCGTCTTTCGGTTCTAGGGTGGTTTTTTCTTTTTGAGGGCATGAGTGGATGATGGATGCCACACTTGCAGAGGCATTTCCTAAATTGGCGGGCATTCTCTGTGAACTTGGATGCGTTTTGGATATCTGGGCAAGGGATTCATGGACCCTAGTTTTTCGCATGGGCTTTTCGGTTCAATAGTTCATGGAGGATCTACTTGCATTTGTTGCCGGTGGAATCCACAGCAGATCGTCGACACATTTGGAGGTCATGTTTTGCCCCAAAGTAAGACCTTCGTTGGGCTTATGAGGCTCGACAGGATTCTCACACGGGTCCACAGAACGAGATGCGTGGTGTTACATAAAAAATATTGTACATGATATTGTCATTTTGATGAGAGTGGGAGGGTGGATAGTTTCCTGTTGTGGTCACCTAACACCTCTCTTTTGTTTTTTTTTGTTCTTTTTCATTTTGGTTTCTCATACTTCTTATGAACACACATGTACGTCCTTTGATCATTGATATAGATACATTTGGGCAACTAGCATGACCTAGTCATCCTTTTTGCTTCTAAAAAAGGATATCCACGTATGTCATATATGTGGAAATGCACAAGTGTAGATGAAAACAATAACGTAGAGGTGGGTGACAAAAAAAATTACACATTCTCCTTCCATTCTCTAGCCAATAAACAAATATGATTTGCAATGTTCTCATTGTAGTGTCTCTCCTCTCTAAATATGATATCGTTGTGTTCTATTCATACAACCAAAAAGATTGCCAACCTCTGCGATGCACTCTAGTCCATAGTATTCATAAAAGGTCTATGGTGGCGGTCCACTTTTCACCATACCTATGCAAACATGCAACCAAAGATGAGCAATGTCCACCAAGCTAGTCCTGCACAAGACACTTGAAGTGTCGGACCATGGGCCCGCATAGTTCTATAAGCCTTGGTCAGCATCACTAATCAACCAAGCAAGGATCTTGGCTTTCAAAGGCGAGCATGTCCTCTATATAAATGACAGTAAGTTGGGAATGGTATCCCCTATGCTATAGGTATATGCATGTATGTTGCCCATGCTAAGAACAACTTGATATCCATATTCATCCATCTAGCAGTGTTCACGGGTCAAGTTAGACCTGACTCTATCCTAATCCTGATCGAACTCGATCGATGTTGGTCATACTGGGTTCAATTTTGGGCTTGGATCCAATCTAACCTAAGCTTCTTTGAGTCGGATTTGATTGGGTCGGCTGATCAAGTCACCCGATCACTTTTTTTACTTTTCTTGAATTATTTAATATAAAAATTATTTAATATTTATTTTAAAGTATGAAAATAGTTTTCAAATATTTAAATATTACTTCCACATTTGTAATATTTTATTTAGTAGTTTTTAAATTTTAAATCAAGTATAACCTTGAAATTGAATAAAGAAGGCGTAGTTTAAATACAAATAAAAAAATTGAATTTTTCAACGTGTACCCGACATGTTCACCAGATAGACCCAACATGGTGCTATAGGGACAAAAGGGTGAGATCCTGTCCAATAGAATAAGGAGCTTAGCCATGTGAACATTTGACATGGCCACCGAAAGAGCAGGGAAACAATATCTCTTAATTGACAGCTAAGGGTTCTAGTTTAGTGAAGGATGTGACCAAACTGGTGCTACACATCCACTCATGCCTCCAAAATGTAAACTCAATACGAAACCCCAATGCTGCCGTAAGGAGTGGCATC
This sequence comes from Pontederia crassipes, assembly GCA_030549335.1. NCBI lineage: Eukaryota > Viridiplantae > Streptophyta > Magnoliopsida > Commelinales > Pontederiaceae > Pontederia > Pontederia crassipes. Next base: position 69,364,766 of record CM060189.1, on the reverse strand, counting down.
ACCAGCAGAATCACTGTTGTCATCCCCACTCATTGCTAGAAAGAAGAGGCTCCTCGAGGTACGGATAATCTATTCTCCTTGTCTTTTAAATTCATAAGACTAATATAATGTTGGCATAATAAGTGTCAAATTTAGCCAGCAACTCCACCCACCTTTTTAGTTCAACTCATTCTTATCTTCCTTGGAAAGAGGATGTGCTTCTTTTATAATGGATGTGATTTTTTTCATAACATCCAAGGCATCAATTTGTTTTTCAAGTTGTCCAGGACAAAGATTCTACGATACCCATGAGTCTTCTTGATTTTCAAGGGAAGTTGAAGCCAATCTATTTTCTTAAGTTAGTCTAGGTTAGTGGGGGTTGGGAGTTGGATTGCATCTTTTTGTGGACACCCATGTCCAAAGGTGATTCCTGACATTTAGCCATACACACTTGGATGTTTCACCGGTTTTAAAGTTTTAATACAAATCTGGATGATTATCAAATCTTAGTACCCATCTTGTCTTCCTTCAAAAATAAGGGTTAATTTGGTTGGCAGTTATGCATATGCTCGTATAATTACATTTTTTCTTTGGCCCGAGTTTATATGGATTTCAACTTCTATTGAAAGAAATTGAGAGTTATTTGATTTGGAAACAATTCTCGCAGCTTTGATCCAGTTTTTTCCTTAAACCCTAAGACCAACAAGATTGTTAGGTTATTGTGGTTCTTTTTTTATATAGCTTATTTTGACCTTTGTCATGACTTAGCTGCTGGAATTATGACGTCCTTCTACTCGTTTTGGCGTCACAAGAGGTGAAACCGGAAATTCAATCGTTTAAATTCAAATTCAAATCTTCAACGGAAACCAACGTTCCAAAAATCAACTAACACTAGAAATTTTCAAAAATTTCGGCATGACGTATGCGTAAATTCGTTCATGCGTCAAATACAACATTTATCCATAATTATTCACATCACAGGCAATTTATAAAATTTAATATGTACATCCAGTTTATAATTACCAAATAATATTGGGCTCAAGTCCAAAATTTCCGAACTATAAGAAAATACGAGTTTCGTCCCAAAACTATTACACAAACAAAACTGTTGAGAAAGATGTTCTCTTATTGATTAACCAAACACTAGTGCCACCTAAAGATATGAAGAGATATGTAAATCATATCTCAACACTCCCCCTCAAGCCGGAGCATAAATATCATTTAGGCTCAGCTTGGAACATATATCCAGGAGCTTCTTCTTGGAAAGTGTTTTAGTAAAGATGTCAGTTAGTTGATCTTTAGTGGCCAAGTGTGGAGTGGATATCTTCTTAATTGTAATAGCATCACGAATGAAGTGACATACCACTTCTATGTGTTTAGTCCTCTCATGAAACACATGATTGTTTGCAATAAATATTGCAGCCTTGTTATCACAATACATAGGTACTGGATAAGTAACAGAAATTTCAAAATCACGTAGAAGAGAGATGATCCATAAGAGTTCATATGTAGTATGAGTCATTGCCCTATATTCTGACTCAGCGTTAGAGCGTGAGACCACATCTTGTTTCTTGCTACGCCATGTTACAAGATTTCCACCAACATAAGTACAATAACCAGTGGTTGATCTTCTATCTTCATGAGCCCTGGCATAATCTGCATCAGAATAATCCCATACTTTTAAATGTCCATGATTTTTTAAGTGAAGATCTTTCCTTGGAGAGGTTTTTAGATATCGTAAAACCTGACATACACCTGCCCTATGTACTTAACGTGGTTCTTGCATAAATTGACTTAGGCGATCAACGGCATAGAAAATATCAGGACGAGTTACTGTGAGATACAGAAGTTTACCAACCATAGCTCTATATCTGGAGACATCTTCTAAAATAGGCTTAAATCAGCTAGAGGTAGTTGTGGATCCATAGGAATGGTGGCTATTTTATAGCCCAACATACCAGCTTCCTTTAATAGGTCCAAGACATATTTTCTTTGAGAGAGAATGAATCCATCATCAAACTGATTTACTTCAATGCCTAGGAAGTATTTTATTAGACCAAGATCTTTGGTCACAAACTGAGATTGCAAAAATTTCTTTGCTGCCAAAATACCGTCAGTGTTACTACCAGATATTAAAATGTCATCTACATAAACTATGAGAATGACTGAACCTTTAGAAGTATGTAAAGAAAATGCTGAATGGTCTGAAGAGGATCGACTAAAGCCATATTCTTCAATAGCTCTGCTGAATTTTTCAAACCATGCTCTTGGACTTTGTTTAAGTCCATAAATTGCTTTTTTCAACTTGCAAACCTTTGAACACTTCACTTGAGTAATATATCCAGGCGGTTGTTCCATGTAAACCTCTTCAGTAATATCACCATATAAGAAAGCATTTTTAACATCAAGTTGGTGAACATGCCACCCAGAGTTTGACAGCAATAGAAAGTAAAATTCGAACAGAATTAAGACGAGCAACTGGAGAGAAAGTCTCAAAATAATCTACTCCATAAGTTTGGGTGTAACCTTTGGCTACTAAACGAGCCTTATAACGATCAACTGTTCCATCAGGGAGATACTTTAGGGTGAACACCCACCCACAACTAACTACTGTTGCATCAGTTGGGAGGCCTACAAGTTCTCAAGTCTTTCTAGATTGCAGAGCGGACATCTCCTCATCCATAACAGTTTTCTAGCACGAATGGTGGAATGCCTCAGAATGGTTGCGGGGAATAAAAAGACTAACAAGAGAAGCTGAAAAAACTTTGGCAGCAGGAGACAAATGATCAAAAGTCATAAAATTAGATAGAGGATATTTCATACAAGACCCAGTGCCCTTGCGATGTGCAATAGGAACATCTAGGTCATGAGTTACCCGAGGAGGATCTCCTTCCAACAAGTCAGGATTGTTTGGAGGATCACGTGATGGAATCGTGAAGAGTGGTTCATCATCAAGGTCAGGTGGAGGTTGTGGTGGTTGAGTATGTCGGCGGCTATAAACTTTTAGGGGTAGTGCAGGCGATGGAGGAGGAGACTGTGGCTGTTGTGACGGTAGATCCTGTGAAGATCTTGTGATGGATTAGGAATTGGAATTAGATGACTCTCATGATTATCCACAGGGTCCGAAAGTAAGGTTTGTCTTAAAAAAAAAGTAACATCAGCATTAATATAGGACCTGCGAGAAGTAGGATCATAGCACTTGTAACCTTTTTGAATTCGCGAGTACCCTAAAAAGATGCACTTGATTGCTCGAGGAGCTAACTTATCAGTGTGAAAGAGGTGAACAAAACATTGACATCCGAAAACTCGAGGAGGGACAGGAAACAAAGACTTTCCTGGGAAAAGGAGATGGAATGGAATTTGTCTATTGAGAACCGACGACGAAACTCGATTAATGAGATAACCCGCGGTGAGAACGGCATCTGGCTAATAGGTGGAGGGTACTTTCATATGGAAGAGGAGGGTGCGAGCAACATCCAGCAAGTGGTGAAGTTTTTGTTCAGCAACGCCATTTTGCTGAGATGTTTTTACACATGAAGTTTGATGAATTACACCAACAGATTTAAAAAACGATGAAAGATCAGAATTTGCAAACTCAAGTTCATTGTCGCTGCGAAAGATTTTAATAGAGGTAGAGAACTAGGTTTTTATTTCAGTAAAAAATTCTCGAATAATTCGAGGAGTTTCTGCCTTATTTTGCAACATATAAACCCAAGTGATTCTAGAAAAATCATCTACCAAAACCAAGAAATATTTGAAATGTCTATTGTTGGAAACTCAACAAGGACCCCACAAATCAGCATGCACTAGTGAAAATGGACTTTCTTCTCGTTTGTCAAGACGAGGTGGAAAAACAGTATGATGATGCTTTCCTAGTTGACAAACCTCACACTTAAGAACCTCGGTACTTGAAATCTTAGGAAATTGTTGACAAAGAACAGTCAAACTGGGATGACCTAGGCGGCGATGGAGTTGTAGGGAAATGCTGGTAGTGTAAGTTGTGGGATTTTTGGTAGATGGCTGGAGATAATAGAGTCCATCACGTTCAAATCCTCCACCAATCTGTCTCATCGTTTGGAGATCCTGCAGAACAAAAAAAGTCATAAAAAAGTGCTCGACAATTTAAGGACTTCGTTAGCTGGCTGATCGAAAGAAGGCTTAGAGCAAACTTTGGAGCATACATAACATTATCAAGGGAGAGGTCAATTAACAGAAACTGTGCCAAGGCCAGTGACTGGAGAGAGAGAACCATTAGCAACTTTGACATTAAGTGGATTCGATAGAGATTTGAGGGATGAGAAAAAGGAGGCATCACCTGTTATGTGTGAGGAGGCACCCGAATCGGCAATCCAGTCAGATTGAGAACTAGTAGAGAGAGCAAGAGTACCTGAATGATGCATTACAGTAGCACCAGTTGACGGAGATGCATATTCAGTAATAGACAGAGAACGGAGACGATCATATTCTTCTTTTGATATTAGAATATCCGACTCATTTGTAGTGGCAGCATGAACCTTTGGATGATCAGCAGGATATCCAAACTTTTTCCAGCAACGGTCAGAGGGATGATTGGATCGATGACAATGGTCACAAAAGAATTTACCACGTCCTCTAGAGTCGTTTCCTCGTCCACATCCACGGCCTTTGCCTTTGTCAAGGAAAAGTCCTCTTCCTCTTCCACGTGTAGCAAGTGCAGATGCATTCATATGAGGTGAGACATCATCGATACGGGAGAGTCGAGCATAGATTTCTTTAGGGGTTGGAATAGTTTCCTGTGTCATTAACTGATCCTTGACGGATTTATATTCAGGACCAAGACCAGAGAGAAGCTGAATGGGTCTAATTTGATCACGTTGTTCATCCAACACTTTGATATCCGCAGAGAGAGGCTGATAGATATTTTGCTCATTCCAGAGGTTAGTTAATGTCCCAAAATAATTTGCTAATGGCTGATCATTTTTCTTACATGGTTGGATTTCTTCAAGAACCTTGTAAAGGCGAGATATATTACTTTTATGAGAGTGAAGTTTTTAAAGCACCTCCCATATAGTCTTGGCTGACCTATAAAACCATGACCTGTTTGGCAACAGATTCGGTCATGCTATTGAGCATGGCAGAGGCGACCCAATCATTGTCAGCATCCCAATCTTCTGTACGTTCTTAAGATTTGGTGAGGATATGTTGTGGACCCTACATAGCGCTCAAATGCCGTGGACCAGAGGAGATAATTGGTACCATCAAGTTTGATATTGATACCGAGTGGAGTGCTGAGGGTGGATTTAACACCAGAGTTGCTAGATGAAGCTTTCTGATCGGCCATGGTTGAGAAAGATGGGTTCCACCGAGAAAAAAATCAAGCGCCAATCTTGAGAACTATGGATCTAGGTCGGAATAGACCTGTCATCCATCTAGATTGAGGAGGGAAGGGAGATGAATAAGGATCAGATCGTTACTGCTCTGATACCATGTTGAGAATGATGTTTTCTTATTGATTAACCAAACACTAGTGCCACCTATTTATAATCAAGGTAGACAATACAAGAGGGAGAATATTACTCTAGAAAATCAGGGATATTATTCCAAAATATCTGAGATACTATCCCAAAAAATCTGGGATACTAATCCTAACTAATATTACAAAGATATGCGAAGATATGGAAATATATGTAGAGATATGCAAATCATATCTCAGCAAAAACATTTCGAATGCATGTCAAAATCCATTAAGAGACTCAAGCCCTTATCCAATTTCATGTAGAGACTCGCCCATATCTAGTTCCATGATAGGGACTCGTCCATATCGTTTCATCCATAAATTATGGAGCCTCCGCTCCCATCGATCAATTTAAATCCACAAGAAATCATGGGCCACAACCCAAAACCAGACGGTGTCAAGATAAATAAAATCATAATGGTCAGTTTAAAAAGAAAGGATAAGTATAAAAAAACAACATTAAGACAGATACATTCCTCGCGGAATCTCATACACTATCCCTTTTGAATCAATACCCATTTCCAAACAACCATGCAGTATATTTATTCCTTTCCTGAAAACATTAAAAAAGAAAGGGGTGAGCATGGATTAAGCTCAGTGAGTTAAAACGACTACCTCAAGTATTAAAATCGTTGCAGAAATCAACATCTTTATTTTTAGGAAATATTTAAAATCTTCTCATCTTCAAAAGAAACTCGTTCACATAATCATCATGCAAAATGAATGTCATGTATGCACATGCATGGTGAAATCATATATATATAATATAAGTTGGGGAATCATCATCAAATATGGATATCCAATCTCCTCAATGGAGTTCTCAATCGCACCCCTCATATCTCATTGACACAGGGTGGTTGTTCTAATTCCGTCCCTCGTATCCCATTGACACAGGACGTTGAACCGCTCCTCGTATCCCATTGACATAGAGCATACCGAACCCCAATCGGTCTACTCGGAGTTGGCCAATTCTCCGAGGTGAAAGTACTCCGTCTTATGTGAGTTTTTATATATAATGCACATGATGCATGTATGCAGTTTTCAAATAGAAGTTTAGAATTAGAAATCATCATATAAACTTTCCTTTTCAAAAATCAAATATTTACTTTCATTTCATAAGGACAAACTTCGATGAATTTCCAAAATTTATAATAAAATATCTCAAGTCATACGATGACACACATATGAAGCATACAAATATATGAATATGCATGAAGGAAACTATTACGAAAATTCGTTCCACATCGGGTGGAATAATGTCATCACTCCGAAGAGTTTAGCAATTCATATCAATTGAGATAAGTTCCCTCACCTTGGATTTCTCAAGTTTCAACTACCTTCCGTCCGAATCCGATCAAAGAAGAGAAATGCCTATTACATTCATTTAAACCTTATTTAGAAATATAAACTTAACATTTAAGACATTTATTACTTCTATGTATCATTTATCTTTTAGTTCATTAATCACTTCATAATAATCATTTCTAACGACATTTTGGTACATAAAGTTAAATTTATAAGTTTCTTACCTAAGTTCATAACTAATGAACTACAACTATCATAGAAACTAATTTTCATAAATCGATTATCACTATAGATTTTTAACATGCTTATCGATAGGAAAAAGAAATCGCAAACTAATAACACCCTACTCAAAGCCCCTCGGACAGCCACCTATCATGTCCAATTAAGCATATAATAATTCGGATTAGACCCTATAACCAATTCTTATCAAGTATGAAATTAAATCTTATAAATAATTTCAGCCACCAATCATTCTTACCATAACAATGAAACCACCCGCTCTCTAAATCGGAATCACATTCGCTGAACGCCGAACATCGCCTTCTTCGTTAGTAACATAATAAAATTAATTAAAAATCAGTTTCATATCTGGAATCAAATTTATTGTGCATTTTCATTCGCTTACCAATACACGTTGGAAACAAGTCGTCGGAAATATTGTCCGACGATCGGAACCCGAAATCGATGAACCTACAAGTAAATTGTGATTAAAATTTTTTTAAGGATAGCAATATGATTTCTTCTTTCCTCACGTGTGCACCTATCAGAACGTCGAGACGAGCTCGACCGGAGTTCCCCGTCTGTTTGCCGGAAAGTTCGCCGGAAAGCCCCAAATTTTGGCCTCCCAGGTGACTTGGACAAAGACACGACTAAAACCCCTCCAAATGATTCTAATCGACCTAAGAATGATGTACAACTCACTAGGAGAATGATCGGTGCGAATCGGAGCCGGAATCGTCGCCGGCGAATTTTTCGTCCTCATGTTTTTCTCTCGCTGCATCGCGTACAGTGGACAGATCATCTCATACAATATGTCAAAATGTTCGTCTCGTCGTCCTCTTTCCAAAAATACCTCACACGCGAAAAACGGTGACCGGACGGAGGAGATCGGAGCGTCGGAAAGGGCGGCGGCTTGGACGTGCTACAGTGCCGCCGCGCGCACTGTAGCAGGTCGGGAGATGGGGAAGAAGACGACACATTTTTTTTATAGCTGTCCCATCATGCACAATGACCAAAATGCCCAACACTTTTAATCAATTTCCACCTTTTTTTTTAAATGCACCAGGACGTTACAGGAATATTTCATGTTCTTGCTTCTCTTATCATAAGATTGGCACTAGCAGAAACATTTTGTCTGAATTGTGGAATTCTAGCACTTGATGAACCAACTACCAACTTGGATGGACCAAATGCAGAAAGTCTTGCTGCATTTGACAGAATTAAGACGAGCAATAGAAAGTAAAATTCGAACAGAATTAAGACGAGCAACTGGAGAGAAAGTCTCAAAATAATCTACTCCATAAGTTTGGGTGTAACCTTTGGCTACTAAACGAGCCTTATAACGATCAACTGTTCCATCAGGGAGATACTTTAGGGTGAACACCCACCCACAACTAACTACTGTTGCATCAGTTGGGAGGCCTACAAGTTCTCAAGTCTTTCTAGATTGCAGAGCGGACATCTCCTCATCCATAACAGTTTTCTAGCACGAATGGTGGAATGCCTCAGAATGGTTGCGGGGAATAAAAAGACTATCAAGAGAAGCTGAAAAAACTTTGGCAGCAGGAGACAAATGATCAAAAGTCATAAAATTAGATAGAGGATATTTCATACAAGACCTAGTGCCCTTGCGATGTGCAATAGGAACATCTAGGTCATGAGTTACCCGAGGAGGATCTCCTTCCAACAAGTCAGGATTGTTTGGAGGATCACGTGATGGAATCGTGGAGAGTGGTTCATCATCAAGGTCCGGTGGAGGTTGTGGTGGTTGAGTATGTCGGCGGCTATAAACTTTTAGGGGTAGTGCAGGCGATGGAGGAGGAGACTGTGGCTGTTGTGACGGTAGATCCTGTGAAGATCTTGTGATGGATTAGGAATTGGAATTAGATGACTCTCATGATTATCCACAGGGTCCGAAAGTAAGGTTTGTCTTAAAAAAAAGTAACATCAGCATTAATATAGGACCTGCGAGAAGTAGGATCATAGCACTTGTAACCTTTTTGAGTTCGCGAGTACCCTAAAAAGATGCACTTGATTGCTCGAGGAGCTAACTTATCAGTGTGAAAGAGGTGAACAAAACATTGACATCCGAAAACTCGAGGAGGGACAGGAAACAAAGACTTTCCTGGGAAAAGGAGATGGAATGGAATTTGTCTATTGAGAACCGACGACGAAACTCGATTAATGAGATAACCCGCGGTGAGAACGGCATCTGGCTAATAGGTGGAGGGTACTTTCATATGGAAGAGGAGGGTGCGAGCAACATCCAGCAAGTGGTGAAGTTTTTGTTCAGCAACGCCATTTTGCTGAGATGTTTTTACACATGAAGTTTGATGAATTACACCAACAGATTTAAAAAACGATGAAAGATCAGAATTTGCAAACTCAAGTTCATTGTCGCTGCGAAAGATTTTAATAGAGGTAGAGAACTAGGTTTTTATTTCAGTAAAAAATTCTCGAATAATTCGAGGAGTTTCTGCCTTATTTTGCAACATATAAACCCAAGTGATTCTAGAAAAATCATCTACCAAAACCAAGAAATATTTGAAATGTCTATTGTTGGAAACTCAACAAGGACCCCACAAATCAGCATGCACTAGTGAAAATGGACTTTCTTCTCGTTTGTCAAGACGAGGTGGAAAAACAGTATGATGATGCTTTCCTAGTTGACAAACCTCACACTTAAGAACCTCGGTACTTGAAATCTTAGGAAATTGTTGACAAAGAACAGTCAAACTGGGATGACCTAGGCGGCGATGGAGTTGTAGGGAAATGCTGGTAGTGTAAGTTGTGGGATTTTTGGTAGATGGCTGGAGATAATAGAGTCCATCACGTTCAAATCCTCCACCAATCTGTCTCATCGTTTGGAGATCCTGCAGAACAAAAAAAGTCATAAAAAAGTGCTCGACAATTTAAGGACTTCGTTAGCTGGCTGATCGAAAGAAGGCTTAGAGCAAACTTTGGAGCATACATAACATTATCAAGGGAGAGGTCAATTAACAGAAACTGTGCCAAGGCCAGTGACTGGAGAGAGAGAACCATTAGCAACTTTGACATTAAGTGGATTCGATAGAGATTTGAGGGATGAGAAAAAGGAGGCATCACCTGTTATGTGTGAGGAGGCACCCGAATCGGCAATCCAGTCAGATTGAGAACTAGTAGAGAGAGCAAGAGTACCTGAATGATGCATTACAGTAGCACCAGTTGACGGAGATGCATATTCAGTAATAGACAGAGAACGGAGACGATCATATTCTTCTTTTGATATTAGAATATCCGACTCATTTGTAGTGGCAGCATGAACCTTTGGATGATCAGCAGGATATCCAAACTTTTTCCAGCAACGGTCAGAGGGATGATTGGATCGATGACAATGGTCACAAAAGAATTTACCACGTCCTCTAGAGTCGTTTCCTCGTCCACATCCACGGCCTTTGCCTTTGTCAAGGAAAAGTCCTCTTCCTCTTCCACGTGTAGCAAGTGCAGATGCATTCATATGAGGTGAGACATCATCGATACGGGAGAGTCGAGCATAGATTTCTTTAGGGGTTGGAATAGTTTCCTGTGTCATTAACTGATCCTTGACGGATTTATATTCAGGACCAAGACCAGAGAGAAGCTGAATGGGTCTAATTTGATCACGTTGTTCATCCAACACTTTGATATCCGCAGAGAGAGGCTGATAGATATTTTGCTCATTCCAGAGGTTAGTTAATGTCCCAAAATAATTTGCTAATGGCTGATCATTTTTCTTACATGGTTGGATTTCTTCAAGAACCTTGTAAAGGCGAGATATATTACTTTTATGAGAGTGAAGTTTTTAAAGCACCTCCCATATAGTCTTGGCTGACCTATAAAACCATGACCTGTTTGGCAACAGATTCGGTCATGCTATTGAGCATGGCAGAGGCGACCCAATCATTGTCAGCATCCCAATCTTCTGTACGTTCTTAAGATTTGGTGAGGATATGTTGTGGACCCTACATAGCGCTCAAATGCCGTGGACCAGAGGAGATAATTGGTACCATCAAGTTTGATATTGATACCGAGTGGAGTGCTGAGGGTGGATTTAACACCAGAGTTGCTAGATGAAGCTTTCTGATCGGCCATGGTTGAGAAAGATGGGTTCCACCGAGAAAAAAATCAAGCGCCAATCTTGAGAACTATGGATCTAGGTCGGAATAGACCTGTCATCCATCTAGATTGAGGAGGGAAGGGAGATGAATAAGGATCAGATCGTTACTGCTCTGATACCATGTTGAGAATGATGTTTTCTTATTGATTAACCAAACACTAGTGCCACCTATTTATAATCAAGGTAGACAATACAAGAGGGAGAATATTACTCTAGAAAATCAGGGATATTATTCCAAAATATCTGAGATACTATCCCAAAAAATCTGGGATACTAATCCTAACTAATATTACAAAGATATGCGAAGATATGGAAATATATGTAGAGATATGCAAATCATATCTCAGCAAAAACATTTCGAATGCATGTCAAAATCCATTAAGAGACTCAAGCCCTTATCCAATTTCATGTAGAGACTCGCCCATATCTAGTTCCATGATAGGGACTCGTCCATATCGTTTCATCCATAAATTATGGAGCCTCCGCTCCCATCGATCAATTTAAATCCACAAGAAATCATGGGCCACAACCCAAAACCAGACGGTGTCAAGATAAATAAAATCATAATGGTCAGTTTAAAAAGAAAGGATAAGTATAAAAAAACAACATTAAGACAGATACATTCCTCGCGGAATCTCATACACTATCCCTTTTGAATCAATACCCATTTCCAAACAACCATGCAGTATATTTATTCCTTTCCTGAAAACATTAAAAAAGAAAGGGGTGAGCATGGATTAAGCTCAGTGAGTTAAAACGACTACCTCAAGTATTAAAATCGTTGCAGAAATCAACATCTTTATTTTTAGGAAATATTTAAAATCTTCTCATCTTCAAAAGAAACTCGTTCACATAATCATCATGCAAAATGAATGTCATGTATGCACATGCATGGTGAAATCATATATATATAATATAAGTTGGGGAATCATCATCAAATATGGATATCCAATCTCCTCAATGGAGTTCTCAATCGCACCCCTCATATCTCATTGACACAGGGTGGTTGTTCTAATTCCGTCCCTCGTATCCCATTGACACAGGACGTTGAACCGCTCCTCGTATCCCATTGACATAGAGCATACCGAACCCCAATCGGTCTACTCGGAGTTGGCCAATTCTCCGAGGTGAAAGTACTCCGTCTTATGTGAGTTTTTATATATAATGCACATGATGCATGTATGCAGTTTTCAAATAGAAGTTTAGAATTAGAAATCATCATATAAACTTTCCTTTTCAAAAATCAAATATTTACTTTCATTTCATAAGGACAAACTTCGATGAATTTCCAAAATTTATAATAAAATATCTCAAGTCATACGATGACACACATATGAAGCATACAAATATATGAATATGCATGAAGGAAACTATTACGAAAATTCGTTCCACATCGGGTGGAATAATGTCATCACTCCGAAGAGTTTAGCAATTCATATCAATTGAGATAAGTTCCCTCACCTTGGATTTCTCAAGTTTCAACTACCTTCCGTCCGAATCCGATCAAAGAAGAGAAATGCCTATTACATTCATTTAAACCTTATTTAGAAATATAAACTTAACATTTAAGACATTTATTACTTCTATGTATCATTTATCTTTTAGTTCATTAATCACTTCATAATAATCATTTCTAACGACATTTTGGTACATAAAGTTAAATTTATAAGTTTCTTACCTAAGTTCATAACTAATGAACTACAACTATCATAGAAACTAATTTTCATAAATCGATTATCACTATAGATTTTTAACATGCTTATCGATAGGAAAAAGAAATCGCCAACTAATAGCACCCTACTCAAAGCCCCTCGGACAGCCACCTATCATGTCCAATTAAGCATATAATAATTCGGATTAGACCCTATAACCAATTCTTATCAAGTATGAAATTAAATCTTATAAATAATTTCAGCCACCAATCATTCTTATCATAACAATGAAACCACCCGCTCTCTAAATCGGAATCACATTCGCTGAACGCCGAACATCGCCTTCTTCGTTAGTAACATAATAAAATTAATTAAAAATCAGTTTCATATCTGGAATCAAATTTATTGTGCATTTTCATTCGCTTACCAATACACGTTGGAAACAAGTCGTCGGAAATATTGTCCGACGATCGGAACCCGAAATCGATGAACCTACAAGTAAATTGTGATTAAAATTTTTTTAAGGATAGCAATATGATTTCTTCTTTCCTCACGTGTGCACCTATCAGAACGTCGAGACGAGCTCGACCGGAGTTCCCCGTCTGTTTGCCGGAAAGTTCGCCGGAAAGCCCCAAATTTTGGCCTCCCAGGTGACTTGGACAAAGACACGACTAAAACCCCTCCAAATGATTCTAATCGACCTAAGAATGATGTACAACTCACTAGGAGAATGATCGGTGCGAATCGGAGCCGGAATCGTCGCCGGCGAATTTTTCGTCCTCATGTTTTTCTCTCGCTGCATCGCGTACAGTGGACAGATCATCTCATACAATATGTCAAAATGTTCGTCTCGTCGTCCTCTTTCCAAAAATACCTCACACGCGAAAAACGGTGACCGGACGGAGGAGATCGGAGCGTCGGAAAGGGCGGCGGCTTGGACGTGCTACAGTGCCGCCGCGCGCACTGTAGCAGGTCGGGAGATGGGGAAGAAGACGACACATTTTTTTTATAGCTGTCCCATCATGCACAATGACCAAAATGCCCAACACTTTTAATCAATTTCCACCTTTTTTTTTAAATGCACCAGGACGTTACAGGAATATTTCATGTTCTTGCTTCTCTTATCATAAGATTGGCACTAGCAGAAACATTTTGTCTGAATTGTGGAATTCTAGCACTTGATGAACCAACTACCAACTTGGATGGACCAAATGCAGAAAGTCTTGCTGCATTTGACAGAATTAAGACGAGCAATAGAAAGTAAAATTCGAACAGAATTAAGACGAGCAACTGGAGAGAAAGTCTCAAAATAATCTACTCCATAAGTTTGGGTGTAACCTTTGGCTACTAAACGAGCCTTATAACGATCAACTGTTCCATCAGGGAGATACTTTAGGGTGAACACCCACCCACAACTAACTACTGTTGCATCAGTTGGGAGGCCTACAAGTTCTCAAGTCTTTCTAGATTGCAGAGCGGACATCTCCTCATCCATAACAGTTTTCTAGCACGAATGGTGGAATGCCTCAGAATGGTTGCGGGGAATAAAAAGACTATCAAGAGAAGCTGAAAAAACTTTGGCAGCAGGAGACAAATGATCAAAAGTCATAAAATTAGATAGAGGATATTTCATACAAGACCTAGTGCCCTTGCGATGTGCAATAGGAACATCTAGGTCATGAGTTACCCGAGGAGGATCTCCTTCCAACAAGTCAGGATTGTTTGGAGGATCACGTGATGGAATCGTGGAGAGTGGTTCATCATCAAGGTCCGGTGGAGGTTGTGGTGGTTGAGTATGTCGGCGGCTATAAACTTTTAGGGGTAGTGCAGGCGATGGAGGAGGAGACTGTGGCTGTTGTGACGGTAGATCCTGTGAAGATCTTGTGATGGATTAGGAATTGGAATTAGATGACTCTCATGATTATCCACAGGGTCCGAAAGTAAGGTTTGTCTTAAAAAAAAGTAACATCAGCATTAATATAGGACCTGCGAGAAGTAGGATCATAGCACTTGTAACCTTTTTGAGTTCGCGAGTACCCTAAAAAGATGCACTTGATTGCTCGAGGAGCTAACTTATCAGTGTGAAAGAGGTGAACAAAACATTGACATCCGAAAACTCGAGGAGGGACAGGAAACAAAGACTTTCCTGGGAAAAGGAGATGGAATGGAATTTGTCTATTGAGAACCGACGACGAAACTCGATTAATGAGATAACCCGCGGTGAGAACGGCATCTGGCTAATAGGTGGAGGGTACTTTCATATGGAAGAGGAGGGTGCGAGCAACATCCAGCAAGTGGTGAAGTTTTTGTTCAGCAACGCCATTTTGCTGAGATGTTTTTACACATGAAGTTTGATGAATTACACCAACAGATTTAAAAAACGATGAAAGATCAGAATTTGCAAACTCAAGTTCATTGTCGCTGCGAAAGATTTTAATAGAGGTAGAGAACTAGGTTTTTATTTCAGTAAAAAATTCTCGAATAATTCGAGGAGTTTCTGCCTTATTTTGCAACATATAAACCCAAGTGATTCTAGAAAAATCATCTACCAAAACCAAGAAATATTTGAAATGTCTATTGTTGGAAACTCAACAAGGACCCCACAAATCAGCATGCACTAGTGAAAATGGACTTTCTTCTCGTTTGTCAAGACGAGGTGGAAAAACAGTATGATGATGCTTTCCTAGTTGACAAACCTCACACTTAAGAACCTCAGTACTTGAAATCTTAGGAAATTGTTGACAAAGAACAGTCAAACTGGGATGACCTAGGCGGCGATGGAGTTGTAGGGAAATGCTGGTAGTGTAAGTTGTGGGATTTTTGGTAGATGGCTGGAGATAATAGAGTCCATCACGTTCAAATCCTCCACCAATCTGTCTCATCGTTTGGAGATCCTGCAGAACAAAAAAAGTCATAAAAAAGTGCTCGACAATTTAAGGACTTCGTTAGCTGGCTGATCGAAAGAAGGCTTAGAGCAAACTTTGGAGCATACATAACATTATCAAGGGAGAGGTCAATTAACAGAAACTGTGCCAAGGCCAGTGACTGGAGAGAGAGAACCATTAGCAACTTTGACATTAAGTGGATTCGATAGAGATTTGAGGGATGAGAAAAAGGAGGCATCACCTGTTATGTGTGAGGAGGCACCCGAATCGGCAATCCAGTCAGATTGAGAACTAGTAGAGAGAGCAAGAGTACCTGAATGATGCATTACAGTAGCACCAGTTGACGGAGATGCATATTCAGTAATAGACAGAGAACGGAGACGATCATATTCTTCTTTTGATATTAGAATATCCGACTCATTTGTAGTGGCAGCATGAACCTTTGGATGATCAGCAGGATATCCAAACTTTTTCCAGCAACGGTCAGAGGGATGATTGGATCGATGACAATGGTCACAAAAGAATTTACCACGTCCTCTAGAGTCGTTTCCTCGTCCACATCCACGGCCTTTGCCTTTGTCAAGGAAAAGTCCTCTTCCTCTTCCACGTGTAGCAAGTGCAGATGCATTCATATGAGGTGAGACATCATCGATACGGGAGAGTCGAGCATAGATTTCTTTAGGGGTTGGAATAGTTTCCTGTGTCATTAACTGATCCTTGACGGATTTATATTCAGGACCAAGACCAGAGAGAAGCTGAATGGGTCTAATTTGATCACGTTGTTCATCCAACACTTTGATATCCGCAGAGAGAGGCTGATAGATATTTTGCTCATTCCAGAGGTTAGTTAATGTCCCAAAATAATTTGCTAATGGCTGATCATTTTTCTTACATGGTTGGATTTCTTCAAGAACCTTGTAAAGGCGAGATATATTACTTTTATGAGAGTGAAGTTTTTAAAGTACCTCCCATATAGTCTTGGCTGACCTATAAAACCATGACCTGTTTGGCAACAGATTCGGTCATGCTATTGAGCATGGCAGAGGCGACCCAATCATTGTCAGCATCCCAATCTTCTGTACGTTCTTAAGATTTGGTGAGGATATGTTGTGGACCCTACATAGCGCTCAAATGCCGTGGACCAGAGGAGATAATTGGTACCATCAAGTTTGATATTGATACCGAGTGGAGTGCTGAGGGTGGATTTAACACCAGAGTTGCTAGATGAAGCTTTCTGATCGGCCATGGTTGAAAAAGATGGGTTCCACCGAGAAAAAAAATCAAGCGCCAATCTTGAGAACTATGGATCTAGGTCGGAATAGACCTGTCATCCATCTAGATTGAGGAGGGAAGGGAGATGAATAAGGATCAGATCGTTACTGCTCTGATACCATGTTGAGAATGATGTTTTCTTATTGATTAACCAAACACTAGTGCCACCTATTTATAATCAAGGTAGACAATACAAGAGGGAGAATATTACTCTAGAAAATCAGGGATATTATTCCAAAATATCTGAGATACTATCCCAAAAAATCTGGGATACTAATCCTAACTAATATTACAAAGATATGCGAAGATATGGAAATATATGTAGAGATATGCAAATCATATCTCAGCAAAAACATTTCGAATGCATGTCAAAATCCATTAAGAGACTCAAGCCCTTATCCAATTTCATGTAGAGACTCGCCCATATCTAGTTCCATGATAGGGACTCGTCCATATCGTTTCATCCATAAATTATGGAGCCTCCGCTCCCATCGATCAATTTAAATCCACAAGAAATCATGGGCCACAACCCAAAACCAGACGGTGTCAAGATAAATAAAATCATAATGGTCAGTTTAAAAAGAAAGGATAAGTATAAAAAAACAACATTAAGACAGATACATTCCTCGCGGAATCTCATACACTATCCCTTTTGAATCAATACCCATTTCCAAACAACCATGCAGTATATTTATTCCTTTCCTGAAAACATTAAAAAAGAAAGGGGTGAGCATGGATTAAGCTCAGTGAGTTAAAACGACTACCTCAAGTATTAAAATCGTTGCAGAAATCAACATCTTTATTTTTAGGAAATATTTAAAATCTTCTCATCTTCAAAAGAAACTCGTTCACATAATCATCATGCAAAATGAATGTCATGTATGCACATGCATGGTGAAATCATATATATATAATATAAGTTGGGGAATCATCATCAAATATGGATATCCAATCTCCTCAATGGAGTTCTCAATCGCACCCCTCATATCTCATTGACACAGGGTGGTTGTTCTAATTTCGTCCCTCGTATCCCATTGACACAGGACGTTGAACCGCTCCTCGTATCCCATTGACATAGAGCATACCGAACCCCAATCGGTCTACTCGGAGTTGGCCAATTCTCCGAGGTGAAAGTACTCCGTCTTATGTGAGTTTTTATATATAATGCACATGATGCATGTATGCAGTTTTCAAATAGAAGTTTAGAATTAGAAATCATCATATAAACTTTCCTTTTCAAAAATCAAATATTTACTTTCATTTCATAAGGACAAACTTCGATGAATTTCCAAAATTTATAATAAAATATCTCAAGTCATACGATGACACACATATGAAGCATACAAATATATGAATATGCATGAAGGAAACTATTACGAAAATTCGTTCCACATCGGGTGGAATAATGTCATCACTCCGAAGAGTTTAGCAATTCATATCAATTGAGATAAGTTCCCTCATCTTGGATTTCTCAAGTTTCAACTACCTTCCGTCCGAATCCGATCAAAGAAGAGAAATGCCTATTACATTCATTTAAACCTTATTTAGAAATATAAACTTAACATTTAAGACATTTATTACTTCTATGTATCATTTATCTTTTAGTTCATTAATCACTTCATAATAATCATTTCTAACGACATTTTGGTACATAAAGTTAAATTTATAAGTTTCTTACCTAAGTTCATAACTAATGAACTACAACTATCATAGAAACTAATTTTCATAAATCGATTATCACTATAGATTTTTAACATGCTTATCGATAGGAAAAAGAAATCGCCAACTAATAGCACCCTACTCAAAGCCCCTCGGACAGCCACCTATCATGTCCAATTAAGCATATAATAATTCGGATTAGACCCTATAACCAATTCTTATCAAGTATGAAATTAAATCTTATAAATAATTTCAGCCACCAATCATTCTTACCATAACAATGAAACCACCCGCTCTCTAAATCGGAATCACATTCGCTGAACGCCGAACATCGCCTTCTTCGTTAGTAACATAATAAAATTAATTAAAAATCAGTTTCATATCTGGAATCAAATTTATTGTGCATTTTCATTCGCTTACCAATACACGTTGGAAACAAGTCGTCGGAAATATTGTCCGACGATCGGAACCCGAAATCGATGAACCTACAAGTAAATTGTGATTAAAATTTTTTTAAGGATAGCAATATGATTTCTTCTTTCCTCACGTGTGCACCTATCAGAACGTCGAGACGAGCTCGACCGGAGTTCCCCGTCTGTTTGCCGGAAAGTTCGCCGGAAAGCCCCAAATTTTGGCCTCCCAGGTGACTTGGACAAAGACACGACTAAAACCCCTCCAAATGATTCTAATCGACCTAAGAATGATGTACAACTCACTAGGAGAATGATCGGTGCGAATCGGAGCCGGAATCGTCGCCGGCGAATTTTTCGTCCTCATGTTTTTCTCTCGCTGCATCGCGTACAGTGGACAGATCATCTCATACAATATGTCAAAATGTTCGTCTCGTCGTCCTCTTTCCAAAAATACCTCACACGCGAAAAACGGTGACCGGACGGAGGAGATCGGAGCGTCGGAAAGGGCGGCGGCTTGGACGTGCTACAGTGCCGCCGCGCGCACTGTAGCAGGTCGGGAGATGGGGAAGAAGACGACACATTTTTTTTATAGCTGTCCCATCATGCACAATGACCAAAATGCCCAACACTTTTAATCAATTTCCACCTTTTTTTTAAATGCACCAGGACTTTACAAGAATATTTGAGGTTCTTACTTCTCTTATCATAAGATTGGCACTAGCAGAAACATTTTGTCTGAATTGTGGAATTCTAGCACTTGATGAACCAACTACCAACTTGGATGGACCAAATGCAGAAAGTCTTGCTGCAGCTCTCTTGAGGTTACTTCTAGCCTAAATTCAAATTTTCTTTCAGATTTTGTATAAGTATGTGACAGCAATGCATTCATGTAAACTAAATGTTCTTTAATGTATTGTATTCTAACATTGTTAGAATTATGGAAGATCACAAGGGTCAGGAGAATTTTCAGTTGATAGTAATTACTCATGATGAGAGATTTGCTCAGATGATTGGTCAACGACAGCACGCGGAACGATATTACCGTGTAACGAAGGATGAACAGTATGATTGGACAATCTTTTATCGTGATTTATTTTTCATGTTGTTTTCCTTGTCTTGCCTGAGTTTTGTTTTGCATTTCTAATCCTCTTCTTCAAATCTTTATTTCAGTCAACACAGTATCAGTGAAGCACAAGAGATCTTTGATTGATTTCCATCTCTGGCAAATTATTTGACGCAAAAAATCTTATGATCATCCAGCGCAGCTGTTAAATGCTCTTGTACCAATACAACATACACAGATCTTTCAGCTCGCCGGACATGTCATCTCAGTTACATTCCCGAAATAGATGACTTGCACCGGGATGCAGCATTTTTGGCGTCCTGTTTGAAACCTTCATGCTGCCTGTTAATGCGTCCATGTGCTTCAGTTGTAGATATCGTTGTTCCTTTAAGTCACCAGATTGTTTTGTTCTTGTGCTGTAAAAATTCAAATAGCCAGTACATACATTTGAAGAAGCAAAATACATTTCTGCAGAAGCATTTTCCTCCTTTTTGATCTCATGTCTGATTATTCTTCATGGCCTGTCCATGTTATTTGCAGGATCGGTGCTCTGTTTATGGTTTCATCAACAATCGGTTCTTAGCTGTGGTTCCTTTTTTCCTATATAATTTATTTTGGCGTTGTGTGCTTTTAAAATAGCGTAGTGATTAGACATACTTGTCAATATGATCCCCCTTATTTTGCAAGGTAAGTACATGACCAAGAGGTTCATGGTTGCAGCAGGTCCGTTTTCTTTCTCTAAGGTGCGTTTCTTGTATTGTCATTCAACATTACCTAACAATGTAAATTATTTCTCAGAAAAATTATCACTTGTTAAATTGTCAGTAATGTACATTATCTTATTTAATATGCATAAGTAATCTATTTGGCAATTCATATTAGTTATTTATAAGAAAATACAGATTTATGTTTAATATAACATTTTTACTAATATAACCTTAATCAAAAGAATTATGTTTAGATATATAAATTATTTTTAATTTTATAAACTTAAATCACAAATATATATTTTTATCCATAAAATTAAAATTTATAAAATAATTAATGTATTTTTAAAATATGATAATAATATAGTCATAATAATGATAATATTTATTTGATTAATTTTATAATTTATTTACTTATTATTATAATTTATTCAATGTGTTTTAGAATTTATTTAAATAAAATTGTAAAGGATAAATGCGGAAAGTAAAATTTAATATATTACAATCCAGGTGGTAATGTGAATTGTCTACTCTTAGTAATCTGCATTGTCACTTCATAGACAATGTTGATTGTCTGGGTAATGCAGATTATTCATTACCTGTCACAAGTGAACATAGTAATGTGATGGATACAAATAATTTAATATAATATTACTTAATAATTTACAAAGATTATCTTTAAAGAAACGCCCCCTAAAATCTTTATAAATAATTGTCTATTCGCGGATCATTAGATTATTCCATATACGTCTAAGATCTTTATTCCCTATTTTATTTTTTTTAGGGGGCAAGAGAAAGAAACCAATTGATACGAGAGAGACGATGAGGAAGCCAAAAGTTAATGAAACACGTTTTGCATGTTTCTCTCACATCCAAGGTAGACATTGCTCAATCGAGCAATTGGACGTTCTCATAGTCAAAAGAAGTCACATGCTCATACCGTTCAAGTGCCATTTTTGTTACTGATTGACTGTTCAACGGCGAGTGGGTCCTACTTAATTAAGGTTAAAAAAAATGGATTCAACCATGTTGAACAAGGAAATTACGGATGCACCGATAATTTGGTTTTAACTAAAGGTGAATTTTTTGGAAAAGGAAAAAAAAGGTACTAGAGAAAAAGAGAAGAAAATAAGTTAATAGGAAAAGGGAAAATAAGTTTTTCGTCCGAACAAGAAATAAAATAAATAAATTTCATTTGAAATGAAAGAAAAATAAGATATTGAAGAGAAGAGATAAAGGAAAGAAGTGCTTCAGAAAATGGAAAAAAAGGCCTATACAATGAACCAGTTCAATCATTGTAAAAAAAAAGAAAAAACTAAAATTGTTTTGGACTCGTGTAATTGATCTTTTGTCCGATTGGATTTGACTCATTCGATCACAATTCAGTTCTCTCGTTGGTTTGATCTTTTTTTTTAATTTTTATTTTTAAACATTGCACATTTGACTGTTTCATTACAAGTTCGGAAGCTGTAAAATCTATATCTGCCTTCCTTTTTTTTTTAAATCTGCCTACCTAATTCTGTTCATGGGTCCATACAGTCTAGTAAGAACTAAAGAAGTTTAATTCGTTGAAAATATTTAATTCTTTCATGAATTTTAACACGAAAAGAAAAAGGGTTGACTTATGGACACAACCACGGAATAAAGAAAGCCAAAAATCAATTAGTCATGGAGGTAAAAATGTTGAAGGATTTGCACTCCCTCAAATATTCAACCCATTCATTCTGAATGTGATATTTGTGACATCTTCACCCCCATGTTGTTCTACATAATTTTGCTAGTAATGATCCAATCAAACTTACGAGCAGTTCAATTCATTACCCTTTTTTTCTATTAATTTAATGGAGACAATGAAAGGCCTTTTTTTTAGGGCCAACCCCCGATATCTAGGAAGCGGAGCCGACGGCCCAATCCGCATGGCGCTAAGGAGTGCATTCTTCACAAATTGGAAGTTGACCCACCATCCAGCTCAATTAATTCGGTTGATCGTTTTGGATCGCGTGCCTAATAATGGCCACAATAAGAGTTTTCTAAGTTCACAAAATTTAAATTTAAGACTTTGCTTAAGCGGAAAGGACATGCTTACTGCACCCCAATTGGTGACAATGAAAGACCTTTTGTTCTCATTCATCGTGCAACATGTTATGCGTATCTTTTCACATAAATGATGAGCTTATTTGAGCGAGGTAAACATTTCCACTATGATCCTCTTCTCTCTCTCTCCTAAAAGAAAAGATTAAATAGCAATTCATTAAAACTTGCCTTTTTTAGCTCACCAAAAACCCAGCAGAGTAATAGATAACATCGATCGGATTGATCAGGTCAGATTGAAGTGATCAAACCGAGTCAAATTTAATGATCAAATCGAATAATATAAGTTAATTAAAAGTAAATATGTTAAATAAAATTTTCTCATATTATTAGTACTAAGATAACAACAAATAAAAATATAATTAATTAAAACAATATAGTTTAAAATTCATAAAATATAATAAAGTAAGTATCAATTAAATAATTATTACATAAAAAATGAAAGAAAATTCATAATGATAAATAAAAGAATATAGATGATATGTGATGAGCAACTAAAAAATTGGAGCATAAATTTAAAATATATATAAATAATGTGTCATAATTTCCTTTTGTCATAATTATTTTTTTCATTTTAATCCGATCGGTTCACCCAAAATGATTAATCGATTAAATTCGAATTTTGACCACCAAGTCAATTTTAAGAACGAATTTGAGGGCCGAAAATCATCCGACCCATCCGCTCACTGATTTTTATGTTGGCACTGATTTTTGCATAAATCTCCTTCAATAAACATTTTCCTATTCCACATTGTACAAATCCAGGACAATGAAATCGTACGTGAACCAAATGTGACAAAACAAAGAGTGGAGAATACATGAAAAACAAAAAATAAGACCAACCTATCATGTAATTTCTTTTTATTTTATAAATATTTTTAATTGGTAACAAGATTACATTAATAAATATTTCCCCAAGACATAACAGGAAAATAATTTTGCTCTTCTGAAATTTACCTTATTGCAGATTTAATTTTGTATACACTAAAAAGATTTAGTGATACCATGAAATCTCTCTCTCTCCCACCCCTCCCACCCCCTCCCACTTCATCCTCAAATCCACTCTCCACACAACACACAAGCAGTTATCACATTTGCTGGCCGGCAATGTCCACCCCCCCCTCCTTTCTCTCTCCTATAAATACATCACCCCTGGACCCCTTTCAAAGGCTTCCTTCTCTCTCCCCCTCTTTCAAAAGACCTTTCTTCATCACACAATAATCAAAAGGGGGAAAGGGCAGAAAGAAAAGAAGAGAAAAAAGTTTGAAGAAAAAAATAATTGAGAAATAAAATAGCAATACATATTACTACTCTTCCATCCCAAATTCTCCGATTATAACATCAAAAAAATCTCTCTCTCACAGACTCTCTCTCCCCCCTCCCGTTTGTTCGTCAGTTGTAGAATGAAAATAGAGGGAGAGAGAATTTCAGGCACAGACATACCTGTGATTTTCACTCTCCCCTTTTCTTGATTGCCACTTCTTCTTCTTCTTCTTCTTATTGTTCAAGAACAATTCTTGGAGTTCTTTTTTTTTTTAAGTATCTATTACTTCCCGATTCCATTATTTTCCTCGATTCCATTCCGTTCCTCTTTTTTCTCCTTCAGTTTAGGGTTCTTTCTTTTCCTCCTTTTTCTGTGTTTTGGAGCCTTCGGCTTCCTTAATCTCGGTGCTCGGTCGTCACCTTCCTCTCTCTCTCTCTCTCCCCCCCGGGGTTCGGCCCATTCGATTTGATCCAACTGACCCCTCTCCCCGGTGGTTCCTCGGATCAGCTGATCGATCGCCCGCCCCGCTGCTCTCAGATCGCTCCACCAGATTACTGGTCGCACGGCTGGTTGGGAGGTTCTTGGGATGCCATGGAAGAGGGCTGCACTTTATGGCTCTCATTGGTGTCGCTCGAATTCTGGTCTTGTTGAAGCTTCTTTTGGTGCTTTCGAAGAGACAACGGATAAAGTTATTGGTAGCCTGAGTACTGCATCAGGGGCACCGGTGTTGTGGGGAGTTTGTAGAATTTTGGGTTTATTGATAGCGTGTTCATTTATTGACTGCCATTACTGATTCATTAGTAGTCGCCAGGGCCTGGAGGTTTGGTGGTTCTGAGGGGGCGGCCCCCTTCATTCTATATTATTTGGTTATAGTTCACTTATTGTCTGCCTCTTGTCGCGGAAGAGCCTAATTTGATTTCACCTGGTTTGGAAGCCCTGAAATTGCTATATTTGAGTGCCCGAGGTGGAGTTTTGCTGTGGTATCAAATAAAGCTTGAGGATTGAAATGAGAGTGATCACATGGTGCATGAGCAGGAGCTTAGTTTTCCTTCCTGTTCAGTGAAGGGATTGCTAAACTGGAAACCGTTGCACTCCGATCACTTGGGGTTCATATGCAATGTCTCGGTGCTACCCTTTCCCACCACCAGGATATGAGAAGACGCCAAAGAGCTATGATGTGGATTTGATAGCAAAGGTTTATTTTTACGGTCAATCTTATATCTTCTTTCATTCTTAAAATTGTTTATTTCACCATTATAGTGGCCACCATCCCTGTTTTGGCCTTGGAGTTGGGGACATCACATCTGCAGAAATTGACCAAACAAATTAATAAGAACTGCATACTAGTAGTTATGATTTGTAATCCTTTATATCAACATGGCTTTGCAGTTACTTTTGAAAAGAAAAATATGAACATCTGTTCTTTTATGAGGAAAAGAAGAACATCTGTTTTGCTTCACGACCAGTGAAGTAATGAATCATGTGGGGATCGGTAGTAGCTTGGTCTAGGAAAAAGATTCATCAATGTCATGAACTATTGTACATCTCGGTCGGCAGATTAACCACCATTTCAAGATCAGTTTTTAAGGTATCGGTTGTCGTATAATACGTAACAAAGAGCAATCCTAGAATTTGTATTTGAGATATTATTTATTGATACATTGCTTTAGATATTGATTGAAGTCATTGACTAGTGCTCATTTACTTTTACAATACTGAAGTTGTGCTAAGTTATTGCTGTTCACTTGACTTCCTCTGTTAGCATCTTGCTGGATTTCCAAAACATGTCCAATCTGAAATGTATCTTGAAACTCACAGCATGATTTAATTGGTGTGTCCTGTGTAATCATTGCACTGTTCAATACTCTGGCAAATACAATTGATTTGACTCGCAAGAAATTTTGTTGAGGATGTGATGTTATGATAAAACCTAGCTGTAAATTGGTCGTGATCAATTAACATAAGGAACAAATATTAATAAGCGACCTAATGAAATGAGGAGGAGGGTTGTGTTAGGCCCCGACAGCCAGCGTAAAACCCTGTCGAATCTCATGATCATGGATCAACGAATGCGTCGTATGATCCATGTAGCCGACCCCACCTAGTGGGATAAGGCTTTGTTGTTGTTGTTGTTGACCTAATGAAATGAGGAATTATGAGCTCAACATATTTAGTTATGTTGCCAATGACTTCCTTAACTATAGCACAAGTGGTTGATACTGACAACACTGTAGTTATTTTGTCATCTTTTATATCTTTCACTGGAGTTACTACTTCTACCTATTATTTTTGTGTTTTTTCTATGACAGTTTCACAGTAATACATGGGCATGTTCCTCTTATATATATGTTTATGGAGTTTTTTCATCGATTGTCAAGTATCAGTAGACGTAGAAGGATATGTCTGTTGAATGAGTGAAGTTTCTTTCATATTGAGAACAGTTCACCCAGAATAAGAGAAACACAGCTTGTTTCCCCTTTGTCTTTTCTGATCAATGCACCAGTTTATGTTTTTCAAGTTGAGGAAAAAATAAAGTTGGAGGTACCTGTTACTTCTACAATTCCTAGTGCCAGGGCTTTTCACTCAATTTCTGGAATTATCGTTGTCATCTTGTAATATATTCAAGTGTGTTGCTGGATGACACCAAACTTGAGACTATACCAATTAGAAAATGCAATGCAGAAAAAGTTTTGGGACAGTGGACATGATATGTGTTTGTGTTAGGTCTAGGAAGTTCATATATGCATCTAAGAAACATGAAGTACAATGACAGAAGTTGCCGACTAGAGTTACCTTTTTACTCATGGTTTACGTCTTGCTTGACTTCCATTTAAGCTGTCATAACTCAACTTATTTTGCATGTATAGACTATTGCATTCTGGGACTTGTCAGTTTAATATCCTACTGTCCTGGTATTGCTAAGGAGCTTTTGGTTTTCTTTTTTGAAAGCTTAGATTTATTGATACTTTGTAATTTGCGTCAAAGTTAGTTGGTTCTTTGTGAGGAACATATGATGCTATGGTTGATTTTGGATTAAATTTTATTGAGATGATAACAACCATGCAGTATAGTGATAATTGCAAGGCTAGTAGTGCATAAAAGAAAAAAAAAGACTATATACATGTCAGAATAATAGTTTACAATTAATGGAATACAAAATAAAACATGTACGTAAAAATATTTATGTTTACATTCTTACAACAACAACAAAGTCTTATCCCACTAGGTGGGGTCGGCTACATGGATCATACGACGCCATTCCGCTCTATTAGTAACCAAACCTTTCGGTATATTATTCACCAATAGATCTTGCTCTATTAGTTCGCCAAGTGTCCGCCTTGGCCTCCCTCTCCCTCTTTTAATCGGACTCCAGATTATTTGATCTACTCTTCTTACTGGCGCATCTAATGGTCTTCTCTAAACATGACCAAACCATCTCAAACGATTCTCTATCATTTTCTCACTAATAGGAGCCACTCCGACTCGTTCACGTATATGGTCATTCCTAATCTTATCTAATCTTGTATGATCACACATCCATCTCAACATCCTCATTTCGGCTACCCCCACTTTACTTTCATGTTGTCCCTTCATAGCCCAACATTCACTACCATATAATACTGCTGGCCTTATAGCAGTACGATAGAATTTTTCTTTAATTTTATTGGGTACTTTTCTATCACAAAGAACTCCAGTGGCTTTCCTTCACTTACACCAACCAGCTTGAATTCTATGATTAACATCGTCATCAATCTCACCATCTTGTCTTACAATTGATCCTAAATATTTAAACTTTGTCACTTGAGGAATTATATCCTCCCCTAGCCTAACTTTCAAATCGTCTCTAAGTTGTTTATTTGTGAAATTGCTATGCATATATTCTGTTTTATTCCTACTTAAACGAAAACCCTTTGACTCCAACGCATTTCTCCATATTTTCAATTTTGTATTAATCTCTTCTCTTGAATCCGCTAAAAGTACTATATCATCCGCAGATAGCGTGCACTTAGGTACCTCCTTTGTGATACTCTCGGTTATAGCATCGATAACTAAGTTAAATAAATACGAGCTTAAAGTTGATCCTTGATGTAGGCCAATTCCTATAGGAAATTCATTTGTCTCACCTTCGAGTGTCCTAACCCTAGTCAATGCCCCATCGTACATATCTTGTATTACCTTAATGTAGGCAACACTCACCCTCTTCTTTTGCAAGGCTTTCCAAAGTACATCCCTTGGTACCCGATCATACGCCTTCTCTAAGTCAATGAAAGTCATATGTAAGTCTCTTCTCCTACTTCGATACTTCTCCATCATCCCCCTTAGTAAATAAATCGCCTCTGTAGTAGATCTTCCTGGCATGAACCCAATTATCTCTCAGAAATACTAGTCTCCATTCTCAATCTATGCTCAATCACTTTTTCCCATAATTTCATTGTGTGACTCATAAGTTTAATCCCTCTATAATTTGCACAATTCTGAATATCTCATTTATTTTTGTAAATAGGAACTAATGTACTTAATCTCCAATCATCAGGCATATTTTTCGACCGTAAAATCTCATTAAATAATTTACATAACCACAACACACATTTTTCTCCTAAACATTTCCAAACTTCAATCGGTATATCATCCGGTCCAACGGCTTTACCATTCTCCATTTCTTAAGAGCTTCGCTAACCTCCGAGACTCTAATTTTACGATAAAATGACCTATTAAGCTCACATTCGCTAACTGTCAAGTCCTCCAAATCACAACGGGAACCTTCACATCCATCATTAAATAGGTTATAGAAATACTTTTCCCATCTGTTCTTAATATCTTCTTCAGTAACTAAAACCTTGCCAACTTCATTTTTTATGCTACATGATCCAAATCTCTCGACTCCTTCTCTTTATTCCTTGCAATCTTGTAAATCCTTTGTTCACCAGCCTTTGTCCCTAACTCCTTATAAAACCCCTCATATGCTTTAGCACGAGCATCACTAACTGCCTTCTTAGCCTCCTTTTTCGCCAAACGATACTTTTCCCAATTGTCAGAACTATTGTCCAAGTGTATCGCCTTGAAACAATTCTTCTTATTACGCACATTTTCTTGGACCTCCTCATTCCACTACCAAGTCTCCTTATCTCGTGGTCCAAAATCTTTTGATTCTCCTAAAATGGCTTTTGCAATCATTTCAACCTTTTTTGCCACATTCTCCCACATGATACTAGCATCTCCTTCTAACTCCCACACACTTTCCTCTAATAACTTACTTCTAAAAGTCTCTCGCTTCTCCCCCTTTAACTGCCACCACTTGATCTTTCGATCAAAAACTATTCGAGATTTTGGTTTTATACGTTTCATTTGCATATCAAGAACTAACAATCTATGTTGTGTAGTCACCCCATGCCCAGGAATTACTTTGCAATTAGTACAACGTCTTTTATCAGTATTTCTTGTCAAGAAAAAATCGATTTGAGACCTATGAGTTCCACTTTTGTATGTGATTAAATGTTCCTCTCTCTTCCGAAAACAAGTGTTGATAATCTTAAGGTCGTATGCTAAAGAAAAATCAATAATAGTTTGTCCTTCCTCATTCAACTCCCCAAAATCAAAACCACCATGAACCATTGCATGTGATCCTGCCTTTTTACCAACATGTCCATTAAGGTCTCCCCCAATATAAACTTTCTCGGTTGTTGGTATACTTTCAATCAAACCCTCCATATCTGTCCAAAACTTCTCCTTGAGATGTGATTCTGCTCCTACTTGGGGTGCATATGCACTAATAATGTTCATAGTCTCCTTTCCAACAATTACTTTCACCGATATGATTCGATCCTTAATCCTTTTAACTTCCACAACATTCTTCCTCCATTCTGCATCCGCGATAATACCAACACCATTCCTTCCATTTACCTTACCTGTGTACCAAAGTTTGGAACCATTTAACCTAATCTCTTTACTTTCCTCTCCTACCCATCTAGTTTCTTGCAAGCATAAGATACTAATCTTACACTGGTCCATTACTTGTGCCACCTCGAGGCGCTTCCCATTCAACGTCCCAATGTTCCAAGAACCTAATCTGACCTTAGTGTCATGAAATAGCTTCTTTAACCGCCTCCGTCCATTAGAGTGCGGTAGCCCTTGCTCATTTAACACTGCATTCAGGTGAGGATGCAGCGGCTCTTGCTCTCTTATCACTGTACCCGAGCTATACAGCGCGTTACTTACGGGTAACGACCTAGCATTAACACAATATATTCGTTGATCCATGTTCGTAAGATTCGACAGGATTTTATGCTGGCTGTCGGGGCGTAACACAACCCTCCTCCTTTATCCGGGCTTGGGACCGGCTATAAAATATAGGCGGAGTTTATGTTTATATTCTTACATTTTTCAAAAAAAAAATCTTAATAGTTATCTAGCCAATTTGTCAATTAATTCAGCTCTAGTTTTTATACAATCTATAGTCCTCAATTCAGCTTAGGAAAAACTGAAGAAAACCTTTACAGTTATTAGCCTATGAATCTTTCAGATGAATAATTTAATCACTGGAGGATGATTTCTTATGATATTTTCTCATTATCATGTAATACAAAAAGGTTTCGATGCATAATTGAGAAAGCAATACTTGTACACTATATGCTCTCAACTTTTCAATGATGAATCTGATGAGGGTGCTAGAAGGATGTTTGATAGATGTCATTTCTTTTCTTTTTGAGGGAAAATTGATTTCTACTCTTGTTGCATATTATCTAACTACTTGCTGCATATGGTGATAATGTATATACTATATGTAATGTACGTTATTTTCTTAGGTACTTATGGAAAGCCATTGGATAATTTATGCAATTCGACTTCTGGGTTTGTTCATTCTTGTTTTTTTTCTTTTTGCACCGTGTGTAAAAGGTGAACCTGGAACTCCGCCTATGTTTTATAGCCGGTCTCAAGCCCGGATAAAGGAGGAGGGTTGTGTTAGGCCCGACAGCCAGCGTAAAACCCTGTCGAATCTTATGAACATGGATCAACGAATATAGCGGAATGGCGTCGTATGATCCATGTAGCCGACCCCACCTAGTGGGATAAGGCTTTGTTGTTGTTGTAAAAGGTGAACCTGGACTTTTTCATTTTCATAACCATGTTCTAGAATGTATAGTAGGACGTTCAGCGGATTTTGCTGAATTGTTATTTTTTGTTCACCGCCTATGTTCTATAGCCGGTCCCAAGCCCGGATAAAGGAGGAGGGTTATGTTAGGCCCCGACAACCAGCGTAAAACCTTGTCGAATCTCATGAACATGGATCAACGAATATAAGCGGAATGACGTCGTATGATCCATGTAGCCGACTCCACCTAGTGGGATAAGGTTTTGTTGTTGTTTGTTTGTTTGTTATTTTTTGTTCAGTTGCAAAGATTTTTTTAACTTCTGATGGATCTTATTATTTGGCTGTTCTCTATTATGAACATGTAGTTATTATGGTAGCTAGTATTTTCTCAAAAGATCTCTTTCTTGCATTTTAGCATTTTCTTAGAGGGAGTTATCTTTTTAACTTTCAACTTTTACTTGGTTAGTGTGAGAATATCATTTATCCGGCAATTCATAGCATCTAGGACTCGTGTTTAGATTTTGTTACCTTATTTTCTTTCCGTACTTGTTTCTTGGGATCTTGTATATTTGCTTTGTAACATGCTTTTTTGGAGTAACAAATGTTGCAAAGACTGTATGACTTGAAATAATTACAGATGAAACATGGTTTTTCAGGAGAAAAAGAAGGAAAAGAAGCATAAAAAGGAGAAGAAGGATAAAGAGAAACGAGAAGGTAAAGACAGAAAAGACAAAAACAGGAGCAAGGATAAGCACAAAGAGAAGAAAGAGCGGAAGGAGAAAGACAGAAAAAAGAAAAGGCACAAGGAAAAATTATCTGATGGTGGAAAAAATAAAGAAAGTACTCATGATGAGAATGAAGAGAAGTTTACTGATTCTAGCAGGAAATTCGAAGAGGTTAAAAATTCTAAACTTGCAGAGGAGCTTGCTGGAAGGTGTCAAGATAATGGCACAACTGGCAGAATTCATAAGTATTTGGATAGTTCGAATATTAAAGCTGAGGGTTTGGGGGCATGGGCTTCACTGGAAAAAGAAATATCTCACGGGAATGAAGTGGTTGCTAATCACATTAGTAAAGATCAGAACAGAAGCAATGGACCTAGTGTGGATGCCGAGAAAAAGTTACAAGGAGGCGAGAAGGCCAGAGAGCGGCTTCCATTGGTTGTTAACCTTGTTATTAGAGATAATACTAAATATGATGAAGGTGCTCGAACAATGCATGAGTTGGTCAAGGGAATTGAACAAAAGCATGAGGTGTCAGAGAAGAACAGGATGGGTACAGGCAAAATTCAAGAAAACCAAACAAGAAACAATGTTTTGGATCAACACGTGGAGAAGGCGGCAGGGATGCCTAAGCAGAAAGATGATAATAACAAGCAAAAAAGAGCTAACCTTATTGTTCAAGTTGAAAGAACATCAACTGATGCAGGGATGGATATTGGAGGCCGTGAAAATTCAGAAGATAAGGATGTTGATGGTGGACAATCGAACCACCACAGACATAAAGATCGGACAGAGAAGAAGCACAGAAAGAAGGATAAAGACAAACATAAAAAAGGGAAAGAAGGAAAATGGGACAGACACGAGAATAAACACAAGGATAATAAGACAAAAGATGGTCAAGAAAATGGTTTAGTGAATACACAAATTTTGACAACTCACAAAGAGAATGAAAAGTATGTTGATATTGATGAAAATTTTAGAAAGAGAAAAGATCAGGAAATGAATGGGTTTCTGCACGGTGAGTGACAACCCTTGAACACCTCTTTTTTCTTAATTATTTGCTCTGTTGATTGAAACTCATGTTTTCCCTCATTTCTCATATGATAGCAGAAAATGAACTGCGGCCTCTTAAGCTTCCAAAATCAATGCCTTCTTCCTTACCTTTGCATGTTGAGAATGGAAGGACAGTGCCATTGAGTGGTTTTGCAATCAGTAAGCCTGGAGGCATGAACTATAAGATTGATGGAAATCAAGCATCCAACCATGTCAATCACAAGATAAATGGCACACCTTCAGTTGGCGCAAGGTCTTCTGTTGCTGCCAATTCCAGTCAGAAGCATGAGGTTACTTTAGAACCACCTCATCCTGACACCAAGTATCTTAACATAATATACAGTGTCCCGAAAGTTGAAGAACAGCCCGAAGTTGACAACCAAGACTGGCTATTTAACAGGGATGTCTGCAGGCCCGAGCCAAAGGCAGATGTCAAGATTGATGAGCCAACAGCTCAAGTTTGGTCCAAGGCACTGAGAATCGGGTCACCTGATGTTTTTGCTCTGCCATACGTCATTCCTTACTGATACTGCACATTCTTTAATTATACCCATAAACTTTCAGGTACAACAACAATGACTGGGAGTGCTATTCCACTTTAGCATCCTGTTGAGACATCGGCTTAGGTCCGAGTGCAGCAAGTGTTGTCTTTAGAGAGCTTTGCCGTACTGTTGTGTTTGATATTTATAACAACCCAGTGTCCTTGATCCCGAATCGTAGATGCTATTTAAGACTAGGAATTGTTTGAGTCAGGATGCAGTGTTCTAGCAGGCACATCTGGTAGTCTAGTTTGTAATTTAGATCATTAAATGAGGCTTTGTACTGCACAATTTTGATTCGTCTCCTGTAAATTCCTTAACAGTGTAAAATAGAGGGGCAAAAAAATTTAGAAAAGGCCATTAATTCATTAAGAATGTTTTATACATTCCACTTTTTATGAACTTTTTTATTAGAATTATGTGTGTATATATATTTATGTAGAGAGAGAGAGAGAGAGAGAGAGACGTCCAATGTTACCCATGATATTTAATTAATACAGTGGATATTGCGTGGTCTGTATGTCCACCAAATTGTTCTTTATATCAATGTCCTTATTATCAAAGAAACAGTAACATTGTGGATTTTAGAAAATATCGATGCTCTTAGGGGTGAAAGGGTACGGGTTGAGTGGATTTCATCCAGTGAAGATTTGAATCTTTACGCAACATCACAGGAGAGTCGTAAGATTAAAAATTATAAAATTGAATCAAAGATCCAAATATCTTACTTATTAATTAAAAAATATAAAAATATTTTTTTAAAAGTATAAATATTATTTTAATAGATTTGTAAGACTTAAATTTTAAATTACATCAATTTAAAATTGAAGAAAAAAATATTAAACTTTGTCTAAATTAATTATTATCATATATATATTTATAATATTTAAATATTATATTAATCGTATGAGATTGTAAGATCGTATGATCAAAATTAAGATTGTATTAAGATCTTATATAAAATTTTAAAAATAAGATTAAGATATGTTAAGAATAGTAAGATCGTAAAATTATAAGATTTGACTATTTAGATTAGGCATCTTGATAGTCTTGATTTCACCTATATATATATATATATATATATATATATTGTAGATTTGTACTACTACCATTTATAACTCATATAAATTTTCTATATATAATGGGATAACTACAATGTTTATTGAGTAAAATCATATATATGATAAGTATTTAAAATATAATATATATTACATAATTTTCATTTTATAGGTTTTTATCAGCTTCCTTAGATAGTTTTTTAAAATTTAAAAATCACCTAGTTGAATTTTCTTGTCGATTTGGTTTTTGAGGTTTCCGATTTTTTGACTTTTTGCTTACACTTAGATGTCCTTCAATCAAAGCCCTTTAGGTAAATTTTTGTACTTTTGGTTGTTCTTTCCTTGTTGAATCATGTACGAGTTTCCAGTTTATAAAAGAGTTGGATTATCTAGAGAAAATAGATTTCTAGCTTTGGGATTGAACTCACGGTAAGGAAAAAATGTAACATTCACAAAAAAGATAAAAAAAGAATTGCTAACATCGAATATCAGACGTCTGATCCAAAAATGGATGCACGATATCACGACAATCGATGAAGCTCTTCGAACATGGGAAGTGCAATGGATAGAAAACGTCATTTTTTATCTATCAGATTCTTCTCCTTTGCACCATCATAACTTTTGGAGATTTGTAACTTCCACTAACCATAATCCATGACATTCAAATGAATGAAACACCCAGAATGTGAATGCCATAAATTCCATCTACTCCCACTCTCTCTCTCCATCTTCTCATTTTTCTTGTTTCTCCACTTTTGGTTTCCATTGGCTCAACCAGAGTCTTGGAGAGATTGAGTCGACCAAGTGCAAGAAGAACATAAGGAATCAACAAAAAGATGTAATTCAGGATCTGAGTCATGGGTTTTTTCTAGAATGATTTGCATGCTCCAAGGACTAATTTAAGAGTAGATTTTTATGTTAGATAGGGTAGAAACCATGTCTTAGATTTTTCTAGCTTATCTGAATATGTATAATCTTTAAATGATTGATTTGAAGTTTTTTCAGGTGATTGATATGCCATGATTTAATGATGGTATAGATCTATGATGTGATGTTTATTGGATTAGTTTTTGACTTATGTTTATTGGATTAGTTTTGACTTATGTTTAACCTATAATTAGTTATGAAATCTTGGATGAGATATGATTAGTATGATTTAAAAATATTTTTGATAAGGTTGTTATGATTCATCATGAATGAGACTTTCATTTGAACAAGAGATGTGCTAAATTGATCATGAACATGTGAGAATCATCATCTGAAACATGCTAGTTGTTATGCATAAGTTGTACATATTTATATTCATGTTTTGTGTGAAAAACCGATTGAAAACGTAAGAATTTCGCAACGACCTATGGCTCTGCCAATTGAAATGGGCGACCGATCTTCTTTCAAACATTCGAATCACCTCGACAAGAGTATAGTGACTATCAGATCGGACGTTTGAAACTAGTTCGGATGATCGAATTAGAAATGTCGAGACTTGAACCCGATAACTACAACCACATCGGGCGACCGATCTAGATTGTAGATATTAGAAAAGATGATTCGACAATTGATCAGAGACCCACTTCAGCCGATCAAGGATTACAAACTAGTTCCACCGGATGATCGGTCAAGTTTCGAACGTCAAAAAGTCTCGACCGAATGATCGTCGACCTAATTCGTGTGATGTCGGACAATAGAACACTTTTGGACGTCTGATTCTTACATGAACTTCAAACGGTCGAAAGATGAACCCAAGCGGACGGTCGACACTCTTATGGATGATCCATAAATATCCATGGAACGAGCATCCGATTTCCTTTGGATGACCGATTGATTTTTGGACGTCCGATTTATGGACATAATGAATATGACTCTAATTAACAACCATCATCTGATTGATTTCTGTTTATTTGATTCTCCTTTTCCCTTATGACATTTCATGATGATCTAGAATTACTTTGCTCCCTACAACTTTGATTGATCTGTGTAACAAAAAAAATCATAATTAAAAAAGAAAAAAAAAGATGAGGGATTATGATTGTCTATGTAGATGGAAAGCTGTTGACAGCCTTATGCGAGGCACTTCCTTTAAAGAGTTATTGTGTCTTGTGAGACATTTTTTCCTACTATTACAAATGTTATCGCCTTAGTGCAAGGTCATTTCTACGATTGTTACCGTATTATGCGAAGTCATCCTCCTCTTATGGGAAACCTGCTACGGTACTGATCCTCCATTGACCCACTACGATCTAGGTAGCTATACAAGTGTGTGTTTGTAAATGGTATTCTCTAAAAATGGAGAACTCTTTCAACTCATGCAAAAAATGAAATGAATGAAAGAACTACGTCCTTAAGAACATGAATATGAAATGAAATAAAATGGAACAATGATGCCTTTCAAAAGGAAAGATCGTATGAAATAGGATGAACAAGAAATGAACCTCATGTACTGCTTTTCCCTATGACAATCTCCATGATCTTTATGAAAATCATCTTATGTTAGTTTCATACATACTCTATGAATATTATTTATGATATATTTGAATTCACACTTAGCTTTATGCTAACGATTGAGCTCGCTTCTTTGTGTTGATCCCCACAGGTACTTGATGTTACTACATGATATAGTTGATGTTTGTACGATGACTACAGTTTAGATGATATATGCGCATAGTTATTTTATGTTTATGTTTTAGTTCTCTTTTGTTATTGGCATAACCCTATCATGCCAAGACTTGTTATAGATATACTCATGATATTAGACTTCCGCTATTATATACTCATATTTATTTTTATCAGTTTTTCTTTCTTATTTTTTGTAATAGTTCATTTTTATAAATTTTTCTCTGATGTATCACCCATATTGACTATTTGGGAAAAAAATAGAACACCGAGAGGAGATTCAGCTACGTGATAAGATCAAACTTGAAGACGTTACAACAAAAAGACCAATCACAATTGATCATTGCTTTTATTTTTTTTAAAAAAAAATGTAGTCCTGATGTTCAGAATGGAATGAGTTTAAAAGTTGTATTTTATTTTTCTCGAGCACTTTAATTCTTGAGAACTGTTATTATAACTCAATGGGACAGTGGAAGACACGAAAAACAACAATAACACATTTATTCATGATTTTATTTTTGCAACTATTGTGACAGAACCAGAGAGAGAGATATCACTACATCCAACGAGTTAATTAGGATAAACAAACAAGATAATGATAAACCACCCATTTAAGCCGCACGTACAATTAATTAATTAATTAACTTTAAGAAGCGGCCAACTCTTTCAACTTTTCCACCAACTCCAATGTGAACTGTTCTTGCACCTTCCCGTCCAGCAGGAACTCTCTCACCTTCCCGTGCCTCACCCCCGTGGCCGCCGCCTCCGCCGGCGCCATCACTTTCCTCACTGCCGCGCACACCGCCTCCTTGTTGAAGCCCCCGTCCTCCTCCCTCCTCCCCTCCACCTCCGCCCCCACGCCGAGGTCCCGCCCGAACAGGGCCGCATTCAGGTACTGGTCGCCCTTCTGCGGCAGAAACACCAGCCGGCAACCTGCCGCCACTCCCTCCACCACCGAGCTCAGCCCAGCGTGGCAGACGAAGCACCCGACGCTCCGGTGCCTCAGTATGTGCTGCTGCTGCACCCACCCGCTGTGCACCAGGCCTCGCCCTCGCACCCTCTCCTGGAACCCTTCCGGCACCTGCCCCTTGCTGCGCCGGCGAGTTTAGAACCGCCAGGAATGGCATCTCGGTCATCTCGAGCCCCAGGAGCAGCTCTCTCGCCCCCTCGTCCGACAGGAACGTCTCGCTCCCGAACGAGCTGAACACGACCGAGCCCTCCGCAAAACTGTCCAGCCAGTTCGCCCATCTCATCTCCAGTTCGCCTGCTGGCGGCTCCGGAACGACCGGGCCGATGAGCAACATGGGCTTCTACTGCGACTGGACGTAGTCCACGTACTGACCTTCGAACTCCATGCACGTCTTGGCGACGATGGCCGTGCAGCGATCCATGCACTCGGCGACTCGCTCGTACACTGAAGGCCCGTCGAAACTCTTCAAGATGTACGAGAAATCCACGGCCTGGTACTCGGGCACCGACTTTATCGAGGACGCCGACGGGAAGTCCGCCATTTATTTCGATTCACTATCGAGTTCGATTAATTTGATCTCGACTCGAACATGTTTGACTAAATTATTTTTACATTAATAAAGATTTAAACTTGAGGACTCTAACATACTGCATTAAAAAAATCAAATCAAATCAAATCTTTGTATTAATGCACCATTACACCCAATTAGCCCTTTTTCCTTGGTGAAATCCGAGATTTCAATCCACAAATTTATGACCAAAAAACTATTTATCCTCTCTCACTTTTCCTAATTTTCTTTCTCATTCCTCTCTCTTCTACTGTCTTGTTCATGCTCGGCCAGAGGACATAGGAAGAACTCTGGCAGGTTCTTCGGTTGTACGTAACGTAGGACGAGGAGGAGGACAAGAGTATTTGCTCTGATGAAACGACAAACCGACGACGGACAAAAAGGTGTGTTTCCGGGATCTAATTTATAGATTAATTTCAGAAAGTTTTAATCATGTTTAACGAATCCATGGATATATGAAAGACCAATTATCTGGATGATGCCAGTTTTAAAGATTGAATCGCTGTGCATTCAGATGTTGATTTCTATGATTAGATCTCCGTTAAATTCTAAACCTCGTCAATCTACACATGTTATAGATTTATATGATTAAAGATTTCTTTCTGTCCTGCTATGTCTTCTCTCCTTGCGCTCTACTTTTGATCCCAGAGTGCATTACATATCTCACGTGCCTCATTTCTTACCTAATGGTATTTACTAATCGTAGGCAAAAATAATAGTACTATTGATGTTCATCTGATTTATTATTGGATTCCATAAATTCATGCACGTCGAGAGTCCATTAGCTCATACAGTTGGCGCTCTACTCTAATCACGGGCGACACAAATTTCCATTTCTTTTTATCACTTTAGATGTCATCCTGTAATCTTGTACGTAGGAGTATCATTCGGATACTTGTTGCATATGACAACATCCTGTATCGTTGGGTACATGGGCATTATTATGATGTTATTATAAACATTGCAGTACATACAATGAAGTGACATTTAGTGGGTAATACATTAGTAGCTAATGCAGTTTTGTATTGAATGCAAAAGTGGTGTACTTTCTTGTGTGAAAATGCATCAGACGTATGTTGGTGACAGCTATAGTATCTTTGTATAATTTTGTGGTAACGGTTTCCCCTTCAATATATATATATATATATATATTTATTTATTTTATCATATGTTGCCCTCGTGAATGCTCTACCCACATTTTTCACCAACTACCACATTATTGTTATCAAATACATCCAGCATTACATACTCCATGATCTTGAAAATGCGCCAGCCACATTTTCACAGTGTAGCATATGTATATGAGTACGGATGTTGTAGTAGTTAGAGTTAAATATTATTATTTTGTTATATGTGTGGTTTGAACCGTGCTAATTATCATATTAATTTTTATGAGGTTAATCTTTTCTTTTGCACCTCTGATTGATCCTTTCCCATAATGACATTATTGAGTTAGAACCTTGGATAAAGGATCTTATGAACATGACCATGAATTATCATGATCCGACTGATCTTCGTCCACGTGATCATATCTTTTTCTCAAGAATAATCTATATAATATGGAGCTACCTTGCTCCATACGATCTTGATTGATCCAAATGATCAAAAGACAGGTCCATGATTTATAAGAAGGAGGGTTATCAATTACCTATCTAGATGGAAGTTTCTCCCATACAAATGTTTCGGCTTTAAGCGAGGTCATCTCGCCTGACGAGGCACTCGCCGCGGTATTGATCCCCCACTGACATACCATGGTTTAGATAGCTACACACTTGTATGCCTATAATGATATTTCCTAAAGAAGAAGAGCTCTTTCAATTTATGAACATGACGAAGGAACATGAATGGACAAAAGAGGAACAAAAGGACTTTGTCCTTATGATCAAGAATTATGAATATGAAAAAGAAGGAAAATGAAAAATGATTAGTTTTATCGACTCCTATACTATGATTCACTCTTATATCTGATATCAATATTTACCTCATGTTTATTCTGATAGAACTAATTTATGATTTATACGAACTCACATTTAGCTTTATGCTAACGGTTGAGCTTGCTCTTTTGTGTGATCTCCACAGGTACTTGATATGGATGCGTTCCGAGTTGATGTGTGTGCAACGACTACAGCTTGGTGGCGTGTGCACATGGTTATCGTAGGGTCTAGACGGAGTCTTTATCTTTCATCATATGGAGTTGTATTTTCATTTCGATGGAACCTATAGAGTTGCATTATGGCATGGACCTTTATATGCCCCACGTGAGATATTGATGTACCTTTTATTTATTTAACTTCCGCATTTCTTTATATTATTGTGTAATAT
Source organism: Pontederia crassipes (assembly GCA_030549335.1). NCBI lineage: Eukaryota > Viridiplantae > Streptophyta > Magnoliopsida > Commelinales > Pontederiaceae > Pontederia > Pontederia crassipes. Next base: position 69,323,696 of record CM060189.1, on the reverse strand, counting down.
TTTATTATTTAAGTCTTCCACTTACGTGTCACTCTTATTGACCATTTGAGTCAATAAAAGAGTCAAAGAAAGATCAAAGAAAGTAACGACCGAAAGGAGATCTCGCCACGTGGCGGGGTCGAATTTCGGGACGTTACATTTATAGTATCAGAGCCTAACGACAGGACTCTCTTGACGTCCTAGATATAGAGCATAAGTTAATTATGGTCCATGTGCACCCACTAGAGCTACCGCCACACTCAACCGTCGCAAAGTAAGGTAAGAAGTATTTTGATTTTTAAAGTTATGAATTATTTATTGAAATGAATTGTTATGTTTTATAGATGGCTCCCACGATACGCTCAGCAGCCAGACGCGACAGAGGTCATTGGCGTGGACGCAGAGGTGGTCGCATTGCGGCTACCCTAGAGATCGTCACTGATGGACTTGACTCTACTCCTAAGAGTCAAGTAGGGGAGGATTTATAGCAGGAGCTCCCTCCAGTACACCACCTCCTCCTCCAGTTGCACTAGCACCACCGATGGCTCCTTCCAGGGAGGGAGGATATGATTCAGGAGTTCCTGAATCTACATCAGCCTTACTTCAGGGGGGCAATGAATTATGAAGAGGCAATCCTGTGGCTTACTCGGATGGAGAATTTGTTCGACACTGGCATATGTGGTGAAGACAACAAGGTTCGTTATGCCGTCCACATGCTCATCGGCCGGGCCAACGACTGGTGGGAGACGACACGTGCGATCAGTTTTTTGGATCATAGGGCTATCCCCTGGACTAGTTTCAAGGAACTATTTGAAGCCCAGTATGCCCCTTCCTTTAGAATGAAAGAGAAGTCCAAAGAATTCAAAGAGTTGCACCAAGGCAACTTGACAGTGGCTGAGTACCATGCTCGCTTTATCCAGTTGGAGCGCTATATTAAGAATAAGATGGACGAGACAGATCGTGTCGAATAGTTCATTGACGGTCTCCACCACACCATTCATGAGAGAGCCATCTATGGAGCTGAGATCGACTTGCATGGTGCTGTTCGCATGTCGTACAGAATCGAACGGCAGATCCAAATGCAGAGAGGAGAACTGAAGAAAGAGCTGGCGCGAGCAGTAGAGCTGGCTAAGCCAAGATGGGAAGATCGCCGCCTAGCTGGCAGAGATGCACGCCGCGATCACCGCCATCAGCCCTACCAATAGTCCGAGCGCGAGGCTCCCCGCCAGCCCGCACCTCGCCAACCCCAGGTGATGTAGAAGTAAAGTGATTTAGGAATATGCATAGAATGATACTGACTAATGATGAATGTGTACCTCAGCCACAACCACAACGATATGCACCTGCTCCACAACCTCCGAGACAACCACTGGCACCCCAATAACAGGGTGTGCCAAACTGCATCTACTGCAATAGGCCCCATAGAGGGGAGTGTCGCATGAAGAACGACACTTGCATCGGATGCGGCAAGGCCGGACATTTCGTCAGAGATTGCCCGATGAAGAACCAGAGGGGTGCAGGAGGGGTACCAGGATGTCTCTACAATGTCCAAGCAGATGCGGCCCCACAGGATAACGATGTTATCCGAGGTACTCTTCTCATAGAAGGTCTTCCTATGGTTGTACTATTTGATTTGGGTGCATCGCACTCTTTTATTTCTGAGGCATCTGTTTCCACCCTTAGTGTACCTATAAAACGGATGGAATACAGTATGAATGTAAAGACACCAATGGGGACCCTCAACACGTTGAAATACCTTCCCGAGGTACTAGTTGTTGTGGATGGAAAATTTTTTTCTGCCGTTTTGATTGTAATCCCCATGGTGGACTACGATGTCATTTTAGGTATGGATTGACTGTCATATCATGATGCATCGATTGTATGTAAACAAAAGAAGGTTATCATTGGTAACCACGACAATAAGAAGACGATGATCAGAGGTACGTCGAAGCCGGACAGCGAAATCATATTATCTGTCATGAAGGCCCACAAGCTGCTACAGAAGGGATGCCGAGGGTACTTGGCGAGCATGACGATAGCCGACGTAGAAACACTAACTCTGCACCAGAGTGACATAGTATGAGACTTTCCAGATGTCTTTCCAAAGGACATCTCTGAACTACCGCCGAGGAAAGAGATCGACTTCAGGATCGACTTGACATTAGGGACGACACCGATCTCCAAGGCCTCCTATCGCATGGCCCTGACGAAGATGTTAGAGCTGAAGAAACAGATTCATGAGTTACTCGACAAAGAGTTCATCCGACCTAGTGTCTCTCCTTGGGGTGCTTCGGTTCTATTTGTCAAGAAGAAGGACGGATCACTACGACTCTGCATCGACTACCGAATGTTGAACAAGGTCACGATCAAGAACAAATACCTGTTGCCCAGGATCGATGACTTATTTGACCAACTATCCAAGGCCTCATTGTTTTCGAAGATCGACTTGAGATGCGGCTACCACCAGTTGAGAGTCACAGAAGAAGATGTGTCGAAGACTGCGTTCAGATCGAGCTATGGCCACTATGAATACATGGTTATGCCTTTCGGACTAACGAATGCCCCAACATCGTTCATGGATCTGATGAACATGATATTCAAGCAGCATTTGGATCAATTTGTGATTGTCTTCATGGATGACATCCTGATCTACTCCTCCAGCCCAGAGCAGCACCGGGAGCACCTACGAATCATCTTGGAGACTTTGTGCCAGCATCGACTTTTCGCAAAGTTCTCTAAGTGTGAGTTCTGGATGAAGCAAATGATATTCTTGAGACACATTGTATCTAGACAAGGCATAGCAGTAGACCCAGCGAAGGTCGAGGCAGTGACCCACTAGGTCAGACCGAAGAATGCGATGGAGATCCGCAGCTTCCTCGGTCTAACGGGCTACTACAGGCGTTTCATCCGAGATTTCTCGAAGATTGCAACTCCACTCACTCATTTGATGAAGAAAAATGAGAAGTTCATCTGGACAGATAAGTGCAATAGTAGTTTTCAAGAGCTGAAGAATAGATTGATCTTCGCTCCGATCCTCACTCTACCATCAGGGAGCGGAGGGTACACGATTTACAGTGATGCTTGTGGCATTGGATTGTGATGTGTCCTCATGCAGCACGGAAAGATAATGGCCTATGCCTCATGACAATTGAAGAAACACGAGGTGAATTATTCGACACACGATCTGGAGCTTGCAGCGATCGTGTTCGCTTTGAAGATCTAGAGGAACTACTTGTATGGTGAAGAGTTTCAAGTGTCCACCGACCACAAGAGCCTAAAATATGTCTTCACCTAGAAGGACCTAAACATGCGACAGAGACGATGGATGAAGTTCCTCAAAGACTACGAGTTCGCGATCAACTATCACCTTGGCAAGGCGAACTCGGTGGCCGATGCTCTCAGTAAAAAATTGCTGGCTTTCCTCCAGCTACGCATGTATGAGATGATTGAGGAAGTTAACCAGTGGAATCCTCAAACTGCAGGACACATGGCAATATTGATGATGCACCAATTACAACCAAGCATGATCAGCAGAATCATCACAGCACAAATGGCCGACACCGAGTATACGAAGATGTTCAAGAGGTGTCAGAATGAATCTGAAGACTTCAAGGTTGACAATGATGGAGGGATTAGGTATCGGAACCGCCTCTGGGTTCCGAATGATGCTATGGTCAGACGAGAGGTGCTCGATGAAGGCCATAAGTCAGAGTGTGCGATACATTCGGATAGCACAAAGATGTATAGGGATGTCAGACGCAGCTTCTAGTGACACGACATGAAGAGGGAGATAACGGACTACGTCTCCAAGTGCCTTGTATGTCAGCAGGTAAAGGCCGAGCACCAACGATCGTTATGGTCTGATGAAGCCACTAGGGGTACCAGAATGGAAGTGGGAGAACATGACGATGGATTTTGTCTCAGGTCTGCCTAGGACATAGAAGGGCCATGACGCCATTTGGGTCGTGGTCAATAGGTTGACGAAGGCAGCCCACTTCATTCCGATCAAGTGGAAGCAGTCAGTTGAGATCCTACTTGAGGTATATGTACGAGAGATCATCCGACTTCATGGGATTCCAGTTTCGATCGTGTCGGACCGTGATCCCCGATTCACATCGAGATTTTGGAAGAGTATGCAGAAGGCCTTTGGTATTAGACTGAGTTACAGAACAGCCTTCCACCCACAGACGGACGGACAGTCGGAGAGGATAATCTGGACATTAGAGGACATGCTCCGAACGTGTGCTTTGGATTGGCATGGCAGTTGGGATGAGCATTTACAGCTGATCGAGTTCTCGTACAATAATAGCTTCCACTCCAGCATTGGCATGGCTCCTTTTGAGGCTATGTACGGGAGACCTTGCCGATCGCCTGCACACTGGGGTGAGGTCGGAGAGAGGATAGCTATGAGCGAGGAGTTGACAGTCAGAGCCCAAGAGTATACTGATACCGTGGAAGTAATTCGGAAGAGAATGAAGGCTGCACAGTCCAGACAGAAAAGCTATGCCGACAAGAAGAGACGAGAGCAAATATTCAGAGTTGAAGACCAAGTACTACTGAAGGTGTCTCCGATGAAGGGTGTTATGAGGTTCAGCAAACGAGGGAAGCTCAGTCCTCGGTTTGTTGGTCCCTTCGAGGTTCTAGAGTTAGTCGCGATGAAGCTTGCAAGTTGGCCTTACTTCCTTCCTACGGAAGAGTTCACAATATCTTTCACGTTTTGATGCTCCGAAAATACAAGCACGATGACGCGAACATTGCGAGAATAGAAGCGCCAAATCTAAAGGAAGACCTGACCTACGCAGAGTCGCATGGAAGTACAAAGAGGTACCGCTAGTCAAGGTCGCATGGAAGTACCACCAAGGAAAGGAAGCGACGTGGGAACTCGAGTTCGAGATGCACAAAGAGTTTCCGCACTTATTCGGTGAGTTCTATTCCTTACAGAATTCGGGGACGAATACTTTTTCTATGGGTATTATATCGTAATGTACCGCATTAAAAAAATCAAATCAAATCAAATCCTTGTATTGATACAGTATTACACCCAATTAACACCTCAGATTTGTAAACCCTTTTTCCTCCATGAAATCCGATATTTCAATCCACAATTTATGACCAAAAAAACATTTATACCCTCTCACTTTTCCTAATTTTCTTTCTCATTCCTCTCTCTGCTACTTTCATGTTCATGCTCGGCCAGAGGACATAGGAAGAACTCTGGCAGGTTCTTCGGTTGTACGTAACGTAGGACGAGGAGGAGGACAAGAGTATTTGCTCCGATGAAACGACAAACCGACGATGGACAAGAAGGTGTGTTTCCGGGATCTAATTTATATATTAATTTCAGAAAGTTTTAATCATGTTTAATGAATCCATGGATATATGAAAGACCAATTATCTGGATGATGCCAGTTTTAAAGATTGAACCGCTGTGCATTCAGATGTTGATTTCTATGATTAGATCTCCGTTAAATTCTAAACCTCGTCAATCTACACATGTTATAGATTTATATGATTAAAGATTTCTTTCTGTCCTTCTATGTCTTCTCTCCTTGCGCTCTACTTTTGATCCCAGAGTGCATTACATATCTCACGTGCCTCATTTCTTACCTAATGGTATTTACTAATCGTAGGAAAAAATAATAGTACTATTGATGTTCATCTGATTTATTATTGGATTCCATAAATTTATGCATGTCGAGAGTCCATTAGCTCATACAGTTGGCGCTCTACTCTAATCGCTTTGGTGCTCTACTCTAATCACGGGCGACACAAATTTCCATTTTTTTATCACTTTAGATGTCATCCTGTAATCTTGTACGTATGAGTATCATTCAGATACTTGTTGCATATGACAACATCCTATATCGTTGGGTACATGGGCATTATTATGATGTTATTATAAACATTGCAGTACATACAATGAAGTGACATTTAGTGGGTAATACATTAGTAGCTAATGCAGTTTTGTATTGAATGCAAAAGTGGTGTACTTTCTTGTGTGAAAATGCATCAGACGTATGTTGGTGACAGCTATAGTATCTTTGTATAATTTTGTGGTAACGGTTTCCCCTTCAATATATATATATATATATATATATTTTATCATATGTTGCCCTCGTGAATGCTCTACCCACATTTTTTACCTACTACCACATTATTGTTATCAAATACATCCAGCATTACATACTCCATGCTCTTGAAAATGCGCCAGCCACATTTTCACAGTGTAGCATATGTATATGAGTACGGATGTTGTAGTAGTTAGAGTTAAATATTATTATTTTGTTATATGTGTGGTTTGAACCGTGCTAATTATCATATTAATTTTTATGAGGTTAATCTTTTCTTTTGCACCTCTGATTGATCCTTTCCCATAATGACATTATTGAGTCAGAACCTTGGATAAAGGATCTTATGAACATGACCATGAATTATCATGATCCGACTGATCTTCGTCCACGTGATCATATCTTTTTCTCAAGAATAATCTATATAGTATGGAGCTACCCTGATCAAAAGACAAGTCCATGATTTATAAGAACGAGGGTTATCAATTACCTATATAGATGGGAGTTTTTCCCCTATAGATATTTCCGCTTTAAGCGAGATCATCTCGCCCGATGGGGCACTCACCGTGGCACTGATCTCCTACTGACATACCATGGTCTAGATAGCTGCACACTTGTGTGCCTGTAATGATATTCCCTAAAAGAAGAAGAGCTCTTCCAATTTATGAACATGACGAAGAAACATGAATGGCCAAAAGAGGAACGAAAAGACTTTGTTGAGGTTGGAATGGATAGTGTAACGTCTCGAAATTTGACCCTGCCACGTGATGAGATCTCCTTTCGGTCGTTACTTTCTTTGATCTTTCTTAGACTTAAATAATAAAAGATTACATAGTAATATGAAGAAATGCGGAAGCTAAATAAATAAAAGGTACATCAGTGTCTCACGTGGGGCATATAAAGGTCCATGCCATAATACAACTCTATAGGTTCCATCGAAATGAAAATACAACTCCATATGCTGAAAGATAAAGACTCAGTCTAGACCCTACGATAACCATGTGCACACGTCACCAAGCTGTAGTTGTCGCACACACATCAACTCGACACGCATCCATATCAAGTACCTGCGGAGATCACACAGGAGAGCAAGCTCAACCGTTAGCATAAAGCTAAGTGTGAGTTCGTATAAATCATAAATTAGTTCTTATTTATAATGTGTAGGGTGGTGGAGTTGGATACCTTGAGCTCTGTTGGCTCCATATCAATGGCGTCGAGTCGACACTATGTTTCCCGTGTGGCCGCTTGCAAGCTTAAGCTCTGCGAGTCGGCGTTATGTCTGTGATCTGATCACTTAAGTAGTTATTTATTATTTTTAGGCTCATGCATGTCTTACTTTGAGGTACTCGAGTCTCGAGGGATTTTTGTGACCATTTAAATTCTAAAAAAAATCAGCACACTAATTTAAAAAATCCTGATCCATTATTATCAAATCTAATGGTGCTTAACACAGGTAGCGAGATATTACATACTCAAGTATATAACATTACATTAAATCCTAATTTTAATATGGGTTTCCACTACAAGAAAGATGTCGAATAGTGATGCAAATTAGCGTCTCCATACCACGTGACGCTAAATAGACGCTAATAACGTCACAATAATGTCGTCGTTGGGTCGACAAATATAGATGTTAATGACCTTTCAATAGCGTCAAAATATGTTGACGCTAAATGAGGCACCATCGTGACGCTATTTTAACGTTATTATCATGCGCGAAAACTAAAAAACGCGCGGTAGATGATAGCGTTGTATTGGCGTTGCAAGCTTGCGACGCTAAGTTAGCATCACCATAACAGCGACGCTAAGTAGACACTAAAACAAGAGGCGATATTAGCGCCGACATCTTGTGTTGTATTGCCGTCGACAAATGCGATGCTATATTAGCGTTGGAGGATTCCGACGCTAGTTTGAATTCTTTTGGCAATATATGTTATATATTGCATATTATACTATAGAATACTATACTATACTATATTACACTCTACTATGCAATACAATACAATACTATACTATACTATATTATAATATACTATACTATATTATATTATACTATACTATACTATACTATACTATACTATACTATACTATACTATACTATACTATACTATACTATACTATATAATACCATGTTATATATACTATACTATATAATACTATGTTATATATACTATACTATACTATACTATATTATACTATACTATATTATACTATACTATACTATACTATACTATACTATACTATACTACACTATACTATACTATATTATACTATACTATACTATACTATAATATACTACAATATGGTATACTATACTATACTATACTATACTATACAATACTATACCATATTGTACACCATACTATACTATATTATACACCATACTATACTATATTATATTATTCTATTATGTAATATACAAAAATTAATATACTATGTCATGCATACATTATACTCCTATTCCCAAATTTCAAAATTGGGGAATAGTGCTTCTTCATTTTTCATGAGATTCAAATGGTGATTGCCGGAGATTCGACCGTCGGATCATGGAAAAATTTATACCTCCTGTAGACCATAGCAATATAGATTTTTCAATTTTTTCTGGCAATTTTAGGAGGCCGGATGATATAGTTAAAAACCTAGGAAAAAAGGCTTTCGACCATCGCCGATGTGAGACTGATGGGAATCGATCAAAACGAAAATTATGAACTCATAGAGATCGACATGAGCTGTCCATCCACACAAGAATCGTGGTGATCGGAGGTCGGAAGAAATTCAATAAAATGAGCAAAGTTTCGAAATAGAAATGGTCGATTCTTCGCGGTTCTCGCTCAGATTTTTTACACAAAAAATAGGCATTTCAAAGGGCTCGAGAATGTGAGGTGGTGCAAACTTTTCACGTTTCACGTGTTTTTCGTTTCCTCGATTCATAAAATACCTATTTTTCATAATTATAAAAATTTATCAAAACTTCTGCCCCACCTAAGAAATCTAGAAATGTGCATTTTAAAAAATCAAACCTTTCGGGAGTGCTCAAAATGGTCTCATTTAGTTGACATAGAGTTTTCAAATTTTTCTAAGAAATGCTGATTTTCTTAGAATTTTTTTGTATTCAAATTTAAAAAGAGTATTGAAAATGGTCTATTTTTTTGTGCGCTTAAAAAATATTAGAAATTACTTTTGTTGAAAATCGGACATATCAGAACTTCTTAGAATGGTCTCATTTGATCAACATGTGATTTTCAAATTTTTTGAACGACGTTGATAAATATATACATATACATACATATATGCGTATACATATATATACACATATACATATGCACATACACATTTACACATACACACAGATATATATATATATATATATATTACATAACTAGTTAATAACTTTATAGTTAATTAATATACTTTAGCGCCACCTTTGTGACGCATTAGCGCCGCATTGCTATAGCGACACAATGGCTTCACAATCGCGTCGCCAGTTCCGTCGCTACTCCGTTTTAGTGTCAGAATAGCGTCGCCATTTCGTGACGCTACTTTAGCATCTTGCATTGTCAATGCCAATGCGACACTATATTCTAGTTTAGCGTCGCAATTGTTGACTCGCTAATTTGTAACCCTATTTAACATATTTTAGAATTAATTACCTATCAAAAGTGAATAAATGTGGCGCCACATTAGCGACTCAATAGCGTCACCAAATTTGCGATGCTAAGTGGTGATCCGTGTGCCCGTCGAAGAATGAATCCAAATCATCCTTTTGTGTAATCTGACGGTTCGTAGTGCTTTATACTGTGCGAATGTCGACATTTCCCCCTTTTAACCACCCCCTCCTCCTACTATTGCCTCCTCTCCTCCTCCTCCACTCCTTGACGTTGCCGCCACCGCCTCATCCTCCCCTCTCGCCGCCGCCGCCGCAGCCTCCTCCTACTGTTGCTGCTTCGACGCTGCCACCGCCTCGTCCTCCTCCTCCTCTTGTTGCTGCTCCGATGACGCCGACGCCGACGCTGCCTCCTCCTCCTCTTGTTGCTGCTCTGATGACGCCGCTGCCTCCTCCTCCTCCTATTGCTGCTCTGTCGCCGCCTCCTCCTCCTCCTGTTGTTGCTCCGATGATGTCATCGCCGTCGCCTTCTCCTCCTCCTGTTGTTGCTCCGACGCCGCTGCCACCTCCTCCTCCTAGTGTTGCTGCTCCGCCGCCGCCGCCACCTCCTCTTCACTACCTTCTTCTTCCACGCCATCGTCGTTGTCCAACTCCATCGTCGTGTTGGAGAGGAGGAATGTAAAGTTAAGTTTAAGATGTTAATTGATGTAAAATCATTTGAAATCGATTGAAATGTAAAAAAAATTGAATATGAATTGAATGTAAGATTAAGATGTGAATTGAATGTAAAATCGTTTGAATTGAATGTAAAATCGTTTGAAATGCGCGAGGTTGTCGAGAACATAAATGATGTGAATTTGAATGATGCCTCCAGCGTGAATTTTGTTCTTAGCGTCACAGATTGTTCTTAGCGTCTCTTTAGTGTCGCAATGGCGTCTCAATATCTAGTGCCACGTTAGCGTCGCAGTAGCAACGCGGGAAAACCGAGTTATAGCGTCATATTAGTGTCGACAGATTCAACGCCACTTTAGAGTCAGAGTAGCGACGCATATTAGCACTTCACGTTGTGTGTCATTATAGCGTTGCATTAGCGCCACCATTCGACGGTAATAGCGTCGAAAAACCTGTGGGCGCTAAGTCGACGCTATTAGCATCGGAGAAATGGCGTTGCCAAGCCTACGGCGTGAAGTCGACGCTAATGCGTCGTTATTGTCTTCAACACTGAGTTAGCGACGCATTAAAGTCTATATTGCTACGTCGCTAATTGATGATTTTCTTGTAGTGTTCATTAATTTTTTTATTAAAAATATTTTCTTCACTTAATTAATGGACTGAATTAAATTAAGTTTGTCATCAACTCAAGAAGTAAAGTGTTAAGAATATAAAATTGTAGATATTATAAAAAAATTAAAATATTAGTCAGCATATTAATTTTAACCACTTTGAAATCACAGTTTCTTTTTCTCATTTGGTTTTCCGGTGGGACAACATTTTATTTTTGCCACCACCTCTTCGAATTTTGTCCTATATAGGCGGAAAAATGTTTCATCCTCATAATACTCACATGTGCAAGTTGAAATAATATGTCATTAATTTTCTACAAGCAATATATATTTAATAAATTTTGGATGATGAATGATTACGTGACTATGATTCATTTTTTAATTAAATTTAGGATTAATTTGTTGAATTTAGATTCAAACGACATAGATGCATATTGATTACAAAAAAAAAGTTGGATATTACTTGACATCGATATTAAATATAACAATTAATTTGTGATATTGATTATAGTATTATTAAATTAGAAATATATCATAAGTTCAAATATAACCATCAAGATATTGTGTGTATTCAAAGTTTGAAGTAAGACATGTAGAACAAAAAACAAATTAGTTATCATTTAATCATAATTTCATTGGTTGCATTCTTATATATATATATATATATATATAGGAATAATGGCCATGCAATGCCTAACCGGGGAACGCTTCAATCGCGAGCGTCCGTGTGCGTTCGACGGCGTAGATTGGACACGAATGAGTGCCAAGATCGTAGCTGTCCAAACCGATTTCCACGGAGCAGATTGAAGCGTAGATTGAAGTCTTTCCCCATAGCTCCCCCCCTCCCCCCGTGCCCAAATCTCGTTCTGCCCTAGGTCCCTTGCATTTGCATTTGCACGGCTGCTGATCCTGACCTACGATCACCGGCATGTCCCCCGGATCCAGGCCTCTTGCATTTGCGCCGGCGCCAACATCCCGTCACAGGAGCGGTGAGTTCCCAGCTGCATTTTTTTCTTTCATTCTCTTTTTTACCATTTCATTCTTTCCTCTCGAATCTCACTCTTCTCGCATTCTTTCTCTATGTCCTTTACCCTAGATCTTTCGCCGGCGTGTCCCCTGGATCCATGCCTTTTGCATTTGCGCTGGCGCCAACATCCCGTCGCAGGAGCGGTGAGTTCCCAGCTGCATTTTTTCTTTCATTCTCTTTTTTACCATTTCCTTCTTTCCTCTCGAATCTCACTCTTCTCGCATTCTTTCTCTATGTCCTTTACCCTAGATCTTTCGCCGGCGTGTCCCCTGGATCCATGCCTTTTGCATTTGCGCTGGCGCCAACATCCCGTCGCAGGAGCGGTGAGTTCCCAGCTGCATTTTTTCTTTCATTCTCTTTTTTACCATTTCCTTCTTTCCTCTCGAATCTCACTCTTCTCGCATTCCTTCTCTCTATCCTTTGCCCTAGATCTTTCGCCGGCGTGTCCCCCGGAACTAGGCCTCTTGCATTTGCACCGGCGCCAACATCCCGTCGCAGGAGCGGTGAGTTCCCAGCTGCATTTTTTTCTTTCATTCTCTTTTTTACCATTTCCTTCTTTCCTCTCGAATCTCACTCTTCTCGCATTCTTTCTCTCTGTCCTTTGCCCTAGATCTTGCGCCAGCTATTGGGGGGAGATCTAGACCTGCGATCGTCGGCGTGTCCCAAGCTCCTCGCTCGCCTCTTGCATTTGCGCTGGCGCCAACATCCCGTCGCAGGAACGGTGAGTTCCCAGCTGTAATTTTTCTTTCATTCCCAACTACGTTGTTTGGTTTTTTTGCACCTGTGCCAACATCACCATTTCCTTTTTTGTCTCGAATTTCATTCTTCTCGGTCGTAATGCGGTAGAGTTGACATGATGATTTGTGTCATGTGTATGATTTCTTATTTTTTTTTCATTATCATTCATTTCTCATATGTTTGTTCTTTAGCAGCTCATCATCAGAATTCATAGCCCCAGTTTTGTTCTTTTTTTTATTATCTTTGTGTTATGGATGAAGGTGTCTTAGTGAAATTTGGAGCTTCATGGATGGTGATTGCATGCTTGATCAGGATAGGTATATATAATATTCTTATTGAATTTGAAATGTTTATGTCATGAATATTTCGTTAATAACTGACATTTGTAACAGCTCTAAAAATGGTAGTAATGATGATGTGCAAGTTCAAGAATATGGTCATGTGAAATCTAATGAAGTTATAAAACCATATTCGGCATGATTTTTTATACCGACGTTGATGCATATAAGTACTACAATATGTATGCTAGATTGATGGGTTTTTTTGTGCAGAGATCTTATTGTCATAGGTCAAAAGTATCAAGAGAAATCATTAGTAGAAATTTTATCTGTTCTAAAGGACATAAGGATTTAAAACGTAGTAGAGGGAACACAATGAAACAAAGAAGAGAGGCTAGGGATGGCTACCTTGCTCATTTTTATGTTGGTGAAAGAAAAGACGAAAAGTGGGAGGTAAGGCAGTTTATTGAAGAGCACACTCATCTTTTGGCTACTCCTTCTCAGGTAACACAATTACGATCACATAAAGAAATATCAGAAGCTTCCATACAAGTTATGTATACTTTGCATGCTAATGGAGTTGGTCCATCGATAATTGCTAAAACTCTTAATTATTCAGGGGAACCATCGATTACAGCGCAACAATGTATTGATCAATTAAGAGGAAAAAGAAAAATCACTATTGGTAAAGAATGCATTAATGTGCTCTCTTATTTTCAAACGAAAATAAATGGTGATCAAGGTTTTTTTTTCATAGATGGGAATTGTACTCGGATGGTGTAGTAATGAATTTTTTTTGGGCAGATGGCAGAGCAAGAGAGAGTTACATGACTTTTGGTGATGTGGTAGTATTTGATACCACATATAGAACAAACAAATTTCTCATGCCCTTTGCACCATTTACTAGAATCAATCATCATAGGTGATCTTATCTTTTTGGTTGTGCTTTGTTGACCGACGAAACTGAAGAGACATTTATTTGATTGTTTAGAAAATGGTTGGAATGTATGAATGGAAAATATCCTAACTGTATAATTACTGATCAAGACATTGCAATGGACAATGCTATTCGTGAGGTTTTTCCTCACACACATCATATATATTGTTTTTGACATATTTTGAGAAATGCAATGTGTAATATGCAAGATTTATATGCATGTGAGACATTCAAGCATGATTTTAATGCATGGATAATGGGATCAACAAGTAGAGATGAATTTGAAGAGAGATGGATTATATTGAAGCAAAAGTTTGCTATTCCAGATGGGCATTGGATAGACAATATGTACAACAAGCGACATCAATGGATAACTTTATTTTTGATGATGTTTTCACTGTAGGCATGCGTACCACCCAAAGAGAAGAGAGTATTAATGCATTCTTTGATGGATTTGTCAATGCACATACCTCATTATATGATTTTGTATAGCATTATGATAGAGAGATACAACATCATCGTGATATGGAGGAACGTGAATATTTCAACACTTTAAACACTAAAGCTATCTTAATTAACAAATATCCATTAGAGGCTCATGCAGGAAATGTATATACCCAAAATGTATTCTCTAAGTTTCAAGCAGAATATGATGAATCTTCATTATTATCAGCGCAAAGGATAATGAAAGATGATGACAAAGTTGTGTATTCCGTATTTCCATTAGAGACCAAAGATACAGGGAAGAATATTGTCGAGTACAGTCACAAACAAGATATTTTAGTAAGTTGTTCTTGTAAAATGTTTGAACAAGATGGAATATTTTGCTCCCACATTTTACATATACTTTATAAGAAAAGAGTAAAAAAAATGCCCGATAAATATGTACTTCATCGTTGGACTATAGATGCAAGATATTCTAAAGCACACAAAGTTCCTCATAATTCATCCGAATTGAAAATTGGTGAAGATGTCAAAGATTTATAAAATTAATTGTTATATTAAGTTGGCAATTTATAAAATTAATTGTTTACCTTTGTCCACAAATAGGGTCAAGATGTCAAAGAAGGTGAATATGCAAAAATCAAAGATTGAAATGTTGTTTATAAGGTAGATCTAATTCCTAATTGTTGTTCTTAACTCATAAGCTTCTATTTCTAACTGATTTAGTTTTGCTTTCTAATTGCTATGCTAGTTTCCAGGGCTATGTGAAGAAAAAGGAATTGCTCGTATGAAGGCCTGTGTCAAACTTTGCTTTGGTAAGTGATTCATCTTCTCATCCATCAAACTTTTCTTTGGTAAGTGATTTGTTATGTAGCTTTATTTTCTTTTTCAGGAAAAAAATCAAAACTTCATTCCGAAAACTGGAAGCTTATGTAGCAGGAAGCGACAGTAGCTGGAACTCCATTGCATTATGTGCTGAATGTTCTGTATTGAGAACTGATGTAGTTGAATGTTTTGTATCGATAGCTTATGTAGTTGGATATATGTCGCTGAATATTTTGTATCGATAGTTTATTAGTTGAATGGTTTGTATCGATATTATGATGTAGCTAGATGTTATGTAGCAGAATATTTTGTATCGACCGCTTATGTAGTTGAATGTTTTGTATCGATAGCTTATGTAGCTGAATGTTATTTATGTAGTTGAATAAACTCAAGAATCAGTTAGAATGTTCTTGATCTTGTTTTCTGGTAACGTTTTGTATCTTCTTAAAGAGGTCAAATATTTGTTTTAGCTAGAAAAGAAAAAAAGAAACGAAAATGGGAGTTGCTCGAGCTCTGGTAAGGACGTCTGTGCAGGTGGCTCTCCTGATGCAATGCACAACGATGGCGTTGGGCATGACGTGCTCTGGCATTGTGCCAATGAAGTGGAGGAGGGAGGTCATATCAATAGTACTCTCAGAAGGCATAAATTTATCAATAAGCGAGACTGCAACAACAATTCTCACTTGCGATCAGTAAGGAGTACTCTCATAGGACGATCGATCGCTCCCAAATATATCTACTCGATAGTTAATCAAAATTTAAATGAAGGACAATTTATCAGTATTAAAACCTGAATAGTCAATCAAATTTGGATTGTAATAAATAACCATACGCTCATTGCGCAATACGTACAATCGTATAACCGTTCCGAAAGGCCATTTATAGGATACAACACTTGAGGAGGCGGGGGCGCAAGCGGCCTGGTGGAAGGTACATGAGTTTTATTCAAGGGAATGGTATAAGCGATATAACAACTAATAACAATAACAAGTAATTACAACTATCATTACACATCAATTGCAAATATCAACTATCCATTACTAGTATAAAGTACAATAACAACTATCATTCAATAACAACTAACCATTATTAACCCTAGCTAGGTATGCAGCTTCCATTATAGCTGAATTGCGAGCTTCGATGTCGGATATGTCAATTCGTTGTAGTAATTCATTTATCACTTCCTTCGATCGATGTCCAAATTCTACATCTAGCCACTTGAAATAATCACATGCCCTAAGTTGCTAAAAAACAATGCATTCAAATTAGACAATGGATATAAATAATAAAGAATTGAGGTTAAACAACTTGAATAACTCTAAAAAACTCACCCCATAACGCCGACAGCCATAGAACCTCCTACTGGGATTTCTTTTCATCCAAGAAGTTCTTATTACAGTTTCTTGTTGGCAGTAGCATTTAGGAAAGGGCATGTCCTAACAGTTGAAATGGAAACATTAAAAGTTTGAAAAATACAAGATTCAAATAATCTCACACAAGGTACAAATTCTAGCTGCAATTATAAAAAATAATACAATAAAACTAAAGTTACTCTTTAGGTTCCGGCAGTGATGAAAAGTCACGAATGAACAGGCAACAAATGAGAAATGAAAAAGGAAATGCAAGAGGCGAGCGCTCCGAGGGACATGCCGGCGATTGCAGGACTAGTTCTCCCCCCAGCAGCCGGTGCAAGATCTAGGGCAAAGGACATAGAGAAAGAGATTTGGAATGGGGGTTACAGTTGTGAACTCACCGCTCCTGTGACGAGATGTTGGCGCCGGCGCAAATGCAAGAGGCGAGCGCGCCGAGGGACACGCCGACGATCACAGGTCCAGATCTCCCCCCAGCAGCCGGCGCAAAATCTAGGGCAAAGGACAAAGAGAAAGAATGCGAGAAGAATTAGATTTGAGAGGAAAAAGGAAATGGTAAAAAAGAGAAGCAAACATGAAACAAATCAAAGAACGTGGATCCGAAACGTCGGTGATCGTAGGTCGAGATCTCTCCAGCAGCCGCGCAAGACCTAGGGCAAAGGAGAGAGACATAGAGATTTGGAATGGGGAGAACAACAAGAATGAGATTCACGAAATGGTAAAAATGAGAAGCAAACAGGAAACAAACCAAATGCAAGAGGCAATCGCAGGTCGAGATCTCCCCCAGCAGTCACGCAAGATCTAAGGCATAGGAGTGAGGGCGATCGCAGGTCGAGATCTCCCCCAGCAGTCGTGCAAGACCTAGGGCATAGGAGAGAGGGCGATCGTAGGTGGAGATCTCCCCCAGCAGTCATGCAAGACCTAGGGCATAGGAGAGAGGGCGATCGTAGGTCGGGATCAGCAACCGCGCAAATGCAAATGCAAGAGACCTAGGGCAGAACGAGATTTGGGCGGTGGCGAGGGGGGGGGGGGGGAGCTACGGGGAAAGACTTCAATCTACGCTTCAATCTGCGCCATGGAAATCGGTTTGGACAGCTACGATCTGGGCACTCATTCGTGTCCAATCTACGCCGTCGAACGCTCGCGATTGAAGTGTTCCACGGTTAGGCGTTGCACGCCCATTATTCCCTATATATATATATATATATATATATATATATATGATTCGTCATGTCAGTGATACGTCTGAAAGTGTAACAATTAACAAAATAGTGCGATGTAATTGTAACAGAACATTACATCACGATGGAAACAATTAACGGTCCATACGCATGGTTGGATGCTGCTGAGAGTCGATGCGATGTACATGGCACATCAAATTTGTTGACTGAAAAGCAAATAGTGAGATGGAACAAGCTCTTGAGAAAGGAGCTTCGATGAGCTGTCGGAACGAGTTGGGATGCCGCCGGAAAAGAAGAACAATACCCACTGAGATGCATGGTTTCATTTTCTAAATATTTCATGGATAAATTACACCAAATATCTTTTCAACTTTGAACATTTTCCCAGTGCTATCCTCGAGCTTTAATTTGTAACATCTTTTCACTTATTTCACCGATTGTCCTTTTCACCTGTGATCGACCATTTTTCAATTATTTTGCTAACGTGACGTCCATGCAACAATTTTCTCTCTCCTTCACAAAAAAATCATTCGACATGACATTTCTCTTTCCTATGTGGCATGACTAAGTAATAATATAATAATTAAAAAAAGAGAGAGAAGGGGCACCGCCTCTCTCCTCAACCTCCGAGGCTTTGCCGGCATCAAAGGGAGAGGGCCTCGTCGGTGCAGGATGCACGAGTCCCGGAGCCAGGTGGACGTTGGCCCCCTCTGCGGGCTCCGATGCAAGCGTCGACACGAGCTCGCCAGAGCCGGAGGGACGATACCCCTCTTTTTGCCTGTGTGCTTCATAGAGCAAAAGGGGCGCGCCGCCCCCTCTCTCTTTTAATTATTATATTATTTTATATTATTACTTAACCATTCCACATAGGATGATTTCTTGCATGGAGGAGAGAGAAAATTATTTTGTGGATGCTACGTCAGCAAAGTAACTGAAAAACGGTTGATTGCAGGTGAAAAGAGCAATCGGTAAAAGATGGAGAATAGTCTTGTTACAAATTAAGATTTGAGGATAGCGCTAGAAAAGTGTCCAAAGTTTAAAGACATTTGGTGTAATTTGCTCAATATTTCATGCATCCTTGCTTTAAGGAGTCGCCGAAAAAAAAAATCGTAAATGCATCTAAAATAAAAGCTCACATCTGGATGAACAATGCAATTCTAACCTGGAAAAGGTTTCATTAAATACTTTAGAAACATAAACCTCGGCGGCTTCTTTTAATCGAGAATTTGGAAGGAATCTCTTATTGTCGGGCTCTTTGTTATTTCCTGCAGCAAATTAAACAATGCTTCTTTATTCACATTTCAACAATGACCTTTCCAGTTGCACGACCTTCCATGCTCCTGGTCCAGGCCTCTGCTGCTTTGCTCAGCGGATACCTCGAATCGATCACAGTCTTCAGCTTGCGTTCCTTCACCAGATCGATCAAGAACTGCAGCTCTTCTTTCTTGGCCATGAGAAGAAGAGGGACCAATTGTTTCTTTGAAAAAGTTAACTTCTTTGCAGCATAATGCAGAAATGTCCCAGCAGTAGGAGTTAAATCTATAACCTTGCCGTTGGCACTTAGATTTGGCTCAAAGGTCGACCACCTGATGTCAACTGTGCAGTGCACAACAAAATCATATTTCCTACCAGAAGGGCTTTTCAAGCTGCCACCCTCTGGGGTTCTGTAGTCCAACACCTCATCTGCGCCCAAGCTCTTAACGAAATCTAAATTCCGAGCACCGCATGTAGCAGTCACATTATGGTTTCCCAGCTTGGCGAGCTGGACAGCATAATGTCCAACACCGCCAGAAGCCGCAGTCACTAGTACATTAGCTGGTTTTCCAGTTCCATCAAACTTGGTTCCCATGCAGTTCAAAGCCTGGAGAGCAGTTCCAGCAGCAATTGGGAGCGCAGCACCTTCTGCGGCAGACACTTCAGGAGGCCTGTGGACAGTCAGGTTCACTGGTACAACAGCATATTCAGCAAGTCCTCCCCCGTTCTGTCATTATAAATAAGAAGTTTCTCAACATTGCATATCTTCTTTTTAGAAAAAGAAATGAGGGCAAACAGAAAATAGAATACAAAATCAGCACATGGTCTCAAACGAAGCAAACACATTTTATAAATTAGGTTAACATTGTAGTGTCTGTTCTTCCCTCAATTTCCACGATCTATTAAGAGAAGCTTCATTTACAATGAATTGCAACTATCCTTTAGACTTTATAAATGTAACAAACATAATAATCAAAGATTAGTAGACAGAAGCTAACCAAAACAAAATCTACACATTTGGTTAGACAATAACAGGTGTCACTGACGTAAACAGATTTGTTTAACAATACTAGCAATTAAAAATGAGAGCTTGAAGCCACTTTGTCAACTTTCTCTCCATTCAGTCTATTCCTGACCCTCTTCCACACACACACATAGGACCTCCATATCTCCATATCAATCTTTATTTATGGAGCACAAATGGCCCAAAAAGCATTATCCCTCGGGAGTAACTTATCAAACACAATTTAAAAGAGGTCGAGAAAGAACAAAGAAGGTATTGAACTCAGGTTTGCTTGTTTAGCTGCTATTTCTTGTTTCTTAATAATAGACAATAGGAGAAGGTTCTTATGTATTTTTATGGTGAAAATTGGTCGATTGTTTTTTAAAAAAAAGTGAAAATTGGCAGATCCTTGCAAAGAATACATTGCAGTAGAAGTCTCAAGGAAAAATGTCACAAGTAGTGGCGTGTAGGACATATTTGTCTGAATATAATATTTTCCATATCTTTGTTGAGATTGAATTCTTTGCCTGCTCTTCTCTGTAGATGGTTTAGTTTATTAGCCATTGCATGGATAATATAACAATACTGCAAAATCACCATTTACCCTCAAGTGATGTGATCAGAATATTTTTCATTTTCCTTGGTGTATTCCTGAGGCTTTCCAATTGATTTCTAAAAGAAAAACAGTAGTACTTGAAGTTCCTATTTCTCTACAAAAAACAAATGCGAACAAAGAAAAATTAAACTATGTAACTTCGTATTATCCAGAAATGATAATTTCATATTATGACAAACTTCTTTTCTAAAAAAAGTCTTACCTTGAGGGTTGCTGAGACCACCTTGTCACCTACTTTGAAGGAACCAACACCAGGTCCAACTTCAACAACCTCACCAGCAATATCACTAACTGCAAAACAAACCAGTCTACTTTGACGTACAATCTGTGTATTACTTTACACAACATATTAGGTAAGTATGCGTAAAATAAATCTTGTTTGAATCAAGAAATTAGTACATGGATCTTCCTCACCATCAATAAAATAATTATTTCGTCATTTGATTTACATCTAGAATCAGGAAACCAAGCAAGCAGAGCTTCAACAAGAAATTTTAGCTCTGAAATTTATTTCCTTTTTCACTGGTACAAGCATTTGGAAGGAGTAATCATGACAACTTAACACAATAGCACTTTCTCAAAAACTTAACACAGTAGCAAACTTTTTTTCTGAAAGAGAGCAAAAATATTTTTTTGAATAGCTAGTAACCTTATAACACTACTAAGATAACAAGACAAGTAGCAGTTATTCTTATTACGATGACTACGAGAGGTATAAACTTATATAAACTACACAGAAACCCTCCTCTATCATTACATAGTAGGCCTTTAGTGCTTGGTTTACAAACAACAAGACAATTCTGGTAGATCAAGATACTATTCTCATGGCAGGTTTATATTTCTTTGTTTCTATAAATTAGAATTGACTCCTTGTACATAGATAGGGACTACTATGATACCCAGCAGATATGTTAATCACACAGAGTCTATGTACCAGACTTAAGCTGAATTTAGGATGTTCAGCAAAAGAATACAACAACAAACAACAACAACAAAGCCTTATCCCACTAGGTGGGATCGGCTACATGGATCATACGACGCTTTCGTTGATCCATGTTCATGAGATTCGACAAGGTTTTACGCTGGCTGTCGGGGCCTAACACAACCCTCCTCCTTTATTCGGGCTTGGGACCGGCTATAAAACATAAGCGGAGTTGTTCAGCAAAAGAATACAGCAATTATTTACACAGCTTCAAAGATTATTTTTCATGCTGTACAGTAAGCAAACACAACTAGAGATTGTCTCTCTACTTCACTGATCATGTATTTACCTGGTATGAAGGGAAATTTTGGTGGTAACAATGGTCGCACCAAGCCCTTCTGAATTTTCCAGTCAACTGGGTTTATGGCTGCTGCTTCCACTTTCAACAGAACTTCATCTTTATTCGGGGATGGAATCGGAATTTCCACATGCTGTGATGAAAATGTTTATTAGCAAAAATTTTACAAACAGTTTTGTTTAAGCAAACAAACAAAGATATTTGCGGCCAATCCAAGATTCAAAGAAAATGAAGAAATGCTTAGTTTGATATCATACAAGTCAAATTGGGTAAGACATGGCTATAATTTTTTACTAAATGTCATGTCATGGGAACGCCTTCAACTACTCAATCTTCCAGCATAGTAACACCAGAAGATTTTGCAAAAGATCTCTCTTTTTTTTTCTCTTCTTAAAATTGTCAACTCCATATTCCATAGGCAACTCCGCGGCAGTCGGAAACAACCGACCCTTCAATCAAACTAATATAATCTTCTTCTTACTTCATTTAACAAATCTAAAGAATGTTTCTTTATGAATCAAGCAAGAAACTTTACTAGTGGGAAACCAAATCTGTGGATTGGAGCCATTAATTCCCCTAGAACAAGAACCAAACTCCAATAATTTCGGCGGAAACTAAATCTGCCCCGGAGCGTATCAGCAACACCACATTGCCGCAAAGAGTGGAGGAGGGCTGGAAGAGAGAAGAGGTACGCACGCGCATTGCGCAGATTTTTCAACAAATACCTTGAGGGCGTCGGCGCCGCCGCCGTAGCCATGGTACTGGACGGCGCGCATGGTTCTGACGGCCTCCATCATGGATCACTGCGGGGAGGAGGAGACAGCCGCGTGCGCGAGGGCGTGCGCTTGCTTTTCTTCGTTGTCGTTGTGTGTTCGTCCTTATATGGAGGATGAACGCGGCAAGGAATTAAAATGACAGCGAGGAGTGACAGAAGCGACGAGGGAGGACGAGGACGCGGCCTCGTATCGAACGACACGTCTTTCTTGTTGCTGAGATGCCAAGAATAGAAAGTAAAGAAAAGTAAATAAATGGAAAAGGAAAGAAAGAGCAACGTGACCAATTAATAAATTAGATTTGGTTGCTGTCACTTGATGCTGCTGATTCTACGTACGATTGCTTTGCTTGTGGCACCAAAATAAAGAATCCAGGAACGGATACGTAGATCGCCTGAGAATCTCCCGTTTGTCCTTTTCTTTAATGAGATTTTACGCATTCAAATGTATAAAAATAGGGTTTCTTCATGCATGTTCCAACATTTTTTTTTTAATTTGATTTGTAGCTATTGGTTGATAGCTAGAGACTCAAGCGGGGTTCTCTTTTCTGAAATTAAATATGATCTAAATTCTAAAACTTCGTATTCAAATTCAGATACTAATAAAATAATACAAACAATAACAACATCATATCTTCATCAAATGTCAACCCAAAATTACGTATCAAAGATGAGAAAATATCATATACTAGCAAGCTTCAACAAGATAATTATTGCGTGATAAAAAAAACTAGTTAAAATGTTTTCACAAAAGATACAATCTGTTTATTATGTTTATTCGACGATACCAAATTATTATTAGTAATTTAAATTTAATTGAGCGATTTTAACCTAAACTAATTAAAAAATATTATTGATGTGCTATAAGATTATGATATTAGCATTATAACTTATGCACTTTTCTGTTTATTTGTCGGAGTTCAACCAAATGGTCCAATGACTAATCATTAGGTTGCCTACACTGACTGGATATACTGTATGATTTATAGTAAGTCGATTAACTTATTGTGTATGTCACTGTTCATCAATTTATATGATAGATAGATCAGATATTGTAGCATATAAGCATGTAAGATATTCATTTCCCCTTCTCATTATTAGTTAAACCTTTCATAAAATGAGGCCGTGATTCAAAATTTGATTTATATCCCATTTAATGGAATTTATTCACAAATTTGGATATGACATTTGCACCTCCCCTCCCTCATTTAAATCCCATAATTTATAATCCATTCAAGACTTTATAAATTAATTAAGATGCTTTTCGATTGTCAACTGAGTTTGTCGAATCCAGGAATGATTAAGACATTTTTAAAACAGTGCTTGGCTACTAATAATTTGACCAACTAATGATAATTTTATGGGTTACTTTCATAAACCACTCGTGAACTATTTTGATTTTTCACATTTAATTTTAAAATACGAACTTATTTTTTCGATCCCTAAACTATCATAATTTTTTCAATTTGATTCTTCCATCAACTTTTCTATTATCTTTGATTTTTTTTATTTATGAAATATCGAAAATGCCCCTCAACATCAAAAAATAAAAAAAATAGGAAAAAACAGGCGAGGTCGCCGCCCCTTACCCCCGCCACCTTCTCCATTCCTCCTGTGACATGTGCCGCCCCGGTGAAAGTCGCAGAGGGGGCGGCGACGACTCCATCCCGCCCTCTTGACCTTCCGGCAAAGGGTCGTAGAGGGGGCGATGACCCTCTCCCCTAGTTCGTAGTTTGGGGTTACATATGAAAATCAACATAGTTCAAGAGTGGTTTATGAAAATAATTCTAATTTTATTATAAGATAATTTGAGCGTTGAAAATATTCACTTTGTCGTAGAATTACCAGAGAGTTCCTTAATTCGATGTTGTAGTATTTTAAAATTTTGGTTAAAAGACGGGTTATACTAAAATCAACTAAAATCTGCCGCTCTTCTCTTTGGGGGATATGCTACCATAAGAGGGATCATTTGTTTCTTAGAAAAGGTTAGCTTACCCATGACATAACGCATAAATGTTCTAGGATTGGGAGGCAAAGGATTTAATGGGTATGTAGCATGATGCTCCCTAGATACATGGCCGTGCGATTTTAAATCTGCGGTGGATAAAAAAGCGTGGTTCACTGTAGCACTAGCTCGGTTCACTATAGCAAATCACGGTTCATGGCCGGTTCAGATCTAGATGGTGTCGGTGAGGCGGCCAGGCGATCCTTCGATGATCATGCGGCGATGTCAGCGAGGTGAGGTAGCAAGGCGGCGAGGCGATCCTTCAACGATCGTGCGACGAGTGGCAAGGCGAGTGCGCGGTGTGGCAACGACGGCGAGGTGAGCACTAGGAGGGCAAACGCGTGGCGTGACAGCGAGGTTGCATCGGCAAGGCGGCGACATGGTCGGTTCAGATTTGGATGGTGAGGCGGCCAGGTGATGTCGGTGAGGTGGCCAGGCGATCGTGCGGCGATGTCGACGAGGTGATGTAGCAAGGTGGCGAGGCGATCGTGCGACGAGGCGGCAAGGCGAGTGTGCGATGTGGCAACGACGGCGAGGCGAGCGCTTAGAGAGGCAAATGCGTGGCGTGACAGCGACGCTGCATCGACAAAGCAGCGAGATTGCAGCAGCGAGGTACGAATCGTGCGATTCATCGATTTCATATATGGATCATGCGATTCACCAAAATGGGTGAACCGATCATGCGACGAAGTGAGGCGGTTCACCGATTCTGCGATTTCAGCAACGAGATAGTGCGGAGACTTCGCGATTTCGTGGGCAGTGGCAAGCAAGAAGCGAGGTCCGACGAATTCACAATTTCAGCGTTGAGATGCATAGCAGACGGTGAGATGGCAGAGTGAGCTGGTGCGGCGAATACGCGATTTCGCAGGCAGTGGTGAGGCAGGAAGCATGGTCCGGCAACTTCGCAATTTAACAACGAGATGACAATGCAGGCGACGAGATCGTACGACGACGTCGCGATTTCACGGGAAGTGGCAAGGTAAGAAACCCGATCCGGCAATTTTGATGCGACATGACAGTGCAAGCAGCGACATCGCGATTTCACGCCGGTGAGATGGAAGCGCAAGCAGCGCCGGCCCCTTCCACTCCGCCGTCGGCAACGAGGCTGCCGGATGCCCCTCCAATATTCCCAACGTAGAGAGGTTGGAGTGGGCGGCGAGTGAAGCGGTCGACGATCATGGTGAACATGTTGAACCGATTTGGATCCGTGCGAGTTGCTACAGTAAACCACGCCTCTTTTATCTACCATAGATTTTACATTGGACGGCCACAGATCTAGAAAGCATTATGCTACTCATTTAAGTGGGTTGCATGCCCATTAAATTCAATGTTATTAAAATTGGATCGGCCATCCGGACGATCAATTAGGTTGTGATTGAATCGATTTGATCGGATTTAGTCGAGTTCAATCAGATTTTATTAAATTAATCTTTTTTAAAATAATTATATAATGCTTATAATTTATAATAAAATATAATAAACAAATATTCAATTAAATATTAATATTCATAAAAAGAGTTTGAATTTTTATTTTAAATTTAGTATATTAATTCTTTTATTTTATTCTTCAATACTATTTTAGGGTGATAATATATTAATTAATTTTGACATATATCACTCTCATGTTTATTTTTTTCTTTACCTTCATTTTAATAATTTTATTTTTCTATTTCCATTAATTCCTCTCTCCCCATTAATTCCCATATTTATTTACTTTTTTATAATAAAAAGATATTAAAAATTTTAATATTCATAAAACTTTAAGTTATTATTATTGATATACTATATTAATTCTTTTATTTTATTGTTTGATACTATTTTGTGATGATAATAAATTAATTTAATTTTTCATACATCAGACTTACTTCCTTTTATTTTCTTCTTTATTTTCATTTTAATACTTGCCTTTTTTATTTCCATTAATTCCTCTCTGATTTCCCACATTTATTTCCTTTTTAATTTTTACCAATTCTAATTCAAATACTTTCTCATTTTTTACCTTCCTTTCTAACTTTTATTTCCTATTTTTAATTTTATTTTCTATTTTTTCACTTTAAATATTTAATCGGGTTTTTTCGATTTAGTGATTGAACCGATTTTTACCGGTTGAATCGATTTTTACCTTTGAATCGATTTTTAGCCGGTTGAACTTCAATTTCATTTTTATATTAATTCAAATTAGACCACCAGTCAATTCGTGATTGAACCGATTGAACAGACCGATCTGATCCGATTTTAATAATCATGGTTAAATCTCCTTGCCATTAAAGCTCAGCTTTGGTTGGCTCAAAGGTTGACTAACTGTGCAGTGGACCACAATCTCATACTTCCTACCAGAAGGGCTTTTCAAGCTGAATGTCCCCAATGGGGTTATGATTCCTTCGGAAAGTTCTGGCAGTTCTTGCCAACACCCCAAAATTTGCCAAGTTCCTTTTTGCCTCCAGCAAGAGCTTCCATTTTTTTTAACTTTTTTTCTTCCGATTCTTTTTTACTTTTAATAGTTTTTAATATATATTATTTATTAATATATTATTATTCAGATTATAAATTAAATTATTAAATTATATTAATTAAAAATGATAAAGTATATAGTTCTAATAATTATTATAATTATATTTATTGTATTATAATACGAATGAAATAAAATTAATGTAAAATCTTATATATGATATTACGTTTAACATAATAAATTTTTTATTAATTAATAGAAAAAAATTATATTATATTTGGATCTTAAGATTTATATAATTACAATATTAATAACATATAAAGGATTTAATAAAAAATAATATTAATATATCACGACACAACTTATTTTTTTATAAAAAATTAAATTATTAATTACATATAATATTTTTATGTGTTAATAATTATTATTTTAAATAAATAAATTAGTATCATATTTTTATTTATTATAATTATATGCCTCATAAAATAATAAATTATATTATTAGTTCTTACATTTTATCCAAACACTAACTAAAACTTATCTATCATATTAACTTTTTAAATTTCCATCGTTACATTTTTCATCCAAACATCAACTTAAACTTTTCTATCAAATCTATTAGTTCTCGAAAATTGAAGGAAACTCAAAATTCTGATACCAAACACAACCTTAGGGTGTGTTTGATTGGAAGAACATGAACAAAACTTGCTCAAGTTCTGTCAAACACTGTGTCACTTGACCATTTTATAGAACAAAAAGTTCTTATTTATTTCAATTTTTTTTTTACTTTTTTACTTTTAATTATTTTTAATGTACATATTATTTATTTATTAATACATTATTATTAAACTTATAAATTAAATTATTCAATTTTATTGATATAAATTATTTAATAATTTAAAAATATTTTATTAATTAGTTAAAATATTTTGCTTGGTATTGTAGTATAATAAAATTATAAAAAAATCATATTAATTAACTTAAAAATATTATAATTACATTTATTGTATTATAATATGAATTAAATCAAATTAATGTAAAATCTTATGTATAATATTATATTTAATATAATAGAATTTTATTAATTAGAATTTTCATTTATTTTTAGGAAAAAATATGTTGTATTTGGATCTTAATATTTATGTAAATTATAATATTAATAACATATAAAAGATTTATTCAAAATTAATATTAATATATTGTGACACAACTTATTTTCTAATATATATTTAAATAAATAATTACATATAATATTTTGTTGTTCTAGTAATTATTATTTTAAATAAATAAATTCGTATGATATTTTTCTTTACTATGATTATATATCACATAAAATAATAAATTATATTCTTATTTTTTACTTTTTATCCGAACACCAACTAAAACTTATTTACCGAATCATTTTGAATTCTCATCGTTACATTTTTCATTCAAACACAAATCTAAACTTTTCTATCAAGTCGATTAATTCTCGAGAACTAACGAAATTCACAATCCGTTACTCCGTTAATAAGCACTGAGCAATTAGATCTACTCTTGTTTTTGCAAGTAAGCCAAATACCCGTTGAGTTCCACCAAATTCAAATTTGGGGCTCCCTTTTACTTTTTTTTTTCTAAAAAGGATGATTTAAGCATTACCCAAAAGTGCGTCCTCGTACAAAATGCCTCTTAACCTTAATTTTAGGGAGATTTCTCACAGAAATTCATCACCCTCAATGTGGGCTAAAGTTACTAATTATATATAATTATATATCTCATAAAATAATAAATTATATTCTTATTTTTCACTTTTTATCCAAATATCTATTAAAATTTATCTATTAAATCAACTTTTTGAATTCTCATCATTATATTTTTCATCCAATCACAAACCTAAACTTGCCTATCAAATCGATTAATTCTCGAGAACTAACAGAATTCACAATCCGCTACCCTGTTAATAAACGCTTACTATACAATGAAACATTGAAAAATAGGAGAAAATAAAAGAGCAATTTAGATCTACTCTTGTTTTTGCAAGTAAGCCAAAGACCCGTTGAGTTCCACCAAATTCAAATTTGGGGCTCCCTTTTACTTTTTTTTTTCTAAAAAGGATGAAGCATTACCCAAAAGTGCGTCCTCGTACAAAATATCTCTTAACCTTAATTTTAGGGAGATCTCTCTCACAGAAATTCATCGTCCGCAATGTGGGCTAAAGTTACTAAAGTTCAGAAGCATAGTTTAGCTCATGGTACATAGGAAACTGAAGTTAGATCAAAAGGTGAGACAGCATAAATAGTCCAAAATATTTTTTTTTAATTCTCAAAGGTGTTTGGTTCAAAATGTCGGCCAACATATTGGAATCTACTTCAAGCTAAACACTGAAGCTAAACACACCAATCACCCAAGTGCCTACACTCTTGAGGAGGCCACAGAGTAAAAATAAGAGAACCATTATGAGAACAAGTAATATAAGGCCATACTCTTCTTTTTCGTCAAGGTCTATTCTAACACAGATGCCATTGTGGTTGGGATTTGAAATGCAAGTCATTACACAAATATCACCCCATTGGGCAATCAAAGCACAAAGAGAAATATGAGACTCCTTATCCAACTAATCACCATATTTAAATCAATATGTGGTCTTCTAAGAATTTAAGCAAGTAAAGTGAAAATTTATGCGTTGATGGAGCATGTGCCAAAGTTCTAACAAGATAGGATATTCAAAGAATAGGTGAATAATAGTTTCAATATGCAAACTACAAAGTAAGCAAGTAGGATAGAGATTGAGCAAATAGATAACATCTTTCGTCGAGCATGCATCAACTTCCACAAGAAAATTTTAGTTTAGGGGGAGCTCTTATGTTCCACATTTCAATTCAACTAGACTAGCACTGAATATATGGGGTGTGGCAAATTTAGAACCTTATGGACATTTGCCGCTTGGGCTTGACTATAAGGGCCAGACTCTCAAAATTCACCTATCATCATCAATAGTGTGGGTGAATGCATATTTGCAATTTCAGAAACAATGTCCTCATCAAAATGAAATGCAAAAGAGGTAGGTTCAAGTTGGTTACATATAATTAAAATAATTCACAGATAAATCAGGTACAAAAGTATCAACATTGACAAAGGTAAGGAGGAAAGAGGTTGTCACATGGAATAACAATGGATCATGATATACTTGATATTACTATCTTTACCAAGTAGCATTTGAGGCCCACTTTGAGCTCCTACAAGACAAAAAAACATAGCTTCCAACTCTAAGCACAATAGGGTGTTCCACATTTTTGGGTCACCAATTGAATCCATAGGACTCAAGTTAAATTTAGAACGAATAGTATTCTTTTTTTTAAGTAAGGCATAACAAGTGAGGGGCATATTCTTGAAACCAAGCCCACCAAAAGCTTTTGGTAAGTGGACATGCCCCTTTTAACCAAGTGAACTCGGAACTTGGATCCACTGGAAGACCAAAAGGACTTCCTAGTGGGTCTTCCTATTCTCATGATGAGCCTAGAGAAGACATATGTAGAACTCAAAACATAATTGATAATAGTGTTTAGTATGAACATTGTGAGGACTAATTTTCCTGCTAAAATGTTTTGCCTTTTATATGGAGAGTTGATGTGGAGAAATTTCATATACTTTATTGTTATGTTTGACACGCATTTCTTGTACATTTTACCATGTTTTCATGCTCGAACACATACTTGATAGTCGGATTGAAACTTTTAAATATTTCTCCACATTTATTCATAAAAATAGCATTATGTGTTCCTAGGATAGTATTACTACTTGTTTTATTAGTTTCATGTAGAGTTCTAGCTAACTATAGAAAGGAAGGATGAACCGGCCAAATGAAAGGCTCAGTTCTAGACACAAGGTAGCTGATGAGGGCACTCAGGGTGGAGGTGCTACCACCTATTTACTTAGACGAATACAAGGGAGGCAGCAAAGTTCAAAGCAAGTAGCTAGAGGAAGGCCTCTTTCCATGTCAGTCTGAAAAGGAGAAAATGTGGCAACCTAAACCCTAGTATAAACTGAACAAGGAGATGACCAAAAGGGGGGTTTCAGATTTTGATTTGCAAAATATTGTTTGGAGTTTGAGAGGAGAGAGACTCGATATTCCGGGCGAACACACATGAGGAAGGAGGAAGCATCCGAGTTTTCTTCCTATCTATTTCT
Organism: Pontederia crassipes; assembly: GCA_030549335.1. NCBI lineage: Eukaryota > Viridiplantae > Streptophyta > Magnoliopsida > Commelinales > Pontederiaceae > Pontederia > Pontederia crassipes. Next base: position 69,292,416 of record CM060189.1, on the reverse strand, counting down.
TTTCCTCTTTCAATTTTGAGTTCAAACTGAGTTTATCCAGAAAGACACACTACGAGCAAACCTCTTGTTAACAATCTCCTATTTTTCATCAAAGCATTCTTGTTTGGTTCAGACATTTTGTATTCCTTGGTATTGATGATTCCCGTCCGAGAGGGTGATATGATTCCCTAGCTGCTAAGGTTGGTCCAGTGCTAGGATATGCGGATCACCACTTGTCAAGAGGGCAGCCGAAAGGTTGGCCTAGTTTCTCCTCTGTTTTCTTGCTCTGAGCAGGTCTTTTTTATTTGAGCATTGAAAACATTTAAGATGCCAACATCTCTCGCCTGAGAGGGTACATTATTTCCCAACAATTGCATGTGTGTTGAGAGGTGGGGTAACCATTGGATTACGACTAAGAGAATCTGATAGTAAGTGTCAAGTGAGGTCGAGATAGGCTCTAAGCATCCCCATGTTTTTTTTTGTAGTGTTTTTCTTGCCTGAAAGATTTTTTCTACTTTTCGGATGTTAGTGACCCTGACCCGAGAGGGTAATATAATTTTCACCCATCGCAAGTGAGCCTAGAGGTTGGGTGATGGTGAGTTATGTCAAAATGGGTCACCAACAAGTAGTGCCAAGTAGAGTCAAGATGTTTGCTTCGAACATTCTCACATAAATTGTTGTTTTCGCTTGAACGGGCCCAAAGTAATTCATCCAAAAGGGAATAGTACTTGTCAGGACTCACTACAGGTCGAGAGATTGGCTAAGCTCCAGCTTATGACTTAAGATTCTTTTAAGTTCGAAAGTGAGGGCATGCCGCTACATGCCCCCATCTAGGTACACAGTTCATAGAACACCTGATCGTTGTGAGAGAATCTGACAGACATGCTTTGGGTGATGAATTCCTTTGTGTAAAGTTTAGCAGGCTTTGAGCACGAGAGTGACCTGGCCATTGGATGATATTCGTCACAAGATTGAAAGTGTCCATGCCTAGTGGGGGCATCTATTACTCTCTTATTTGTTTTCCATTGGTTTATTCAAGAAACACAAATCCTGAAGTTACCCCTAAGTCCTAGTGTTTATTTAGCCTGATGTTTCTCTACGCTTTATTTTCGATCCCTCATTTATCTTTCATTTAACACTAAAACTTCTAAAAATTAGCGTAGCTCCTTATTGACTATAGTGCGATAGCATTTTATTTTAAAGCATTTTCTACCTCCTCCCTAGACTCGATTTTTCTCATTTTCGGTAATGTTTCCACGTTAGATTTCGCTCGTATTCCCTTGGGACCAACCTTAAGTACTACACTAGTTGCTGTGCACTTATAGCCTCGTCATGTGTGCTAAAATGTTTTATAAATGTTAAAGTTTAATTTTGATTTTTTTGCGAAGTCTGGAAACGTCCACACGTGGGGGCATCTCGTGACATGGAGGCATTTGACTGAACGTGACTTTCTGTGTTGTTTTACGCCTCTTTCCTCACGTTATGCATTCATGTGAGATTCGGATCTCCAAGTATTTGAAAATGTAAGAATCACTTTCATTTGAAGGGTTTGCTTAGTTAGATTTTTCCTATGGGCAAAGAGAAAAGGTTGAAAGTAAAATTCTTGGTTGTCCAAATTTATAGATTGATTGGTAAACATATCCTACAATCAGAAAATTTCGTTGATCCTCTACAATTCTTTGTTGTGGCAATTATGGCGACGACTAAGGGAAAACATGTTGAGCGTGAAGGGAAGTAAGCTATCTAGGCCTACCCATTGATTTGTCAATGAGGTAGAAACTTGTGAGTCTTGATTAACAATTATGGGGACAAATGATCACCCTATCTGATGCCTCTAAACCTAGAGGGATACATTTTATGTGACAAGAAATGTTGGAGTTGAAATGCAAACCTTAATCCAGAAGGTAAATATGCTAGGGAACTTTCCAAGAAGAATGATCTTTCTTCTACCTTTTTTCAGAGAATGCATGAGCTCTTGAACAATATCAATATTGTCCTGGATGGATTTGTGGGCAATAAAAGTTGATCTTTTTGGGTCTAAGTCTATTTGTCAAGAGCTTTGCTAACAATTTATACAGACATTGAGAGTGAAATTGACCTATGTCTGTAACACCAAGGTTAGGTTTCTTAAGAATGAAAATGAGTGGAGTGTGACCCCAACCATCAGGGAGCATGCCGATTTGAAATTTTTTTTGAATTGATAGGATAATCTTATCCCCGATTATGTCCCACTAATAACGATAAAATTTAGTGATGAACTCATAGATTTATCTTTAGCATGGAGTAAAGACAATCCTTAATGTCATCTTTGGTGATATTAGCAGTGAGAGAATTAATGTCACGGATGTTCCAAGGAGGGCACAGAAGGCCAAGTATTCTATAGGTATAGGGGCAGCCTTGGGTTTCCTACAATTTCTCTTTCTGATGGATTTTGCAACAATGATGAGATTTCATTCATATCCAAAATTGAGGTTATAAGATTTTGTTTTTGCCTGAAAAGAGTGACATGATAGAATGATGTTTTCTTGTCACTATTCAGGAGGCAAGATACTTTTGATTTGCTCTACCATTAGAGATTAATTAATGTTAGGAGTGCAACATGTCGATTGTTTAAGTCTATCAATTGAACTAACTTAGAAGGACAGTCCTTGACCTCTAAAAATCGGATGTTCCGCTTAACCATTTAAAAGAGGGACTTAGAGAACAAGAGAATGATGAACTCCAAGAATTAAGAAGAGGAGAAAGTGAACACTACAATGCAGCACTCTTACAAGATTGCTACAACTTAGCTTCTTAACTTGATTCAAATGAAAGGAGGACCCCTCTATTTATAGTCCTCTATGAATCTTTTAGACACATAATTCTTTGTATATTTACGTACTTCTACACACTTATCTTCATACCCTTCTCACTAATCTTTTACATTTGCATTCTTCCATACACTCCGTGACCTTTTTAGTATATAATTTGGAACGAATCTCTTGTTTGATTTCTGTTTTCTCCTGAAGCAGATTAAACTTCAACAATGATCTTTATTCACACTTCAACAATGATCTTTCCAGTTGCACGACCTTCCATATTCTTGGTCCAGGCCTCATCTGCTCTGCTCAGTGGATACCTTGAATCGATCACAGCCTTCAGCTTGCCTTCCTTCACCGGATCGACCAAGAACTGCAGCTCTTCTTTTTTGGCCGCTAAAAGAAGAGGGACCAGTTGTTTCTTAGAAAGAGTTAACGTATTAACAGTATGCTGCAGATATGTACTAGCAGTAGGAGTTATATCTATAACCACGCCGTTGACACTTAGATTTGGCTCAAAGGTCGACCAAGTGATGCCAACTGCGCAATGTACAACAAAATCATACTTCCTACCAGAAGGGCTTTTCAAGCTGCCACCCTTCGGGGTTCTGTAGTCCAACACCTCATCTGCGCCCAAGCTCTTAACGAAATCTAAGTTCCTAGCACCACATGTAGCAGTCACATGATGGTTTCCCAGCTTGGCAAGCTGGACAGCGAAATGTCCGACACCGCCGGAAGCTGCAGTCACTAGTACATTTGCTGGCTTTCCAGTGCCATCAAACTTGGTTCCCATGTAGTTAAATGCCTGGAGAGCAGTTTCAGCAGCTATTGGCAGTGCAGCACCTTCTGCGGGAGACACTTCAGGAGGCCTGTGTACAGTCAGATCCACTGGTGCAACAACATATTCAGCCAGTCCACCCCCGTTCTGTCATTATAAATAATAAGTTTCCCAATGTTTGTATCTCTTTTTTGGAGGAAAGCAAATGAGGGAAACAGAAAAAAAAACAATAGAAAATCAGCTAACGCTTAATTATAGTTTCAAATGAAGCAAACAATTTATAGAAATTACGTTAACATTGTAGTGATTGGTCTTCCCTCGATTTCCATGATCTATTGGGAGTAGCTTACTTTAACAATGAATTCCAGCTATTTGTTGGACTTTATAAATGTAACAAGCATTAATCAAAGATGCGTAAGCAGAAGCTAAACAAAACGAACTATATTTGATGATCTACGCATTTGGTTAGACAAGAACAGGTGTAACGGACGTAAACAAACATTGTCTAACAATACTATAAGGAATAGCCACTTTCCATTTTCTCTCCATTCAATCTATTGCATGACCCTCTTCATATATACAGGACCTCCGTATCCACATATCAATCTTTCTTTATGGAACACAAATGGCTTCAAAAAGCATTTATTCCTCAAGAAGAGCTTATTGGAGACAATTTAAAGAGGTCAAGAAAGAATATAGAAAGCATTGAACTTGGTTTCTCTTGTTTAGCTGCTATTTCTTATTAGATGATAGGGTAAGTTTTATAAGGATTTTTATAGCGAAAATTGGTAGATCTTGGGGGTGGGGTGGGGGTGATAATAGGTAGATCCTTGCGAAGAAGTTGTACGGTGGTAAAAGTCAAGGAAAAATGTCAGAAATAGTGCATGTGGCCATATTTGGCTGAATATAATATTTTCCATGCCTTTGTTTTGGTTGAATTATTTGCATGCTCTTTACTGTAGATTATTTAGTTTTCTAGCCATTGCATGATAATATGACAATACTACAAAATCACTATTTACCCTCAAGTGATGGGATCAGAAGTTTTTTTTTTATTTTCCTTGGGTATTCTTGAGGTTTTCCAATTGAATTCTAAAAGAAAAAAAGTAGTACATTGAAGTTTATACTTCTCTACAAAAAAAGAAATAAGAAAACTATGAACACAGAGAAATTAAACACTGTAATTTCCTGTTGTTCAGGAATGTTAATTTCAGATTATGACAAAAAAAATTTTAAAAAATTCCTACCTTGAAGATTGCTGAGACCACCTTGTCACCTACTTTGAAGGAACTAACACCAGGTCCAACTTCAACAACCTCACCTGCAATATCACTAACTGCAGAACAAACATGTCAAGTTTGACGTACAACATATTAAGGTATGCATAAAATAGATCATGTTTGAATTAACTTCATTAAATTAGCACATGGATCTTCTTCTTCATCAGTAAAATAATTACTTCCTCGTTTGACTTACATCTAGAATAAGAAAAACCATGCAAAATACTTAAAATGAAGAGTTACAACAACAAAATTTAGTTGTTAAATTTACCTTTTTTTTTATTCGGATAAGTATTTGGAAGGAGTTATCATGACATAACTTAACATGGTAGCAAACTTAGCAAACTTACAACACATTTAGATGACAAGACAAGCAGCAGTTATTCTTATTTTGATGACTACCAGAGGTATAAAATTTATGTAAACTACACAGAAACCCTCCTCAATCCTAACATGTTTATAAAAATTCTTATTTCAAGAAGACCATTAATGCTTGGTTTAGAAACAACAAAGACAATATGGTAGACAATAAGGCACTATTCTCGTGGTAGGTTTATATTTCATTGTTCTATAAATTAGAATTGACTCTTTGTACATAGATAGTGACTACTATGATACCTGGAAGATACATTAATCACAGTGTCTATATATCAGATTTAAGCTAGATTCAGGATGTTTAGAGATTCAGCACAACTAGAGGTTGTCTCTCTACTAGAGATTGTATTTACCTGGTATGAAGGGAAATTTTGTTGGTAACAATGGTCTCAACACGCCCTTCTGGATTTTCCAGTCAGCTGGGTTTATGGCTGCTGCTTCCACTTTCAACAGAACTTCATCTTTATTTGGGGATGGAATCGGAATTTCAACATGCTGTGATGAAAATGTTTATTAACAAAAGATTTACAAGAAAATTGACTACATGTCACTATATTTCTGTTCATGAATCTGAAAGGATAAAGGTGTTGGCAGAACCAATTTTCAATCCACATGAATAATACTATCATTCAATTCACTCGACGTTAATCACCTAATACCAGTGTGAAATCTTCAGCACATAAATTGTTCACAAGATTTCAACCATATGAAACTTTCTTCAGTTTCAAAATTTGTGAATGTGGAAGCTATAAGTCAACGATCTAGACCTTAACGGCTAACAAAACTAAGATGGAGAACACTTGCTGCAGTTAAATAAACATTCGAAACAAGTTATCAAAGGAAAAATGATTTGAAATTAGTCAAAAGACAGGAGCCATACTTTAAACACCAAACAACCCTTCTGGCACATATGTTGTTTCCAAAATCACTGATTAAAAGCTTTCCTTCCACCAATTACTATGCTGCATAACCCAAACCCCAAAATTTGAAAAGATGCGCGATCACAATTACCACTCCTTTTATTCTTTCCTCTCTTCTTAGAATTATCATTTCGATAGTCCACCGGCAACTCCAAGGCCGTCGAAAAAAAAAGCTGATAGTTCACCCAAACAAATCCAAAATTTTCTCTTCTTACTTTATTTAAAACTAATATTTTTTTACGGATCAGACGACAAATTTTACTAATGGAAACCAACTCTGTGGCTTGGCGGCATTAGTTCCTCTATAACATGAGCCAAACTCCAGTCTTTAGAGGGAAATTCTTAGTGGATAACGGTTCGAGTAAAGCAACAAATACCTTGAGGGCGTCGGCGCCACCGCCGTAGCCATTGTACTGGACGGCGCGCATGGTTCTGATGGCCTCCATGGATCACTGAGGCAGCTGTGTTGCATCTTTGTTCATGGTGCGGTGGTGGCTCAGTGCTTCCTTCTTATATGGTTATGGACGCATGCAGCAGGGAATCAAGATGATGCAAAGTAGCGACCGAAGCGAAGAGGGAGGAGGAGCACGTGGGCCTCGTGGCTCTTCCTACGGCTTCAGGTCGATCCAAGTATTCTGGAAGATTCCAAAGGGAACGCCGTCTTCTTCCGCAAATTTGAAAGTTTGCTTCCTGAGGGATACACAACAAGAACACACCATCTTCTCGCCCCGGCACCGCCAGTCCCATACGTACACTTTTCCCCCCTGTCCTGAGCCTGAGGTCGACTCCTTCATGCACATGCCACCTGACGAGTGGCAGAACAGTAACGTCTCCGGTCCTATGTTGTTCTGTTCTACTTATTTTTTCATATGATTTTTTCGAGAGCCCTATTTTAATATAACCACATTTTAAAATATCATATATAAAAAATAATTTAAATAAATTTCACTTTGACTTGATATAAAATATAGCACCAAATTGTAAAGATAATGTAATAGAAGAATATCAATGTATTCAATAGTTATAATATCTCCCACAATCTTGAGGGACTATCCCCGGATGAGAGCCCCTTACTTCCCCAGTTCATTTTGAACACATATGATTCTTTTACGGCACCAGGGGACGGGAGTTGCAGGCTACATCTTGCTTAGCACTAATGGACATATAATTTTTGCTGGGACTGAGCACATATGCTTCTACTCTATTTTGGAGGCTAAGGCATGGGCGTTAAATAATGCTATACTAAGGTCCCGGAATGGAATCATAGGTGTATTCAGCTTCGATCCGACTCTGCTATGCTCATTGCAATTTTGACGAATCAATGCTGTTGTCCTTGGCGTATCAAGTCACTCATCAAAGACATCTTATTCTTAAGTAATACATTTACCATTTTTGTACCTACTGTAATCGGCAGAGGCCACAACTTGGCTGTTGAGTTTTTGGCTAAAAGAGCACGTGCCTCACTTTGTGATTTTTTGTGGGTTGATGGTCCACCTAATGATCTCGCCCAACTGATATATCAGGACAATCATCTTTCAAGTTAATATTATGCATTTCCATCAAAAAAAATCTTTCTTGTTAGTTGATGAATTTAATTTCAACTTTTCATCCACCTCCTAAATAAATTTATCTTCTTTTGTCTCAGAAAGAAAATTCAAAATAATAAACTCTTCAGTATTTTGATAGATTCTGATATCTTGAGTAATTTCTTGTAATTATTCAATTGGACCAGACACAACTTTCAATGATAATGGATCAATTTTAAAGATAATGTATAAAATAACTTTTATATCAATAATAAAAAGTGATTTATGAACTAATAATATAAAAAATGGGATTCAAAGACTCCCATGAATTTCAAATTTGTTAGAAAATATAGATATTTATCATATTAATTGCAAAAAGATTCACCAATCAATAAAATTCTATTAATTGGTATATATTTCATTATAAATATGATAGATTTTTTAAAAAATCATATTTTCTCTATTTCATATATATATCAAATTTAAAACTTCTCTCGCACCTAAGAAAACTAGAAAAAAAAAACAACAAAAAAGAAGGAGAAGCCACGGCCCACCCATGCGCATTGTGCAACCAAGCAAGCTCATGCGACAATGGACCGCATGCGTAGTAGGAACCCCATGCCAACGAACTATGCGTCAGTGCCACATGAAATCTGGTGGGTGTCTCCTTTCCTTTTTCTAAAAATTTGCACGCAAAGCCTTTCTTTTGAAAAAAAGGAAAAGAAATGAAAGTAACACCACTTGTAGAAATAATATAATGGGAGGTTTACGAATAAGAAAGCAAATTGTCCACCCAATTTTTGCATCAACACATGAAGTGTTGCACTCTTACACGTGGTTTGGAACTAAATTATTTGAAAAATAAAACACTGGATCGTGACTCAAATGAAAAAGACAAGAGAGAGCACACACTACAACACACCCCAACTCAATGAAGAGAGCGTTCACAAGTCCACGATAGGCAGCACTATCCCTTTTATAGGGGAGACCTAGGCCAAAGGATTAATCATGTGATAAAAAGGGCACATGCTTCACATTCATTATTGGATTCAAATTGATATATTAAACAAAATTTTATTGGTATTTATTTTAGTATTCATTCCTGTTTGGTATAGTTTTTCATTTTGTTTGAGAGAAACATGTCACGATTATAAACTTTAGATGTGCATTATATATATGAACTCTGGTGGACTTATATGCAAGACCACTAAAACCTTGGTTCCTTTATATGTGGCCATAGCCCTTGGGTACATGTCCATTGTAGCATCCTCAGTCCAGAGCAATGATCAGAGATCTATTGCTTTTCTTAGTCCTTATCATGCCATTGTTACTCTTCCACATGGTTTTTGGTGGACACAATTCACAAAATTATTGTCCTTGCTGCACTTGTAGCCTAGTGATGGATGAGCCATCGATGCTCGCTTGTGTTGGTAGTCATACTATTCTCATTAGTTGCATTCCTGTATACGAGAATCATAAGGGTGCCAACCAACCATAATGGGCATGTAAGAACATATTGGTGAAGCCCTCATAGTGAAGATAAATGTAGACAGTTAACTCATTGGTACACTATGATTGTGTGCTTGCTCGAGTACAAGAGGGCATTGGAGCTCTTCATTCAGCGGCAGATGATGGAACAACCTTGCCATTGTTGTATTAGCTTCTAGAGAGCACGCAATTCCAAAGGCGACTATCTTGTGGATTCTGCCCATCAAGCCGACCATTGTTGTTTCCATCACACCGGCCACCATTGTGCTCATTGCACCAATGACCATAGTTGTTTGCACCAAACACGATGCTAATCATTGTCATAAGGAGAAGAATGTTATAAGGATGCATAACACATTGGCAGCTTTTCTAACTTTCAAATTTTAGAATTAAATATTCAATTGGAGTAATATATTTTTCGCACTTTCCTAAGAAATAACTTAATTGTTTACACTTTTCAAAATTTAAATTGTTTTTGCACATTCGACATCAAGATGATAACCATAATGGTGAAACCATTGAGTCTTACGAAGAGGGGATTGAGTCTAGTTGTCATTGGTAAGAGCTACCTTTTTGTTCTTTTCCTTTCTCAAGTTTAATTTCTTGCCACTAACACTTTTATGACTTGAGGCATATAGTTTATTACAACAGCTATGGTCATGACCATGAGATTCCTCGTAGTCCCAACAATCATGCCAATTTTATCACTTATGGTGGGCTCAATTTAACCACAAGAGAACCCACAACCCCACAAGGGGCATCATTACCCCTTTTATAAGGGAGAGCTCAACTGAAGGACCACGCATATGGTAAACAAAATAGTACATGACTTCCATGCCATACCTTGGCATTAATCACTACAAGAAAAATGTTCTTTAACGAAAAGAAAAATGGCCGCTATAAGTTAAAATCTGGTTGTTATTAATCATTAACGACGCAAAAATCTGGTCGTCTCATCATTATAGGCTCTACCGTTAAAGATCAATAACGACGGAGAATCTCATCGTTAAAACAATTAACAGCCAAAATAAAAGTGGCCACCAAAATTCTATTAATGACAATGTACCCCGTCGTTAACAAGAAATAACGGCCACCAAAATGCTTTTCGTTAAATATTTATAATGACCACTCACTCGGATGTTAAAAAGATCGACCATTCATTAGGTTCTCATTATTGGTATTAATGATCAGATTTTTTATACCTAATTATTATTTTTTCCATTATTAACCATTGATCTCGAAATCTCCTTAGATCATATTAATTGATCCATAGAACACAGTAGCTAAATACATGGACATTAAGATAAATACATCTGATGATCATGTTAATTGATCCATGGACATTAAAATAAATACATTGCATAACACAACACAAAAATGAGAGGGATAATTTGAGAAAAAAAGAGGAAATGTTACATTAGATAATTATAAATTCAAATTTTCTAACAACAACCCATGCACGTCTCAAGTTTCACATTATCCTCCAACATCTAGTTATAATACAAAAACTCTAACTTTATCATATCTTTATAATAAAAAATATAAATAAAACAAATATCATTCTCTTCAAAAAGATCCACATGCTATCCTTGTTATCTTCACTTTTTTCATCTCCAGAATCTGTAAAATTATAACACAAATGATTAGAAAATATTAAAAATTATATGTAAAAAATAATCGATAATCATATCACAAGACGCACCTACATAAAATGTAGAAAGTAATCCATTGGAACAATACACATGAAGAATAAATCCATCTTCACACTTGGGTTATGAAAGACCGTGAACTACTTAGAGTTTAAAATGCTCAACCATAGTTTAATACACAAAAGAGAAAACAAAAAGAAAATCAGAGACCAACATGTTTAGCAAGGACAAAATATAGATCATATTTTCAAATATCCTTGGAAAAAAAGACTCAGAAACAGATTAATCATCCATAATACTTGTGATATTTTTGTAAATGCATTTTAGAGTTTCCTACAAAAGTTTTGAAAGCAAGAAGGGGATATATATTTCCATAGTAATATAAACAAAAGATCATCTTAATATATGTTGGTAAACTGTTACAAAGCAAAGTAAAATATATTCCAAAACTAGCAAGCATATATGTGTTTTTCCCAAATTTAGATAAGCTGGACTTTTAATTTATTGTTAGACATGCATTAAAAAATAGACATAGTTGAAGAACTTACCACACTAGCGCCATGATGATAAGTGGTACGCATGAGCACAAACATGTAGATGGCTGTGAAAATAGCTACAACAAGAACTTTTCCACCCTGGGTTGAGCTTGAGCTTCAACTCTACGATTATCAGGCAGCAGCATCAAATGACCACTATTTTGCTCAAGAATTTTGTTCCTACGCCCTTGAGTAAAATGTTACTTTTTTGCTTGAGAAATCGCACAATAAATTCTTGATTTGTTGGAAAGGAAATCTTTTTTCCAAAATAATAGATGCTGTCACATATCAGGAAATTAAAAAAATCACTACCAAATGGCACTCAAATTTGAGAAAAAAAAACAAAGATTATAGGGGAACAAGCAAAATGAGGAATTTCAATAACTCTTCCCGTACACTAAATTGTGCCTCAAAACCATCTTTGGAATTACGATATGCCAAAAAAATATCTACTTCACACTTAGATTAGATGACAAGTCACCAACATTTTTACTCCGGGCAAAAGATGTGAAATTTAGGCAACATATTGCTGAGCCAATAACCAAAAGCTTGAAGCAGAACGCAAAATGCACTCGGACAAGAGACTAAACATATGTGGTAAACAGGGAAAAAAATGCAACCTTTAACCTTCTGTAGTAGGGATCTTTGACAAGGCATAATCCCACTACAAGATCAACAACCGGACAAAGTGAACAAAATGCAAGTTCATCAAAGATGTTAAACTAATAAACTATTCACAGAGAAAAGTAAAAGAAACCTTAGAAACCTGTAACTGTCGAGCAAAACCTGGTGGTCTTGGAGGTGACACGTATGAAGGAAGGGGAAGATGGCAGGACCACTCATTGGACCACTGAAGGGGGACTTCTGAGGGGATCTTCTCGCTTAGGAATGATCCTTTGGGGATGAGCAGTTTAGTTTTTTTTAGATCATGCTGAGGAAGGAGGTAAGAGGTTGTGCGGCTGCTCATGGAGATTTTTTTCTGTTCCTTTCCTGTTAGGGCTTTGGGGGATTTCATTAGGGTTTCAGATGCCTATAATAAATTTCGTGAGTGGGAAACATTTCAAGATTGCTGCCCATTAATTAGGCATTTACAGCCATTGGTCCCTATTTCTAATCTTTAACGACGGAATTTAATCTTTTATCGGAAAGATCTTTTGCTTGCCAGGTCGTTATTGAACCAATGGCCAAATTTTTATGTCGTCGTTACAACTCTGTCGTTAAAGGTCATTTTTCTTATAGTGATTGGCACCATGCTCAAGATGGTTGCCACTCAAGAAGACCCATGCATGGAGAACCCCATTGACATTTATTACACCACAAATTAGAAATTAAATCAAGATTTAAATTGAAACAATATATGCCTTCATTCTTGAAAAGACCATGCCATACACACTTGGTGGAGTATAACTATATGACTACATTTTCTAAGAGCTCAAAACACATTTTAAGTTTCTCAATGTCTTTGTTGACCGACATGAAGAAAGAAGATGGGGTAAAACAATATAAAAAATCATATTTTATGTGGCACCTTTATACTACAGAAAATGAAGATAGGGATTATGCTGCACATAATGCTTTACATCCATCCTTGGATTCAAAATGAGATAGTAGATAAATTTATTTGCCTTTATTTTTTTTTGTTATAATTTTAATTTTCTTTCACTCTAATATGTGAAACATGTTATGATTATAAAATTCAAATATGTCCCTTTTTAGATATGATAGTCTATTAAGATCATAGTTTCTTTACATGTGGCCAGACCAACAATAATGGGCATGTATGGATACTTTGGCGAAGGCCACATGGAAAGATAATGGTCAATGGATTTATTCTTTGGTACACCATGATTGTGTGCTTGGTAAAATGAAAGAGGCTCATGGAGGTCTTCACTCAACAATAGATGGTTGAATTGTCAAACTCTGTCCATAAAAATGGATATACAAATAATGATATTTGTATCATTATTTAGTTGAATACTAATCCATAAATGAATCGTTGCAAACTACATATTTCGCTCAATACTTCTACATTTAAGCATTCAAACAACTTTATGTAAGTTTCATCTAATACATATGTGAACCAATAGCTAGACTTTCGATGACTAAGGGAAAACACATAATAATTTCTCTATAGTCAGCATCCTTTTGTGACTATTTCTTTTCGTCACTTTTAAATCTCTTGTTATCTGATCCGATTATTCCAAAATCTAAATTGATGAACCCACCGGTCGATCGATCTTAACAGACCGATCGACCGATCCAAAGCCCATGGGCGGACCGTTCCTCAGAATTGATTGACCGATTTCTGGTGACCCTTTTATTTATATTTATTCATTCATCCACTTTCCAATCTAACTATTGCCTGTATAGAACTGATCTTGTTTCCGCCATCACAGATATCCATCCTGATTTCAAGATCGATTCTTTTAATGATTTATTTCTCATTGATCTTATCGTCTTCATTGAATAAAGAACAAAGAAACACAAGCTGTTAAAAGTGATTAATAAGTTCAGATTAAAGACTAATAATGGGTTGCCAGACCAAACTAAGTGTATCAAAATAAGGGTAGCTCCCTTGGTCATGGTTTAATCCCACTGACCCGCACAAGCCTGTATCGTTTGCTCGGCATACCCCAATAACTAAAGGCACCTAAAGTTACTCTGATTATAATAATAAATCAAGATCAAGAAGCATGATTAAGTCAAGTCAAGTTATCGTCATGATTTCCAAATATGCTACGATTTCAAGTTTACTAAGCATCGTTTGATTCTCATGATTTATGATAACATTTTATTCTTATTATGATCTATGATGCTGTCATATTATCCTTTCCAATTCAAGTTAAGCATCATTATTTATCTCTGATTATTCTATTCATGTTATGCATTGTATATCATGTGGTTCTCTACTAAACTGTAAAGCTTACAGGAGGACCTCCTCCCCCGTGTCTGATTTTCACAGGACCAAATCAGTGATGAGGTGGAGTAGGTGTATGGTGACAAAGCTCCGACGACAAGAAAGCACATGAACCATATGACTTATTAGATTCATTATTAGATCTCTTTTCCTTCCGCATTTATATATTCATGATGTAGAACTTCATTTTATTTCCTAAATATGATCTAGCCAATTTTAGACTTCCGCAATTAAAGTTATTCTTTTTTTTATTATTCTTTCTTCCGTTGACATGTCTCGGTTCTTGACTGAGATATGGTCAAGATGATCAAAGTCATACCATGTCGTAGCGTCTTCAGGTTAGTCTTCACCACGTGACGGGAGTTGATTTGGGGGCGTTACTAGTGCTATGCCATTTAGGATTGAATGATAAAATTGATAAGATCAAGAATTCTATTGATCTTGGTGAAGGAAAACATCGAACTGTTGATCTTGGTGGAAGCTCTTCCACATCAGACTTCACTAAAGCCGTGTGTGATCGCTTATAGGAACACTCTTCGACAGAAGCATGAATGGATAGTTGAATGGAGATAATTTTTTTTCCTTTTTCGCAAGGCAGTTTATGGCCTTGCCTTATTGTTTGCTGCATGAGCAGATTGCATGGTAATGAACAACGCTTTCAAATTTTCCCCCTTGGCTATCGTTCGTTTTTCATCCCTTTCGGAGAAATTGTAATAATTAGTCAATCTCAAGCAACAAGCTGACACTTGTTCTGATGTTTAAGTTAATTCTTCTTCACTTGTGCCGTTGCAAAAGTGAAAACAATGTTTTCCGCACCGAATTGTGTACATGTTTCTCTTACAATTATTGCTTAACTTAATTTCTCTTTCTCAATACTCGGTTAGGATTTGGTGTGCGTTCTCTTTCTCTTAACTTAATTTCTCTTTCTCTTTCTCAATGCATGGAAAAGAAAAAACAGAGAGTATGTTGTATACTAACTATAGTGCATGTGTCACGGGATCATTCTCGGACACTAGATCACGTGCGACGACTAGGCGGATATGCACCTAGCCAAGCCTGTTTTGAGTTTGCAGCGAAAGTTTTATGGTCGAGACGACTATGCCGAGAGTCGCTTTTATAGGCATTCAATCATGGACATGACTAGAGTGTTGGACTACTCGTCATAGAACTGTGACATTGGCACATTGCGGCACCAATGCTGGCGCTTGGGCGCTTAAAGTCCGAAGGGGAGACGAAGGGACCACGGGACGCCACGAAGGGACCCCGATGTGGGTTGCCACCCCACGCTCAAGGCCATGACACTAAAATTAAAGAAAAGCTTACTTGTATTAAATATGATGAAACATAACATATAATTGGGCCTCGGAAGACACTAGTGAACTCCTCCCATTGTACCATAAGTATAGGAGTCTTATTACATATTGAAGATGCAAAAGACGTACCCTACGGGAACGTCACTTGCTTGGCCATTCATAAGGACGGTCTTACAAGATAAATGCCCTAAGGACGGATAACTTGGTACTCCGTAATATTACGCAGTGCGGGACGGCTGCACGTGTTCCATGTTTTCGGCGCTAAGCGGCCGAGGGCTATAAGTTGAGCGGCACTGGTGCCGCGAGGCTTCACGCTTCGTGTCACGGAAAATGCCCCGTGACATTCTCCCCCACCAAAGTCGGCGACGCCCCCGACGCCGTTGTCCGGGCTTCCTCGAGGCCTTCGTCTTGAGTCTTGACTTCGCTTGTCTCGTTCAATTCTGCCTTCTTTGCCTTGACTTCGACTTCACCAGCATCACGCAGCGCCAGGAATGCCCGCTCCTTGGGGTCTCGCTGAGGACTCCTCCCTCAAGCCTGCTTCGCTCGCTGATCCTTCGTCCAATCCGGGGTCATCACTTGTGCAGCGCCAGTGGAGTCCGCCATGTGTGGTCTGACTTTATCAAGCAACTATCCGTCCATCAAGTCTATGTTGGCTTCACTTCTCTTCGACTTGCACAGCGTCAACTTGTGCGGTTTGACTTCTTTGGGGGTGAAACAACTCTTGTATGCTTCAGGAATAGCGCGGAAAAGAGTTGTCTCAGGGTCGTGTAGAACACGATGAAGAGTCTCGCCATTCGACCTGCATGACTTGACTCGATGCCTTCATGTTGCGGATGGCCTCAGCATAAAGTCTCCCTTCCGTCGAATGCGAAGTACGGGACCATCTCACCCTCGATGATCATTCCTGAATTTCGACGGCTTGAAACAACACAAGTTCTCCGATGTCGATGCTTGTAGCTTGTCTGCTTCGAGTGCTTGGGGTCGCTATGATGAGCGACGAGAGCCTTCTCACGGATACTTTGGGATGCTTCAGATCTCTTTGTGGGCTTGACTCAACGTCTCTATGTTGCAAATGATTGCAACGTAGAGTCTTCCATACCTCTGCCGAACGAAAAGCGCAGGACCACCTCCTCCTTGGTGATCACCTGATGTTTCGGCAGTCATGAGGCGGGACAAGGTTCTTTGATATGACAATCCATGCCTTGTCCATCCAAGTCGCCATAGTGGGCGACGAGAGTCTCCCCACATTCCCTTGTGGTTCAACTCGTTATCTCCAAGTTGCAGATGGCTGCAACGTTGAGTCCTTCGTCCGCCGAGCATTGAGAACAGCTCCACCTTACCCTTGGTGGACAAGAGATATCTCGACGGTTTGAGGTGGAGCAAGGTTCTTTGGTATAACATTCCGCACCTTATCCACTCCCAGTCGCTATAGTGAGCGACGATGAGGGTCTCCCCACATGTGCCTGTGATTCGACTCGCTTCTCCTGCTTCGATGGACGATCTTTGTCTTCGGCATAAGTAGCTTCCTCCTTGCGACTTGAGCTTCTCTCCTCCACCATTGCCCTCGCCCAAGGGCTTTGGTGGTATGGCATTTGTCCCGATTGACTTGGCAGCGTCGACTAGTGAGCGGAGGTTGGACGATCCGGTTGTTCCAACTCCTTCCTAGTCCAAAGCTTCTAACCCCTCTGCTTCAAGAGCACCAACACTGGGTCTTCATCCTCCTGGGAACACTATAGGCGGAGCTCGGTGATTCCTTTCACTTCCGCCTTCAACATGCCCATCTGACCGATGCTGAATAATACGATATTGACCTCCAGTCCCAACTTGTCAGGGCTTGCATAATTGATGAACTGCCACTTCTTCTGTCCCATGTCTGGGATGCATGTTTGCCACATTCTACATTGTCGCGATGGCAACGCCATCCTGAGTTTGCCACATCTTGCAGGGTTCTTGGGATATGCCTTCTTCCGATCCTGGGACCTCCTTTGAAGCTTTGACAATCCCTTTGGGGTATGGACGGGACAAGATCGTTGTGCTCATTCACAAAGAGGATGCACCTTAGATGCTCGTCCGTCCGCACCTTGGACAAAGTAATGCCACTGTGCCTGTCATCCTAGATCATACACCTTTGACATACTCGTCCACCGGGTGGCTTGACCCTTGCGAAAGAGTAGGCGTTCCGGGCCTTCACTGATCCGTGGGGATGCTCGTGAAGATACTCCGCTTAGATAAGCGGACTGCGATTAGTAAACTCGTGGCATGAGCTCCCAATATTACCTCCATCTCCATTCGAAGGGACGACATCGCCAATGTGTCCTTCAAAACTTTCGCATTGCGATCCTTGGAGGCCGCTTCGATTACTCGAGGCGATGTTCGAAAGGAAAGAGCACTCCTTCCTTCGATTGGCGGCAGAACGCTTGCCGCTTCGATTACTTGACAGCAGCATGCCAAGGTTCGCCGATACTCGACGCTCAGACCATTTGCCAAATTGATCACTGAGTTGAGGCGTCGATTTGCGTTAGCATGTATCAGGTTCATCCCACTCCTCGATGGATGACATCGCGCCGCTTGCGGGGCGACACTTGACGAGGCAGGCAAGGCCGACAGCTCGTCTGCGAGTGTTTGCAAGTAATCAACGCTTTGCTCCATTCCTGAAAGTCATCGTGGCGTGGCAGACGATGCTGCGGCATGACAAGATGCTTGTGATTGATGCTCCTTGGCTGAAAGGATGATATTCTTTGGCCGAAAAGGGACCATGAACCTTGATATTTGTCTTTAAGCCAACTTTTCCCGTGAAGCAGTTGTACACTTCACGTTGCATGACTGGGCATGCGATGCGACGTCACGAAATACCGAGCAGCGCCAGGTCGCCATGATAGTGCATGACCGACAGTCCCTAAACGTGACACGGGTACTCCGAGTTACATGACGCTCGTGTAAGCGATCTCATGATATGAGCAGCGCAAGACCATCATGCGGAGCATATGACAACTCTTTGATGCCGCGCGACACTTCAGGATTCCTGACTGTATACCTGGGGTGGTTGATCTGCTCGAATGAGCAACGCATGATCGTCCCGATTAGGCGGGGCGATCAATCCGTCGTCATGATGCATGACGAACGTTCCTTGACACGACACAAGTGTATGAGGAACATGCTGCGGGGCACGACTGGGCATGCGGCGAGGAGGCTTGCCATGCATTCCTCGTTGACATCCACGATCAAAGACCATGGTACCAGTGCGCCTGAGCGTGATGGAGTATTTGAGCGAAAGCACATTTTCTACGCTAGGACACGTTGCGACGACACAAGCGAGTCATCGTCGCTGGGTAATCCGAGCAGGAAGAACTGCTCTGATACCACTTGTAACGGGGTCATTCTCGGACACTAGATCACGTGCGGCGACTAGGCGGATAGGCACCTAGCCAAACCTATTTTGAGTTTGCAGCGGAAGTTTTATGGTCGAGACGACTATGCCGAGAATCGCTCTTATAGGCATTCAATCACGGACATGACTAGAGTGTTGGACTACTCGTCATAAAACTGTGACATTGGCACGTTGCGGCACCAATGCTGACGCTTGGACGCTTAAAGTCCGAATGGGCGACGAAAGGACCACGGGACGCCACGAAGAGACCCCGATGTGGGTTGCCACCCCACGATCAAAGTCATGACACTAGAATTAAAGAAAAGCTTACTTGTATTAAATATGATGAAACATAACATACAATTGGGCCTCGGAAGGCACTAGTGAACTCCCCCCAGTGTACCGTAGGTATAGGAGTCTTATTACATATTGAAGATGCAAAAGACGTACCCTACAAGAACGTCACATACTTGGCCAATCATAAGAATGGTCTTACAAGATAAATGTCCTAAGGGCAGATAACTTGGTACTCCGCAATATTACGCAGTGCGGGACGGCTGCATGTGTTCCATGTTTTCGGCGCTAAGCGGCCGAGGGCTATAAGTTGAGCGGCACTAGTGCCGCGAGTCTTCACGTTTCGTGTCACGGGAAACGCCCCGTGACACATCCACCTATGTATTGTGAAGTGCACAGTATATTGGGTGTACTTTCTTTCTCAATATAGATCAATCCTTTCATATCTGAAGGTGTTTTGGATTCTTATCTTATTAATAATATGTTCTATATATCAAAACAACATAAGTAGCAGGTAAGGTTCGGTAGGGAGAAATTACAAGAATTAATTTCGGATGCATAACTCCGCCTATATTTTATAGCCGGTCCCAAGCCCGGATAAAGGAGGAGGGTTGTGTTAGGCCCCGACAGCCAACATAAAATCATGTCGAATCTTATGAACATGGATCAACGAATATATTGTGTCGGAATGGCGTCGTATGATCCATGTAGCCGACCCCACCTAGTGGGATAAGGCTTTGTTGTTGTTGTTGTAATTTCGGATGCATGATGCATTCTTTTATCTAAATTCAACTCCAACGAGTAGAGATTATAAGATGCCAAAGTGTTAAATAACAAAAGGTTATCGCCCAGAGCCAACTAATCAGTAGGTGGAGAATGTAAGCACAACATGCATATATGAAAAATATTATATATGAATGACATGTAGTAGAGCATGTAATAGAATATGATATTATTTTTAATATATATATATCATATATGAATTCTGTTAAAAACAAGATGGAGCTCCCTATGCTACTCACCGGAGAGAAGTTGCCGGAGGATTGGAAGGAGATGAAGAAGAAGAGCAAGGCAAAAAGGGAAGTTCCAAGAGAAGAGAAAATAATTATATTGAAACTAAAAAGCGGATTACAACTTCTCTGAGTACAATTACATCCATCTCATCCTATTTATACTAATAAACTAACAGTTAAAAAAACTAAACCAATACGATGCCCTTACAACTAACTGCCACAAACACGACGTGCGACGTTGGCTTTCAACAAATTCATGCATATATATTCACAAGAAGGTGATCATTCAATGAATCCTACTCTTCCTACGGCTTCAGGTCGATCCAAGTATTCTGGAAGATTCCAAAGGGAACGCCGTCTTCTTCCGCAAATTTGGAAGTTTGCTTCCTGAGGGATACACAACAATAACACACCATCTTCTCGCCCCGGCACCGCCAGTCCCATACGTACACTTTTTCCCCCCTGTCCTGAGCCTGAGGTCGACTCCTTCATGCACATGCCACCTGACGAGTGGCAGAACAGCAACGTCTCCGGTCCTATGTTGTTCTGTTCTACTTGTATCCACCTGACGAGAAGCGCTCCAAGCGGAGGGGATCTGTGAGGACGCACTTCTTGTTGTCTTCGGACAGACTAAGAAAGCATGGGCTCCCGTACGAGGCGGGTCTCCGGCGAGGCCCCATGCGCGCTACCGCTATCAACGATCTCCAACGCTTGCACACCCCGGATGCCTGAATGCGGTCCCCGATGACCATCATGCCCGTGACGGCCTCTAGGACGGCGTCCGGTAAGTCCGACCAAGGCGAGCTTTCTTGTTCGTCGAATTCTTCGCCCTTTGTCCGGTGGGTCTGCGACTCGCTGCAAACGCGACTTGCAGACGGGTATCTATCATCGTCGGCGTCGATGATCTCCTGATGCTGCAACTTGCGCCGCCTTCCCGAAGGCTCGACAGCGTCGTAATCCCTTGATTCCGTCTCGTGCTTCCGTCGAGCCATGAGCCAGCGATCGATCCGGATGCAAACAGACAGATGTGCTGAACGTGGAGCGGATACGTGATCTCTTTCCATGTGCCGTAATTGGAAAGCTTAATATAAATATATATATAAGAGAAAGCAAAATCCAAAACATATATAATATAATAATAACTACTACCACTAGTCGGACAAGGGAGTTGTATATATTATATGTACGCGCATACTTTTTATTTAATAATAACTTTTTTTCGGATTTACTTGAAATCTGGACAACCAATTCCAGAGAAAACCTAACGGTTACAAAAAAATTAATTAAACATATAAAAAATTAGAAGCCTGATTAGTTTTTTTGTTGTCGAATTTTAATAAACCAAAATCGGCTCACTTAAACTAGGACCCCACTCTTCATAAAATCCAAGATACCCATTTTCTATTTTTAAATATTCTTTCCTACTATCAGTTTACGAATCAACATTTTTTTTGTCATTCATATAATTGTCGTTTATTTATGATTTAATATTCTTCTATTATATTTTGAAACTCTTACTTGATATGTTTCAATCGTTTAGCGTTAATTTTTTTTACTCATAATATTAAATATATTTTTATTTTATTTTCTTAAAATTTTAAAATATTATTCTATTAAAAGAGAGAATCAACGGAATCGCTGAAAAAACTTATCTATTAAAAGATTTTGGAATGAATTTTAAATTTTATAAATTGACCATAAGGATATCGAATGCTTATTTTTTAAATAAGTTGATTCAATCCCTTAAAGTTGATCGGTCAATTACTTTTCCACGTTGGCATTTCTAGTTAATGATTTTTGTGAGACCCCATAAACTCAAATGTAAAAGAGCAAAAAATAAGTATGTAAGATGTGGTATCAATGAATCATGTGGTTATTAGAAAAAATAAATAAAATAAAAAATCATGTGGTATGAAAAAGAAGTTTGGACAAATTTTTTGGTCAAAAGAAATCACTCAAAATTATTTTTCTAAATATATCCTCTGAATTAATTAAAAACCATCCTAAAGATAGAAAAAATATATCCTGATCAATTTTTTCATATGATTTTTTCGAGGGCCCTATTTTAGTATAACCACATTTTAAAAGATTATATATATAAAATAATATAAATAAATTTCACTTTATAACTCGATATAAAATATAGCACCAAATTTTAAAGATAATATAATAGAAGGACATCAAAGTATTCAATAGTTATGATATCTCCCACACTCCTAAAGGACCACCCCCCGGATGAGCCGGTGGGAGCCCCCTACTCCCACCAGTTCATTTTGAACACAAATGGTTCCTTTATGACGCTAGGGGAAGAGAGAGGTGCACGCTACATCTTGCTTAGCACTAATGGACATATGATTTCTGCAGGGGTTGAGCACAAGCACTTCTACTCTGCTCTGGAGGCTGAGGCATGGGCATTAAATTGTGCGTTACTAAGGTGCTTGGAATGGAATCATAAGTGTATTAAGCTCCGATTTGACTTTGCTATACTCATTGCAATCCTGACAAATCAATGCTGCCGCCCTTGGCATATCAAGTAACTCATTAAAGACATCTTATCTTAATCAATACATTTACCATTTTTGTAGCCATTGTAATCGGCAGAGGCCACAACTTGGCCGCTGACTTTTTGGCTAAAAGACCTCACGCCTCACTTTGCGATTTTTTGTGGATTAATGATTTACCTAATGATCTCATCCAACTGATGTAATAGGACAATCATCTTTCAAGTTAATATTATGCATTTCCGTTAAAAAAATAACTTTTATATCAATAATAAAATGTGCTTTATGAACTAATAATACAAAAAATGGGATTCAAAGACTCCCATGAATTCCAAATTTGTTAGAAAATATACATGTTTTTCATATTATATATAATTTTTTAATCAATTTTAAAACTAATAAATTAATTGCATAAAGAGTCACCAATCAATAAAATTCAATTAATTGGTATATATTCATTCTAAATATGATAGAAATTTTTTAAGAATAAAAGTTCATATTTTTTCTATTTCATATATATATATATATATATATATATAAATATATCAAATATAAAACTTCTCTCTCCTTGAGTATATTTGTCATCCATAAGGGCTACAATCTTTTCTTTCCTCCTGGTTTAATTTCTTGCTCATTTTCTACTTTGTTTACATTTATTTAATTATTTCTACTATTTTTCTATAGACAACAAATAATTTATTGTATGCAACCATGGCGATTAGATCCCTTATAGGCCCAATGATTATGCTAGTTTCACCACCTGAAATGGGCTTATCTCAGAAAAAAAGAAAAATAAAAACAACAAAAAAGAAGGAGAAGTCACGGCCCACTCATGCAGGTTGTACGCCCAAGCAAGCTCATGCCACAGTTGACCGCATGCATAGTAGGGACCCTGCGCCAACGAACCATGAGTTGGTTGTCTCCCTTCCTTTTTTTAATTTTCACACAAAGTCTTTCTCTAGAAAAAAAGAAAAAAAATGAAAGTAACACCACTTGTATAAATATATAATGGGAGGCTTATAGAGTTTACCTAGAATGCGAAAGTAGATTGTCCACCAAATTTTTGCATGAACAAATGAAGTGTTGCACTCGTACGCATGGTTTGAAACTAAATCTTGTGAAAAATAAAACACTCGATCATGGCTCAAATGCAAGGGACAAGAGAGAGCACAAACTACAACACAGCCAACTCAACCAAGAGAGTGTTCACAACATCACGAGGGGCAACACTGTCCCTTTTATAGGAGAGACCTAGGCCAAAGGGTTAATCATGTGACAAAAAGGGCACATGCTTCACATTCATTATTGGATTCAAATTGAGATATTAAAAAAAATTTATTTGTATGTATTTTATTATTCATTCTTTTTTGGTATAATTTTTATTTTGTTTCATAGATACATGTCATGATCATAAACTTTAAATATGCATTATATATATGAACTCTTGTGGAGTTATCTGCAAGACCATTAAAACCATGGTTCCTTTACATGTGTCCATAGCCCTTGGGTACATGTCCATTGTGGCATCCTAGTCCGGAGCAATGCACAGAGATCTATTGCTTTTCTTAGTCCTTGTCATGTCATTGTTACGCTTCCACATGGTTTGTGACGGACACAATTCATAAAATTATTGTCCTTGCTGCACTTGCAGCCTAAGGATGGATGAGCCATCGATGCTCGCTTGTGTTGGTAGTCACACTATTCTTATTAGTTGCATTCCTATATATGAGAATCGTCGGGGTGCCAACCAACTATAATGGGCATGTATGAAAATATTGGTGAAGCTCTCATAGTGAAGATAACTGTACACAGTTAACTCATTGGTACACTATGATTGTGTGCTTGCTCGAGTACAAGAGGGCATTGGAGCTCTTCATTCAATGGTAGATGATGGAACAATCAAACCTTGCCGATGTTGTATCAGCTTCTAAAGAGCATGCAATTCCAAAGGCGATTATCTTGTTGATGCTAGCATGATCGTTATTCTGCCCATCGAGCCGACCATTGTTGTTTCCATCACACTGGCCACCATTGCGCTCGTTGCACCAATGACCATTGTTGTTTGCACCAAACACGATGCAAATCGTTGTCACAAGGAGAAGTGTTTTAGGTATATATAACGCATTGGCATCTTATTAGGGCTTGTCTAGTCCTTTTTAACTTTCAAATTTTAAAATTAAATCTTCAATTACAATTGAGTACTATATTTTTTCGGACTTTCCTAATAACTTAATTGTTTACGCTTTTAGAATTTAAATTATTTTTGCATATTCGACATCAAGATGATAACCATAATGGAGAAATCATTGAGTTTTACGAAAAGGAGCTTGAGTCTGGTTGTCATTGGTAAGTACTACTTTTTTGTTATTTTCCTTTCTCAAGTTTAATTACTTTCTGCTAACACTTTTATGACTTGAGGCATATAGTTTATTGCGATAGCTATGGCCATGACCGTGAGATTCCTCGTAGGCCCAACAATCATGTCAATTTCATCTCTTGTGGTGGGCTCAACTTAATCACAAGAGAACCCACACCACCACAAAGGGCAACACTTCCCCCTTTATAGGGGAGAATTCAACCAAAGGACCACTCATGTAGTAAACAAAATAGTGCATGACCTAAAATGCGATGCCTTGGCGTTGGCACCATGCTCAAGATGGTTTCCACTCAAGGAGACCATGCACGGACAACCCCATTGACATTTATTATGCCACAAATTAGAAATTAAACCAAGATTTAAATTGGGACAATATATGCCTTCATTATTGGCAAGAGCATGCCATACACACTTGGTGGAGTATAAGTATATGTAAAAATGATTACATTTTCTAAGAGTTCAAAACAAATTTTTAACTATGAAGAGTTCATCCACATGAAGAGAGAAGATGGTGGTAAAACAATACAAAAAATTATATTTGAAGCACCACCTTTATACTATGCAAAATGGCGCTAGGGATTATGCTAAACATGTAGCTTTGCATCCGTCCTTGGATACAAAATGAGATAACGGATAAAATTTATTTGTCTTTAGTTTTTTTATTTATTCTTTTGTTTGTTATAATTTTTTAATTTGTTTCACATACATGTTATGAATATAAAATTCAAATATATGATAATCAATTAAGGTCTTAGTTTCCTTACATGTGGTCATTTCCCTTGTTTCATGTCCCTTCATTGTGCCATTCTCAGCCCAAAGCAATGCACGAGGATTAACTACTTTGGTTCTCACCATGTCATTGCTACTCTTCCACATGATTTTTATTGAAGACCACTCTGCTATGAATCTCCGATTTGTAGGGGGCACAATTTAGAATGTTATTGTCCTTGCTGCACTAGTAGCCCATTGATGCTCACTTTTGGTGGTAGTCATACTATTCTCATTGGTTGCATTCTTGTATATGTGCATCGTAGTGGTGCCAACCAACAATGATGGACGTATATGTATACAATAGTGAAGGCCTCATGGTGAAGATAAATGTCCATGAGTTCACTCTTCGGTACACCATGATTGTGTGCTTGGTGGAATAAAAGAGGCTCATGGAGGTCTTCAATCAACACTAGATGGTGGAACTATCGAACCCCACCATTGTCATACTAACTTCTAAATGGAATGCAATTCCAAAGGTGATCATTGTTGTGGATACTGATGTGACCATTGTTTTGCCCATCGATCTAGATGTCATCTAGATGTCGTTGTTCCCATTTCACCAACCATTGTGCTAACTGTACTGATGACATTATTTCTTGCATTAAATATGATGCAAATCCTTATCATGTTGGGAAGAAGTGTTTTGAAGTTGTATAACAAATTAACATCCTATTAGGGCTTGTCTGATTCTTCTAACTTCTGGATTTTAACAATAAATCTTCAATTAAAATTAAGCACTATGGTTTTATTGCACTAGCCTAAGACATAATTTAATTATTTGCACTTTTCTAATAAATAATTAGATTGCTTTTGTATATTTGACATCAAGATGCCAACCATAATTGAGAATTAATTGTCAATCATTAGTCTTTGGATGAGGGGCTTGAGTATATTTGTCATCGATAAGGGCTACAATCTTTTCTTTCCTCCTGGTTTAATTTCTTGCTCATTTTCTACTTTGTTGACATTTATTTAATTATTTCTACTATTTTTCTATAGACAACAAATAATTTATTGTATGCAACCATGGCGATTAGATCCCTTATAGACCCAATGATTATGCTAGTTTCACCACTTGCAATGGGCTTATCTCAACCACAAGAGCACCCACAACACCACAAGGGGCATCACTGCCCCTTTTATAGGTGCGAGCTCAGCCAAGGGTTGGAAGCACGTGGGCAATAGAATGGTGCATGGCCTCCATTCCATTCCATACCATGGCACCATGTTAAGCCATGGTTTCCATGTAAGGAGACCCATGCATGGACAACCCCAACAATATGTAAATACGTCACGATTTATGAATTAAACCAAAATTCCATTAGTTCACTGACAATATTTGTCTTCGTGTTGCTACTCTTCCGCATGGTTTCTCGCCATGCCATTGTTATTCTTTCACATGATTTCTATTGAAGAATACTATGCTATGAAACTTTGATTCATTGTGAGGGAACATAATTAAAAAATTTATTGTCCTTTTTGCACTAGCATTATTGGGATGGATGTGCCATTGTTTGTGTGGATAGTCACACTATTCTCATTGATCGTGTTCCCATATATAAGTGATGCATGCAAAATACAACATACTTTAGTTTATTATTTCAATTAATTTTTCTGTAATTTGATCATTGCATGCATCATTTTAAGTCTATTTTATTCATAATTCCAAATTTATTGATTTTATGTATGAATTCTCGAAGTGTTATAATTATGAAAAGATTAACTTCATTATTTTAATTAATTGATAGGAAAAAGGAAAATTGTCGCCGAATATGACTTCGAGCAAGCGCCAAACTCATCTTAATCCGAAGGGGCCAAACTTGTAAGGAGTAAAAATCCGAAGGGGCCAAATACTTAAGGAGCCAAATCCATGGAGTAAAAGTTTGGAGTAAAAGTTTAAGGGGCCAAATTCATAAGGAGTAAAAGTCTAAGGGGGATCACCAGGCGCCAAAGTTTTAATTCCATGGGAGATAAAGGCTCATCTAGGGAGTAAAGGCTCATCTTGAGAGTAAAATGCAATTAGTTTATCACGTTACACTCTTATCACCACTAGGGAGCCAAAGCTGTTTCGGGGGATTTGTTGACCAAAGAGTTTCATTGGGCACAAAACACACTTTGGATCTATCATTGACCGATATTTTATCATGATGGAGCAATTTAACAATCGAAAAATGGATCCTAAACTTGTTACGGGCGCAAAAGCCAAGATTTATCTTTTAAGCTATCACGGCCGTGATGTTCCTATCATAGGAGATAAAGTTGAAAAGCTTTTATCATTAACCAACGATCAAGTTTATCAACCATGAAACTATATTGCCAAAGTGGATAACGTCGTAAGAAACTCAAGTTTTATCTCACGAAATTAAATTCGATCATATGATATTCACGACATGATCCAAGAAGGCCGTCCACACCTATAAATAGAGGAGGAAGCCATCATCCCAATTTGTACTTCGAAGTCCAAGCTTCTTCCACAGTTGAGTCGTGAGCTCTGCAAGCTACGACCGAGAGGAGAGAGGTGCGATGACTGGAGCTTGATCGTGACTCTGATCAAGTCCGAAAGGCTAACAGATTGTCTGCCCGTGATCCGAAGCTTCGACCTTTTATTATTTGGTGTAATTCTTCCAATTATTATTATTATTTTTATTATCTCTCTGCAATTCTAGGATGAATTCTATGTTTTTTAGATTTTATATTTTAGAAGATTATTAATTGAAGGAAAATTATTTGAACCCTATTTCATTTGTTTTAATATTTTCTTGTCAATTATTAATTGTATTTAATGATTTTATGTTAGTTGATTGAATTTCTGAATTAGGCTATACCAGTTTGTGGAGTGTTTAATTTCAAAATTTATGATGCTAATTTTAATTGATTTTATTTGAAATTAATAATTGATATAAATTTGATAATTAGTGTGTGGAGAATCAAGTTTGTGTGGTCTGTTATTCTATATCAGTTTGTGGAGTGATTAGTAGTCTAGGAAATTCAACTTAATGCATCTTAATTTTAATATGATTTGATGGGATGCTAGTTGTGGAGACTTCACTTCTTATTAAATTAAGATAGTTCTGCATGTTTAGGTTGAGGGGATGCCAGTTGTGGAGACTACAAGTTAATCATGTTAGATTACTATAGGGAGACTCTAATATATTTTTAAAGATTAAATTTATCTTTTATGGTTCAAATATTTTTCCTAATCTATTTTCATCCTAAGGCCTAACTTCAACACCATTATCTTATCATATTATTATCTTATTTCATTAAATATTTTATAATTAAAAAACTTATTTCCAAAATTTCATGTTTTTTCTCTCTTATTAATTTATAAGAATAGATATTAAATTAATAATATTCCTCATGGGTTCGACACTCTTTACTCCTATTACTATATTATTTGAGCGACTAGTGCACTTGCTAGCAGATTTATTTTGCTACATCATTTTACGCATCAATATGCATCATAGTGGTGTCAATCAACAAGAATGGGCATGAACTGATATATTGGCGAAAGCCTCATGGTGAAGATAATCATCCCTCAATTCTCCTTGTGGTACACCATGACTATGTGCTTGCTCTATTACAAGAGGGCCATGGAGGTGTTCACTCAACAAGAAATAGTGTTATTGTAAAATACTAAAGTGGCCATTGTTCTGCCCATTGAGCACGATCATTGTTGTTGTAGCACCAACATGATGCAAATCCTTCTCATGGTGGGAAGAAGAGTTTTGGAAATTCATAGCACATTGGCATCTTATTATGGCTTGTTTGATCCTTCCTAACTTTTTGGTTTTAATATTAAATCTTCTGTAACACCTCGAGAGTTTTTTTTCTTTGCCTACCCAGAAGACTATCTCGATGACGCCACTTAATTCTATATCTTAGCTTTTTCTTTGACTTTGACCAATCAACGCACTAGCTTACATAAACAGAAAACTTAAACATAATAATTCTTATAATATGGAAAAGCTATTTACATAATCTCTAATGACCTGCGGGTTATGGGCCTACAACTATCTAATAGGAGACCCTATCAATGTCCATATCCAATGTGCATATCATTTGTCAAAGGAGCCACCAACTATCTCACCATCGCCATCACCATTATCTGTATGGATCCAAGAACATGAGCAAAGCCCAGTGAGATAAACTCAATACGTAGGGTCACCATAATAATAAGTAATATGAACCATATCAATAACAATAATCATATGCATAATGATAAGCATTATCAATATTATCCTATCAATGCAATCTAAATTATCAATATCCATCAGCCATAAGGATCAATTGGCTGGAATCAATAATCGTATCATCTCTTATCGTCAACCATATGGGATGTAATCAATTATCTTAATAATCATTCAATCTTTACTTTACTTTACTTCAACTATAGAGGTTGTAATTCAATAATCTTTTATCATACATCAAACACGAAAGCTGCAATTTAATTATTCCTTTCAATCAATTATCTCTCTATGCTTCAACATAAAAGGCTGCAATTTCGATTCAATTAGTATTACCATCAACAATTCAATATCAATCAATCATCCATTCTCATTCTTCAATCGTAAAGGCTGCAATTATCTTTTATCTTTAACAATTAATTAATTTTTCTTATGCTTCAACCATAAAGGCTGCAATTTAATATTTTATGAATCAATCATTCTTTACTTTAGCTTCAATCATAAAGGCTGTCCAATACTTCAACCACGGTGGTTGCTTCAACCATAAAGGCTGTTTCAACAATAAATGTTATTCAATACTTCAACCACGAGGGTTGCTTCAACCTCAAAGGCTGCTTCAACTATAAAGATTGTTCAAATACTTCAACCACGAAGGCTGCTTCAACTACAAGGGTTGCTTAATACTTCAACCACGAGAACTACTTCAACCACAAAAGTTGCTTCAAGCATAAAGGCTACTTAATGCTTATTCTTTAACTTTTAACAATTAACTTCAATCATGATGACTGCTTCAACCACGGGAGCTGCTTATTACTTATTCTTATATTTTGAGTCAACCTTTAACCACAAGGGTTGCTTCAAACCATATAGGTGCTTTGAGAGCTCTCTCGATTTTAGATACCTTTCATCTTTTATCTTGATTAACTTATGACGTCTATCTTTTCTTTCAATTAAACTTTCTTTCCAATCTTAGATGCACAAGATATCAATCAATATATCATGACCATATAATTAATATCATCACAATAAGATCAATATTATAATAATGTGATTAGATATAAGCAATAATACAATCATCACAAAACATACTTAAATAATTTAAAATCATTTTCCTATCTTCAGAACCTGGGCCGGGTGGGGTAGAACCTGGGTCGGTTCTCCCCTATAATCAATCATATTCATCTTTATATAGAACCCGGGTCGGGTGCGAGTCAATTTGATTTCTTGACCTGATCTCATTAACATTAATGAAACTTGGGCCGAGCAAGTCAGAACCCGGTCCAAATTCTTAACAACCTTTTCTGTCACGCTCGGGTTATAGAACCCGGGCCGCGCACCTTGCAACCCGGGCCGGGTTCTTACGAACTCGGTCCGGATCAATTCGATTGCCACTTGGATTTCAAGAGATCTGGGTCGGGTTCTGTCGTCGTCAGGAAGCCACCTTTTCAGAAAAACTTTCGACCCTATTTTCTATGCAATTATTAATGCAATTCAATTCACAATTCATCCATACAATAGTCAATACTTAGATCAATGGTCTTGATGGTCCATGTCGCGAAAAATCAATGCCATGAGGATCCCCCTACGTACCTAAAGTTGGCTGAAAAATCAACTAAAATTCCTCTGTTGAAAATATACACGAACGTTGCGACTTTGACCGATGATTCCTCCTTATTGATGTCCAGAAATCTTCGGCTACCACTTGGATTTTTCTTTGTCAGGGCTTCGAAAACAATATATCGCATGCACTCTCAGGTGCCTCGATTGGTGAAAAAATGAAGGAGAAAGAGGAGGATCTCGTGCAGAAATTTTGTGAAGGCAAATAATACTTTCTAACCACTTTTAGGTCCTATTTATAGCTCTCAACTAGAGTTTTGACTCCTATTGGACCTTAGACTATTTCTTTATCAATCATGACCATCCATCATTAGTTATCATCTCTTAAATATTCAGATTTAATCAAATACGAATTTCACTAATTATTCCATAACCATACTTATCAAAAATCCATCTCTACTCAAATTCCTTTTTATCTCCTCCATAACTTCTTTCAATCAAACTCTATCTCCATCTTTTATCAATAACTTATGTTAACCAAACTATACCTTTATTTTATCTTTTTATTTCTTTCTTTTCTCTAATTTTTGGAATTATTTAATTCCATAATAATTTATCATCTAATTTTTGAATTAAAATAATAATAAATATTATTTTAATGGCTATCCTATCCTATTTGGGAGTCCTATATCCATTAAACATTCTTTTAGACCTCAAATCAAATTGAAATCCCTAATCTCAATCTCATTATGATTTCTACTCCCAATAGAATTTAATTTTTCTTTTTCTTTTCTAATCATACTTTTAATCCTATTGAACTTCTAATTCCTTCTCCAAGTAGGAGTACTTTTTACTTATATTCATATTCCTTTTCCAATTATATTCATATTCCTTCTCAAATTCTCCTTTTGATAATCTTCAATTCATCAAAGATTATAATTAACTTATAAAATTACTCTATTGCCCTTGATGAAATCTTGGGGTGTTACATCTTCAATTAAAATCGAGTGTTATAGTTTTATCACACTTACCTTAGAAATAAAGGTATCTAACGAGACTGTTAGATTTATAACACATAAATCATAGAGGTTACAGAATACCTCTTGCGGCGGAAGCAGATCATCGGGACTTTTTCACGAACACTTGACGAACGCATTTATATCTTGGAATCGGGGACCGAACATCGAGAGAACATAACACCTTGCCACAACAGATGAACCTCCACAAAAGCGTGTATGAGACCTCTAATATGGGTCCCCTTTTATAGGAAAGGAACTTGGGCGATGTGTTAGGCAGAATGCATCATGCGCATCCATCGTGCGTGATGACATGTCCCCTCAGTGTGATCCGTGCACGCGAGAATTTTGGCCGATGCCTAGCGCAATCACATCATTTTTTGTTGGAAGAGATGTCAAGTGGATAGTATTGTTTGTCTTCTTCAGGAGTAGAATTTTGATTAGTACTTGTTCTCTCTCTTTTTGCCACTCTCCATTGGAGAGGGTTTACTACGTGATGTTTCTTTTTAGTGATATATATAGGTGGTTTGGGTTTAACTCCTAGGAAATTTGTAGGTTTTATTTTCCTAAGTTGGTGCTATGGCTACATGGTATGTTATTGTGAATGGTTTGTTTCTCAGCTGTTTAACATTGGTGAAGATGGCATTGCCTTAGCTGAAGCTGTACATGGTTCAGCCCCTGATATTGCTGGCAAGGTGATTTACTTTGTGTATCTAAATAAGCTTGCAAAATTCTTTATAATAAAAAAAATATCAAAATATTTGTTTGCATATGAATGTAACCGGCACATCTGACATTAGCTAAGATCACTATAACCTTGCTCTTCTGAAATGGTTTGATGTTATTTTGTCATTGGTGGTTATGCAGAATCTTGCAAATCCAACTGCCCTCCGGTTGAGCTCAGTTATAGTGCTACGCCATTTAGGGTTGAATGTTAAAACTGATAAGATCCAGAATGCTATTGATCTTGGTGAAGGAAAACATCAAACTGTTGATCTTGGTGGAAGCTCTTCCACATCAGACTTCACTAAAGCCATGTGTGATCACTTATGGGAACACTCTTCGACAAAAGCTTGAATCGATAGTTGAATCGAGATAATTTTTTTCCTTTTTCGCAAGGCAGTTTATGGCCTTGCCTTATTGTTTGCTGTATGAGCAGATTGCATATGAACAATGCTTTCAAAATTTCCCTCGGCTATCGTTCGCCATTCATCTCTTTCGGAGAAATTGTAATAATTAGTTAATCTCAAGCAACAAGCTGACAGTACTTCTTCTGGGGTTTATGTTAATTCGTCTTCACTTGTGCCGTTGCAAAAGTGAAAATGTTTTCCGCACCGAATTGTATACATGTTTCTCTTGTAAGGATTGGTTATAGGAGTGTTCAGCTGGTCGGATTAACTTACAAATTCGATGATCCGACAATGGTTCCAATCCGACCCGACCTCGATTCGACCTTGAGTGGTATCTGGTACGAGTCGTAATTTTTCGACCTGAGTCGACCCAATCCGATCCAACTCAACCACCCGAATCCGGATCGGATTGGATTTGGTGGGTTGACCGTGAACCCCCTTAATTGCTTAATTTAATTTCTCTTTCTCAATACTCGGTTAGGAAGATTGGTTTGCGTTCTCCATGGAAAAAAAAAACAAAGAGTATGTTGTATACTAAATGTATATAGTGCATGCACCTATATATTGTGAAGTGCACAATATACTCGGTGTATTTTTTTTTCTAAATATAGATCAATCCTTTCATATCTGAAGGTGTTTTGGATTCTTATCTTATTAATAATATGTTCTACGAAAACAACATAAGTAGCAGGTCTTAATTTAATTTAATAATATGGTAGGGAGAAAATACAGGATTTAATTTCGGATGCAAGATGCATTCTTTTATCTAAATTCAACTCCGATGGGTAGAGATTATAAGATCCGAAAGTGTCACTAACAAAAAGTTATCGCACCAGAGCCAACTAATTGGATATTATAATTGTCAACATTTTTTTGTCATTCATATAATTGTGGTTTATTTATGATTTAATATTCTTCTATTATATATATTTTGAAACTCTTACTTGATATGTATCAACGCGTTAATCTTTTTACTCATAATATTAAATAAATTTATATTATATTTATTTTTTTTGAAAATTTCAAATATATATATATATATATATGCAGAGGTAGAAAGTACTACATGTCGAGCTCTCATAAATTAAATATATAAAGTGATAATATTACAATTATATAATTATGGATACTTAAGAATTAGTTATTAGAAAATATATGCTTTTATTTATTTATATTTTTAAATTCTATACTTTTAACTATAAATAGAGGGCTTTCAATTTCATTTGCATACTCCACATCTTCTTTAAAAACAAAGAATACATGCGGATCTTAAATTTAGATATGTGCATGATAAAAAATATTTATATAATATTTCTTCGTCTAATAAAAATATTAAATGTTATAAGAAAAAATACTTATATATAAATTTTCTACATTTAATAAAAATATTAAATGTTATAAGAAAAACATACTTATATTTAATTTCTCGCATGTAATAAAAAATTAAATATTATAAGGGGTTTTATTTTACATTTTCATACTCGATATTCTCTTTGATGATAAAGAATATGTGTGGATCCACAAATATAAGTCTACGGGTAATAAAACATACTTATATATAATTTCTCTTCATCTAATAAAAAATATTAAATGTCATAATTTGTAGATACAAGGAAAGATTAAAAATTATATGTCATCAAGTCAAAAACATGCATTTCATACTTTAATGATAATATTCATTGATTATTAATATAGATATCATTAATTTTTTAAATATATTATTATGATACTATGCATCTTATATATATATGTGTGTGTTTATGTATGTATGTAGGTCTGTAAACTATTATAAATGAAAAAACAATATGTAACCAATAATATTATACCAAATAACATATGAAATAACGATATATTTTTGTAATATTTTAATCACATATTGTTTATACTAACAATTTGTATATATTTATTTTTGAGTGTTATCGGGTTGTTATTTTATCAAGATATAGAAGATTTATGCATATCAATCAATTTAGAATATTAAATAAAATAATCATTTTATTATTATTGAATAGTTATATATATATATATATATATATATATATATATATATATATATATATAAGAAGAGGTAGAAAGTGTGCGTATCGAGCTCTCATAAATTGAATGTATAAAATGATAATCTTTTAATTATATAATTATAGATACTCAAAAGTTAGTTATTAAAATTATATAATTATATTTATTTATATTTTTCAATTCTAAGTTTGTAATTATAAATAAAGAGATTTTTAGTCGTCATTTGCATATTTTAAGTTAGTTCACAAGTATATAAAATTTTATTTATTCATGTTTTTAAATTTCATATTTATAACTATAAATAGAGAGGCTTTCACTCTCTCAAATGTTAAGTATATATAATTTTATTTATTTATGTATTTTAATTCTATATTTGTAACTATAAATAGAGGACCTTTTAGTTTTCATTTGCACGCCCTCCTTGAAGAGGAAGAGTATGTGCGAATATGCAAATATAGAATTGTGCGTGATAAAAAAATATTTATAGAATTTTTTTTGTCTAATAAATATTTAAATGTTATAAGAAAAATACTTATCTTTATCTAATAAAAAATATTAAATATTATAAGGGGCTTTCATTTTTTTTGCATACTCGATGCCCTCTTTGAAGACAATGAGTGCATGTTGATCCATAAATATTGGTTTGTGTATGATAAAAAATACTTACATATGATTTCTCTTTGTACAAAAAACATCAAATATTATAATTTATATATATAAGGAAAGACTAAAAATATTATGTTATGATCTGAACATCGAGATAAAGACATGCATTTCATACTCCTATGATAATATCTACTGATGATTAATATAAGTATCATAAAATTTTTAAATATAATATTATGATAACATGTATCTATCTACAACTTATTTAGCTATATATGCATATCTATATATATAAGTAAGAGGTTAAACAAATTATTCAACTAATATAAATGAAATATATTTTTGTAACAATAATATATGAAATAAATGGTATACCTTTTGTGCTAATATTTATACTAATATATTATGTATACTAATAATTTTTAGTTGTATATAATTTTTTTTGTTTCTATCATGTTGTTATTCTATCAAGAAAGTAGAAGACTTGTGTATATCAATCATTTTACAATATATATTATATATATAAACATAGGTAGAAAGTGCCACGTGTCGAACTCTCATAAATTGAATGTATAAAATGATAATCTTTTAATTATATAATTATAGAAACTCAAAAGTTAGTTATCAAAATTATATAATTTTTTTATTTATGTTTTCCAATTCTACGTTTGTAACTATAAATAAAGAGATTTTTAGTTTTCATTTACATATTTTAAGCTAGTTGTTAAGTATATAAAACTTTATTTATTCATATTTTCAAATTCCATATTTATAACTATAAATAGAAGGGCATTAACTCTCTTAAAGTTAGATGTTAAGTATATATAATTTTATTAATTTATGTTTTAAATTTCATATTTGTAACTATAAATAGAGGGGGTTTTAGTTTTTATTTGCATACTCCACGCTCTCCTTGAAGATGAGGAGTATGTGCGAACCTACAAATATAGATTTGTGTGTGATAAAAAAATATTATAGATAATTTTTCTGTCTAATAAAAATATTAAATGTTATGAAAAAAATACTTATCTTTATCTAATAAATAAATATTATAAGGGGCTTTCATTTTTCTTTTTTGCATACTCCATGCCCTCTTTGAATACAATGAGTGCATGCATATCTACAAATATTGGTTTGTGTATGATAAAAAAATATTTATATATAATTTCTCTTTACATAAAAATATCAAATATTACAATTTATATATATAAGGAAAGACTAAAAATATGGTGTTATGATCTGAACATCGAGTTAAAGACATACATTTCATACTCTAATGATATTACATGTTGATGATTAATACAAGTATCATAAAATTTTTAAATATAATATTATGATAATTTGTATCTATCTACAACTTATTTTTCTATATAAGCATATCCATATATACAAGTAAGAGGATAAACAAATTATTCAACTAAAAATATTATGTTATGATATGAACATTGAGTTGAAGACGTGCATTTCATACTCTAATGATAATATCTATTGATGATTAATATAAGTATCATAAAATTTTTAAATGTAATATTATGATAACATGTATCTATCTACAACTTATTTATCTATATATGCATATCCATATATATTAGTAAGAGGTTAAATAAATTATTCAACTAATATAAATGAAATATTTTTTCTGTAATAAATAATATATGAAATAAATGATATACCTTTTTTGTTCTAATATTTATACTAATATATTATGTATACTAACATTTTTTAGTTGTATATAGTTTTTTTTGTTGCTATCATGTTGTTATTATATCAAGAATGTAGAAGACTTATGTATATCAATCATTTTACAATATCAAAATAACTAGAATTTGTAATTATTTTATTATTATTGAATAGTTCGTTATAATCAATGCATGATACCTAAACAGATAATAACAAAATAATCAACCAAATTCCATTATTTTATTTTAACTAACAATTTATTAATCTATTATTATATGTATATCTATATGTCATAATTCATTAATAAATCGATATAGGATTAATCAGCTAACGATAAAATAATCAACAAAATTTAATAATTTTGTTATTATTGTTAGCATTTTGTTAATTTATTATGTATTGTATGTGTATATATATATATATATATATATATATATATATATATATATATATATATCAATAGAAGTTAAACAAATTATTTGATTACTATAAATAAAAGTTTTTTATGTAACCAATAATATATGAAGTAGATGATATAATTTTGTGCTAATAATATTTATAATCATATATTATTTATGCTAACAATTTTTAGTTCTACATAATTATATTTTATTGTTGTCAAGTTGTCATTCTATTAAGGTGATAAAAGACTTAAGTATATGAATAATTTTAAAATATTAAACAATTTAAATTCGTAATCGCTTTATTATTATTGGATATGTCGTTATAAACCAATATAAGATATGTATTCAACATATAACAAAATATTCAACCAAACTTAATAATAGTTTGTTAATTGTTTTAGATATTCTAATGAACTAATAACAAAATTTTCATCTACTATAAATGAAAGATTTTTTCTATAAACAATAATATGATACTCAATAATAATATATCAACAATTTTATAATATCAAACAATTAGGATTCTTAATCTTTTATTATATAATAAGCTAATCGCAAAACTTTTAACTACTATAAATGAAATTTTCATTAACCACCAATATGATAATCAATATTATATGAAATAAATGAAATATTTTAATTCTATTAATATTTATAATCATATATATTATTTATGATAACATTTTTAGTTGTATATAGTTATTGTTTTTGTTATTCTATCAAGGAAATAAAAGACTTAATATATCAATCATTTTAGAATATCAAATAACTAGTTTCATAATAATTTTATTATTATTAGATATTTCATTATAAATTGATATGTAATTAGTTAATAACAAAGTTTTCAACTAAACTTAAATTTTTTGTTATTTTTACTAATAATTTGTTAATTAATTAAGATATTCTAATGAACTAATAAATTATTTAACTACTATAAATGAAAGATTTTTTGTAACAAATTATTCAACTACTATAAATGAAAAAAAATCTATCGTTATCTACCTGATATATAAAATCCTTAATAATTGTTATTAACTATAACAAATGAAAGACATGACCAAAAGGATAATAGAAAGAAACATTGTCATATATGTTAGTATTTTTTAACTTAATTTATACATCTTTGTCTTTTTTTCTATGAAACAATAGTTATCGATAATTTTTCTACATGATATTTGAATCATATTTTTGACATTGCTCTCACAAGTAATTATTATTTTCACTTATGTTTTTACAACTTTAGTCACAATTTTTTATATTTGAATTACAAGCAAGCATTTCCTAATGAAGTATCTATGAATTTTTTAGTTGAGGCTTTTTTATTTTTATGTTCTTTCATTGATAACAATTGCCAATAAATAAAATTAGGATGCAAATAATTTTTATTTCATTAAAAGGTATCTTATATTCAAATTTGCTGTAAAATATATTTTTGTGGCACAATATTAAATGCATATAATATTAATAAACTAATAGAGCATTTTTTATATAAGTATACATGCAAATATTTTAATATTAAATTGATAAAAGAGATGACGAGTTGCCACATTGATTTGTCTTTTATTGATAGCACATAAGTTGTATATGATTCAAAATTATTTAATAAATTAAATTTATTTTTTAATGTTTTTTGATGTAGCATGACTGAAAATATTGACTTCATCTCTTATATAAATCTAACTAAGATGCAATGAGATCTCAAAATTTATGTAATTAGATTGTACAATATTCTCAATTATTATAATCCCAACAATACGCACTCAAATTAAATGATATTAGAAATTGAAAAGGTATAAATAGAAATATATTATTATGTTAAAAATATAAAAGTACATTTTAAAATCTATAAATTTTGGACTATTTTTTTTTATTTTGCAAGGATGCCACATTCATCATCTCATGTGCGATTATTTCTAAAAAATAAGTGTTTATACATGAACAATGAGTTATTTTACATGTAACAAATAAAAAAGGTCTTAAAATTTTATCGTATGATGATGATTGACAAATAACAAATGATGTCACAACTATATTATACAAAAATTTTCAAAATTTATATTGAGACATTATAATATTTTTTATTCATTTTTTATGTTTTTTTTGTAATAGTTTCATGACTTTTATGTACCATTAATATTAATTTTAAACTTTTTATATAATCAATTTGTTATGCGCACAGAGCCTTACACTACACGTGGCATCTTCACAATTTTTGAAAACAGAACTTAATCAAATATTAATAATCTAAATTATATCCTAATATTATGATATAATATACTATTGACGTACCTAACTCTATCCTAATATTACGGTATCTAAACAAAACTATATCCTAATATTACTGTTAGTATAAATTAATTATAAATAAAATTATATCCTAATATGGCGCCTAATATTAGGGTATCTCAAGAAATACACATCCTAATATTTAAATACTAATTTGTTTCACTGCATCCTAAGATTAATATTATATATCCTAATATTACGTCTTTAAGACACCATTTGGTTGGGGTTAATTAAGGGAATAGGGGAATATTCTCTGGGTTAGAGCCAAACGTCCGTTTTATTTGTCAAAAAGTATAAAAAGTAGAATGGACATTTTAAAAAAAATTTAACCTTATAAATAGTGAAAAATTGTGAGTTATCGTATTCTGTGTGAAAGGAAGAATAGATATAATCCGTTACAAACTTTAAAAAGTGGATAATCCGATGGATTATGTGACGTAATCCCATGTATTTTTAATCTCTATCCAAACAGCCCCTAACTATACTAATATTAATCTATTCCATATAAATTGTTGATTATTCCAATTTATTTAAAGTTTGAAGCTTAATCATAATCCTAAAAATCGTGTATCCAATATTGCATAAAATCTTACCTCTATTCTAATATTAATAGGTATATTAAAAAGACTCCTACATAAAATCTAATAGCTTTTACGATATTATATGTCTCTGCATCTAGCGAAGCAATTAAAAAAATTCAATCCTTTTAACATAATATTTCAAAGATTGCATATTTTTTGAGAATTAAAAAAATAAATGACTAAAAATAATTTAAAAGAAAGCACAGCTAAAATTAATTTGATTAGAAGTAGAATTTTTGGATCTGTAAAAGGATTTTTGTTGAGTAAATCTAATGATATTATTATTTTCAAATCTATTTACAGAAAATAAAAAATATGTTATAATAAAGTTATTTAAATTAGACAAACATTTCTGAAGTTAGAAAAAGAGGATTATCTTTAAAAGATAAATCCAATTTGATTAGGAGTAAATTTAAAAGATTCATAAGTTTTTTATATACACAATAATATATGTCCAAATTAAATGGAATTTATATGAAAATTAATTTAAGTAGAAGTAAGACACTTAGTAGGTTCAAATGATAAATAAATAAATAATTCATAATAAAAAAATAAAAATAAGTTAATTTATTCTTATTTTCATATTTAGAAGATAACATTTGTAAGATCAAAATAAATAGTAAATATAATCTCATTACGAGGAAGAAATTTTGTATGAGTAAATCTAATCATATTATTATTTTCAGATTTATTTATAGACAATGAAAATATCTTATAATAAAGTTTGTTAAATTAGTTAACCACATTTCTGAAAAAATAAAAAATAAAAGGTATAGATCATTAGATTAGGAGTATAATTTTTACTATTAAAAGAAATAATAAACGAAATAGCTGAAAAAACTTATCTATTAAGAGATTTTGGAATGAATTTTCAATTTTATAAATTGGCCAGAAAGATAATGCTTATATTTTAAGTAAGTTGATTCAATCCCTTAAAGCTGATCTGTCAATTACTTTGGCATTTATAGTTATTGATTTTGTGAGACCCCACAAACTCAAAATGTAAAAGAGAAAAAAATTAAGTAAAATGTGGTATCAGTGAATCATGCGGTTAATAAAATAAATAAATAAATAAAATAAAAAAAAAAATCATGTGGTTATGAAAAAGCGGTTTGGACAATTATTTTGTCAAAAAAATCTCACAAAATTATTTTTCTAAATCTATCCTTTGAATTAATTAAAAACCATCCTAAAAGCAGAAAAAATATCCTCTAACAGATCAATGTTTTCATATGATTTTTTCAAGGGCCCTATTATAGTATAACCACATTTTAAAAGATCATATATCAAAATTAATATAAATTAATTTCACTTTCTAACTCGATATAAGATATAGCGCCAAATTTTAAAGATAATGTATAAAATAACTTTTATATCAATAATAAAAAGTTATTTCTGAACTAATAATATAAAAAATGGGATTCAAAGACTCCCATGAATTCCAAATTTGTTAGAAAATATACATATTTATCATATTATATATATATTATCAATTTTTAAAACTGATAAATTAATTGCATAAAGATTCACCAATCAATAAAATTCAATTAATTGGTATATATTCATTCTAAATATGTTAGATATTTTTAAAAAAATCATATTTACTCTATTTCATAATATCAAATTTAAAACTTCTCTCACTCCTAAAAAAATAGAAAATAAAAACAACAAAAAAGAAGAGAAGCCACAGCCCACCCATGCGCATTGTGCAACCAAGCAAAGTCATGCGACAGTGGACCCCATGCATAGTAGGAACCCTATGCCAATGCACCATGCGTCAGTGCCACATGAAATCAGGTGGGTGTCTCCTTTCCTTTTTCTAAAAAAGCGTTTCTTTAGAAAAAAAGGAAAAGAAATGAAAGTAACACCACTTGTAGAAATATATAATGAAAGGTTTATAGAGTTTACCTCGAATGCGAAAGTAGATTGTCCACCCAATTTTTGCATGCACACATGAAGTGTTGCACTCTTACACGTGGTTTGGAACTAAATCATTTGAAAAATAAAACACTAGATCGTGACTCAAATGCAAGGGATAAGAGACAACACACACTACGACACACCCCAACTCAATGAAGAGATCATTCACAAGTCCACGAGGGGCAGCACTGCCCCTTTTATAGGGGAGACCTAGGCCAAAGGATTAATCATGTGATAAAAAGGGCACATGCTTCACATTCATTATTGGATTCAAATCGAGATATTAAACAAAATTTTATTGGTATTTATTTTAGTATTAATTGTTTTTTGGTATAATTTTTCATTTTGTTTCAGAGAAACATGTCATGATTATAAACTTTAAATATGCATTATACATATGAACTCTTGTGGAGTTATATGCAAGACCATTAAAACCTTGGTCCCTTTATATGTGGCCATAGCCCTTGGGCACATGTCCATTGTAGCATCCTCAGTCCGGAGCAATGCACAAAGATCTATTGCTTTTCTTAGTCCTTATCATGCCATTGTTACTCTTCCACATGGTTTGTGGCGGACACAATTCACAAAATTATTGTCCTTACTGCACTTGCAGCCTAGGGATGGATGAGCCATCGATGCTCGCTTGTGTTGGTAGTCATACTATTCTCATTAGTTGCATTCCTGTATATGAGAATCATAGGGACGAACTAACCATAATGGGCATGTATGAACATATTGGTGAAGCTCTCATAGTGAAGATAAATGTACATAGTTAACTCATTAGTACACTATGATTGTGTGCTTGCTCGAGTACAAGAGGGCATTGGAGCTCTTCATTCAGCGACAGATGAAGGAACAACCTTGCCATTGTTGTATTAGCTTCTAGAGGGCACGCAATTCCAAAGGCGACTATCTTGTGGATTCTGCCCATCAAGCCGAT
Source organism: Pontederia crassipes (assembly GCA_030549335.1). Taxonomy (NCBI): domain Eukaryota; kingdom Viridiplantae; phylum Streptophyta; class Magnoliopsida; order Commelinales; family Pontederiaceae; genus Pontederia; species Pontederia crassipes. Next base: position 69,248,211 of record CM060189.1, on the reverse strand, counting down.
CATTGTTGTTTCCATCACATCGGCCACCATTGTCTCATTGAACCAATGACCATAGCTGTTTGCACCAAACACGATGCAAATCCTTGTCACAAGGAGAAGAAGTGTTTTAAGGATGCATAACACATTGGCATCTTTTCTAACTTTCAAATTTTAAAATTAAATCTTCAATTGGAGTACTATTTTTTTGCACTTTCCTAAGAAATAACTTAATTGTTTACACTTAAGAATTTAAATGTTTTGCATATTCGACATCAAGATGATAACCATAATGGAGAAACCATGAGAGCTACCTTTTTGTTCTTTTCCTTTCTCAAGTTTAATTTCTTGCCGCTAACACTTTTATGAATTCAGGCATATAGTTTATTGCGACTGCTATGGCCATGATCATGACATTCCTCATAGTCCCAACAATCATGCCAATTTCATCACTTATGGTGGGCTCAATTCAACCACCACAACCCCACAAGGGGCAACACTACCCTTTTATAAGGGAGAGCTCAATCGAAGGACCACGCATGTGGTAAACAAAATAGTACATGACCTCCATGCCATACCTTGGAATTGGCACCATGCTCAAGATGGTTGCCACTCAAGGATACCCATGCACGGATAACCCCATTGACATTTATTACACCACAATTTAGAAATTAAACCAAGATTTAAATTGGGACAATATATGCCTTCATTCTTGGCAAGAGCATGCCATACACACTTGGTGGAGTATAACTATATGACTACATTTTCTAAGAGCTCAAAACACATTTTTAAGTTTCTCTATGTCCTTGTTCACCGACATGAAGAGAGAAGATGGGGTAAAACAATACAAAAAATCATATTTTATGTGGCACCTTTATACTATGCAAAATGAAGATAGGGATTATCCTGCACGTAAAACTTTACATCCATCCTTGGATTCAAATTGTGATAGTAGATAAATTTATTTGTCTTTATTTTTTGTTTATTCTTTTTTTGTTATAATTTTCATTTTCTTTCACTCTAATATGTGATACATGTTATGATTATAAAATTCAAATATGTCCCTTTTTAGATGTGATAGTCCATTAAGATGGTAGTTTCTTTACATGTTGCCAGATCCCTTAGGTACATGTCCCTTTGTTGTGGCATTCTCAGCCAGAGCAATGCATGGGGATCAACAACTGTCTTGGTTCATTGCAACTCCTCCATATGATTTCTTTTGAAGACCACTATGTTATGAATCTCCGGTTTGGGGGACACAATTTAGAAGGTTATTGTCCTTGCAGCACTAGTAGCATGGGGATGGATGATCCATTGATGCTCACTTGTATTGGTAGTTACACTATTCTCATTGGTCGTGCTCTTATATGTGAGCATCGTACTGGTACCAACGAACAATAATGGGTGTGTACGGATACTTTGGTGAAGGCCACATGGAAAGATAATGGTCAATGAGTTCGTTCTTTGGTACACCATGATTGTGTGCTTGGTAGAATGAAAGAGGCTCATGGAGGTCTTCACTCAACAGTAGATGGTGGAATTGTCAAACCCCGTGATTGTCATGCCGACTTCTAAAGGGAATGTGATTTCAAAGGTGATCATGTTGTGAATATCGACGTGACCATTATTTTTCCCATGGAATCATATTTTGTTGTTTCCCTTGCGCCGACCACCCTTGTGCTACCTGTACTAATAACATTGTTTCTTGCACCAAATATGATGCAAATCCTTATCATGTTGTGAAGAAGAGTTTTGAAGATGAATGGAAAATTGATATCCTATTAGGCTTGCTTTCTCCTTAGTTATGGATTTTAACATTAAATCTTCAATTAAAATCGAGCATTGTAGTTTTATTGCACTTTCTTAAGAAATAATTTAATTGCTTGCACTTTCCTATAAATAATTTGATTGTTTTTTGCATTTTTGACATCAAGATGCCTACCATAGTGGAGAATTCATTGTCGATCATTAGTCTTTCGGTGAGGGGCTTGAGTATGTTTGTCATCGGTAATGATTACCATCCTTTCTTTTCGTTTTATGTGTTTAATTTCTTGCTCATTTTCTACTTTTTGGCATATAGTTAATTACTTCTACTATTTTTCTATAGATACTTTTATGGTTCAAGGCAAATAATTTACCGCATGCAACTATGGCATGGTCATGAGATCCCTCATAGGCCCAATGATCATGTTAGTTTCATCACTTGCAGTGGGCTCAACTCAACTACAAGATCACACAGAACACCACAAGCGTCAACAACACTACCCTTTTTATAGGGGAGAGTTCAATCAAAGGGCACACATATGGTAAACAAAAGAGTACATCACCTCCATGCCATGCCTTATCATAGCATGACCATAGCACCATGCTCATGATGCATGCCATGTAAGGAGACACATGCGTGGACAACCTCAACGATATATATTATGCCACAATTTAGGAATTAAACCAAGAGTTAAATTGGGACAATGTATGTTTTAATTCTTGGCAAGAGCTTGCCATACACAATTGGTGGTGTATAAATATATGTAAAAATGACTACATTTTTTGAGAGCTCAAAACACATTTTTTAGTTTCTCTGTATTCTTGTTCACCGACATGAAGAGAGATGGGGTAAAATAGTCCCTATTTACATATGATAAGCCATTAAGGTCATAGTTTCTTTACATGTGTCCATAGCCCTTGGGTACATGTCTCTTCATTGTGGCATCCTCAACCCAGAGCAATGCATGGGGATCAACTATTTTGTCTTGGTTCTCACCATGTCATTGCTACTCTTCCACATGATTTCTATTGAAGACAACTATGCTTTGAGTCTTCGGGTTGAAGGACACAAATAACATGTCCATGGGGATGAATGATCCATTGATGCTCATTTGTGTTGATAGACACATTATTCTCATTGGTCACGTTCTTGTATATGAGCATCCTAGTGGTGCCAACCAACAATAATGGACATATACAGATACATTGGTGAAGGCCTCATGGTAATGATAATCATCCATTGGTTTAGTCTTTGGTACACCATGTTTGTGTGCTTGGTAGAATAAAAGAGGCTCGTGGAGGTTGTCACTCAACAGTCGATGGTGCAATTGTAAAGGGAATGTGATTCCAAAGGCGATCATTGTTGTGGATACCGACGTGACCACTATTTTTCTGTCAATCCATATATTGTTGTTCCCATTGCACAGACCACCTTGTGCTAATTGCACCGATAATATTATTTCTTGCAGCAAATGTGATACAAATCCTTATCGTGATGGGAAGAAGAGTTTTGAAGATGAACAAAAAAATTGACATCCTATTATGGCTTGTCTGATTCTTCTAACTTTCATATTTTAACATTAAATCTTCAATTAAAATCTATCACTAGTTTTATTGCACTTTCTTAAGAAATAATTTAATTGTTTTCACTTTGCTAATAAATAATTTGATTGTTTTTGTATATTTGACATCAAGATGCCTGCCATTGTGGAGAATTCATTGTCGATCATTAGCCTTTCAACGAGGGACTTGAGTATGCCTTCATTTCTTTCCTCTTTGCGTTTAATTTCTCGCTCATTTTCTACCTTGTTGGCATTTAATTAATTACTTCTACTATTGTTTTGTAGACACTCTTATTGCTCAAGGCAAACAATTCACTACATGCAACTATGGCCATAGGACCAACAATCATGTCAGTTTCATCACTTGTATTGGGCTCAACTCAACCACAAGAGCATCCGCAACACCACAAGGGGCAGCACTGCCCCTTTTTAGGGGAGAGCTCAACCAAAGGGAAATGCATGTTTTAAACAAAAGAGTAGATGACCTCCATGCATGCCATGCCTTATCATATCATGGCCATGACACCATGCTCAGGATGGTTGCCATGCAAGGAGGTCCAATGCATGGTCAATGCCGAGATATATATATATTTTGCAACAATTTAGGAATTAAATCAAGATTTCAATTAAAACAATATATGCTTTCATTCTTTGCAAGAGTTTGCCATACACACATGGTGGTGTATAAATATATGTAAAAATGACTACATTTTTTTAGAGCTCAAAACACATTTTTTTTCTCTATGTCCTTGTTCACCGACATGAAGAGAGAAAATGGGCTAAAAAATCCAAAAATTATATTTGAAGCAGCACCTTTATACTATGCAAAATGGCGCTAGGGGTTATGCTGAACATGTAGCTTTACATTATTTTTTTATTTATTCTTTTCTTTGTTATATGTTTTCAATTTGTTTCACTCTAATATGTGATACATGTTATGAATATAAAATTCAAATATTTCCTTTATTAGATATGATAATCCATTAAGGTCTTGGTTTCTTTACATGTGGTAATTTCCCTTGTGTACATGTCCCTTCATTGTGGCATTCTTAGCCCAAAGCAATTCATGTGGATCAACTACTTTGTGTTGGTTCTCACCATGTCATTGCTACTCTTCCACATGATTTCTATTGAAGACCAAATCTCTGATTTGTGGGGGACACAATTTAGAAGTTTATTGCCCTTGTTGCACTAGTAGCATGGGGATGACTGATCCGTTGATGCTCGCTTGTGTTGGTAGTCACACTATTCTCATTGGTTGCTTTCTTGTATATGAGCATTGTAGTGGTGCATATGAGCATCGTAGTGGTGCCAAGCAACAATGATGAGCATATACGAATACATTGGTGAAGGCCTCATGGTGAAGATAATCATCCATGTGTTCACTCTTCACTACACCATGATTGTGTGCTTGATAGAATAAAAGAGGCTCATGGAGGTCTTCACTCAGCACTAGAGCACTAGAAGGTGGAATTGTTGAACCCCACCATTGTCATGCTGACTTCTAAATGGAATGAAATTCCAAAGGCGATCATTGTTGTGGATACCGATGTGACCATTGTTTTGCCCATCGATCCAGATGTCATAGTACCAATAATCATCAATAACTAAAGCGGAAGACTAAAGTAAAGAGATGTAGTCAATATGCTAAGACTACTCCATGTGCACATCACCATCACGAACATCGTCAGTCACTTGAGCTCATCCCTCATGATTACTTGCAGGATCAATGCAGGGGAAACAATAACCCATGAGCTTCGCAGCCCAATAGGTGAATAATAAACCAATGGATAAATATTAACAATAAAAAAACATGGAATTAGTGTAACCATAATCATAATCATCAATATGGATCAATGGACAGAAATAAATGACATCCTTTGATATAAATTAATGAAACAAATCAATGCTATAGTCTATTAGTGTATTGAATCGATACTATGCATTGAATAAGATCAATGGAAAAACTAAGGCTAAGCTCTAAGTGAATCAATATAATATGTAATAAAGGATAATAATCAGGATGGTCCATCGGTACAACGCCTATAAGTAGAAATCATAATCTATGATAAACACTACTGAGGATCCAATGGAAGAAAATAATACTTTGATTATCGACGGTAGAGGTCAATGTGATGTTAGCAACGCAATAAAACATGGTGTAAGGACAATAATAATCCAACATGACGATCAAGATCAATGAGATAGATCAATTCAAACTGAATCAATGTGCATATTGCTATACTTTAACTATGCTTTGAGAGTGTTTTCAATGCTCTGACTGAAAGTTGTAATCAACTTATTTATCTTCGATATTTTTATGCAATGTCATTGATTAATGTATTCGTTGCAATGATGTGCCATGTACTTCATGAGGCCAGTGATTGTTGAGGGTATCCTCTTTTGTTACATGATGGAGAGGAATCGTGCAACGGAGACAAATTATGCCTCAACACTGACTGCAATGTATTACCATGTGCTCCCGTCAATCCGTAACATGAGCACCTAAGCTTTTATCTTTAATTAATTAGGTTCTCATCTTCACTCGAATTGGGACTTAGTCATAATGATGCCATGACGTAAATCAAGATAACAATGTTATGTAATCAATGGAATCAAATGGGATTTAAACTCTAGATTTAATCTATACAATGACAATGCTCTGGATATGCATAATTGTATAATCATAAGGTCAGAGAGTTATAACCCTTAGATATAATCTATGCAATGAGGTATAATTAGTCAAGATTAATTAGGCAAGAGATCGATATGATAATTATGGACGGTCATTGGATTTAGGTCATGACCTATAAATCAATAAAATATAATTAATCATTCTCTACTAGGACAATACTCTAGGTCATGATATCAATGAAGTTAGATCAATGACCAACTAGAAATAATTAACGATACAATGATCAATGACGTTATTAATATAACCTATGTTTCCGATATATTCTATGGCACATTTGTATTTAACACCAAACAAACATTCCAAACTTTCATTGAAATTCATAGTTCCATTATAAAAGTTGAAATTCATCCTACATATGATCCAAAATGTGCCTTGGATTTAAAGTCCCAAGTTCCTAGAAACCACAAAAGTTCTTTCATATCTTTGAAGAATAATATTTTCCTTGTTGGACAAAACACTGATATATTAACCCTATAAGAAAAAGAAAGAATTATTAGACAAAATATATCAATAGGACAACTCGAAAACAAGATAACTAGGTGAAATGATTCATGTAGCTTCTCACCTCAGAATAAGGCTAGTTACACTTCAAAAGTCCATTATGATATACCTACAATAGGAAAATATAAATACAATAAAAAACCCATATATACATGAATAGCAAATAATTATACAAGGGTTAACGTGATTTTGGTTTTCTATCAAATAAATTAACTACTTGACATGTTCAATATTTATGATTTTTTCCAGCAATTGTCATCGTATTTAATCCTAAAATTAGTTAAGAACACAAATCGAGAACTATGAAACTTTTAATTATCCAAATGAATCATCATGCTCATACCTCATGAGCTTCTTAAAATTCTTGGTTCTTCGTTTACTTCTGGAGATTGGGTATTAGACTCATCATAAAAAATATACTCCATTACTTGTTCTGCTAGACTTTCTACTAATGTTAAATGTTCTTTCATACATTTGTTGTCTTCTCGACATTAACGAAGCTCGGTTAATAATTCAGTTTTTGATACATTGGTAACTTTCAACACTTTTGCAATAATCCCAGCTCCATAGCCAGCCATCACTTCGACTTTGAGGTCCAAAAAATCATTCTGCTACCTTTCTCATAGTGAGTGTAGGTTCACATTGCATTACTTCTTGATTTTAAGCCTACATATTTGAAAGACAAGGTCAACTCTTTTTCAATTTGCGCCAAAAAGTCAAGATGGGCATTAGGATAATGTTCAAACTAATGCACTTATAATAGAAGATAAAAGAAATGCTCAATTAACTCATATTTTTCAATTTCCTCGAGTTCAACCAACTTGTTATCCTTTCTTTGAGTTTCATAAAAATAGTTGCCACATTCGGAGAATTACCATCTTTGTCTCCCTTTAATTGAAATGAACATGTCATAAATATTATTGTAATTCAAGAGTAAATATGAAAATATAAAATATGAACAAAAGACTGAAATTACTAACGTCACCTTTTCATATATGATATCTCAAATGGACTTACTGCTCGTATGATGTGGCATCCTCAGCTTGGACCTATTTTTGGAGTTTCTTTCTCTTACAGTCTAAATCACCATTATCAATGAAGATATATATAATCAAAAGATATTATCAACATAATATAGTTTAGTCTGTGAGAAGACCTTAAAGCTTTTGCTGTTATAAAATTTCTTAACCAACCATTCCGAATCCCTTTTGTCTAGTCCCTCAGACACATTAGTAAGAGCTTGATGGATTGCTTTGTCCTTTACATACTTCAAGTGCATTCTACATTTTCCATTTAGTCCATAATTCCTTCATATTCACCAAGACATTATCGCGATGGATATTCATATCATCGCTCTCAAATTTATCCTACAAGGATGAACACATATTATTAGTAAGCTTTGTACATAAAAATCATCACAGATAATAAAAGAGTTTAGATGTTAGATGTCATTTAGTATAACCAAAAGTACTAGTACACTTTCATACAATGGAGAAAGGATATTTTAAATAAGCAACCATGTTGCACCATTATATGATTCATCATGTCTTTTGTAACCTTAATTGAGCATATCGAGCAAAACTGAAAAGGATGAAAAGAGTGGAAAAAAAGAAAAGAGTAACATGAACTTAGGGAGTTTTCTCAGCATTAAGACACACAAGGCTCGAGAAAAATTTCATATCAATAAGCATGCCGAAACTAACCTATAAGATAGTAAATTCCAAAAAATCTAAAGAGCCAACATAAAATATATAAATATCGAGGAATAGCCAGATGTTATAGCAGCCCCCAATATTAAATAGTAAGCAAAATCTCAAGTTCATGTATTATGGCTTCTGAAAAGTGTGAATAATAGGAAGAACAAAACAAACACAACTGTTGCAATTTATTTGATAATCATTATTAGAATTATGAGGTATCATACCATTTATGATAAAGTTGTTAATTTATTTAATAAGAATGTCTATTAGGTCTCATTGTCCTTTCTCATCTCTATTAATTTTTCATGGTTCATTATGATATCAATCTTATGATGATTGATGACAGTGAATATTACATATTTAAGAAGAAGACATGTCATCAAATTTCTTATGGATGAGTGTGTATGGGAAAAATGGGACAATAAGGAAAAATTAATTTTTTTTTCCTGGGCTTGACCATGACAACCATGGCACGGCCATGACCCTCAGTGGGCACGACCGCCGCCCAAGGCATGATAGTGACCAATCACATCCCCAGTGTTACCTATCGGAACGATCATGAAGGCATAGCTCACGGACGTTCCCAAGTACAAGCACGACCATGATTTACCATGGCATGAATGTAACAAATACTCAGGAAGCCTATGTATGCTGAACGTTTACACTTAGAAAGATTTGATGCACGGACAATATTAAATAGGATTAAAATATGCCACATATATTGAATGATTGCTTGTATTGATGGATGTAACTAAAAGATGAATTGATTTGAAAGTGTCTTGTTGTAATCGTAGACGGGAACTAAGTCTTCACTCACTAGATTAAGTGATGAGTTCCTATGGAAACGACATACACCCACGAGGTGGGGGTTTTCAATTAGGTATCCAAAATTTTGTAAATCAACATGGTCTTCCCAATTACCAAGATAAGAAGCTATCTAATTAAAGATAGAAGATGTAAAGATGAAAGTCAAATAAGGTGAGATGAATGACTTTTGACATAAAGATAAAGATGATGATAATGTATGAAGCTAAAGGGATGCAAATGTATGTCCTCTGGCCATATGATGTTATAAACGAAGATGTTAAAATCAAGTAAGATGAGCTTATGATATGCCTTAGCATAATGCTTATGCTGATACATGATAATTGAATCTTGCCATGATGATTATTGTCATGTAGGGTGCATATATAGCTCATAGCACGCATGTATTATATGTTTCTATTATAATGCAATGCATACATTGTGACATGTAGAAATCATGTTAATTATAAGATCATAAGAGCCTCAACATACTCTAACGGAAGAAATCATATACACCTCATGGATCCGTGCATATATGGAGGAGGCACAGGTTCGTGGTGAATGCCTCATGACAAAAAGATTGCAATCTTATGCTATTTTATTACGATGTTGAACTCTTATGTATGGCCTATAGGCCTTGAGTCATGAACTCATTTATGTATTATGAACTCTATGTTGGTTTCTTATAATGTTATTATTAGGTTATTGAAGAATTATGCATATGTAATTAAGTTATTGAAGAATTATGTAAATGTAGCGCCGCCTATAATTCAACCTTCAAATTGAGATCCAATCTTGAAGGCATTACACATTCTTTCTGGTGCGAGCGAGATGTTCAAGAAGGGAAAGAAAATTAAATTATAAAAAAATGGAAAGAAAAAGCAAATGTAACGTGATTAGCAAATTAGATTTGGTGTGTCAAGCCGTTGATACTATGATATCTATACTTGTCGGACCAAAATAAAATAAACTTAAAAAATATCTACGCAGATCTCTTATTGTCCTCTCTTTCTTTCTTGAGGTTTTATGCATTTGGAATGTATAAATAGGGGTTTCATGATCTTTTTTGGAGATTTTTATGTGATTTTGTAGCTATTGATAGCTAAAGACCCCCACAAAATGCGAAAGGATTCTCCTCCGAAAATTAAATGTAGTCTAAAATTTATATTCAAAACTGAGATGATGATGATAATAATAATATATTACATTACATTGGATTTATGTTTTAACATTATATCTTCATGAAATGTTATCCCATAATAACATATCAAAGATGACAAAATATTGTATAATACTATAATTAGATAAGAGACTAACTAAAATGTTTCTGGATAATTTTAGTATTTCTATTCATGATACCAAATTATTATTATTGATTTAAAATTAATGGAGAGAGTTTAACTAAAAAATAATCAAAAAATTCTATTGACGTAAGATTATAATATTAATGCAATATTATAACTTTTGCAATTAATCTGTCTGTTCAGCTACAACAAAAACATGGTTCATTAAATACAACAGTTCTAACATATTTTGTATCTGTACACTTGCCTCTAATTAATAGTTAATTCTTTCATAAAAAATTGCCATGATTCAAAATTTGAACTATAACCCGTTTGATGGTTTTTATTCACAAATTTGAATATATGACATGACATCATGACTTATATCACATATTTTTTTATTTGTACAATACTCGACAAAACAAGACTTTTTCGACAGATATGATAAAGTCATTAGTGATCAAAATTGTCAAGATCGGAATCTTCCATAAGATCGAAAGGGATCATAAGATTGAAAATTATAATATCATAAGATCCTATCAGTTAATAAAAAATATTTTAAAAATAATAAATACTCTTTTGATAAATTTATACCACTTAAATCTTAAATTGAACCTCATCGAGTCATAATTTTATTTATCTAAATTACATCAAAACATATCAAAATTGAACTAAATTAATTATTATCATCATACATGTATACTTTTATTAATATTTAAATGATTATATTAATCATATAAGATCACATAGCATCGTATAAGATCTAAATATTGACAACCTTGGTAGTGACTATCATATGAAATATATAAATTGTCGAGAATTGCCTAAAGGTGATTACAATATTTTTTGATAGTGTATGACTAATTAATAATTTGACCAATTCAACATAATTTTATGAAGGGTTATTTTCATAAATCACCCTTAAACTATAAATATTTTCCATATCTAACCGCAAATTATGAACTTATTTTGTTGGGTCCTTAAACTATCACCCCCGATGCCGGCGCGCACAAGGGGGTGTCCCCCTGCTATCGGCGCATGCAATAGGGTCGCCCCCAGACCGCACCCCCTCTGCCGGCGCGCGCAAGGGGTTTCACCCCCGCCGCTGCCGGCACGTGCAGGGGGGTCGCCCTCCTGCTGCCGGCACACATAGGGGGTGTCGCGCCCTACTGCCGGCGCGCGTATGGGGGGCGACCCCCCTGCTATCGGCTCTGTTGGAGGCTCCTCATAGCTGGCGTGGCTTGGGCGATGGCAGCAGCGTTTGGAGAAGGGAGAAGAGAGTCATCGGTGCCGGGGATTGTGTTTTTCTTTTTTATTTTAAATTTTTAATATTAGAATAGATGAGAGAAGGGGTATTTTCGACATTTCTTAAATAGAAAAAAATTGATTTTAACATAAAAGTTGACAGAAGTGGATGGAAAGATCAAATTGAAAAAATCGCGATGGTTTAGGGACCCAAAAAAATAAATTCGTAGTTCGAAGTTAGATGTGGAAAATCATGATAGTTTAGGGTGGTTTATAGAAATAATCCTTTTATAAAAGGGTAATTTGAATTTGAAAGTATCCATTTTTATTTAATTAAATAAAATGTGTTATAATGAAAGAGTTCCTTATTCCATGTCGTTTAGAGAATTTTAAGTGTAAGTATTTCAAAGTTTTACTTAAAAGATGGATCAAAATTGTGTGGTTAATGGTAAGTAATCGAACCCATTGAACCGACCTAATCTGACCTCACTTGAATCAATCTAATTCAGGTTGGGGACGAGTTGGGTTGGTCGGATTTGGTTGGGTAAAGGTTGAGATTTTCAATTGAATGATCCGGACTTTTTCTTTTTTTATTTATTTTTAGTCTCATATTTGATTTTAAAAATATAAAAAAAATAATTTTAAGTAAATATTGAGGAAAACTTATTTTAAGTTTTAAAATAAATATTAAATAATAATTGTATATTAAATAATAATTGTATATTAAATAATATAGAAAAGTAGGAAACAATTTAGAAAAAAAAAGATGTGGTTGGATAATCAGGGCACCTACTCGACACAATCCTACCCGAACTTATATGGGCTTCGATCAAACATGAATCATGTTCAACTCGATTTGTGATGCCCTTAACAGAAATCGGATTTGGATTGATAATCAAGAGTGCATTTTAAACCAATAAATAGAAAACAAAATTTTATGTGAAGATCAACATTGTATTTTGATTACAATCCTTAATATCTATTTAAATTTGATCAAATGTTTTTTTGTGTGCTCTTTTTTCTGTTTATTTGTATGTCAAGTTCGTGCGGCGCCATCAAAAACTAAAATATGATGATCATGAAACTAAGATTAATGGTGGTCATGTTAGCCACGACGTATGTCCCCATTCTAAAATGAACGAGGCGCCAAATAATTCATCGGTTTCCACTTTGTTCGATATGTAGCATTGTTTTAGGTGATTTAAGATATCATATTCCCCCTTCAACACTTATTTCAAGCAAAACTAGAGAGAGAGAAAAAACAGAGATGAAGAAGAACCCGAAACAAAATCGTCATTGAATTTCAAGCAAACAACAGTGAGATGGAACAAGACAAAGAATGTCAATTAAAATTGAAATAAGTTGCACCTGAAGGCCACTCCTATCTCGAGGGAGAAATCTACAATATACAAGCATAGTTCATGCTGTTTTCTTCACACGTCGACGATGATCTTTCCAGTTGCATGACCCTCCATGCTCCTAGACCAAGCTTCTTCTGCTTTGCCAAGTGGAGATCTCGAATCGATCACAGCCTTCAGCTTCCCTTCCTTCACCAAATCGACTAAAATCTGCAGCTCTTCTCTTTGGGATATACTATGAGAGGGATCATTTGCTTCTTAGAAAACGTTAGCTTACTTGCGACATAACGCAGAAATGCCCCAGGATTAGGACTTAAATGAATGACCTTGCCATTATAGTTCAGATTTGGCTCAAAGGTTGACCAACTGATGCCCACTGTGCAGTGCACTACAAGATCATACTTCCTACCAGAAGGGCTTTTCAAGCTGCCCCCCTCTGGGCTTCGGTAGTCCAACACCTCATCTGCACCCAAACTCTTCACAAATTCTAAGTTTCGAGCACCGCAAGTAGCAGTCACATGATGTTTTCCTAGTTTGGCAAGCTGAACAGCGAAGATTCGGACGCCACCAGAAGCTGCAGTCACTAGTACATTTGCCGGCTTTCCAGTGCCATCAAACTTGGTTCCTAAGTACCCCAATGCACGGAGAGCGTTTCCAGCGGCTATCGGCAGTGCAGCCCCTCCTGCTGCAGAGACTTCAGGAGGCCTGTGGACTGTTACATTTGCTGGTGCAACGACGTATTCCGCAAGTCCTCCCCCATTCTGTCATTATAAACAAGAAGTTTCTCATTAAAAAAAAAGTGTTAGCCTGTCTTAAGGAAAAAGAAATCAAGGGAAAAGGAGAAACCTTTCTACTTTTAAAAAAAACAAGTACAAGAAACTAAGAAGTCAGTTAAAGCTTATTACTAAGTTTAGTTGAATTTCAAACAAATTATAAAAACTCTGCCAAATTAAATACTACCTGTAATTGTTTTTCTTCCCTTGGTTCCCGTAACCCCGTTATTTGCTTACTTTACAGTGAAGCAAATCCTTTCTGCTGAAATTTATGATTAGCCAAGGATGTGAAGCTTGCCAAATGTGACATAGACTAAAGTTAGCAACCTAAGTTTGACAATGCAATCCTTTCATCTGGTCAGATTGGAACGGGTACCAAAGTTTGTCTCATTAAAAAAAAGGTGTCTCATAACACAAAAGTGAACTTTCTACTCAGTAGAATTTTTTTTTGAAACCAGTCTCTCCATGCAGTCTATTCCTGGCCTTTTTCAGTCTATAATCTATATCCTTTCACAACTCGAATCTAATCTTCTTATCATGCTACGGAACAAAAAAGGCATCAAGAAACAATTGCTTCCATGCAACCGTTCGAGCTTCCAGAAAATCACATATAGCTTGGGGATCATAACCCGTAATGAGAAACTGAAGGCAATCTACGAGAGTAAGAGGAAGAAGGAAATGAGCATTTCAATTCCCAATGTCAACCTGTGGTGGAGCATTCTGTTTTCCTATATTATCTTGTTTTTGCTTCTTATGGATGTTGACAGAAGATCCATTTGGAAACTTATTGTGAAAATTGTTGGAACTTTATCTATAAGGAAAGCGTATTGGGGTAAGATTTCTAAGTTACAACGTGTCTTAGATACAAGGTTTTGTGTGTTCTTCCTAATTGAATTTATTGCATATGCTTCTCTGTATGTTTAAACTCCGCCTATATTTTATAGCCGGTAACTCCGCCTATATTTTATAGCCGGTCCCAAGCCCGGATAAAGGAGGAGGGTTGTGTTAGGCCCCGACAGCCAATATAAAATCATGTCGAATCTTATGAACATGAATCAACGAATATATTGTGTAGCCGACCCCACCTAGTGGGATAAGGCTTTGTTGTTGTTGTTGTTTCTCTGTATGTTTACTTATTTTCTAACTATTACAGTAAAAGTACTGACAGTAAAAAACATCATTCAACCTCACACTTTTGGTGTTTCCCAATCCAACAGAATAACATAATCAGATATCTCTCTTCCTTATTTTTAACCTAGTTTTAATGCTTTTCAATCTAATGCTCTTGCCCTAAATCATGCTTGTTGAAGTTTCTACTTTTCCACTAAACAATATAAAAAAAGATGTCAACAAAGTGAAATGGAGCTACATGATCTAATAAGACAAAAAAAGTATCTTCATCTTGCATGAAAAGATTTATCTTACTTTGATGTCCAGTGAGAGGTCCCAAGTCCGGATAAAGGAGGAGGGTTGTGTTAGGCCCCGACGGCCAGCGTAAAATCCTATCGAATCTTATGAACATGGATCAACGAATACTAATAAAACGGAATGGCGTCGTATGATCCATGTAGTCGACCCCACTTAGTAGGATAAAGCTTTGTTGTTGTTGTTGATGTCCAGTGAGACCACCTTGTCACCTACTTTGAATGAAGTAACTCCAGGTCCAACTTCAGCAATCTCACCTGCAAAGTCACAAACTGCAAAACAAACGTGGAAAGTTTCACAAGGAACTTCCGTAAATATTTCATTATTAACAAGACGTACGGTTTTTTATGCACAAAACACATCAGATATGAAAAAGAGATTTGTCAAATTAACTTCCTTTAGCTTCATCAATAAAATAAATTTTACCTATTAGCTCGCATCAAGAACTAGCAAAACCAACCAAAATAATGAATAGAGATAACAATGCCAAATTAAAGATCCATTAACTAACTTTTTCAGTGTCTCAAACTTTCAAAATAGTAGTCATGGCATAAACTAACATCATAGCACTTTTATAACACAACAGCGGAAACTTTTCATAAAATCATTTGTAGTGATTCTATGTATTAATCAGTACTAGATTCACTAGACAGGAATTTTCTGGGATTGGTTTGGAAATCTATGAAGACAATTCTGGTGGCCAATAAGATACCACTATCATGTTGTGCTGGCTTTCTCTGTTCTTCAAGTGCTGGTGCTTTAACTCCTTATGTGGTGCTATGAGTGCAACTCACTTAACCATTCGATCGTAGTGTCTACCTGGTATAAATGGAAACTTTGGTGGCGCCAAGGGTCGCATCAAACCCTTCTGAATCTTCCAGTCGAGCGGGTTTATGGCTGCAGCTTCCACTTTCAACAGGAGCTCATCTTTCTTCGGAGAAGGAACAGGAATCTCTACATGCTGAGATGAAACGATTATCAACAAAAAAAAAATGTTAAGATTAAGAAAAAGCAATTGTTCGCTGATAACCTGAGATTCGAAATAATGACTATTATTATTTATTACACAAGGCCTAGTTTGACATCAAGCAACAAGCAAAATTAGATCAGACATGGCTATAATTCGAATGCACATAATGGTAATTATTTCAGTGTTGCTGCATCAGAATGGCAGTTGGTGCGTAACTTTGTCTTCCTCTTCACATGCTGCACTTGTACACATAACAGTACATGAAAACAATCAAGAGTATCGGAGTTCCAATACTCGAGTACATCATTGTGAACAAGTTCTTTAGTAAATTGATCATAACACTTGAAACGATATGAAAACTTTTACAAAGTAGTAAACTCTGTGAATGCCAATGCTACAAAATCTAGGGCTTAACGAAAATTTGCCTGTCATCTCTAGTAGGAAGAAACCAAATCTGAGTTATGTCGAACACTGTGATTCCCCTGAAACAAGATTCAGAGTACGAGCGAGCAGTACGGTAATTAGTACCTTGAGGGCGGCCGCACCGCCGCCGTAGCCATGTTACTGGACGGCGCGCATAGTTCGGGCGGCCATCGCTCTGTGAAACGAAGGGTGTCACGAAAGGAGCTCGCCGGCGGGGGCCTTCTGCTACTACTGCGACGCCACGGCTGCAGCTTTGTCATATATAAAAGGAGCGGCGCCTCCGGTGGAAATTAAAAAGTAGTGACGCACTTTTCCGGACGCCGTGGGCGATCGAGACACCATCTCTTGTTTTCCGTCGAAAGTTCAAACAGTGTTTGGAGAACTTATCCATCGATGAAGTTCCAACAACAAAGAATTGTCGACATTGGCAAGAACTTTGATTAATTCTTGCCGAGACAACAACTTACGTTTTTTTAACTATTAATCTTATTTAATAATTAGTATTATATGTTATATATAATTAGTATTATAGTATAGTAAATTATTATTAACTAATAGTTACTGTTAATATTAGTCCTATATCCATTAATATATATATATATATTATATTAAATTATATATATACATATATAGCTGTTTTCTTTATTAATATATTATTATAAAACGTATAAAATAAATTTTTTAGCTCTAATAAACAAGTATTTTTATTAATTGACATATATATAATTCACTTAGTATTATAGCAGAATAAAATTAAAGAAATTCCATTACAAAATTAATTTAAATCTTATTGTATTCAAATAAACTTTACTAATTAAAATTTTCAATTGTTTTTAGAAAAAAATCATACATGATAATTTCTATATTTTAAATAAATACATACATAATATTTTTATTTACTATAATTTTATACTTCATAAAATAAAAAATTGTATTCTTTACGTAAATTATAATGTTAATAACATATAAAAATTAATCAAAATTAATATTAATATTGTATGGCACAACTTATTTTTTTAATAAAATTTTAAATTAATAATTACTTATAATATTTTTTATATTCTAGTAATTATTATTTTAAATAAATAAATACATAATATTTTTATTTAGTATAATTTTACACCTCACAAAATAATAAATTATATTCTTATTTTTTTACATTTTATCCAAACACCCACTAAAACTTTGTCGATCAAATTAACCTTTTAAATCTTTATCATTACATTTTTCATCCGAACATCAAACTTAAACTTTTTTGTCTAATCGTCGAGAACTAACATGAACTTAAGTTCTCGTATCAAAACACTACCTTTATGCATTTTCTTAAACTAAATGAATTTTAATTAATCAGTTCGAAAGAAAACCAAGATAATATTTTCACAACTTTTGGATAATTTTTCATGCCCTTTTTGGCTGAATTATAAAATCCTTTTGTCTTTTTTTCACATGCAAAAACTTTTCAATTCGAAGTATCTAAAAGTGAATCTCTATTCGCTATTCGTGAGAAATGTTCAATGGTGGATTTGTAAATGTAGTCATAATCCAGATGGCTCGAAGGTTGCCATTTGATGTTCAGTACAAGAAATTGGTCGATTAGCAATACACATTACGTGCCTCTAATTCGACGCTAACTAGGCGTTGAATATCGTAGCAACACATTAGCGTCGACTTCGTGCTACTATGTTAGTGATGTAACCGTTTAGGCGCCAATAGCGTCACCGTCACGCCCACAGAATGTCAATGCTATTACCGTCGATAGGCGACACAACGCAGTGACCCTATTTGCCACCTCGGGGATTCACTTTTAGCGTCGTAGTAGTTGACGCCAAGGTAACACTACTCTGACGCAAAGACCATCATCACGTGGGCCATTTTCGTTACGCATCGCAGCGCTATCGTGGCATTAAAGCGACGCTAATTGGACATGATATTGGCCGCTAAGGTGACGCTAATGACGATACAAGGGGACATTAATCGGTCGCTAAGGTGACGGTAATTATTTCCACATATTTCTTGCCATATTAACCCCTATTGTTCCCATCCCTCCCCATACAACTTACAATGCGTATATAGTTTACACATTCTACACATTTATAACAATATAAGTTAAAATACAATAGTGCAAAGTACACTAACAAGATTATCACAAAAATAATAATATAAAATAAGTATTATCATAATCAAGAGTTACAAAATTAATAATGTTCAGAGTTACACAAATTTCTATCATCATACATCACGATCGTCATCCACAGATGGTTTGAATAGTCTGCGAGATTAGAGCCATACGTTGAGAAAGTTGCTCTGAAATAAGTCATCTAATGTTCTCTAACATCAACCTAGGTCGATGGATGAACTCGGAGTAGATGAGTCACCTACATATCCTCCACTCTTCCTATAAACTTGAGCGACTATTCCTAAGCCCTTCGGGTATCCTCCTCTTGTCGTGTCGGCCACCTCCTCCCAAGCAACAACATCGTCTATAAAATAGATAAATTATATAAAGGATTATATAACATTAAAAATATGAATCATTTTTTAGTCTCCATGCTTTTCGGCCATCTTTTTCATTATGCACATTTTAAAAAATTTAGATATTGCAAATTTGAGAAATCATTTACTCTAATGCGAACAAACAAATAAAACATGCGATGAAACTTATCAAAATGCAATGGGTAGTGGGCGTGATCATCTTATTGATCTTCCTACTTTTATGTGTGATCTCATAGACTGCACGAAAATTCATGGCACCACTTTGTTTTTCCACCTGAAATTGCAAATTTTGCAAACTAAGTATAAGATAAAAGTTTGATTATTCTTTGTGTATATACATTATCATGCACCTATAGTTCTCATCAAAATGAATATATCTACCTGTATGAATGTGAGTTTCGGGCTTCGAAAGTTTATTAACTTTTATTTTTTCACACTTTCTCTACCAATCTTCATGATTGCATAATTTAAAATTGACAAATGTGTGTGTATATATATATATATATATATATATATATATATATGTGTGTGTGTGTGTGTATGTATATATGTATCAATTTTTATTCACATTATTTAATACCTGCTTAAATCAATATAGGTATAAATATGTATGCAATTATACATATCTAAATGCATACATGT
Source organism: Pontederia crassipes (assembly GCA_030549335.1). Lineage (NCBI taxonomy): Eukaryota > Viridiplantae > Streptophyta > Magnoliopsida > Commelinales > Pontederiaceae > Pontederia > Pontederia crassipes. Next base: position 69,228,597 of record CM060189.1, on the reverse strand, counting down.
ATATTTGTATTATTATACTTCTATGAATACAATAGTAATTCATATTTAATTAATTTATTAATTAAAGTTTAGTGTAGGTATTGTATGTGTATTAACATTGGCACCTCATTAGGGTCAGATTATCGACGTTGGGTTCGCAGCGCCTCGTTAGCATCGCATGGACGTTACAAAGGTTGCGGCACCACAAATTTAGCGCCACAATAGCCGATGCCTCTATGACACTGAGCATAAGCTTGTGCAGCACCATCGCATTGGCGACGAAACACTTGCAACCCTAAGTTTGACCCACTTTAGCCTCACATTAGCATCAGAACGTGCTGCAGCGTAACACATTTAATGCCATAGACAGTCGATGCCACTACGACGTTGGGAATAAGTTCTCTTGTCAATGTCGCATTGGCGACGATTTCGTGTGGCGCTAAGTCAGTACAGCATCATGGCTTGTCCACGCTAAATTAGCGTTGATATTTACTGTGCATTTGGGTGTTCACACATTAACAATGTCACGGTAGCGGTGAAAAGGCGCCAACTAGGTGTCATGATCTGGCAAAAGAGATGCTAAATTGAGGGGAAGAAACCATTTGCGTCATGTTTCTGTCGATGCCATGCGTCATTGTTTCATTGGCTCCAATTGAGCATCGCCTTTTTTGAGACGCTAAAAGTCGTCGCTATTAAGAAGATCTCTTGTAGTGATTAATTGCATAATGTTAGCATTTTTGTACCAAAAAGAACTATGTATTCAAGAACGTACAAAAATTTTAAGATGACGTAGAATTTTATTAAAACACTATATAAATCAATTTTAAATCCTGAAAAAAATATTACCTAAATTTTTAATTCCAGAGGCTCCATCCTTGATGCCTCCAATTAGTGTCTTTTGTTACGGATAGTGAATCGGATAAATTTTCAGATGGAAGATATTATCAACAAATACATTGCTTTATCCTCACAAAATACCAATTAGCTTTGTTGATGCTCTCGTGATTTTTTTATTTTAACTTTTTATCACAAATATTCAAATTTCATGAAATGATGTGAAAAAACATGCTACAAGGCTACAAGCTAGCTTCATAAATAGAGTAGGGATACCAACTTTATATAAAAAGGTCAATAATGCCACTTAAGTATTGCATTGATAATAATTAACTAACATGGCCAAAATGTGATTAGACCTCCTATGTTGCATAACTAATACTTACATAAATATAGCAACTTTGAACCAAATGAATTGAGAGAAAAATAGTCACCCTAATGAATCAGGCTTGGTTTGTTTGGTACGCGGTTGACTCAAACACTAATGATTCATTTTCTTTATAAAATAAGATCTCAAGTTAATTAGATTCTCTCTTTTATTGGGGTAAATTACATGAATGGTCCCCCACTTTGAGTTATTTTCAAATCGGTCCCCCAATTTCAATTTGTTACCATAACGTCCCTTATCTTTTATCTTTTTGCACGATTAGTTTTCTTGACCGGTGATAGTGGATTTTCTGGTTGCTTTGTGTACGTGGCCGACACGTGAGTTATTTCTCTCTCATCCACGTTATTTAACACTACCAAACTAGGTAAATTACACGGATCGTCCCTTAACTTTAAGTCGATTTCTAAACAGTCCCCTAACTTTGATACTATTGCACGATTCATCCACTTGATTGATAAGAGATAGTCTCCCAATTATTTTGCTGATGTGGCATAATAAAATATAATAAAAAATTAAATAACTGACATCATACAATAAAAAATATTATAAAAATTTAAGGGCGCAGGCAAGCTAGCAGAAGGGGTTTCGACCCCCCACTCCAAGCTCGCCCTCTAGTGAGCTGGCATAGGGGGGGCCACCCCCCTCTCCAAGCAAGCTTCGCACAAGGAGCGCCAACGCCCCTCACGAGCTCGTCGATGTTTCCTGACATTTTTTATTATTTATTCATTTTTATAATATTTTATTATTTTTTGTTGTTCCATGTCAATAAGTTAATTTTTTTATTATATTTTATTACACCACGTTAGCAAAATAATAGGGAGATTGTCTATTACTGATGGACGAATCGTGCAATAAAATCAAAATTGGAGAACTTCTAGTTATAAATTAAAATTGGAGGACCGTTTAGAAATCGACTCAAAGTTGGAGGACGATTCATGCAATTTACCCAATTTGGTAGCGTTAAATGATGTGAATGACTTGAATGGCGTGGATGAAAGAGAAACGACTCACGTGGCGTCCACGTATACAATGCAACCGGAAAGTCCACTATCACCAGTCAAGAGAACTAATCGTATAAGAAAATAAAAAATGGATGTTATGGTTACAAATTGAAGTTCGGGGACCGACTTGAAAATGACTCAAAGTTGGTGGACTAATCGTGTAATTTACCCCTTGTATTGTGAATCTATGATTAGAGTAGCAAGGATTCAAATCTATTATTAGATTAGTCAGATATTTTATATATGGGTTATTTCTATAAACCTCCTTTAAATTATTATGATTTTTCGCATCTAACCTCAAACTACGGACTTATTTTTTTATATCCCTAAACTATCACGATTTTTTCACTTTAGTCCTTCCGTCTACTATTACGTTTTTCGTTACTTTTACTTTTTTCATTTATGAAAAGACTAAATTACCTCTCCCTCTAGAAAAAAACATGAAATAACAAATATAAAAAATAAAAAAATTGATAGAAGGATTAAAACGGTAAACAAAAAATTTGACATTTATGAAAAGACTAAATTACCCTTCCTCCTGATTTTTTATTTATATATTTACTATTCGATGTGTTATAGAGGGAGGAGTAATTTAGTCTTTTCATAAATGGAAAAAAATCAAAAGTAACGAAAAACGTAACTGAAGTAGACGGAAGGACTAAAATGGAAAACTCATGATAGTTTAGAGATAAAAAAAATAAGCCCGTAGTTTATGATTGGATGCGAAAAATTATGATAACTTAGAAGAGATTTATGGAAATAACTCATATATTAATCACCCACTAACTCAACCAAACTCAATAGATCACTCTCCTAATCAATGGTTGGAAGTGATTGCGTCTCAAGTGATCGACGGATTAATAGCTCAGAATGAGTCATCTTATTGGCCAGAGATTGGGTTAATCAGCGAAAAATAAAAGATCACCCGCTTCTTCTGTAATGCTACTATTGTGGTTGGACTCGTCCAATCGAGTTCGACCGGATTGAACCAGATTTTATTAATAATTATAAGGATATAATATAAGTTATATGATATAATATATGAATATTGTACTAATAACCTATTAAAAACTAATATAACATAATTTTATTTATTAAAAAATTAATAATAATAAATAATAATTATTAACATATAAATATAATTAGATTATTATTAATTTAGTATCTAGTATTTATTAATGATAAATGTTATATTAATAAATTTTATCCTAAATTATTCTTATTTCTTTTTTCTTTAACACTTTCATTTTTATTTCCTTTATTTATGTCCTTTAATAATTTTCTATTTTAATGTTAATCAATTTTGAATGCTTATATTTTTTTATTTCAATTCCTATTTAATTTTATACATATCATACTCAGTCCTTTTTTACCTTTCTTATATTTTTTTTCTTTTTTCTTTTTTAACTTTCCTATTTTTATCATTTTCTTAACTTTATTTTTCAAAACTTGATTGAACAGAGTTGAACTGATTCAATCGACCCGGTTCAACTTGTTTTGGTCGGTTTAATATCAAAAATAATTTTAATATCAAACTGACTCGAAATATAAGTTGGTTCACGATTGAACCGAAAAATCCGGTCCAATTTGAATAACATTGGTTACACCTGCTGCTTGGTCATACATACCTGTCAAATTAAAAATGACGCAAGTAGTGACGCACTTTTCCGGACGCTGTGGGCCGGACAACATCTCTTGTTTTTCATCAAAGTTTAAACAAAATGAATTTTAATTTATGTATTTTCTTAAACTAAATGAATTTTACTTATTAATCAGTTCGAAACAAAACCAAGATAACATTTTCACACAATTTTTGCATAATTGTTCACGCCCATTTTAGCTGATTATAAGATCCTTCTGTTTTTTCTTTTATTTTCTTTCGCGTGCGAAAACTTTGTAAATACAAAAATACAAAATAAATAAAAATCTCTGTTCGCTGTTCATGAGAAGTGTTCGTCCGTGGATTTGTAAGCGTAGTCTCAATCTGGAGGACTTAGGGCTTGCCATTTTGATATTAATTGCTGGACGTTTGTGTGCTTTTGACACTCGCAGACAGCAATATATATTTTTATCTTCTCCAAATTAATATCAATAAACTTTCAGAAAAAATATAATGACGTAAGGTTTAGGATCAAGATGATCTTATTAAATAGTCTCATATGAGTAAAATACGAAGATGATCATAAATTTATATATATAGCTACCATCTTTTAAGACGTGTTTTAAATTCGTAAATGCCGAAAATTTAAAACGAACAATATTTTAATTAGGTCAGGTATGTTACAATTTCACATGATCATTTGAGCCATGTGAAAAATACAAACCATGGGCTAACACGGACCCCTTATCCCATTCAATGAGGATGTTGAACTCTTTATGGGAAGAAGATTATAACGAGTTGAATAGTTTCACATGAGTGATCATGAGTTTATATGTAGGTACCATCTTTACGTATTAAGATGCATTTTTAAATTCGCGCGGGCCGAAAGTTCAAAACGAATAATATCTTGATTGGGTCGGAGTGTTATAAAAATTGTGCTCTCATTTTTTTTAAAAAAACAACTTTTTGGTCACAGATATTCAAATTTCATAAAAAGGATATGTAAAACATGCTACGAGGATACAATCTCAACTCGTCCTCTTTGAATTTTCATAATTGGTTTAACAAATAGAGTAGAGATGCCAACTTTATATAAAAAAAAAAGGTCAATAATGCCACTTAAGTATTGCATTGATTGTAATTAATTAACATGGTCAAGAAAATGTAACTGCACCTACATTTTAAGGCATAACTTATACCTATAGTAAATATAACTTCTTTTGATCGAAAAGAATCGAGAGAAAATAGTCACCAACCTGATTAATTTTGGTCGGTTACTTTCTCTAAAATAAGATCTTAAGTTAATTAGATTTTCTTGAGCATGCATTGCGAATCTAAAGTAGTAAGGAGTCATATCTATTATTAGATTAGTTAGATTTTTAGGAACGTTTGGTATGAAATAATTTAGATAAATTATCGATTATTTCATTTTAAATTTTCAAAATCCACCAGGTCGATTATCAATAATTATAAAATTACTTTGATAATTTTAATGATCACCTCACTTGTAATTAAAATAGTAAGCAAAAGAGATGATTTTCCAGATTAGGGAAGTGCCTGCCCATGCCTACCGGAGAGGCACTTAAATTTACAACCATATGTAATACTAGCATTGCATCAGCACTTATTGAATGTCAACTAATAACATCTTTAATTTACTTTTGATATTTGTGCCACATAATCTTTTTCCCATCTCATAATTCTTTTATGATTCATTACAATTACAAAAAATCATATATATTATTTTTTATGACTAACTTATTCGTTTTGGATATATAATTAGATTATTTTTTCATAATTATATATATGTGGTATATATATATTATAATAAAAAATAATATTTTAATGCCATTTTATTCTTGATGCTTCTTTATTTCATTAAGTTTTTCTTTAAATTTTTTTTGTTAAATTTAAATTAAAGATAAAAATTTTATTAACATCATTCTATAAAAACTTATATACCATTAATTTAACTACATATTTTCCATCCAGGTAAAATGTTTATTTATTTATATATAATAATGTCATTTATTAAAGTTGTATTCCATAATTAAAATCTATTTAAAATTAAAATCTCTCGAGACCAATTTGTTAACAGAATCATTGATCATATTTATTATTAAAAATTATTAGTTTTAATTATAGTTATCTAATACGAGATCGTTAGACATTATAATTTCTAAGGACATGACTTATCGAATTTCTTTTTACAACAAAATTATTTATATTTTTAGTTTTCTAATTTATTTATTTATAAAATAATATATGGATAAATTTGGATTATAGATTCTCGTTAAAATTTGCATTTTTATCAAAATAAAAAAATAGAATCATAGAATATAAATTTGAAGGACATAAAAAAAATTTAAAATATTTTATTACCCACTATTAATTGTTCCTGGCTCTGCCAATGCTACCACATGTATTACATGCATTTTAACAAAAGTATCCTTCAATCAATTTTTTAAAAAATTTAAATATTTTATTAATAAACAAGTATTATTCAACTTCAACTTCAACTTCTTTATTATTTGAAATCTTTTACAAACAAATCCTACTTTTGCCTCATTTTATTTTATCTATATTCACTTTTCTTTTTGTTCTTTGTTTATTTAAAATACTATGTGATGAAAATTTAAAATAATTTTTTAGAATATTTTGATAATTAGCTCTCTAATTATTTTAATCATTATTTATATTATTAATACTTGTCAAATACTATAATATAATATTACTGATAATTTAAATAATGATAATTTATTTAGATGATGATCTTAATTATCGATTAAGTAGATCTGTAGACTGTAATGCAAGAAATACCGCTTAATACATTAATAAGAAAAAGATCGCCCTCTTTTTCTTAACCAACAAATCATTGTTTACACAGCGGAAGGACTAAAAAAGAAAGTTCCAAATTTATCCTTCAAAATACGAATAAAAAGGAGAGGAAAAAGTTTGCAATACATTTATCGATCTAAATATGTACGTAAGTCGTAAGTACCAATACAATGCATGACATCAGGAAGACTTAGAACTAGCAGCGGTCTCCATGACGTTGCCGACTGCAGCCACCAGGTTGTTCAAAACGGCGGCGACCACCTCGCCGACCGCGTCCACGGCGCCCTCGGCAACCGCCCGGAGGACCTGGAACAAGCCCTCGACCCCATTCCTGGCCATCTCCGCGAGCTCCGCCGAGGCGGCGCTCGCGACGTCTAACAGCATCGTCGCGACCCAAACGACGGCCTGGATCGCGGCCGTCGCTAGCCACAAGAGCACGCCCCACAGCAGCCACGCGACGTGCTCCGCCCCTGCTCCGACTAAGCCCCTTAAGGCCTCCAGGGCCGCGCCGGTCGCGTCGCCGGAGAGCTTGAGCTGGACGAGTGAGCCGAGGAGCAGCGCCGCCGCCTGGGATATGACAAAATTCAGCAGGTTCGTCAGGAAGGTGAAGAGCGAGACGACCAACTGCAGGAGAGCAACCGCCATGGACGCCCGACTTCGTTGTGGAGCGTATACTTTGCTGCAGTTAATAATTAGCACTTGCAATTAAGCGTTTGATTTTGGCGTGCAAGCACCTGCATGCAGGAAGAGTAGGAGGAGGAAGGGGAAGGGTTTCCTTGGGAGCAACAAATACATGTCATATCATGTACTTGTAGTATTTAGGACGGCTTACTAAGGCTAACAATTCTAATTCCACCTATGTTTTATAGTCGGTCCTAAGTTTGAATAAAGGAGGAGGGTTGTGTTAGGCCCCGACAGCCAGCGTAAAATTCTGTCGAATCTCATGAACATAGATCAACGAATACGATTAAAAGAGAGAGAGGAAGGCAAAGACGGACACTTGACGAACTAATAGAGCAAGATCTATTGGTGAATAATATACCGAAAGATTTGGTTACTAATAGAGCGGAATAGCGTCGTATGATCCATATAGCCGACCCCACGTAGTGGGATAAGGCTTTGTTGTTGTCGAATAAAAAAGAATAATTCTTTTGAGCGGATGCCAAGCGGGATGAGACGTCGACGGACATGAGCTCGCCGGAGACGACGAAAGGGAAGTCGTATGAAGCCTTTAGCTCGCAGGATCCGTCATCGAGTCGGAGGAGGGGAAGAAGAGGAAATGGGGGCGGGGACGTAGACCGGATTCTACAAAAAATGGAATGAACAAATTGAACAAATTTATTATGTTTTTCTAAACAATGTTAAATCATAAAAAAGATTGTGATTGGACTAATCAATATAAAATAAATTTGTAGCGCTTTATATCTTTGAAATTTAGAAGAACAACATGTTCAATTAATTAATTTAAGAGCAAGAGTTTGACTTGTGATCTCTTTTATTCTTCTGCCTGCGGAAACCATGTCGCGACTTCTTACTTTTTTTTCTCTCTCTTGATGAATTAAGAAAAGAAGAAATGGAGTATTTAGCTTTCATTATAGACAATTTAATTGTGTGATCAGCGGTTGGTTCGAGTCAACTCGAGCCAGTTTAGATGACACATCCAGATAGGAATATCCCAACCTCCAGGTAAGAAGAGACAAAGGGCTTCTGGCATGGAAATATTAGTTAAATCGCCAAGTACATTTAAGGTCTATACATATGTGTTCTTAGAGATAAGATCCTCATGCATGTAGTATACATATGTATATATTATGACCACGTACCAACTTTCTTGTCTCTCATTATTCTAACAATTTGAAAATAATTAATTTGTTGCACTACAATATCTAGCCCATAATGCCCTCGATGCCAATTGATTAAGTTGCTAAAAAAAAGAAACATAAAAGTTGTTGCGTGACCCGACAATGACTCGAGACCTTCAAATATGCAAGTCAATAATAATAATACGATACTTCCTTTTTCATAAAGGGAAAGCACACATTTCCTATCTTTAAGTACTTTGTCATGATCTTTATGACATACCTGCAAAGAAAATACCACTTCAAAAAAAAAACATTGCTTTTCTAGGAATTCTATTTTTTTTTCTATTGTTCATTTTTATATATAATTTTTTGTTGAAATATAAATATGAAAAATCTTCATGCGATGTACAAGTTTAACTATGTTTTATTTTAGTTTTTTTAATGAAAAGTAACTTCATGATGTGAGGTCATAAGCTTATAGAATTGAAGGATCTCACAATTGGAGTATTGAAAAGGTAAATAGAATATAAAAGCTTACCAAATGGAAACACCAAGAATGCAGTAATTAAAAATATGAATTGTGCTCACTGGGTGTTAGTAACCCAGGTTTGAGTCTTAGAGTCTCTCCTTGGCTAAGGAATAAATCATTACTGATATATTTTTTCGGTTTTGAATTAGTCGAGTGCTAATAGTCTCGGACACTCGGCTTCGGATTCGTCTCTTGGACACCCAGACCCACATCCAAAAAACCATGAATTTTACCAATACAAAAAATATGATTAGTTAAATGCTATTATAAATATTTTCAAAAATATTTATAAGATAAAATAATAATATTTTATTATTTTATTCTAAAAATTAAAAGATAAGAATATAATTAATTATTTAATTTTGAAAATTTGAGAATAATTATGTTCACAAGAGATAGAATAAAGAAAAAAAAATAAGAGGATAAAGGATGAAGTTTGATATAGCATTGAATTAGGACCTCTAAGGGAGTTGAAATTAGGAGTTTTAAGGATAAAAAATATTCAAATAATCAAATAATAATAAATTATTATTTTATATCCAAAATTTAAAAAATAGTGACATTAATTAATTTTTTAAATTCTAAATTTTCTTATGATTAGCAGTTCAAATAAAATTAGAACTTTGGGAACTTTCTTCTATAAATAAGATCCCAAATGCTTCCTCCATGTTTGTATTTTTCCTTCAATTTGAGCTATGTTTTCTCCCTCCATAGTGCACGCGCGTGGCCACAACTTTCAGCATCTTATGTGGCACATTCGCTTGTCAAAGGACGTCGTAGTCATCACCAAAAAGTAAACGTAATCAATGAAAAAGTTGCCTAAAGTTTTCTGCTCATGTAGTTCTACCTAAATAGGTATGTATAGATTTTGGGTTCACTTTTAGATGTGTTTTCTTAATAGAATAATCAAGTTAAAAAAAACTAAAATATGATTAATGTCCTCATATGATCTATGAATAAGTTTCATAGGATAATTTATTAAAATCATGTCGTTTTAGTATCTAAAATCATGACCAAACTTGAAGAAAAACCAACGGACTTTTGTTTTGCTAGAATCCTGCCTGAGTTGGCCAGAACACGGCCCGAGTTCTACAATATTTTTTTGACGCAATTTTTTTTACATTGAATCTGATGTGGATTTTATGTCAACTTTGCCCTAGTCCTGAGTTATAGTATGAATGAGAGATTTCGATTGCAACTCAGCCCACATCGGTCATAAATCTAATACGATTTTCAAGCTAAATTAGGAAAAGGATCATTTTGACGAAAAGCTAGAAGAAAAATAAATATATATGATTTTATCCGGTCCGAGTTCATGTGATTTTTAAAAAACTATTATTGCATGATTTGATGTGATGTTAAATGATCTTTTTACCGCTATAATGAACATGTTAAACTAAAGCCTCCAAAGATAGATAATTAGGTAATAAGATCAAAGTTATAAAATGTGAAAAGCCCTATGCACAGATTGTGCAAGATTACAAGTTTAAAAAGTATAGGATCTTAAGTGCCCCACTTCTACTACAAGAAAAATAGAGTTTTCTGACGGCCTAATCCATCGAAAATTCTTTAAAATATGTCAAAATTTGAAATTTTCGACGGAATTTTTGACGAAAGCGATCCGTCGAAAAAGTGGTTGTTGCAAATCATTTTCGGAGGACAAGAAGAAATCGTCGAAAGTTTTGACTATTCAGACCATCAAAAGTTTCAATAGCAAAATATCCATCGGAACTTCACACGATTGAGACCATCGAAACTTTCCACGATTGTGACCGTCGAAAGTTCTAACAGTAGCAACAGTTGGAAGTTCCAACGGTCACAAATTGTCAGAAGTTTGAACTTCTGACGGCTTTAACCATTAGAACTTCCGACGGCTATCGGCTTTTCTGATGGCTTCGTCTGTCCCATAGGTTTTTTAAAATATAAAAAAACTTGGCCACCTGACGGCCTAATCCGCCGCCTCATGGTTAGCCAACTTGTGCTTGAGGAGTGATGCGTCGCCTCATGGCAGATTCGGCCGCCCCAAGCCTGATCCGCCGCCTCACTGCCAGATCTGGCCGCCTTGCGGCGGATCTGGCTGCCTCTCATCAGATCCGGCCGCCCGAGCCTAATCCGTCGTCTCACGGGGGATCCGGCCGCTCGAGGTCGCAAACTTCGGAACTACCGACGGATATTATAATATAGTATATTATATATAACTTTATTATTATTTATATTTGTTATGGTTGCAAACTTTAGAACTACCAATGGATTTTAATTCGTCGATAATTACCGAGGGACCTGGCCGTCAATAAATTACCATCGATATTTCTGAAGGATTTTTAATGCCACCGCAAATTTCGTCAAAAATTACAAAGGATGATTATCCGTCGAAACCTATCCATCGAAAATCAATATTTTCTTGTAGCGTTCAGGATTATATAATACTTATAAGTTTGGAAGTATGGGTCATAAATAAAATGAACTCAAGAATCACATGAAAGAGCCATGACCACCATTGATAAAAGTTAAAGAGTTGGCCTAGGCCAACACATGTAAGGGTCTTTCAATATGTGTATGTAAAGTAAAAGATGTAGTAAAATAAGAAAGAACAAGTACATGAATAAGATATGACGGAAATTTCAATTTATTGTAAGGATTTTTTTTCTTGATAGTATTTGTTTTAGGAACTTAGCATATGTCGACATTTGTTGAATGGCTTCCACAATGGAAATGTTGATGCACAGTTTCTTTACAACTTCCATGAATTTCAAAAATTGTTGTTCATTCCAAACTTTGGTCAATCTCTCGGGGGATGATAATGAAGTAGGGTCAACTGAATGACTTTCTTTTGCTTCCATTTTTGAAGGTTGGGTCGCTGCCTCTTGTGTTGTCTCATCCTTGGGGGCATGTGTTTCCTTAGCAGGACTACTTTCTTGACCCACTTCTTCAAGTTGTGATTCATGTCCAAGAATAGGATTTGGAAGCATAGGAACTTCAAGTTGCTTTCCACTAGTCTCTTGGATTCAATTTAAGTTGTCTAGGGAATTTCCTGGCGGTTTTGAAGAGAAGAAACTTGTTGAGCTATTTGATTCTCTAGAATTTTGTTATGAGTTGACAAGGCTTCAACCTTGGCAAAAATTTGCTTATTTGTCTCATTATGAACCTCTTGTTGCCAGCATCTGCTCTAATGTTTACTTCTCCGGATGTGGGGCCACTTGGTTAGATGATGATGGAGGTAGTGCTAACTACTATTGAGGTGCAGGCAGCTTTCTATGTGGATTGATGTTGGTAGTGTGACCCTCTATAGGAAAATTAAGGGTGGGACTTATAGTGTCTTGATCCATGATGGCTCCGAGTTGTATTGAGGTTGATTGCCACTATTTTTTGTTCTGGTTATAATCCTCGGTTATATCTTGGATGATATAGTTGAGTTTTGGGTGGGTTGAAGTAGTGTGAAAGGGTGATTGGCACAAGTCACATTTAACTCCAAAGGGTTAGGTAGGATTAGGTGCGGCCTCGCACACATATTTGATGAGGTAAGGGTACTTGAATTGGTGTTCTCTATTGCCTTCTGAACAATGTCCTCCACACGAGATGTAAATTAGCCCCAACTCTAGGTCCCAAGAATCTTTGTCTTTTTAGGTCCTGTGATATTAGTCCTGCATCTAGTTACTATAAATTAGGGCAACTTCCTCAATGAAATCATAGCCTTCATTTGTGTTCTTAGTCATGAAAGTGCACTCATCTACGGAGTCTAAGAAACCCTTCGACTAAGTTGATAGTCCAGTGTAGAACGTTTGGACTATCATCCATTTTTGGAATTCATAATGGGGACACATAAGAAACATGTCTTTAAATCTCTCCCGTGCTTCATGAATAGCTGGTTGCTCATCATCACTATTTTTCTAGGCAAAAAGAATGTTGTCAAGAATGTTGTCACCAGGTGATCCCATGTTTGGATGGTATCAGGCTCAACTAATTTGATCAACATCTTGGCCTTATCTCTCAAGGAGGACGGGTGCAGACGCAACCAAACAACATCATTGTTAACATCAATGTATTTGAAGGTGTTGCATAACTCGAGGGAGCTAATCAAGTGCTGGTTGGGATCATCATGCGGCAGGCTAGAGAATTGGTTTTGGCCTAAGGCGGATATCAGAGCCAGGTTCAACTAGAAGTGGTGATCCCAATAGCTATGGCGTGTAAAACTCCTGAAGTCGGCGAAGAGCATATGAGTTCTCTAGTTCAATATTTTTCACTACAAGAAATTTATCAAATAGCGACACGCATTAGCGACTCAAAATAGGTAACGTGAATTCAAGACGCGAATTCAGATTGCGACGCTAAACATTTAATGTATATACCTATATACCTATATGTCAATATATTATACATACAATATTATATGTATATATATATATATCATATCTTAATTATAGATACAATATTTTTACATTCTACATTCTCTCCTCCTTCATTTGAGGATTCTTTCTACCTCGGGGTTGAATTCTAGGACAACCTCAGGTTTCGACACTTCTTCTGCACTAGTATTATGATATGCTTCACTATTGGAAATTAAAGGATAAATTAGGAAAATAATTCATCACATAACAGGATAATCGAGGAACATTATTGGGGAAAAGAAAATATCATTGCATGATATATCCTACCATGTTGAAGCTCAAAATAAGATGGAAGATGCAAAATAACAACATGGAAATATTGCCTAAACGAGTGGGAGATCATGCACACACTTCACCACTAACACACTACTATCACTAATTACATTACCCCATAACCACCATATCACCACAGCTATCCACTAACTCTATAATTATTTTTGTTTTTTTTCAAATAGAAAATGATGTGGATATTTTTGAATCACATTTCAACACTCTCACTTGATTCAAAACTGCGGATTCCAAGTAATTTTGTGAAAAATGCATGCTTGCGAATAGGAAGAGCTTTGGTGAACAAGTCTATCATTTGTTCATCTGTGACACAAAATTTCAATTTGATTTTTCATCCTCCACTAAGCCATAAATAAAATGATAATGTATCTCAATGTGCTTTGTTCGCCCATGCATAATTAGATTCTTGGTCATTGCAATTGTTTATTTATTATTACAAAAAAAAATTGTTGCTTCATTATTTGATTGATAGAGATTCAATAAAATTCTTTTTAACCATATTGTTTGGCATGTAGTAGATGTAGCAACAATATACTCTGCTTCAGAAAATAAGAGGGCAACAGTTACTCGCTTCTTTGAACATCATGAAATTGCTCCTATTCCAAGACTAAAAACACTTTCCGAAGTACTCTTTTTATCATCCAAAGATCATGCTCAGTCACTATTAATTAGTAAAGTCAAGCAACCTAAAATTAGAAACTTTAGACTACCAAATACCAAAATCCATCGTGCCAGTAATATAATGCAAAATGCACTTAAGCTACTCCAAAATGATATTTCGATGGAGAATGCATAAATCTAAATACAAGACTGACAGAAAAAGAGATATATGATCTTGTACGAGTCAAATAAATTAAGCCACCAATCAAACTTCTAAATTATCTTTCATCATCATGACATGTATCGTCTTCAAGTTTGAGTTTTTCATTCACATTCATAGGAGTGACATCAGCTTTGCAATTAAGCATATTAATCTTTTCCAACAAATCATTAGCATATTTTTTTAGAGAAATAAATATGCCATCAGCACATTGCTTCACTTCTATACTAAGAAAATAATTCAATAACTCCAAATCTATCATTTCAAAATTTATCATCATGCATATTTTAAAATCAGCCACAAGTAATTGAGAATATCTCATATATAAAATATCATCAACATATAGGCAAATTATAATAAATTCAACACATTTTTCTTTCAAGTAGAGTGTTGGCTCAATTTCACTTCTGTGAAAATCATTGTCAATAAGAAATGAATCAATTTTACTGTACCATGCATGAGTAGCTTGCTTTAGGCCATACAAAGACTTTCTTAATTTGTAGACTTTGTCTTCCTTGACATGGTTGACTGACATACACATCTTCATTCAAATCACCATTAAAAAAATGATTTTATATCAAGTTGATAAACGGTCATTGCAATTGAGTAGCTAAGACTATAAGTAATCTCATTGTTTCAAGACAAGCAATAGGAGAAAAAATTTCTTCAAAATCTATACCTTGCTCTTGTGCATAACTTTTTGCTACAAGTCTTGCTTTGTGCTTCTGAATGCTTCCATCTGCATGATATTTAGTTTTAAATACCCATTTCAATCTAGTCAAATTTTTCTTATTAGGCAAATCAATTAACTCTTATATATGATTTCTTTCAATAGACATAATTTCTTTTTTCGTTGCATTGCATCATTCTTCCTTTTCTGTTACTTCTTCCAAGCATGTCGGATCTGAGACAAATAAAGTAAATTGACAAGAATCATATATTTCTTGCAAAGAATGAAATTTCCTTGGCACTAAATTAGGTGAATATTTTGAGAAATTATTTCTACTACTTGGGACACTTTCATTTCTTCCTGGTGCTACAACAATATTTGTTTCACCTTCTGTAGGAAACTCAATTTGCAAATCAACCACATTGGTTCTATTTGTCTCCTCACATGTACAACTGCATCTTTCATTAAAAATAACATTTCTATTAATAATTACTTTGGTATGTAGTAGAAGAATTGTATAATTGATAATCTTTAGATTGAACAGAATAGCCAACAAAAAAATATTTCTTAGACATGTCATCAAGCTTTTGATAATTTTCAGAATTGTTTATGCAATACACCCAAAAACTTTCAAATGACTTATTTTCGATTTGCAACATTTTCATGCCTCATAGTGAGTCTGATTTTGCAGTTGCAACTATTGGATCTAAGTTTAATAGATATATAAAATTATATTTTGATGATACAAACATCGAAAGATTAAATTTAAAATGCTGAAAAAGTAAAACAAAAGGGATAACTTTATGCACTACACTTTGATTGAATAATTAACTATGATTCTATTAGATTTTGGATTAGTCATAAATATCAAAGTTGTAGAGAATTCTGTTAGCTTTCCATATAATAAAAAATCATCTCATTTGAATAACTGTCAAAATGTTATGCTTAAAATAGTGCAGAGTGATCGAACTATCGGCTGGAAAATAGGTCGACCGATCAGGAACACAAATCGATCGGTCCAGAATATCGATCGACCGGTCGAGAACACTGGTCGACCGGTGAGTGTAGAAAATGCCCAATTTCAATCAGTAGAATGTCGAGACTGTACCGATTGAGGTACCGGTCGACTGGTCCAGGACACAGGTCGACAAACAATGCAGAATTCGCCAATGGTCACATTTTTTCATAAAAGAAAGTGTACCGATCGACCGGTCCATATGTGCGATCGACCGGCCTCCGAGTCAAATGAACAATAACAGTCAAATTTGAAGGAGAAATTTGTGAAATAATTTTTGGACGACTTTCTCACTTGCAGAAGCCTATAAAAAGAGTGCCAAAGCCAGAAGGAAGTGCACTCATCCAAGCCTTGAAGAAAAACTTCAAGTTATCCAAAGAAGATATTCTTCTTGAAGTTTTCATTTTTAGTTTTCTCTTCTTTCTCTTTTCTTCTCTTGTGAGCTTAGCTTTGTAAAAGAGAGAAATATTTTATTTAGAAAAATACTAAGAGAGCTCCTGTGTAAAAGAGGTTCAAAATTTTACCTCTTGAGCGAGAGAAAATATTAGCTTCCTAGGAGGAGATGTTGCCTTGCCTCTCGAAGCGGAGAAAAGGTGGTTGATGTAAAGGGCGTTCTTCCTTGTCCCATTTGAAATTAAGGAAGAGTTTTAGTGGAATCTCCGACGGTCTCGAGGTCGAGAAGTCGAAGCGGGAACACAGACCAAGGTGTGACAGAACCTCCTCAACAACCACTGTGTGGTTGCGTTTGATTTTTTTTCTCTCTCTCCCTATAATATTGAATTTGTAATCTGAATTGTAAAAGATTTAAGAACCGATTTTAAGCTTCCGTGACGGTTTTTATGAAATCAACATTTTCGAATTGAACACCAATTCACCTCCCCCCCCCCTCTTGGTGTTCTTTGGAATCCTACAGCAACTACTTCAGCCGAAAATGTATTGAGAACTTTCTTCTCTTTTAGAAAATTTTGTCATTTCTATAATTGTTTGTTTCTTCCTTTCAACAACACCATTTTGCTGAGGTGTATATGGAGTTGTAAGCTACTTTTGAATTCCTTGTTTTTAACAAAAATGGTTAAATTCATTTGATAAAAATTCACCACCTTTATATGTGCACAAAATTTTTATGTGATAACCACTTTCATTTTTCATTGTAGCCTTAAATTTTTTGAACACATCAAATGTCTCGGATTTCTGCTTCAAAAAATATACCCAATTCATATGAGAATAATCGTCAATAAATAATGCAAAATAACGACTACCACTAAAGGACTTTATTTGCATAGGTCCACATAAATCTGTATAAATAATTTTAAAGATGATACTTTGCTTTATAGAATTTTCTTGCATGAAATAACTTTTTGCATTGCTTTCCAAAAATACATCATTCACATACCTCATTAAGAGAATCAATTTTTAGAAGACCAACAATCATATTCATTCTAGCCAATAATTTCAGTCTATTAATGTTGAAATGACCATACCTCAAATATCAAAATTTAGCCTCCGAAATTGGATGAATTGAAAATGCACAAGAATTTGAAAAATTTAGAGGAAACATACGTTTTTTTGCCATAGCTACTTTTGCAATATTCAGCACAGATTTCTTATCTTTGACCAAACAAACATCATCACCAAACAAAATAAAGTAACAACTTTCTATCAACTGTCCAATACTTAAAATATTATTCTTCAAACTAGGAACATAAAAGATAGCATGGAGAATTTTTTTCTTTACCATCATTCTGCCGAATAGCAATTGTACATTCTCCCTCAACTTGCATAGATTTATCACCTCTAAATCCGAGCTGTCTTTTTTTACTCATCAAACATTTTAAACAATGATCTCATTCAGTCATATGATTAGAACAACCACTGTCTAAAAATCATATTTCATTTGTATCATTAGAATGAGAATAGGTCATAAATAACTTCCTTTCCTCTTCTTTCTCTTCAACAAAATTTGCTAATTGCTTTGGTTTGGTGCAACAATTTGCTTCAATATGCACATGCTTCTTACATTAGTAGAATAGAACTTTGCTTTTGCATTCATTTGGTGGTTGTTGTATTTACTCATTTTGTCCATTAAATCTTCCTCTTCCTCAACCTCTTCCACAAAATTCGCCACGACCATGACTTCTAATGCAATTAGATCGAGGCTCTTCTGTTAGGCTTGAAACATTTTTTCTTCGATTTTTTCTGTAAATCTTCTCATTCTTATCTCATGTTCTTGCTAAGAACTCATGAGTTCATCAAAAGAGAATATAGATAAATCTTTAGACCCTTCAATTGCAGTAACTTCATAATCAAATTTTGAAGTCAAACACCTTAAAATTTTAGCAACAATAATTTTATCATCAATCTTTTCTCCATAAGATCTCATTTGGTTAACCACAATAGTTACTCTTGATAGAAATTCTTGAACAAACTCATTTGATTTCATAAACAACATCTCAAAATCTTGACGAAGAGTTTGTAATTTAACTATGATTATTTTTTATGTTCCTTGATACTCTTTTGTAATATACATCATGCTTTCTTTGGGGTAACTGCACCTGTAATTCTACAAAAAATTGTTTCATGCACAACATGCTGAATAAGAAACAATGTGCATCTTTCTTTTTGTTTTCCTTTAATTTTCCTTCTTCATCTGGTTTTGCATATCCATTCTCAACTAAATCCCAAAGGTCTTGTGACATAAACATGGTCTTCATTTTGATATTTCATAACTCATAATTATCACCTTTGAAAATAGGAATCAAAGGTTGGGAAAAACTTACACTACCACAATTCGCAACCATAATTTTCTCCACACTTCTGGTTGTTAAAGCACTGATTAATTGCACTTGCTAGCAACTTCAAATCTACAAATGATGTCTTCTCCTGCTCAAGTATTTCGCAACCTGCTCTGATACCAAACTTGTTGGTAATTAAAGAATAAACTAGGAAAATAATTTAGCACATAACAAAATAATCAAGGAACATTTTTTTAAGAAAAGGAAATATCATTGCATGATATATTCTGCCATGTTAAGACTCAAAATAAGATGACCTATGAATAGACATACAACTTCAGAAGATGCAAAATAACAACATGGAGATAATGCCTAAAAATGTGGGAGATCATGCACACATTCCACCACTAACACACTACTACCACTAATTACATTACCCCATAACCATAACTATCACATCGCCACAATTATCCACTAACTCCATAAGTAATTTTCTTTTTTTCCAAATAGAAAATGAGATGGGTATTTTTTTAACCACATTTCAACATTCACTACTTGACATATAATTTGGGTTACTAGTAGTGTAAGTTTCAAGAAAAAGAGAGAAGGGGATCGACAAAGCAAGAAAATAGAAAAGGAAAAAGGAAAACTAAAAACAAGTAAATATAAAAGAAAACTAAGTAGTGAAATCGTAAAGCCAATGTGAAATATAAATAGAGTATGAACAAACTAAATTAATCACATGACAAATTTCGTAATAGAAATTAGGCGTTATGACCCAACAATGGCATAAAGAACTTGACTCAAAATTTGTGATACAAGGTTTAAAAAAATAGAATAATGAAAATAATCACAATCTAGGTGGAAAGCCAATGGCTTAGGGATTAAGTTGCCATTAAGTCACAAGGTCACCCCACTTAACAAAAAGTATTGAATCAACTTTAAAATTTATAAAATCCTCAGCACGCTATGTGAATGTAGTACAAAAATTCGATCCAAAGGAACAACATCGAAATCCAATACAAAAGTATTGTCGAAATGGAGGGAAACTGAATCCACGAAGATCGGTTTGAAATAAGAACATAAAGTGCTACTACACTAAAGATGGCGGTAAGTAAAGTTACACTAATTTTATGATTTTTTATGTAAAATAAAGAATGAGACAAAAAGATGAAAATAGGACAAGGTAGAGAAGAAATGTAGATGAACACTAGGGCCCATGGGTTATTTAGGACTTATGTTTCCAAAACCGATGAAAATCAAATAAGATAGCATCAAATTCCCTCATTCATGGTTAATCCACTCTTGTGTAAATCGTCTCTCACAACTAGGTAACTCTCATGCTCAATGGCTACAGGATTTACTGAGTTAGGGGCATCTACCAAAATATATCCATCACGTTCTCACAATGTATGGGCATTTTAGGCGCAAAGTATCCAAATGGGGGTATCTCATGAGGTGTCCACACTTCTGAACTTAGGAGACTCTAAAGTCATAAACCAAAACTCAGCTAATCTCTCGACCTGTATTGAGTCACGATGGCATAATAATCCCTCTCAGTTAGTCTCCAAGGGCCGGTTTGAGCGAAACTAACGAAAAACTAAAATACTCCAAGTTGCCTCTTGCTTGTACTTGACACAAACCATCAGCTATCTCTTTTTTGTAACTCAACTATCACTCAACCTCTAAGCCCACATGCGGCAGTTGAGGAATAAAATACCCTCTCAATAGAAGCTTGTTGATGTCTAAAGACAATCGTCACTCGAACAAAGATAAATAGCAAAAGAAAACAAAAAAAGTCGGAAGTGAATGATTCAATATCAGTGCATCATTCTAATTAGACTTAACTTAGTTTCGACTTCTCGACCTTGGGACTTATGCTAAGGAAGAAACTACCCTCTCGGGCGAAGACGCATGAGATCAACAAGGTAGAAACATCTGACATCACTAGAAAACATATGCATATCAAAACATAACAATGGAACCATAAATCAATTAAAAGAAGATAAATTTTTGTTACATTGCATAAGTTCATAATTATGTGTCTATAAATAGAAATCCATCAACAATACCCCAACCCTAGCTAGATGATTAGTTCATCATACAAAGGGACAACATAACGTCCATGTTCATCATTCTAAAAATGAAAAAGAGGAAAAGAAAAATAGAAAGGTGTTGTCACATGTTCCTCCTTTCATTGGTATGTTTGTCGAATGGTGTCTAGAATCTTGAATTTGGAACTTGGAACCTCCTCTTCGATCGCCTCTCCTCATCTTTTATACGCTAGGGTTCTATACCACCTGTCCACCTACTACATTATCTTGTTTTGCCCCTTTTGTGTTAGAGGAAGCTTCCTTTGCATGCAGAAAAGGAATATGTAGGTCTAACAATGCAGGGTTTTTGCCCTTTAGCGATTGCCTTCTTCTAAAGGAGGAAGTGGTGCCCAAGTGCCCCCATTTCCTGCCTTGGTTCCTAATTTCCTGAATCGTTCTACACCTTAAAAAAATCTGGGAATTTAGTACAATATAAATACACAAAAAAACAAGAAAAACTAGAAGTATTATATCCCACAAATGTCAAAGTCATATTTTTCATAAAAATAGATGTGGAGAAATTGTAAAAGATGAAAACTCGCGTTAAAACGCATGTTCAAGCATGGAAACATAGTAAAATGTAATGGAAATGCATGTGGAATATAAGGAAAAAGCATATATGAATTCTCCATATTAAATTCCTCCAAACTTAAGCTTTTTCTTATCGTGAAGCGAAAATTAGGAATTTAGAATAAAAATTTTTCAAATTTCTCATGACCACATTAGGAAGTAGGAAACATGTATGTTTTGAGTTATATATGCAATGCGAACAATCGTCATGACAAGATAAGATAATCATATAACATAATTAAACATTATACTATGAGCATATTATACACTTATCTTGCTTAAGTTTTAACAACTTCATTTATAACATCATATGACAAGGGAACATACATTCATTTGCATACTTAACGATACACAGTATTTACACCTTCATTCAATATACCCAAGTCATTACACTTTTGTTGTATCGTACGACTTTCCTTACATCATCATCTTTCATTTTTATTTAAGATAACTTAGTATCTTATTTTATTATTAGACTTATTGTGATTCATCGGATAGTCCATGACATAATTTCTCGGAGACTAGGTCTCCCCTACACCCTTGTGGTGAAGACTTTATTTCTCGGAGACTAGGTCTCCCTTACACCCTTGTGGTGTAGACCTTATTTCACGGAGACTAAGTCTCCATTACACCATTGTGATGTAGTCTTTATTTCTCATAGGTTCATTCTCCCTTACGCCTTTATTGGTGTAGACTTCATTCATGGGGACTTCTCCCTCGATGACCGTATTACATCTTTCCATTTATAACAATAAATATATTCAATCATTCATGTATTTTACTCTTTAGTTATGACTGTTCGTACAATTCGATTTCTATGTCATATTATGATAATCTTATAGCATAACACATCATAACATAATGCAAGAATAACATAATCTTCAACAAAAGCAAGTTCAAAATATTTATTCGATCAATAGCCAATTGAATAATTGATAATAAACCTTAAACATGTTTAAAATGGAGCTACAATTACTCAAAACCCCTATTTTGGGGGCTCACCGCCATGAAATTGGTGCCATGGTCGTGATTGTTGAAGTCAGGGACGTATTATTGATGTCACGACCATGAAAATATGTTTCATGACCATTTCGAAGGATGATTTTCGGCCTAAACAATCACTATTGTTACAATCCAAGTCACGGTCATTACAAAGCCATAACATCATGACTATATGTCACTAATTTGATTATTTAACTTTTCACCCATAATTCCAAATGACATGAAATGCAATTCTACTGAAACTAGACTTTGATATTATCAAATGACATTTTATTCATAATTTTTAGCATCCATAACCGGTCCAAATATCATTTAGAATAGAATGCACAAATTGAAACAACACGATTTGATTCTTTGACAGCTAGACATTAAAACATTCACGATGTTCTCTGTACATCTCCTTTTGAGATGAAATAAACTTCTATAGAAAGCAATGACTTAATCATCTACCTAATTCATAAATTTCATGTTCAGATACAATAAGAATGGATTTTGGTGCATTTTACAAGTTAATCATGTTGCCGCTCGATACAGCTTGATAGTATGTCACTTCTCAAGTCATAACTTTGTATACACAACTCCAATTGAGCTGAAATTAAATCCGAATGAAACTAGACTTCAATATCTATCCAAAATTATATTATTCATGATTTTTTAATGACAACAACTTATCAAAATCTCATTCGAATAGCATGCACGAATTTGGACAAACCAAGGGTTAGCATGTTCCTAATCTTAGGACACATCAATATCATCATTATCAAACAAGATTAAGAAGAAAATTAGTAACATTATATGTTAATTATCAAGGGTATAATCAATGAAACAACAACTTTAAGTCAAATCATGTAGTAGAAAAAATCTAATGCACATTCTTTAATCTCAAAGCTCTAAGAATTAAGAATTAAGATTATTCTTATAAACCTTAATCCATTCAATAATTATCATAAGGTAGGGGTTTAGAAATTGGATCCCCTCAAATCTACTTTTAGAGTTTAAATTAAAACCCTAATCCTATTTTCTTCTTCCTCTTTCCTCCAAACTTAGGACCTCCTTGATGATCTTCTTCTTTTCTTGCTTTCTCCCTAAGCTTGATGCCCCATTTCTTTCTCCCTTCTTGCCTTGCAGAAATTTTGGGGTTTCTTTGGAACTTTTGGGGCTGTTGGAGGTTGGGGAATAGGTTAGGTGAGAGCAGCCTTTTAGGGCATAAGTTAGAATTATATAGGTTGGGAGCTTAAGTGAGATTTTAATGCTGGTGGGCTTCTAGGATTTAAATGGGCCCTAGGTGACAGTAGTCTTTTTTTCTCTCTTTCTTTTTTTCTTTTTTTTTTTTTTGGAATATTACAACTCGAATGAGGCACTTGAAACTTTTATTAAAGAAAATAGAAAAGTATTCTCCGAATACAATAAAAAAAGAAGTGAGGCGGGTACATAGTATATAACTCATTACTTTTACGCTACAATGTAGCAGATCATAGTTCAATATTACGTGAGGACAACATGATTTCAGATGAGTTTATGTTGAGTTAGTTTACATGTCACATGTTTTGATTTCAAGTCAGGATCATTTATGCCTGTATATTTTACTTCAGTAATGTTCAAGATGGATTAATCATGTCATCCAAGTATATATATTTAATTTTTTTAATATCTTAAGTATACTAATTGTGTCAGTATATATATAACTTGAATTATGACAATAAGTCTCAATGAAATAAAATTAATCAAATATGATAATTCATATTTATTGATTATTGTAAGAAGAAATAAAATATGGCACAAGTTGCTTTGTCGTAAATCATGTGTCAAATAAAACTATTTTAATTTATTTCACAAATGACAGAAATTAATTGATAAAATAAACTATCTTCATTATTATATGTTATTAATATTTGGATAAAGTTGACAATATATTATTTTGTGCAACTACTTTTTTAATTTGAAGAGATTTTCAGAGAGACAAAAAAAATTGACGCCTAACATTTTCTTATGAAGCTACATAACATGTTCAAGATAATTATTTTAGATATTATAGATAATTAACATACTATAATATATTTTGAAAATAAATAAATGAAAATAGTACTCATTGATATTATTTTAATATCATCTTGAAGCTATTAACTGATCCACATTATGTAATCTAATGATCCAAACTAAAGCATTTCACTACAAGCAAAAATGCTTTTTCCGACGGAAAATTTCCCATGATCGAAAAACCTTCGCAATTTGCGATGGATTATTTTTCGAGGAAAATTTTCACAGTTCATCCCATGGCTCGAACCGTGGGAAATTCCCATGGTTTAAGCCGTGGGAAATGTTTACCATGGCTCAAACCATAGAAATTTCCCATGGCCTCCCACAGTTTGGGCTGGTTTGATGGGAAATTTCCCATGACGTTGACCGTGGGAATTTCCCACGGTTTGAACCGTGGGAAACTTTTTCAACAACTTCAATTGTGGATATTTCCCACGGTTTCAATCGTGGAAAATATTTCCAACGGCTTAAACCATCGGAAAGTAAAAAATCTTGTCAAATTCTCCCGCCTATTTTTTTTTCTTTTCCCGCTTCTCTTTTTTCTTTTCTTTTTATTCACCTCCTCCTCTCTCCTCTCAATCTACCTCTTTCCCACTCTCCTCTCTCCTCTCCCTCCCTCACCGGCACGCTCCTTCTAGACGATCGGCGCGCTCCTTCCAAGCCTCCGGCGCATCCACCTCTAGCGACGACCTCCGAAGAATGCCACACCCAACTCTGTGATTAAGTTCTAATTGTAATTATTATTTCCTTTAATCTTATTTAGCAATTCTAAAATTAAAATCGACAAAACCTCCTCCCTTAATTTTCTTATGTCATTTGTCAATGCATACAATAAATGCATATATATACTTATCAAAGTTTAATAAAATGTTATAAGACATAACATCCATATATTATCATTATTGTTTCACAACTCATTTCACATTTAACACCCCGCATGATCAAGTTTTATATCATCTTATAAAATGATTCTAGTAAACTTTAGTACAACTCTCGAGTTTATTTATTACATGCATGCTTTTTAAAAATGAAAGTGAAGAGAAAATAAAGGTGCTCCAACGGCTCGATCTCTTTTATATGCATCAAAGGCAAGCTTTGAGTCGACTCACTCGAGAACTTGGAATTATCTGAAAAATTCAACAAGGATCAACAAGGATAATGTGAGCAACAATTATTTGCTCAGTGAGTGGAATAAAAGTACAACATAGGGTAACAATACGAGTGCATATAACATTTAAATAAACAGGTACTCCATGTGAGAAAATATTTAAAGCATAACTCATATAACATAAGTTGTCAAATCATATGAACTTATATATATATAAAAGTAATCTAATATATCATCATATTCACAGTTAAACTCCAAACATGTGTCATCACACATACCCACCATGGGTCAATACGTACCCCTCTATGATCATGTGTCATACAGTTAAGCAGAGCTTTATAACTAAAAATATTGAATACGCAGAGCAAATCATGGGTCAATATGTATCACTCAATGATTGTGTGTCATGCAGTTAAGTAGAGCTTGACAATCAAGAGTCTCAGATATGCATAGCAAATCATGGGTCAATACATATTTCTTCGGATACGTAGAGCATATCATGGGTCAATACATGCCTGCATTGGAGTCTCAAATGGCAAAGACACCCGATATACGCCCCAAAGGCTTCATGTATATCGAATGCGGCCCCAAAAATCTTTTTCAAACAGCATGGCCAATGAACACATGAAATTTAACAATATCAAAATACACATGTCATAATCACATATCATAATCAAGTAAAACTTATTTTAACTTCAGAAGCATTTTTTCCTAAAAAATATTTTTGTATAAGAGATTACTCCATCTCATATGAAATCCTTGAAACATATCATAAATACTTTTCATAGCTCAAGATATGTTTCAATAATTATAATAATAATATTTGCTTGAGATAATATCATAAATAAAAGAACTAACATATAACATTTTGTTATGTTGTAAATTTACCCACTCACCTTGTATTTTATGTTTTCAATGAGGTTTACTAGATTTTCCTCTTTTCACTTGTAGCTTATTAGTTTCCGACAAGCAATGATGTGTTTCTACTTTTCCATCACTCGTAAAAATACTATGCAATGCATGCTCATGATGCATGGATAATCTCCCAAAGCTTAACTAGGTGCTGTCTCAAGATTTCAGACTGAGTGTCTCAATGAATAATTCATAACTTCTTAATCACGAGATAAAATCTTACAATTCTAGATAAATTAGAAACTAGACTTATTAAGGTTTTCAACTCCCAAATATCGTTAACTAATTGCAAGTGAGCAAATCATAAAATCCTAGACAATTTGACCTAGGATTTTGTTCTGGTAGACCATGTATCACTAAAAGATTAATTTATATTCTTAACAATACTTTTCCATTTGACGAGAAACTAGTTTTCATATAATCTAGACTTCTGTAGCGTTTAGCAATAAAACTTATAGAATTTAATTCTTTGAATGTCCCTCTAACAAAAATAATCAATTCGGCTCATGTTTTGTGTATGTCTTGAAACCAAACAAAAGAGGCCCTATGAAATGAACAATTCATTTCTCTATGTATACGGGTCTAAATTGGATGATTCTACTTCTCAACGAACCCATGAAATCTCTAATTAATCGTGTCCAAATTTCAAATCCTAATTCACTCTATTCTAATCGTGCCCTAATTTACAAGTTGGATCTGTCTTTGACTCGGGACAAAGTGAATGACCTATGATACTGGGTCCATAACTTTCTTTAAAAAAGTCCTTTCTATATAATTCTTGTGGTCATGGAAAGCTAATTTTGAAAGGATGTATCACGTAAAATTTCAAAATTTATGGATAATTGACCATGAAGAAATGATCTCTTGACGTAGGAGATCAGTTTCAGATATGAAGTTTCACCCTGAACAAGCGAGCGTTGAATAATATTATGTATCATATTATTCTCTTGATTTCGGCTTTAAAAATTTTCTTCTTTAATTTATATTTTTTTCATATTTTTAACACGTCATATGGAAGTTTCGAAAAATCATTTTCTAAGCAGCTGGTGAGCTGCCTACTTCAGTTGCTTGAAGTCTCATTTGTTGAAATAAAGGTCCAATCATATTATTGTGTTAAAAATTAGTATTAAACCTCTAATTAACCTTATTTAATCAAAGTGAAATATGTTTATTATAATATTTACAAATATTAAAATTTATTCCTAATAATATTATAACATGGCTCATCATTTAGAAATTAGCTTTCCATGTCTCAAGAATCACCTACAAAGGAGTTTTATAGAGAACGTTATGTACCCAGGTTCATGGGTCACTCAATCTGTCCTGAGTCAGAGGTAGGTTCGCCTTGTCAATTAGGACATGATTAGAATAAAATAAAATAGGATTTGAAACTTAGATATGTTTAATTAGACTTCACAATAGTTCGGTGATAAATGGAATCATCCAATTTGGATGTGTAGATGTAGAGAAATAAATTTTCTATTTCATAGTAATTCTTATGTCAGATTATAGGACATTGATAATCATGACCCAATTTAACTATTTTTATTATAGAGATACACAAGGAGTTAAATTTTCTAATTTTTATGACTAAATACTAAGGAAGTCTAATTTCTAAGAAAATTAGGATCTCATCAAATAGATAAGTATTGTTAAAGATATAAATTAGTCATTCGATGATACAGAGTCTGCCAGAACACAAACTCTAGGTCAGATTGCCTTGAATTGTATGACTTACTCACTTGTAATTAGTTAATGATATTTGGGACTTGGAAACCTTAGTAAGTCTAATTTCTAATTTATCCAGAATCATAAGATTTGCGCTTAGGTTTAAGAAGTTATGAATTATTTATTGACAGACACTCATTCTGGAATCCTAAGATAGCACCTAGTTAAGCTTGAGAAGTTCAAAGTGTGAAATAGACTATGAATATAAAAATTTGAAGTTAGATATTAGTACCAGAAGAGATTATATGAATTTAAGGTGCATAAAAATTCATACATCATGAGCATGCATTGCATACTATTTTAATGTGATTGGAAAGTGAAATAGCATTATTAATTGTAGAAAACTATCAAGGTACAAGTGAAAGGGAGGAAATCTAATAAACCTCGTTGAAAGGATAAAATATCAAGGTGAGTGAGTAAATTTACAATACAAAAAAATGCTATATGTTAGTTCTTTTATTTATGATATTATCTCAAGCAAAGATTATTACTATTATTATTTTTGAAACATATCTTCAGTTATGAAAAAAAATTATGATATGTTTCAATAATTTTATATGAGATGGAATAACCTCTTATACGAAAATATTTTCACGGAACAATGCTTGTGAAGTTAAAATAAGTTTTACTTGATAATGATATAGGATTATGACATGTGTAGTTTGATATTATTATACTTTATGTGTTCATTGGTCATGCCGTTTGAAAAAGGTCTTTGGGACCGCATTCGATATACATGAAGCCTTTGGGGCATATATCCGATGTCTTTGCCCTTTGGGGGATGCTCTGCATGCACGTATTAATTCATGATATGTTGTGCGTATCACAGATGAAGGGATATGTATTGACTCATAATTTGCTCTGTGTATCTAAGACTCTTGATTGTGAAGTTCTGTCTAACTATATGACATACAATTATGGAGGGATACGTATGGACCCATGATTTGCTATACGTAGCTAATACTATTGATTATGAAGCTCTGCTTAACTGTATGACACATGACCATGAAGGGATATGTATTGACCCATGATAAGTATGTGTGATGACATATGTGTGGAGTTTAACTGTGAATATGATGATAACTTGAATAATTTTTATTTATGTGAAATGTCATATGATTTTGAAACTTATATCATACGAGTTATGCTTTAAATGTTTTCTCCTAAAGAAGAAATGTGATTATTTAAATGTTATATGCACCCGTATTGTTCCCTTACATTATACTTTTATTTCACTCATTGAGTGTTGCTCACAATATCCATTTTAAATTTTTCAGATACTCGTAAGTTCTCGAGTTGAATCGACTTAGAGCTTATTTTATTGCATATAAAATAGGTCGAGCTGTTGGAGTAATTTTATTTCCCCCTTCACTTTTATTTTTGAAACATGCATGTAATAGATAATCCTATATGTTGTAATTAAGTTTGTGAGAAACGTTTTATAAGGTTGTGTAAAACTTGATCCTGTGGGGTATTATATGTGAGTTGGTTAGTGAAAAAAATAATTATAATGATAATATGTGAATGATATGTCTTATAACTGTTTATTTAACTTTGATGATATATATATATATATATATATATGTGTGTGTGTGTGTGTGTGTGCATCTTTTGTATGTATTGACACATAAGATAACATAAGTAAGGGAGGAGATTTTGTTGATTTTGTTTATAGAATTGCTAAATATGATTTAGGAATGTAATAATTGGGATTAGAGATTAGTTACGGAGTGGAGTGTGACAAAGTTTGATATCAGAGCTTAGATTATAATATTCTATAGACAAGCAAAAACCAAAAAGAGCTGACCATTAACAAAAAATAGCACATACAATTACCTTGTGTTCATAGAGAATTAGAGATCGTGCCAACAATAAACTACAGAGCAGCCTTCTGCATATAAAAAGCATCTCAATCTATTGAAGCATAAGAGAATTTGTCTTGAGAAGAAAATGTAGTATAAATTGTAAGAATTAAGGATAATGAAATTTGGAAATGAAAATTTTCTTTAGTGTTAGTTCTCTGGGTAAATCATTCGAGAAAGGAGGAAACTTGAAAGTAAGAATGATAAAAGATAACGAATAAGTATTCATTCTTATTCCTGAAAATAGGTATTCAAATTTCGAGAACAAAATTTTTTAAAAGAAGGGGAGGATTATCACAGACGTACTCCACAAACATCATTTTTATGTAATTATGCATTTAATTAGCATATTAAGTTAGTATAAATGTTTATATAGTCATGGATGCATGTAGCAATTAACTTTTGGATTAAAGCATAATGATAATTAAATTATCGAAAAGCATTATAAAATAATTATATAAGATTATTAGGAATAAATTTTAATATTTGTAAATATTATAATAAACATGTTTAACTATGATTAATTAAGGTTAATTAGAAGTTTAATACTAATTTTTAATAAAAATATTATGATTGGATCTTTATTTCAACCAATAGGTTTCAAGCAGCTAAAGCAGGCAGCTCACCAGCTGCTTAGAAAATGATTTTTTCAAATCTCCATATGACGTGTTAAAACTCTGAAAAAAAATATAAATTAAATAATCTTATCTTCGGATAGCATAAAACTTTTCAAGTCAAGATCCCTACTGGAACGGTAGGAAGAAATTCGGCAATGTTGATTGTTTAATGTGAATCCCTGAATCCAAAATTAACCTTCTAGTTCATGAGATCATAGCTTAAATTTTCTTTCTCCATAAATTCCTTAATTTTACGTGGTCCATCCATTCGAAGATATGTTTCTGTGGCCTCTGAACTCACTAAAAATGGACTTTTATATAGGAAGTTATGAACCTACCTTCAATGGTCGCTCACTCTGTCTTAAGACAAAGATAAGTCCTCATTGTCAATTAGGGGATGATTACGGTAAATAGAATTAGGTGTGAAATTTACGTATGTTAAATTAGACTTCACAGTGGTTCAGTGAGAAGTTGAATCATCCAATTTAGACATGTATTCATGGAGAAATGAATTTTGCAAATAGGGCCTCTTCTGTCAAGTTTCAGGACATAGACAGAACATGACATGAATTGATTAATTTTGTTATAGGGGCACGCTAGGAGTTAAATTCTCTAAATTTGATGACTAAAGACTAAGGAAGTCTAGTTTCTAAGAAAATTAGTATCTCATCAAATGGATAAATATTATTAAAGATATAAATTAATCACTCAGTGATACACAGTGTGCTAGAACGCAAACCCTAGGTCAAATTGCCTTGAATTTTATGATGATATTTGGGATTTAGAAATCTTAATAAGTCTAGTTTCTAATTTCTCTAGAATCATAAGATCTAAACTCGTGGTTAAAAAGTTATGAATTATTCATTAACAGACACTCAGTCTGAAATCTTGAAATAATACCTAGTTAAGCTTTGGGAGATTGAGTAGTAATAAGTAGTTTGAAGGGTGTAATAGCTTATGAACATAGACACTTGAGATCGAACATGAATACTTAGAATAAATTACATGCATTCTGAGGTGTATAATCATTCATGCATCATGAGAATACATCGCATAGTATTTTTACTAGTGATGGAAAAATAAAAAGGACATTATTGCTTGTAGGACACCAACAAGCTACAAGTGAAAGGAGGAAAATCTAGTAAATCTCATTGAAAACATAGAGTACAACGTGACTGGATAAATTCATAACATAGCAAAATGTTATATATTAGTTATTTTATTTATGATATATATTATCTCAAGCAAACATTATTATTGTTATCATTGAAACATATTTTGAGCTATGAAAAGTATTTATGATATGTTTCAAGGATTTTGTATGAGATGGAGTAACCTCTTATACAAAAATGTTTTTCAAGGAATAATGCTTGTGAAGTTAAAATAAGTTTTACTTGATAATGATATATGATTATGACATGTGTATTTTGATATTGTTGAACTCCATGTGTTCATTGACCATGTTATTTGAAAAAGGTCTTTGAGATCGCAGTCGATATACATAAAGTCTTTGGGACGTATATCAGATGTCCTTGCCCTTTGGGGACTGCTCTTCGTGCACGTATTGACCCATGATATGCTCTGCGTATTCGGAGAAATACGTATTGACCCATAATTTGCTCTATGTATCCGATACTCTTGATTATGAAGCTCTATTTAACTATATGACACATGATAATAGAGGAAAACGTATTGCCCCATGATAGTATGTGCGATGACACATATGTGGAGTTTAGCTATGAATATGATGATATATTGAATTACTTTTATTTATGTAAAAGTTCATATGATTTGACTACTTATGTTATATGAGTTATAAATGTTATATGCACTCGTATTGTTCCCCTATGTTGTACTTTTATTTCATTCACTGAGCAAACGATTATTGCTCACATTATTCTTGTTGAATTTTTTAGATAATTTCAAGTTCTCGAGTGAGTCGACTCGAAGCTTGCCTTTGATGCATATAAAAAAGGTCAAGCCCTTGTAGCACTTTTATTTTTCCTTCACTTTTATTTTTAAAAAGCATGCATGTAATAGGTAAACTCGAGAGTTGCACTAGAGTTTACTAGAATCGTTTTGTAAAGTTGTATAAAACTTGATCTTGTGGGGTGTTAAATGTGAAATGAGTTGTGAAACAATAATGACAATATGTGCATGCTATGTCTTATAACTTTTTATTAAACTTTGATGATATATATATGCATCTATTGTATATATTGACAAATGATAAAAGATAATTAAAGGAGGAGGTTTTGTCGATTTTATTTTTAAAATTGTTAAATAAGATTAAAAATAATAATAATTACTGTAACATCCAGAAAGAAATAAAAAAGGGAAACAACAACTTAAAGTCCACGAGTAGCAATCCCACCAAGGCCATCACATTGCAATAACCTAAAAGCAACTTACCTTTTTCCCCACCTACCCCATGTGGCCAACAACCCCAAAACCCCCCAAGCTATAGTAATCTTCCTCTTCTAAGCTCCTCTCGTCCTGCATGTTGGAGCTACAGTGACGATCACTGTTGCTACAGTACGCTCTTTTTCTCTCCTTCCATTAAGTGATTAGCATGAAGTTAGCTCATGGGCTCTCTCTCTCTCTCTCTCTCTCTCTCTCTACTCACTGTAGCTGAATTAAGAGAATTAAGGGAAGGATAAGGTGCTAAAGTTAGGATTAAGGGTCATTAGGCAAGGTATGTTTGAGGGGATCCAAACCTCCCTATCTCACCCTAATGATGTTTTAATGTATGGATTAGGACATAAGAGCAAACCCCTTGTTCTTAGAGTAAACGGTTAGGAAATGTGCGTTTAATGATTCTTAGTTACTATTCCCTTGCTAATCATGTTTAGAATCTCATATGTTTTGTGTATTATTATTCTCAATGTTCTATTGCTAATCATATTTATATGTATAATGTCTAATGTGGTTGTATTAGCTCATTATGAAATCATTTAAAGCTTATGTGTATTTATAAATGTGATGAGCATGTTGGAAGTCTTTTGTGAAAATCTCATTATGTTTCATAATTAGAATGTTAAGAATGTTAAGACGTGCCTCAGATGATGTAGGGAGGTCAATATGTGCCCAAGATGTTAATGTATGTAAGATTTGGAAAGAAGTCATGTAAAAATCGGGTGTCTGCCGTCCCAGAACGGGCGACCAATTCCGTATTGATCAACCGTTCTGGAGGGGCAGACACATTCTGTGATTAGCGGACGTCCGAACACCTTGTTTCGGTCGTCCGAAAGTCATGTACCGGTCGACTGATATCCCAATGGTCGTCTGATATATGGATTCGAAACATTCTGTGATTAACGAACGTCCGAGCATCTTCTTTCGGTTGTCTGAAAGTCATGAACCGATCGACCGATATTCCACCGGTCGTCCGATTTAAGTAGTCATCACACACTGTGATTAGTGGTTGAACCGAAGTCCATTTTCGGTCGTCCGAAAGACCTATAATGGTCGACCGTTATACCAGCGGTCGTCTGGTTCAGAGAGTCATCACATTCTGTGATTAGCGGACAAACAGAACGTCCTATTTCGGTCATCTGAAAGAACCATAACGGTCGATCGATAACCTAACCGGTCGACCGATACCAGTCCAGTGGTCGACCGTTACCCCAAATGGTCGTCCGTTTTTAGAAGATGATTGGTTATGTTTGAATGTCCACATTTAGTATGATTTGAAGTTCCTTTGACCTTAAATAGGATTAAAATATGAAACATGACCTTAAATAGGGACCAATCGGTACTCTACCTAAGACTCCACTGACGGGTGGGGGAAGACCTCATTGACGAATGAGGGTAATGACCTCATTGACGAATGAGGGTAATGACCTCTCTTACGGGAGACGGTTATGACCTCACCTACGGGTGAGGGTTACGACCTCTTCTACGGAAGAGGGTTATGACCTCTCCTACGGGAGAGGGTTATGACCTCACCTACGGATGATGGTTATGATTTATGAGCCACCATCCTTCTCAATCGATAAGATAAAAATTTATCTAAGTAAAGATGAAAGACGAAAAGATGAATGATGAATGACTTGGGACATAAAGTTAAAGATGATAAAGATGTATAAAGAAGTATGCACCTATGAGGATGCAATATGAATGTCTACTTGTCACATCATATGATGTCAGGAACAAAGATGACCAAGTAAAGTAAGATAAGATCATGATATGCAATAGCATAATGATAAGTATGATAATAAGGCATGATATGCAATAGCATAATGATAAGTATGATGATAAGTTATGATATGCATGACCTAAAGATTATGATGTTACATGTTATCTTATCATGCCATGATGATATACTCACATGCCATGTAGTAAGCATAAGTAGCTCATAGCATGCATATGATTTATGTGCTATGATGATGAAATGCATATGTCATGATATATAGAAATCATGTTATAAGATCATAGCATGCATGGGCCTCAACATACTCTAACGGGAGAAATGGATTCATGGATTCGTGCAGGCATGGAGGAGGCTTAGGTTCGACGGCGAGAGTCTCATGACGGCGATGTTGAACATGAGTCTGTCGGGCTACAGCTCAAGTCTTTTACTTATATTATGTTATCATGATGATTCTTGTAAGAGTGTTTTATGTATGGCTTATGGGTATACGTTAGAGCCTATTAGGCCCATGGGCCAGTTTATGTATTTTGGGATTTTATATGTTTAGAAGTTTTCCGCTGTTTAGGAAAAATGATGTTTTATGTTTATATTTATGAATATATTTTTGCTGCAAAAATTTTATGAAATTAGGTCAAGGTCTTATCTCAATGGAACGTCGCCTAGGGTTCGACGAAATTTTAAATTGGGTCCGAATTTTGGGGGCGTTACAGTATGTTATCAGAGCTATAGTTTGACTCTTATGTATAAGTTTTAGGATGTGTAAGCCATTGGTTGGCTATGGTGTCTTAGTGTAAAGTCCATGTGCAATCTTCATGAGGTGCCACCGAACCTAAAGGTAAATGTTATCATATGATTAGCTCATGCTAATGATGTTTCTATGTTTGTTTGATTATGAATGTAAATGCCAAGACGGGCAATCATTGATAAAGATTATAAGAGGAACGCATTCCTCGATGGATTAATCCGGGCGGCACAAATTGCCCAAAGAACCAATGAATCGAATTATTCCATTGAAAGGTTTTTAAGGCTGCAACCTCCGAAGTTTGACGGAGTAGGAGATCCTGAGCTAGCTGAATCGTGGATCGAAGAAGTAGGGGACATCCTCAAGGTCATGGGATGCCCCGGAGACCGCAAGGTGATGTATGCAACACATCGCCTTTGTGGCCAAGTTAAGGCCTGGTGGAAGGCCTGCTTGAAGACTACACTCAAGAGTGAAGAAGAGGTCGAATGGGAAAGCTTCGTAGAGGCGTTCGAGGCTCGTTTCTTCCCTGACCATGTGAAGGAAAAGAAGATGGATGAGTTCCTCAATCTCGTCCAAGGAAGTATGACTGTGGGTGAGTATGTGAACACGTTCTTGAGGCTGGAGAAGTATGGGGAGCTTAATGAGAATGAGCTCCGAAGGACGAAGAAATTTATCAATGGTTGAATCCCGGACTACAACCATGAGTTAGGAGTGGTCGCTGCACCACTATGAAAGACACAGTGGAGCTTGCCGCTGAACATGAAAGAAAGTAAAACAAAAGGAAAGATGCTAAGGGAAAAGCGATCAAGACACATGAGGGGAAAAGTTCAAGGAAAGTTCCATATCACTCTCCAAAGAAGGTGGAGCAAGCAAGTCCTGTTTGCTCTAATTGTGGAAAGTCCCATTTTGGAGAATGCCGTTTCAAGGCTGGAGCATGTTTGCAATGTGGCAAGATGGGCCACTATATAAGAGATTACCCTGAAAAGAGTGGGGACAACCGCAATAAAGGAAAGATGGCTATGGATCTGCCAAGGGCCCCAGCAAGGGTTTTTGCCATGGAAGTTGATGAGGCCATTCAAGAAAACAACGTGATCCAAGGTAATATTCTAATTGCCGGTCACTATGCAAATGTTCTATTCGATTCAGGTGCAACCCATTCTTTTATATCACATGCATTTGCTAGGATGCTTGAAGTGAGACCTCTAATTACTAATTTCAACTAGAGGTAGTGACTCCCACCGGCATGGTAGTCACTAGGAGATATATTCCCAATGTATCTATAGAAATAGATAAAAAGAATTTTTCATGTGACCTCATATTACTTCCTATGATAGATTATGATGTAATCTTAGGAATGGATTGGTTATCCTATAATGATGCTCATATGTATTGCAAGGAAAAGAAAGTTTTTATAGGTGACCACCATGGAAAACCCACATTGATTAGGGGAATATATTCCAAGGAAGCTAATGTGCTAATTTCAGCAACTAAGGCAAGCAAAATGATTAAGAAAGGAGCAAGAGGATTCTTGGCAAATGTCATCAAGATGGATTCACAACCCAAGACACTTGAATCCTTAGATGTGGTGAGAGAATATCCCGATGTCTTTCCGGAAGACATTGCGGGATTGCCGCCAAGAAGGAAAGTTGAGTTCAATATTGAGCTACTTCCGGGTACCGCGCCCATTTCAAAGTCGCCTTACCGAATGGCTCCAACGGAGATGCATGAATTGAAGATGCAACTGCAAGAACTTTTGGATAAAGGATTCATTAGGCCAAGCGTCTCACCATGGGACACACCGGTGCTATTTGTCAAGAAGAAGGATGGCTCCTTAAGATTGTGCATCGATTACCGCATGCTCAATAAGGTGACAGTGAAGAACAAGTATCCCTTACCAAGGATTGATGATCTTTTTTATCAATTAGCATCGGCGTCGGTTTTCTCCAAAATCGACCTAAGGAGTGACTATCACCAATTAAGAGTAGCCGAGCAAGATGTTCCCAAAATGGTATTTCGTTCAAGGTATGAACATTATGAATTTTTTGTTATGCCTTTTGGACTAATGAATGCGCTTGCCGCATTCATGGATTTGATGAATAGGATCTTCCGTCCATACTTGGACAAATTTGTGATCGTATTTGTGGATGACATCCTCATCTACTCATCAAACTCGGAAGAGCACCAGGAACACCTCCGCATCGTGTTGAAAACCTTAAGAAGAAATAGGCTCTACGCCAAGTTTTCCAAATGTGAATTTTGGCTTGAAGAAGTAATATTTCTTGGACATATTGTGTCAAGACATGGAGTGGCCGTGGATCCGGCAAAAGTTGAAGCGGTGACGAATTGGAATAGACCCAAGAATGTGACCGAGATTCGAAGTTTCTTGGGACTTGCTGGATATTATAGAAGGTTTATTTAAGACTTTTTCAAGATTGCTGCTCCTATGACCAAGTTGACAAGGAAGGGTGAGAAGTTCATATGGTCACGAGCATGTAAAGCAAGTTTTCAAGAGCTAAAAAGAAGACTTACAACGGCACCAATCTTAATCATCCCCACGAGAAGTGGAGGTTATGTCATCTATAGTGATGCTTGTGGCATCGGATTAGGATGTGTACTTATGCAACATGGCAAGGTGGTGACATATGTGTCACGGCAATTGAAGAAGCATGAAGTCAACTATCCGACTCATGATTTAGAGTTGGCGGCGGTTGTATTCACATTGAAGATATGGCGCCATTACTTGTATGGTAAAGATTTTGAAGTGTACACGGACCACAATAGCCTAAAATATGTGTTCTCTCAAAAGGAGTTGAACATGAGACAAAGAATATGGCTCGAGTTCCTCAAGGACTATGAGTTCACTATCTTGTACCACCCCGGAAAGGCAAATGTAGTTGTCGACACACTAAGTCGCAAGTGGGAAGGATCACTTGGGTGTTTGAGTGTCCACAAGTGGAATCTTGTGAAAAGCATAGTGCAATGGGCCCCAAGCATTTGTGGCCGAAGGATC
The DNA here is from genome assembly GCA_030549335.1 of Pontederia crassipes. NCBI lineage: Eukaryota > Viridiplantae > Streptophyta > Magnoliopsida > Commelinales > Pontederiaceae > Pontederia > Pontederia crassipes. The sequence goes on along the minus strand of CM060189.1, from coordinate 69,189,882 downwards.
ATGTGTATGGCCCATCATGTGATCGAATCAAGCTCAAAGAAGGGACCCAAAATATGCTAGAATGATCAATGTATGCAAAATGGAGAGAAATCATTTTGAGTATGGCCAAGATGGAGCTATTAGATATAAGAACCGTTTGTGGGTTCCAAAGGACAAAGCATTAAGAAGAGAGATTTTTTATGAGTATCAAAAGTCCGAATTTTTCATTCATCTCGGAAGCACCAAAATGTTCAAAAACTTGCAAAGAAATTTTTTGTGGGAAGACATAAAGAAAAATGTAGCCAAGTGCATAGTTTGTCAACAAGTCAAGATTGAGCATCGAAGGTCTTGTGGTAAATTACAATCTCTACCCATTCTGGAATGGAAATGGCAAAGTACCTCTATGGACTTTGTGGTAGGATTATCTCGAACTCAGAAAGGTCATGATGCAATATGGGTTGTAGTGGACTGTTTGACGAAGTCGGCTCACTTTATTCTTATGAAGGTGAGTCAATCCATGGAGAGCATGGTAGAATTATATGTGATGAGATTATCCGTTTGCACAGAATCCTAACTTCTATCATTTCGGATAGAAATCCAAGGTTCACTTCAAGATTTTGGAAAGGTCTCCAAAATGCCTTTGGGACAAGGCTGAATTTTAGCACGGCATTTCATCCTCAAACCGACGGTCAAAGTGAAAGGACAATCCAAACTCTTGAGGATATGCTTAGAGCTTATGCCTTAGATTGGCATGGAAATTGGGATGACCACCTTCTCTTGGTGGAATTTGCCTATAATAATAGTTATCAATCAACTATTAAGATGGCTCCATTTGAAGCTTTGTATGGAAGGTCTTGCCGTTCTCCGGCATGTTGGAGTGAAACCGAAGAGGAAAGATATCTTGGGCCGGATTTGATCCACATGTATGTTGACAAAGTAGACTTGATTAAGCAAAGGAGCTAACGGCTCAAAGTAGACAAAAGAGTTATGCATATTTAAAAAGAAGAGAGCAACTCTATGAAGTTGGAGATCATGTAATACTCAAAGTCTCACCAACCAAGGGTGTTATGAGATTCAGTAAGAAAGAAAAGTTGACACCAAGATATATTGGACCATTCGAGATTCTAGAGAAAGTTGGTGAAGCGGCGTATAAGTTAGCATAACCACCTTCATATGCTAGACTTCACAATGTCTTCCATGTATCAATGCTCCGAAAGTATGTTCATGATGAAGCTAATGCGATTCGGATTGAGGAGCCAAATATCAAGGAGGACTTGACATATGTGGAACAACCTATAGAGATCATAGACTATCAAGTGAAGCATCTCAAGAATAAGATAATTCCCATGGTCAAAGTGGCATGGAAGCACCATCGAGGACAAGAAGTAACATGGGAACTTGAAGAAGAAATGCGAGAGAAGTTTCCAAGACTTTTTGGTAAGCAATTAAGATTTTCTAAAATTCGAGGACGAATTTTTATTTAAGAAGGGTATGTTGTAACGTCCAAAAAGAAATAAAAAAAAGGGGGAAACAACAACTTAAAGCCCACGCGCAGCAAGCCCACCAAGCCCATCACATTGCAATAACCTAAAAGCGACTTACCTTTTTCCCCACCTACCCCATGCGGCCAGCAACCCCAAAACCCCCCAAGCTACAGTAATCTTCCTCTTCTAAGCTCCTCTCGTCCAGCATGTTGGAGCTACAGTGACTAGCTACACTAAGCTCTTTTTCTCTCCTTCCATTTAAGTGATTAGCATGAAGTTAGCTCATTCTCTCTCACTCACTCTCTCTCTCTCTCTCTCTCTCTCTCTCTCTCTCTCTCTCTCTCTCTCTCTCTCTCTCTCTCTCTCTCTCTCTCTCTCTCTCTCTCTCTCTCTCTCTCTCTCTCTCTCTCTCTCTCTCTCTCTCTCTCTCGCTGAACTAAGAGAATCAAGGGAAGGATAAGGTGCTAAAGCTAGGATTAAGGGTCATTAGGTAAGATATGTTTGAGGGGATCCAAACCTCCCTATCTCATCCTAATGATGTTTTAATGTATGGATTATGGCATAAGAGCAAACCCCTTGTTCTTAGAGTAAAGGGTTAGGAAGTGTGCATTTAATGATTCTTAGTTACTATTCCCTTGCTAATCATGTTTAGAATCTCACATGTTTTATGTATTATTATTCTCAATGTTCTATTGCTAATCATGTTTGTATGTATAATGTCTAATGTGGTTGTATTAGCTCATTGTGAAATCATTTAAAGCTTATGTGTTTTTATAAATGTGATTAGCATGTTGGAAGTCTTTTGTGAAAATCTCATTATGTTTCATGATTAGAATGTTAAGAAGTGCCTCAGATGATGTAGGGAGGTCAATATGTGCTCAATATGTTAATGTATGTAAGATTTGGAAAGAAGTCATGTAAAAATCGAGTGTCTGTCGTCCCAGAACGGGCGACCGATTTCGTATCGGTCGACTGTTCTGGAGGGGCAGACACATTCTGTGATTAGCGGACGTCCGAACACCTTATTTCAGTAGTCCGAAAGTCATGTACCGATCGATCGATATCCCAGCGGTCGTCCGATATATGGAGTCGAAACATTCTGTGATTAGCGGACGCTCGAACATCTTGTTTCGATCGTCCGAAAGTCATGAACCAATTGACCGATATTTCACCGGTCGTCCGATTTAAGCAATCATCACACACTGTGATTAGCGATTGAACCGAAGTCCATTTTTGATCATCTGAAAGACCCATAATGGTCGACCGTTATACTAGCGATCGTTCGATTCAGAGAGTCATCATATTTTGTGATTAGCGGATGAATCGAACACCCTGTTTCGGTCGTCCGAAAAGATCATAACGATCGACCGATAACCTGACCAGTCGACCGATACTAGTCCAGTGGTCGACCGTTACCTCAAACGGTCGTCCGTTTCTGAAAGATGATTGGTTATGTTTGAATGTCCACACTTAGGATGATTTGAAGTTCCTATGACCTTAAATAGAGTTAAAATATGCAACATGTATTAAATGATTGGATGTATTAATGAACATGATTAAAAGACGGATTGATTAAGGTGTGGCATTTGTTATGACTCGGGATCAATCGGTACCCTACCTAAGACTCCACCGACGGGTGGGGGAAGACCTCATTGACGAATTAGGGTAATGACCTGACGAATTAGGGTAATGACCTCTCCTACGGGAGAGGGTTATGACCTCACCTACGGGTGAGGGTTATGACCTCTCCTATGGGAGAGGGTTATGACCTTACCTACGGGTGAGGGTTATGATTTATGAGCCACCATCCTTCTCAATCGATAAGATAAGAAATTATCTAAGTAAAGATGAAAGACGAAAATATGAAGGATGAATGACTTGGGACATAAAGTTAAAGATGATAAAAATGTATGAAGAAGTATGCACCTATGAGGATGCAATATGAATGTCCACTTGTCACATCATATGATGTCATGAACAAAGTTGACCAAGTAAAGTAAGATAAGATCATGATATGTAATAGCATAATGATAAGTATGATGATAAGACATGATATGCAATAGCATAAAGATAAGTTATGATATGCATGATCTAAAGATTATGATGTTACATGTTATCTTATCTTGCCATGATGATATGCTCACATGCCATGTAGTAAGCATAAGTAGCTCATATAATGCATATGATTTATGTGCTATGATGATGAAATGCATATGTCATGACATATAAAAATCATATTATAAGATCATAGCATGCATGGGCCTCAACATACTCTAACGAGAGAAATTCTTTGCACTCCATGGATTCATGCAGGTATGGAGGAGGCTTAGGTTCGACGGCAAGAGTCTCATGACGGCGATATTGCACATGAGTCTGTCGGGCTACGGCGAAACTCTTTTACTTATATTATGTTATCTTGATGACTCTTGTAAGAGTGTTTTATGTATGGCTTATGGGCCTTACCACTTGAACTCATTTATATATGATGAACCCTCTATTGGGTATACGTTAGAGCCTATTAGGCCCATGAGCCAGTTTATGTATCTTGGGTTTTTATATGTTTAGAAACCTTCCGTTGTTTACGAAAAATGATGTTTTATGTTTATATTTATGAATATGTTTCCGCGGTAAAAGTTTTATGAAATTAGGTCAATGTCTCATCTCAATGTTACGTCGCCTAGGTTTGGCAAAATTTTAAATTGAGTTCGAATTTTGGGGACGTTACAATTACGATTAGAACTTAGTCACGGAGTTAGGTGTGACAGAATTAATCAAAGTCGAACTAGGAAGAAGAGAGGTTCGAGAGTTAATTTGATGAATTTTTTTTGTTCTTTTGGAATCGTTTGAATACTGAAATTGTGATTCTTGTTAAAAATTAAAAATGTAATTTTTTTAAAAAAAGTATAATTTTTATTATAAATTTGTTAAAAATATATTTTTTAAATATAAAAATCAAATTTTTAAATAAATTATATTTAGTGAAATATTATTTTTTAAATGAAATATAAGTAATAAATAATATTATGTTAATTCTTTGTTATAAATATTTTATATATAATAAATAACTTATTTTATATGAGAAAGGTAAAAGAAAAATAGTAAAAGAAAAAAGTTTGTAAAAAAAGAAAAACGACTTAATCATGTGACTATAATTTTCTGCGTTTTGAGAATTATACCCAAACGCCCCCTTGGGATCTGAGTTGTTTCAGGAGTTCGAGTCCCTTTGGTTTTCGCCACGTGGACTTTGACTCCCACTACGATTGGCCCGATTGGGGTTTTTAAAATTTCTTGGTTAATTATTTATGTTCCTTTTGATACCCACTACGATTGGGATTGTTATTTTTGCGAAAATGTTAAATTTTCACCTAATGACAACTGATTTATAAACAGTATTTTTTTATTGGAAATTATTCGTTTACAGGTTTGGACACGAAATCTTTTTAATTAGTCTCACAGTATATGCAAAAGCAAACACCAAAGTTTTTTGGGAGAAAACACACTTTTCCAGAATATTTTTTTCTAATTTTCAAGAAACAAGAAGATATGTTGTTTATAAATGCGAAACAAGAAGATCTGTTGTTTATAAATGCTGAAAAAGACAAGAAGCCAAGCTACAAAATTTAATATGTTTGAAGATGCGCGTGCCTTGCATAGACCTAAAAAGATAAGAAGTATGAACAACTCCACAGCACCATGAATTCTTCCTAGAAAGAAAAAAAAAACAGAAAAGAAATCTCTAATGCAATTACAAAAGTGTCGTCAACATGCACTCATAATAATTGCATTGCACTGTGACAATATGCAGCAGGTCCATAGATGCAGTCGGCGTGTTGATCGATTCCGGCAAAGTAGACTGCAATCAACATGCTTGCATTACTGGCTTGTTGCATTGTGACAGTACGCAGCAAGTCCAAAGATTAAGCCGGCGTGTTGCTCGATGCCGCCGCCGGGGAAGTAGGTCTGAAGTATCTTCCTGAAGATGCGCAAAGTGAGCAGGCTATCGGAGCCGGCTTGGTGAGGCGTCCCCACCGTCCGGACGACGTTCAGATCCCTCGCCACCTTCTCCAGGCCGCCGCAGACTCCAGGGCAACGTCGGATGACGCACTTCACGTCCAACACCCAGATGCCGAAGTAATAACGCACTGCGTCCATGAATCGGTCCAGGCTCGCCGGCAGCTTCCAACCGGTCAACAGCTTTACCAGGAACGCGAAGTCGTAAGCGCCGTGGAACGTGACCCAGCCGACGGTGGAGCCGCTCAGTAGGAGCCCCGAGGACATCATCAGCTGCGCCAAACAATGTGGCTCGATTCCATCTCTGTCGAGGGCGTCGAAATCCATGCCGCCTTGCGCCCCGAGCAGCTCCACCGATTCCGGCACGTGAGGGTCGCGCCGCGGGTGGAAGCCCCGAACGTTAAATTCCCAGACGTTGCCCACGCCGGGCTCGCCGTAGAGTTCCGGCAGTCGACCGCTGGCGTTTGAGAGGGTGAGGCCGACCTGGACGAGATGGAGAACGTCAACGTTGGCCTTCAGTAGGGCATAGTGCTGTTCCGGCGTCATCTGGCACGGGTGGCACGGTGAGGGGTACAGGACGCCGGGAAATTCCGTGTCCATGGTCGCGATCCGGAACCACAGCGCCGCTTCACGGATGAGGGCGAACTCCTCTTGCACATTGTGCTTCCACACTGAGCGGATGCGCACCGACTGTGGGGCGGCCCCGGCGAGGTTGGGATGGCACTCCATGGCAGACGACGTGCATGGCTGTGGGGCGGCCCCGGCGAGGTTGGGTTGGCACTCCACGGCAGATGACGTGCAGGGCTGTGCGGCGGCCCCGGCGAGGTTGGGATGGCACTCCATGGCAGACGACGTGCAGGGCTGTGCGGCGGCCCCGGCAAGGTTGGGATGGCACTCCATGGCAGACGACGTGCAGGGCTGTGGGGCTTCCCCGGCGAGGTTGGGATGGCAACGATGTGCAGGGGCTTTGGAAGCGTTGTGGCTTCTGCTCAGACTCTCCCTGGCTATTTATAGGCAATTCTTTTTTTGCTTCCGAATCAGATTGGAGTTTCTTTTAATTATTTCTTTCTCGTCCGATAATTATACACACACTACGATTCGGATTCAGTTGGGGGATCGACCGTTGAGTAATTGAAGTAACAATTTTTATTGTAGAAAAAACTTCTGTCTCATATAAAATACCTATCTGAAATTAAAGTTCATATAATAAAAGGTTTTTATAAGGTAATAATAACTATAAAATAAATTGATTTTACTACAAGTAATAGTATAGAAGAATAATAAAGAAAATATGAGAAAATTAAATGTCAAATGAAAAATCAATAAAAGCATAGATAAATAAAGAAGTATTATAAAGATAAAATCAGTATATGTAAGAAGTATCATAACAAAATATTAAAAAAAATAATGTCCTTGGTCGAGAAAAGCACATTTTATGCATTATTTTTACTTTTTCTGGGTAATTCTAAATAACTAAAGTTTTCTATAGAAAGTTAATATTATATATTTTATCATTATTTTAAATTAATAAGTTGGTAGTGTAACATTGCGGTCTTTGTTAAATATATCCATATCTATATATATTATTTATAGGGATAGCAATATCCTCCGCCCCTTACGGGGCCGCGGGGATTCCCCATTCGAGGCTCTGCATTTGGAGATTCCCCCGGGGCGAGGACGGGGTAAATTGGAACCGCCTCCTTTTTCGGGGATCGGGGGCAGGGTGAGTTGCCCCCGCCCTGCCGGTCTCCAAATCCCCGCGTAGATATATGAGAAAGTAAGAAATCCTAAATCCCTAATCACTTTCCCCTCTCGACGCCTTTCCCCTTCCTCTTCTCATCTCCAATGTCTCCTCCTCAAAATGTTCTCCTTCCACGACCTCCAGCACCTTTACTTGCTCACGAAGGGTTGTACTGCTCCCTCTGCTCTGCCTTTGCTGGTACCGTCCTCCTCGCTGCTCTCCCCACCGGCATTCTTTGTCCCCCTCCCGCCCTTGCAGACCCGTTTGTCATCGATATCGACGAGGAGAGGATTGGTACTCCATGGCCATGTCTTGCTGTTGATCCAATGACGGTGTCGATGGCGAGGAGTTGGTCATCTCGCTAGAATCGACGGCTAGGTGTTGGTCATCTCGCTGATGGACCTATATAGGTTGGGGCTTAAGTGAGGCTTTAATGCTGATGGACTTCTAGGCAATGTTGTAAGACCCGACTCGGCCATTGACCCGGATTGTCTAACGGGTCAGGTCAGACCGGTTGGATCGATCGAACCGAATGGTCGAATCGGATAATATAAATTAATAAAAAATAAAATAAGTTCAAGTGACTATTAGAATATTATTAATATGTAAGATATTATTTAGCAAAAATATAATGTAATATAATAAAATAATTCAGATTAATAATATAATAAAGTAAGCATAAATTAAATCATCAATTGAATATTTTCTAAATAAAAAATCTTATGAGTAATTATAAAAAAAATAAAGATATTAATGAAATTTTATATATGTGATAAAGAAGAATATTGAAATATAAATTTCAAGTATATATATATATGATATTCTAAAAAATTTTAATAATTTTTTTACATTTTTCAATTTGACCCGAGCCGGGTCGGCCAAACCCACCGGGTCGGCCGGTTGAACCCGGATTTTGACCCAATTTGACTGGGTCAAAGCGGGTCAACACCGTGATCGGATTTTGAACGATCCGCGGGCCGTTTTAGTGCCCGGACACCGGTCTGACCGGTCCGACCGGCCGGGTCGGACCGGGTCTTACAATCATGCTTCTAGGATTTAAGTGAGGCTTAAGTGACAGTAGTTTTTTTTTCTCCCTTTCTTTATTTTTTTTAAATATTACAACTCTAATGAGGCATTTGAAACTTTTATGAAAAAAAACAAAAAAGAATCTCCGATTATAAAAAAAGAAGAAGTGCAGAAGTGAGGACGGGTACATAGTATGTCACTCATTACTTTTACACTATAATGTAGATCATAGTTCAATATTACATGGAGACAAGTACATAATTTCAGATGAGTTTATGTTGAGAGTTAGTCTACATGTCGCATGTTTTAATTTCAAGTCAGGATTATTTATGTCTTTATGTTTTACTTGGGTAAAGTTCATGATGGACTAATCATGTCGTATATATATTTTATTTTTGTAATATCTTAAGTATATTAATTGTGCCAGTATATATATATATATATATATAGATAACTTGAATTCTTGCAATAAGCCTCAATGAAATAAATAATGAAAATGATAATTCATATTTATAGATTATTGTAAGAAGAAAAAAGTATGGCACAAGTTGCTTTGTAAATCATGTGTCAAATAATAAAGCTATTTTAATTTATTTCATAAATGATAGAAATTAATTTATAAAATTAACTATCTTCATTATTATATGTTATTAATATTTGGATAAAGTTGACAATATATAATTTTATGCAACTACTTTTTTTGTTTTGAAGAGATTTTCGGAGCGGCAAAACAAAATTGACGCATGACATTTTCTTATGAAGCTACATAACATGTCCAACATAATTATTTTAGATATGATATATAACATACAATAATATATTTTGAAAATAAATAAATGAAAATAGTACTATAAAAATTATTTTATACTATAAAATAAATAAATGAAAATTATTTTAATATCATCTTGAAGCTATTTCATGCATTTATCTAAGAGTTGATATGTTAATTAATATACTTGTAAAATAAATAATATAATAATATAACAATCTGAACCAGCATGATGTGGACGTGGCAGTCATAATTCATGATAGAAATTAAAATAGACGGCCTAAAAAATAAATATTTAGCCCTGAAATAAATCAACATATTTGTTTAAACATGTGAGCCTAATCATATTCTCAAACATATTAATGATCAGGTATCATTTGATTAAACACTGAACTGAGGACTTCTAAATTATTTGATTACACATCTGCAGAATCACTACAACAAAAAAGTCATTTAGCTACCAATGTTTTAGTGACCAAGGCAGTTTCAGTCTCTAAATGGTTATATTAGTGACCGCTCAATCATTAGTCCCTATTAATTAATGATTTAGTGACCTTAGTTTGAGCCAGTCTCTAAATTGTCAAGTTGTTGTGACCAACATTTGGATTAGTCACGTATACATTAATAAAAAAAAAAGAGTTTTAATGACTAATAGTTAGGATGGTCACTAAAAGACTTGGATAAATTATTAAATATCACTAGTACGACCAAACCGATTAGTCACCATGTACATTTGGACAACCTCTAAACCTTATGATCTTTCGTTTGGCTGTTCAAAATTCGTTTGGGAGCAATTTCTTAAAGTTTTGGTCAAAACACTTGACGATTGCTTCTCAAATTCCTCTAAAATTATCATCAATCGAGGGTAGAGCGAGCTGGCGCCGAGAGAAATGCGAGGGCACCGTGATTCTGCTATGTGGCCGCCGGAGTCGTCCTCGCCCTTCCCCCTCTCAGCCAACGCATCCCACTGTGGCCGGAAGATCAATGCCGCATTCATGGCCGAGGAGCACCGGCTGTTGGTGCGTCCGCGAGCACTAAAGATGGGATGGTATGTGATGGGTGACAATGACACGTTCTTCGTGGACGACATGGTGTACTTTTTCACATTTCCAACAAGGTAAAATTCTTGTCGACTCTGTCCTTATTCCGCAATTCATCGAACAGTTGGGTTGTGAAGACACATTGCTCCTACTTATTAATTTACTGGGAAACACTACGAATTTGCTTCTTTGGGGTATCCATTTTGAATTTGATTGTTCTCTATTGATTCCTATATCAATAAAATAGAGAAGATTAATGTTGCCACGCCAAACATAGCAAGCAAGGTACTTGAAGCATTGTAGATGCTTGCAAAGATGAGTGCGACTGTGTTGTTGTCGATTCACGAAGTTTGCTAACAAACTCTAATGCATCTGTAGCCATAATCCAGATTGCTCTTTCCTACTGAAGCTAAAGGTTTGGACATCAAATTCTTCATCTTTGTACCATGATGTATTTGGTAGATTCAGGATTTGTCATGGTAACACACTGACTCCTAAGTGGACCTTGTTTGTTTCCTTCTACAGCAGCACCTCATCAAATTAATGTGGTGGATTTGTCATCAATGAGAACATAAAGGTTGTTTTCATATTCTGCATATTATGTAATGTCATACACGACAAGATTTGCAACTAAAAAATCAGCGCTTCATGTGGGGATGATTTTTGAGTTTAGGCATATGGAATATAGCAGTAAGTTCCATCAATAAGGTGCATACTGATTACCATTGCAATCGTGATGTAATAGTTTTAAAAGATATAACTCTCACCGTGACCATGATGAGGAGTTAATTCTATGTACCTATAATTTAATCATTTCATGTTTGGAGTTGTTATGTATCAGGCAGAAGAAATGTTTTCTGTAGCTATAAGAAGAGTTAATGAGGAAAATAGGGTAAGTCCACTTTTCCTTGTACTATATTTATGCATGATACTTTATGGAATGACTATTTTTTTTTTCTACAGACCTGCATATGGAACTTCTTACTTTCACATGCATTTGATATAAAAGATTGTAAAAACGTTCTTAATTTATGATGTACTTAACAATTTGTTATAACCCTTATGATGTACTTATCAATCATTTCATCAAAGCTGAGAGATTTCCATTGCTAGCATTTTCCATTTTCATATGAATTTCGATAAATTTGTTATAACCCTTATGACATGTGACAATTTATTTTTAGGTAAAAATTGATTTGGAATGGGAGATTCCGTGTGTTATGAATTGGAATGTGATGGAGATGACTTCGGAAGGTTGAGTGGCCCATTCAACAATTTATGCCGGACATCAGCCTCTGAATTAGAGAGAAGAAACTTTTTTCACAATGTTGTTAAATTAGTTTGGAAGTTTCTTTAATCACCAATTTGATATTATTCGATACTCTTAAAATTACCTTTGTTATTAGTGAATGATGTATTGTTAGACAAAATTTGAAAGTTAGACTGCTTAGAAATTTTCTTATTGCTAGACATTTGAAAGTCAATCTTGTCATTGGGACAAGAAGTTATTGCTCAAAATTTTCGAGTTATTACTCTAGTGTTGATGTTGAACTGATGAAGTAAATTATATTTTAAAATATTTTTAGTAATGAACCATGAATACATATAATGATTTATTAGTTGACTACATAGTGTTTTAGTGACCAAGGGCACTAGTCACTTTAAGTGTAATATTTACCTTCTAGTGACCAACTCTGATGGTCGCTTTAGAGTGATCAATTGTTATATTGTAGCGACCAATACGGGGAATCAATGACCAATCATTGCGACTAAAAATTGGTCATTAAATAGGTGACGCATTTGTGACCAACACAATTTTCAGTCACGAGCAATTTTTAGCGACGAGGCTATAGTGACCACGTGCGACCAACCTGGGATTGGTCACTAAAATCTTTTAGTGACCACTTACAAATCTTTGGGGACCAATAAGCTTAGTCACTAAAAATCTTTTTTGTTAACCAAAGTCATCTTTGGCAGGAACTAGGAAGAGAGAGAGGTCCGAGAGTTTGATGGAGTTTTTTTTTATGGAGAGGAAATTGCGATTCTAGTTAAAAATTTAAAACATAATTTTGTTAAAAAAATAAAAGTATAACATAATTTTTTTATTAAAAAAATATTGTTTAAATATAAATAATCGATTATTTAATGAAATATTGAATTTTTTAATGAAATAATAAGTAATAAATAATATTACATTAATTCTTTCTTAAATATTTTATATATAATAAATAACTTATTTTATATGAGAAAGGTAAAAGAAAAAAAAGTAAAAGTAAAAAGTTTGTGAAAAAAAAAGAAAAAAACGACTTAATCACGTGATTATAATTTAAGAATAATAATAGGATCTGGTCCATCTCGAAAATTTCGTCATGCTTCTGCGTTTTGGGAATTATTACCAAATCGCCCCCTTGGGAGATGAGGTTTGATCTGAGTTGTTTCAGGAGTTCGAGTCCCGTTGGTTTTCGCCACGTGGACTTTGACTCTATCTAGGATTAAAATTTCTTAGTTAATTATTTATGTACTTTTTAATACCCACTACGATTGGGGTTGTTATTTTTCAGAAAATGTTAAATTTTCACCTAAGCATGTTTGACAACTGATTTATAAAAACAGTATTTTTTATTGGAAATTATTCGTTTATAAGTTTAGACACGAAATTAATTAAAAGCAAACATCAAAGTTTTTCGGAAGAAAACACACTTTTCCAGAATAAATTTTTCTAATAAATATTTTCAACAAGCAAGAACACATTTTGTTTATAAATGCTGAAAAAGACAAGAAGCCAAGCTACAAAATTTAATATGTTTGAAGATGCGCGTGCCTTGCATAGACCTAAAAAGATAAGAAGTATGAACAACTCCACAGCACCATGAATTCTTCCTAGAAAGAAAAAAAAAAACAGAAAAGAAATCTCTAATGCAATTACAAAAGTGTCGTCAACAAGCACTCATAATAATTGCATTGCACTGTGACAATATGCAGCAGGTCCATAGATGCAGTCGGCGTGTTGATCGATTCCGGCAAAGTAGACTGCAATCAACATGCTTGCATTACTGGCTTGTTGCATTGTGACAGTACGCAGCTAGTCCATAGATTAAGCCGGCGTGTTGCTCGATGCCGCCGCCGGGGAAGTAGGTCTCAAGTATCTTCCTGAATATGCGCAAAGTGAGCAGGCTATCGGAGCCGGCTTGGTGAGGCGTCCCCACCGTCCGGACGACGTTCAGATCCCTCGCCACCTTCTCCAGGCCGCCGCAGACTCCAGGGCAACGTCGGATGACGCACTTCACGTCCAACACCCAGATGCCGAAGTAATAACGCACTGCGTCCATGAATCGGTCCAGGCTCGCCGGCAGCTTCCAACCGGTCAACAGCTTTACCAGGAACGCGAAGTCGTAAGCGCCGTGGAACGTGACCCAGCCGACGGTGGAGCCGTTCAGTAGGAGCCCCGAGGACATCATCAGCTGCGCCAAACAATGTGGCTCGATTCCATCTCTGTCGAGGGCGTCGAAATCCATGCCGCCTTGCGCCCCGAGCAGCTCCACCGATTGCGGTACGTGAGGGTCGCGCCGCGGGTGGAAGCCCCGGACGTTAAATTCCCAGACGTTTCCCACGCCGGGCTCGCCGTAGAGTTCCGGTAGTCGGCCGCTGGCGTTCGAGAGGGTGAGGCCGACCTGGACGAGATGGAGAACGTCGACGTTGGCCTTCAGTAGCGCATAGTGCTGCTCCGGCGTCATCTGGCACGGGTGGCACGGCGAGGGGTACAGGACGCCGGGAAATTCCGTGTCCATGGTCGCGATCCGGAACCACAGCGCCGCTTGACGGATGAGGGCGAACTCCTCTTGCACGTTGTGCTTCCACACTGAGCGGATGCGCACCGACTGTGGTGCGGCCCCGGCGAGGTTGGGATGGCACTCCATGGCAGACGACGTGCATGGCTGTGGGGCGGCCCCGGCGAGGTTGGGATGGCACTCCATGGCAGACGACGTGCATGGCTGTGGGGCGGCCCCGGCGAGGTTGAGAAAGCACTCCATGGCAGACGACGTGCATGGCTGTGGGGCGGCCCCGGCGAGGTTGAGAAGGCACTCCATGGCAGACGACGTGCAGGGCTGTGGGGCGGCCCCGGCGAGGTTGCGATGGCACTCCATGGCAGACGACGTGCAGGGCTGTGGGGCTTCCCCGGCGAGGTTGCGATGGCACTCCATGGCAGACGACGTGCAGGGGCTTTGGAAGCGTTGTGGCTTCTGCGGAGACTCTCCCTGGCTATTTAAAGGCAATTCTTTTTTGCTTCCGAATCAGATTGGAGTTTCTTTTAATTATTTCTTTCTCGTCCGAAAATTATATACACACTACGATTCGGATTCATGTCTCGGGGATCGACCGTTTAGTAAACGTTAGTGAGAAAGTGTGCCTCGTTTCCACGCACGTATACCTCCTGATACTTTAAAATTTGAATGCTGCTTTAATAAAATATGAGATGAAAACCGATTGCTGATATTATTGGTTTCATATATTTTCTGATCTTTTTGGCGTGCACGCTAATCTGCTCTTTGTTTCGGATTTAATTCATATACTACCAACTTAATCTCGGCCGTTCATGATGGAATCACGGTTTTCATGACTCAAACGATCTTGGCCGTCCGATTCACGATCAACGGACGGGATTAAGTCTTTTTTTCTAATAACCCTAACCAAAGTCCCAAACGACGACATTTCCCCTCTTTTTCGTCCACGACTCCGCCGCTCTCTCGACCTCCGCCAGCAGAGATCGGCCACCGCCGTCCAACCTCTCGCCGTCCGATCTCTCGCCGTCCGCACACTTGCTTTCCGCCGTCTTGCCGAGCCGATGCGTGATCCGGGCCCCCATGCCGATCCGACCTACGCCACCGACAGATCCGCGATGCCGCCGACCTCCTCGCTCCTCGTCGCCGATAGATCAGCAGATCCGCTTCGACCTCGCGCCCCTCCGCCGTCGATCTCGCGCACCGCCGCCGATTGCGACCACCTCTGCCGCCGACCTGAACACGCTATGACCCGTCCACCTCCGTCGCCGATCTCGCGCCCCTCCGCAGCTGAGCTCGCGCCACGCCGCCGCCGATCTCGTGCACCTCCGCCGCCGAGCACGCTCATGCGCCCGGCCGCCCATGACCCTCGACCTCGCCCACCGCCCTCGAGCTCGCCCTCCGCCGCCGATCTCGTCCCTCGCGATGTCGTCCCTCCCGCCCGCCGACTGAGCTAGCCCGCCGCCGCCGCTGAGCTCATGCGCCCCACCGCCACGACCCTCGACCTCGCCCACCGACCGAGCTCATGCGCCCTGCCTCTGTCCCACGCACACCCCGCCGAGCGCCGCCGACCCTCGCACACCCCACCTCTATCCGCCGCCGCGACCCCTCAGCGGCGCCGCCTCGCCATCCACGCTGCCGGAAACCCTCGCACCCCTCGATACCCTAATTTTTGTCTAATTTGTATAATCCTAAGAGAGTTAGTTGCAATTTGGAGTTGCAATGTTGTAATTGTAACATGTACATTTTATTGTAATTTTGAGTTGTAATGAATGAGATTGTCATTGGTATGAAAAAAATGGAAATGCATCCAGGCGAGCATGAGTAGCATCGTCGGAGCGATATCATCTTTTGAGTAGTGGCGACCGGATTGTAAAGCGATACTGCATTGGATTGACATTCCTTCCATTTATTTGAGTTGTAAAAGTAATTCTTTTGCAATGCATCAAAACGAAAGTCGAGACAAATTGGAGTCGCCTGATGCTCATTCCGAATACTATAACATCTCAATTTTCATATCACATTTCCCAATTTCATTCTAATGCACAATTAACATATCAATGTCACAACATTCTTCGCGCACAGTTCACCTAAAAAATTCATACAAAGGAGATCGACTCTAGACACTTTGAGGTTGGAACAAATTTTACAAATTTCTGCAAGCATTACACAATTACACAAGTACAAACTCAAACTCATATCGTAAGTAATATTACGAACTCAAAGTCAAATTGAAAAACATTACAACTCGAAAACAATTCCAAGATTTCACGATTACACAATTACTGACGAAATCGTCGGCGTGCGACGTCGAGATTAGTTAGCTCGGCGGAGGGTCGAGGGCGGGCGGGCGCATGAGCTCGGTGGCGGCGCACGAGCTCGGTCGGCGGGCGAGGTCGAGGGTCGTGGCGGTGGGCGGGCGAGCTCGACGGCAGAGGGCGAGGTTGAGGGTCGTGGGCGGCCGGGGGCATGAGCTCGACGGTGGGGGCGAGCTCGGTCGGCGGGCAAGGTCGAGGGTCGTGGCGGCGGGGCTCATGAGCTCGGCGGCGGCGGGTGAGCTCGGTCGGTGGGCGGGAGGGACGACATCGCGAGGGACGAGATCGGCGGCGGAGGGCGAGGTCAAGGGCGGCGGGCGAGGTCGAGGGTCGTGGGCAGCCGGGCGCATGAGCGTGCTCGGCTGCGGAGGTGCGCGAGATCGGCGGGGCGCGAGCTCGGCTGCGGAGGGGCGCGAGATCGGCGGCGGAGGTGGATGGGTCATAGCATGTTCGGGTCGGCGACAGTGGTGGTCGAGATCGACGGTGGAAGGGCGTGAGGTCGAAGCAGATCTGCGGATCTGTCGGCGGCGAGGAGTGAGGAGGTCGGTGTCATCGCGGATCTGCGCAGATCTGTCGGCGACGTCGCGGATCTCCGCAGATCTGTCAGCGGCATCGCAGATCTACGCAGATCTGTCGGAAGCGGCGGAGGTCGGATCGCGTGTCGGCTCGGCGAAACGGTAGAAGGCGAGTGTACGGACGGTGAGAGAACGGACGGCGAGAGAACGGACGGCGAGAGAACGGCTGGCGTGAGGTCGAACGGTGGCCGCCGATCTCTGCTGGCGAATGTCGAGAGAGCGGCGGAGTCGTGGACGAAAAAGAGGGGAAATGTCGTCGTTTGGGACTTTGGGTAGGGTTATTAGAAAAAAAACAGCATTTAATCTCGGCTGTCGATCGTGAATCGGACGGCCGAGATCGTTTGAGTCGTGTAAACCGTGGATTCCATCATGGACGGTCGAGATGTTGGTACCACCACGCCAGTTGATAGCATGGGAATTAAATCCCTTTTTTTCCTATACAAGTAGTAGCATAGAAGAGTAATAAAGAAAATATGAGAAAAACAAATATCAAACCAAAATTTTGCATGCAGCAGCAGCATAAAGAAAAATAAATAATAAAGAAAATACAAGTGCTAAAGCATGCAGCAGCAGTTGCCTGGTTTCGATATATTTCAATCGTCTAGAATTTGCTTGGATATATATCTTCCCTTTTGCCAATAAAGTTGGAATTTGCTGCATGCGACATATATAATCAACCGTTGAGTAAACGGCAAGTGCAGCAACAATTTTTATTGTAGAAAAAACTTCTGTGTCTCATATAAAATACCTATCTAAAATTAAAGTTCATATAATAAAAGTTTTTATAAGAAAATAATAACTATAAAATAAATTGATTTGACTATAAGTAATAGTATAGAAGAATAACAAAGAAAATATGAGAAAATTAAATGTCAAATGCAAAATTAAAAAAGCATAGATAAATAAAAATGTATTATAAAGATAAAATCAGTATCTATAAGAAGTATCATAACAAAATATTAAAAAAGTAATGTCCTTGGTCGAGAAAAGCACATTTTATGCATTATTTTTACTTTTTCTGGGTAATTCTAAATAACTAAAATTTTCTATAGAATGTTAATATTATGTATTTTATCATTATTTTAAATTAATAAGTTGATAGTGTAACATTGATATCTTTGTTAAATATATCCATATCTATATATATTATTTGTAGGGATGACAATATCCTTGCCCCTTGCGGGGCCGCAGGGATTCTCCATTCGGGGCCCCGCATTCGGAGTTTTTTTTCCCGCGAGGGCGGGGACGGGGGCAAATTGGAACCGCCTCCTCTTTTGGGGATCGGGGCAGGGTGAGTTGCCCCCGCCCCGTCGGGTCCCCGAATTCCCGTGTAGATATATAAGAAAGTAAAAAATCCTAAATCCCTAATCACTTTCCCCTCTCGACACCTTTCCCCTTCCTCTTCTCATCTCCAATGTCTCCTGCTCCTCAAAATGTTCTCCTTCCATGACGTCGAAGTGTTGTACCGCTCCCTTTGCTCTGTCTCTGCTGGCACTATCCTCCTCGCTGCCCTCCCCACCGGCGTTCTTCGTCCCCCTCCCGCCCTTGTAGACCCTTTTGTCATCGATGTCGACGAGGAGAGGGATTGGTAGTCCATGGCCGTGTCTTGCTGTTGATCCAATGACGGTGTCGATGGCGAGGAGTTGGTAATCTCGCTCGAATCGACGGCGAGGAGTTGGTCATCTCACTGATGGACTTATATGGGTTGGGGCTTAAGTGAGGCTTTAATGCTGATGGACTTCTAGGATTTAAATGGGCCTTAAGTGAGAGTAGTCTTTTTTTTCTCCCTTTATTTTTTTTTGAAATATTACAACTCTAACGAGGCATTTGAAATTTTTATTAAAAAAAATAGAAAAGTATTCTCCGATTATAAAAAAAGAAGAAGTGCAGAAGTGAGGACGGTTACATAGTATGTCACTCATTACTTTTAACTATAATGTAGTAGATCATAGTTCAATATTACATGGGGACAAGTACATGATTTCAGATGAGTTTATGTTGAGAGTTAGTCAACATGTCACATGTTTTAATTTATTATTTATGTCTTTATGTTTTACTTGGGTAAAGTTCATGATGGACTAATCATGTCATCCAAGTATATATATTTAATTTTTTTAATATCTTAAGCATATTAATTGTGCCAGAATATGAGTATAATGTTGGTGTGAAGCGGACGATGCTCTGCAGCGTGTGAAGCGGCTCGATCGGCGTCCGATCGCGATCGTGTGGTCGAGATGGAGGCGCCCGTTGGATTGGAAGCGGATGGCCGGATACTATCTCGCGAGATTTTGACAAGCGGAAAGCGGCCGGATCCCCCTTTTTTGCTTCCCTCCTCTTTTTTTTTCCTTTTTTTCCAATCTCCCTCTCTGATCGGCGTCACCGTTTTCTCTCCTCTCTCCACGGCGAGTGATGCCAACGAGTGGATCCCCGGTTTGTCGACGTCGTCGCCCTCCAGGTACCTCCCGATCGTGAAGCGCACATTCCCTACTCGATTTTTGCATCTTTTGATCTCCCTCCTCTCTACCACAAAGACGGAGAAGCCGGCGATCAAGAGCGTAAACACAAATCGACGCTGGAGTAGGTGGATCCGGCAAGTGGATCTGCCGATCTGACCCTTGGCGACCGTCATTCAGGTACCTCCGATCGCGATCGCCTTAACTTCACATTCCCCCCTCTATTTTTCCCTCTTTCGATCTCCCTCCTCTCTCGACGCTCTCAAGACATGGATCCGGCATGTGGATCGCATGATTTAGGTTAGGGGTTTAGGCCAGGATGAGTGAAGCTAGCGAGTGGATCCCTTCCTAGTTTGTCGACGTCGTCGCCCTTCAAGTAGCTCCCGATCGCCTTCATTTCACATTCCCCGCTTGATTTTACCTCTTTTGATCTCCCTCCTCTCTACCTCAGACACAGTGAAGTCATCAATCAAGAACGCCTCAAATCGACGCTCTCACGACATGGATCCGGCAAGTGGATCTGCCGATCTGACCCTTGGCGACCGTCATTCAGGGACCTCCTGATCGCGATCTTCTTAACTTCACATTCTCCGTTCTATTTTTCCCTCTTTCGATCTCCTTCCTCTCTCGACACGGATCCGGCATGTGGATCGCATGATTTAGGTTAGGGGTTTAGTTCAAGGGATTTCTATCTTTGCAAGATACAATTAGTTCCATCTCTTTTAGCTAGGTTTAGTTACTTTACTTGCATTAACTGACGACACATGATTTACACTCTCTTTCTCTCACCCTCACACACTCCCTCTCACACTCACCCTCTCTCACAATGTACCTTTCTTCGATTACGCTAGGAGTAATATAGAACCTTCTTTTTAATGTTTACATGCTTATGTTTTGTATTTTTATGTCTTCTTTAACACAAATGATATTATGTGTGGCAAGGGGTTCTCCTTTAGCATTTGGCTTTCTCTTTTTTTTGCTGTGTATGCCATCTTCGATATTACCTTTCATATTTCCTTTCTCTGTAGATCGATTACTTACAATTGTAACTAATATGTTGCAGTCTACATTGCTAATCAAAATGGTGCTCCAATGCTATT
This sequence comes from Pontederia crassipes, assembly GCA_030549335.1. Taxonomy (NCBI): domain Eukaryota; kingdom Viridiplantae; phylum Streptophyta; class Magnoliopsida; order Commelinales; family Pontederiaceae; genus Pontederia; species Pontederia crassipes. The sequence continues at coordinate 69,169,610 of CM060189.1, read as the reverse complement.
GTCACGAAGAAGCAGATGTTAAGACATGTTGGACGGAGCTCAATCCTGATCGGAGATTCTATGGTTGCAAGAATCACGGAGTAAGCCTTCATTTAGCTTATGTTTTTTTACTACATAATGCTAACTTGAAATTTATTTCTTTTTTTGAAGCTAATTGAAGCGTGCCGATTTTTTCATTGGATGGATGGACCTCTTGAGGAACACTACAAGAATATCATTAATGGATTACTATGCAAGATAAATAGATTGGAGAGTGAAAATGAAATCCTTCGTCTGAAGCAAGAACTTGATACGATGAAAAATCCAAAACATGGAACTCCTTCGTTGTTCTGGAAATATTCTAGTTTTTTTTACTTATGTTAGTTGTAGCAATGTTGATGAAATAATTGTGTTGTTCTATCTAGGTAAAACATCATGTAAAACTTTATATCAGTTATGTGGAACGTCGTTGAACTTATAATAGTTTTTGTATGGTAGTGATTTCAGTGAACTTATATAGTTAAAATTTATGTGATGTTAAGGAAGTATTCATTGAACTGCATTGGATCTAATCATGTTAAGGAAAAATTTGTTTGCTTGTCATTATAACCGCAAAGTCATGTAGCATACAGATTGTTTCTATTTATGTACAACTCAATATTTTGCATGTTCTTCCTTCTCAAAAGTGTAAGTATGAACGAAAACCTTTGAGCTTGGGATTGCAAAATATCCACAGGTGCTAGAAGATCCTGTTTTTCTCTTGCTGCAGCTAATACTTTTTTTGTCGCATCATCTATTATAGAATCAACATCTACCACTGACACTTTGACCCTTTCTTCAGCTCTAAGTACAACTGCTTCTAACTTAACAGCATGTTATGTGCTTCTTGCAAAACAGAATCCCTCTGCTTCAGAAATAGTTTTTTCTCTTTACTTAAGATCATCGCCTTGCTTACAGATTCTCTCAATTGAAATTTTTAGTTTGTTACTGAGAAAAGTAAAACTAATCATTTCACATTTCAACATATTACACCTGGGGCATCATGAAAGCCATTTAAGATCATCAGAAACTAAGATGATTAAAATTTAACCTGACGATGAAAAGAAATTTTGTAAAAGAGTTTTTTTGTGAAATTCACCTACAAAATAAGCAATGTGATATGCAAGAGTGCAGCAAATATGCAGTAGCATGATTTCTGTCTAACCTTAAGCTGGAAAGATTCCAGTTGTTTCTTTGAATCTTTGGTTAGGCGCTCAGTTTATGTGCATGCTCATTTTCTCTCCTCATCCATAGTATGGGCTGCAGATGCATTCATACAATAGCCTCAGTAGTTCCTATTAATTTATCAGCTGACTTTTTATGGTGGAATCTCGAACATGAAGTTCCTTCATGTTTGAGTCTAAAGGTCCCCTGTAAAATACAAGAAAGTACATGCATATCTTTTTTTTAAGGCAAAAGTATATGCATATCTATTATAATGCCAAGGCGAAATCTGTCACTTAAAAGTGTAAGTTTAAAGAAGCTTGAAGATAGACAAAATTATTAAATTTCATTCCAACAAGACAATAGATCATTCCAACAAGACAACAAATGATCATTTCAACAAGACAACAAATTGCTTGAGCATTCCAACAATTGTAAAGCAACAGATTATACAAATGATCATTCCAACAACAAAATATGAGTGCAATCCTTCAGCTATAAATGAACATTCCATCAAGACAACAAATTGCTTGAGCATTCCAACAATTGTAAAGCAGTAGATTATACAAATGATCATTCCAACAACAAAATATGTGTGCAATCCTTCAGCTATAAATGATCATTCCAACAAGACAACAAATTGCTTGAGCATTCCAACAATTGTAAAGCAGCAGATTATACAAATGATCATTCCAACAACAAAATATTTCTTTCCATCTACTGTTAGAAGTCAAAATTTTCCAGCACTCTAAAGCAGCAGACAAGTAAAGCTTTGTCACGTACACCTAAAAACACAAAGGTAAACTCATCAATAAAACGTAGAGTGACTAGAACACAGATTGCAGAGTGATTAGAAGATAGATTGAAAATACAAACTGCATAGTGATTAGAACACAGATTGAAAATACACCACCTGTGTTCTCCAAAGGCTTCATTAATGATTACTCTACAACTGTTCATCTTGTGTACTACTTAAATGCTGCAAGAAAATTTATGTTAGTACAAGAAGCAACATAATGGACAAAGAAGTATTAGAACATTACCTGTGCCTTTTTCAATGGACAAGAAGTGACATAATGACCTTTTGTTAGACAATAACTGCAAGTTCATTTTTTCGGACCACTTTGTGACATGGAAACCTCAACACTAGATTTCATTCGTTGAACATTCCTTGGCCTTCCCTTTGATTTGGTGGCACATGGATCGTGTATGACAACATTAGAACCTTCAAATGAAGAACCTTGTCCTTCCCTTCGACTTGAATTTATCTCAGCTTGAGAAGCTTCAATCGACTCACTTATCTTTATACAAGATAATTTTTGAATACCTTCCTTCAAGATCGCAAAACCAACATCCAAATGTTCAGATGATCGAAAACTCATTTCTGCCACCTTGCGCTAGTTTCTTTTAAAGTTTAATTTTCGTGAAGGAGTGATATCACTTTCACCAACTGTGAGTTGTTCAACCGATGCCATGTGTACGGTTGAATACCGAGCATTCATCGTCCAACGATGAAAAATATAATGCTCTGGTAATGACACAACCCTTCTTTCATTAAGAATTAATAATGCATATGCGCACAAGATTCCTTCTTGTTCAAACATTTTGCATGAACATTTCATAAGAATGTCTTGTTGTGCAGTGTACTCCATAATAATTCGTCGTTGATCTTCTTCACCTGATAAATACACAGAGTAAATAAACTTTCCATCATCTTCTAAAATAAGTTGTGACCACAAATGCATGATTTTTTTTGAATTCTTCCTGAAATATCGCAAAAACTTTTTGACTATAAACTTTTCCGGCATGGATCTCCAATAGACTTCTTGAAGCCGTGGTAGGAAGAGAATACAAATTCTTAAAATCTTCCCGTTCTTCGGCTTCACAACGAGTAGAAAGAGCTAAGTCATATTGATACACAAACTCATCAAGTGAAATGTTAGAATTGACAAATCCATCAAAAAATGCATTAATACTCTCAGCCCTCTGTGTGGACTGCATGCTTGCACAAAATGTATTATTTAAATAAATCGGGACCTGTGTTCACGCTTCTTATACATTTGTTCCAACCAATGCCCATTCAGAATATCATATTTGTCTTTCAAAGAAAACCACTTCTCAAATTGTTGTTTGATCACGGACGCAAAAAACCATTCATTATAATCTTTTCTGAAGTTGTCACGTGTGTATAAATCTCGGAGATGTGTCAGGGCATTCTTCGTAATGTGCCATATACAAAGCATATGGCGTGTACCAGGAAACAATATGCGAATAGCATTACTCATCGCCACATCTTGATCAGTTATAATACAAATAGGCTTCTTTCCGTTCAAGCATTCCAGCCATGTTTCAAATAACCAAACAAAAGTATCTTCGGTTTCGTCAGCTAGTAAAGCACATCCAAATAATATAGAATGTCTATGGTGGTTAACACCTGTGAAGGGTGCAAATGCCATTTTAAATTTGTTGGTCCCATAAGTTGTATCAAACACTACGACATCACCAAAAGTAATATAATTGTCCTGTGATCTTCCATCCGCCAAAAAAAACTCTTCGCCATTGCTTGTTCATTGGCCACTATTCTGAAAAAGAAAGATTCATCGTCTTCTAATTTTTCCTCAAAATAAGAAAGCACATCCATGCATTGTTTACCAACATAATCTTTCCTGGATGTTCTGATATGGTCAATGCAGTGTTGAGATGTTATAAATTTCTCTCCCGACATGTTGAGAAATTTAGCTATCTTCGAAGGAGCCCAGCTTTTCTCATATCAGTCATTACTTGCTTTGAAGGACTTGACAATTTATGATGTGAACGTAATCTAGAAACGTCCTTCGAAGAAACAAGGGGATGTGTGGTCCTCGTGAAACTTTGTTACCTCCCATTTGCCATCGTCTACTACCTTTACTAAGAGTTGTGCAAAGCAATCTTCTCTCACATCCCTTCTTCTTCTCACATCTTTGTCTAGGTCCTTTCTTTTCAAACCTTATGTCCTTCTTTTGAACAAACAAGTCTTCGACCGATGGGTTCATTTGTTTTTCTTGATTTGTAACAATAGTCCCTCCTTATCGAAAATCCTCTTGATCTAGCATATGCATTATAAAATTCATATGCCTGATCTTTAGTATCAAACTTCATTCCAATATATGGCTTGATAATATCGATATCATTCTCATTATCCTCTCGTTGATCTTGGGCACTAAGAGAAAACATGATCATGAAGGTAAATAATAAATATCTTACATTATAATAAATAAAAGTTAAGTTAGATGGAACAAGTCATACTGGTACTTCATTTGTTGATTTCCGAGCTCTTCAATTTCTTGGACTCGAATTTCATCCATCTATTAAAAGGATATCTAGACCTTAATATATGGCTTGCCAAGGATGTAACATAACACTTCTGCAAAAGAAGTGTCCATACAATGGAATAGCAATCTGCTCCAACAATTCAGTTGGAGTAATTGGACAAACATTTCAGAAGAGAACTTGAGAATTACAGATACAATTAGCAGGAAAGAGGCATTACATGAAGTAACTAATCCAAAATTGTGAAAGATTTTATTACTGTGAAAACTCATAGATACATGTATCAGTTGGAGGCATTGTTGAAAAAGGAAGAGTTCATGCAAGTAAGAAGTTTGGATTGCAAATGAGAGGCACATACAGAATACAAAACTTCTAATATGTATTAATGCTTTAATATTGTGAACCATGATAGTTTAGTTTCATATTGGCCTAAATCATGTGTCGACTATTTATGCAAGTAAACTAATTAAACCTTTCTATTACAGATGGAACTAACTATATCTTGCCGAAATTGGAATCCCTTGAACTAAACCCGTGAGCTAAATCATGGTAGGTTTACAAAACTCTAAACCTAAACAATGTTAGTCAGATGAAACTTGAAAAAGAGAGAGGACTTGCCTCAAATCGAGTGGCAGTCACTGACGGTGTAGATCGTTGAATAAGTACTTCCGCGCTCGCCGGACGAGAAGGGGCCGGATCCCTGCACCTGGGTGAGAGAGGAGCGAGTCACGACAAGCAATAAGAGGGGACCAGGACGACGTGAGATAAAGGGCATTCTCGATCGCCGACTTTCACTGTCTCTGAGGGTAGAGAGGAGGGAGAGCAAAAGAGGGAAAAAAATCGAAAGGGGAATGTGAAGTGAAGGCGATCGCGATCGGGAGATACCTTATTGGTGGTCGTCAAAGGTCAGATCGCCATATCTACTCGCAGGATCCATGTCTTGAGAGAGTCGAGGAAGCAGCGTTCTTAATCGCCGGCTTCACCTTCTCTGTGGTAGATAGGAGGGAGATTAAAAGAGGGAAAAATCAAGCGGGGAATGTGATCGCGTCGGCGAATGCGATCGGGATGTACCTGAAGGGCGACGACGTCGACGAACCGGGAGGGTCTCATCGCCAGCTTCAATCATCCTGAGAGCGACTTGCCGACGCCGATGAGACAAGTGGAAATCGAAAAGGAAAATCGAGCGGGGATCCAGCCGCTTTCCGCTTGTCAAAATCTCACGAGATAGTATCTGGCCGTCCGCTTCCAATCCAACGGGCGCCTCCATCTCGACCGCACGATCGCGATCGGACGCCAATCGGGGCACTTCGCACGCTGTAGAGCATCGCCCGCTTCACACTAACATTATACCCATATATATATATATATATATAACTTGAATTCTTGCAATAAGTCTCAATGAAATAAAAATAATGAAAAATGATAATTCATATTTATAGATTATTGTAAGAAGAAAAAAAATGGCACAAGTTGCTTTGTCGTAAATCATGTGTCAAATAAAGCTATTTTAATTTATTTCATAAATGATAGAAATTAATTTATGAAATAAACTATCTTCATTATTATATGTTATTAACATTTGGATAAAGTTGACAATATATTATTTTATGCAACTACATTTTTTGTTTTGAAGAGATTTTCGGAGCGGCAAAACAAAATTGACGCATGACATTTTCTTATGAAGCTAAATAACATGTCCAACATAATTATTTTAGATATGATATATAACATACTATAGAAAATAAATAAACATATTAATCAAACATCTTTGGTAGGAACTGAGCCTAATCATATTAATCAAACACCTTTGTTTAAACATGTGAGCCTAATCATATTAATCAAACACCTTTGTTTAAACATGTGAGCCAAATCATATTAATCAAACACCTTTGTTTAAACATGTGAGCCTAATCATATTCTCAAACATATTAATGATCAGGTATCATTTGATTAAACACTGAACTGACTTCTAAATTATTTGATTACACATCTGCAGAATTAATCAAAGTCCTCTTTGGTAGGAACTAGGAAGAGAGAGAGGTCCGAGAGTTTGATGGAGTTTTTTTTTATGGAGAGGAAATTGCGATTCTGGTTAAAAATTTAAAATATAATTTTGTTAAAAAAAATAAAAGTATGACATAATTATTTTATTAAAAAATTTGTTAAAAATATATTGTTTAAATATAAAAGATCAATTATTCAAATAAATTATATTTAATGAAATATTGAATTTTTTAATGAAATAATAAGTAATAAATAATATTACATTGATCATTTCTTAAATATTTATATATAATAAATAACTTATTTTATATGAGAAAGGTAAAAGAAAAAAGTAAAAGTAAAAAGTTTGTGAAAAAAAAGAAAAAAACGACTTAATCACGTGATTATAATTTCAGAATAATAATAGGATCTGGTCCGTTTCGAAAATTTCGTCGTCCTTCTGCGTTTTGGGAATTATTACCCAATCGCCCCCTTGGAAGATGAGGTTTTCGCCACGTGGACTTTGACTCCAACTAGGATTAAAATTTCTTAGTTAATTATTTATGCACTTTTTAATACCCACTGCGATTGGGGTTGTTATTTTTCAGAAAATGTTAAATTTTCACCTAAGCATGTTTGACAACCGATTTATAAAAACAGTATTTTTTTTATTGGAAATTATTCGTTTATAAGTTTAGACACGACATCTTTTTAATTAAAAGCAAACATCAAAGTTTTTCGGAAGAAAACACACTTTTCCAGAATAAATATTTTCAACAAGCAAGAACACATTTTGTTTATAAATGCTGAAAAAGACAAGAAGCCAAGCTACAAAATTTAATATGTTTGAAGATGCGTGTGCCTTGCATAGAGTTAAAAAGATACGAAGTATGAACAACTCCACAGCACCATGAATTCTTCCTAGAAAGAAAAAAAAAACAGAAAAGAAATCTCTAATGCAATTACAAAAGTGTCGTCAACATGCACTCATAATAATTGCATTGCACTGTGACAATATGCAGCAGGTCCATAGATGCAGTCGGCGTGTTGATCGATTCCGGCAAAGTAGACCGCAGCAACGTGAGGAAACTAAAGGCTGCAATCAACATGCATGCATTACATTACTGGCTTGTTCCATTGTGACAGTACGCAGCAAGTCCATAGATTAAGCCGGCGTGTTGCTCGATGCCGCCGCCGGGGAAGTAGGTCTGAAGTATCTTCCTGAATATGCGCAAAGTGAGCAGGCTGTCGGAGCCGGCTTGGTGAGGCGTCCCCACCATCCGGTCTACGTTCAGATCCCTCGCCACCTTCTCCAGGCCGCCGTAGATTCCAGGGCAACGTCGGATGACGCACTTCACGTCCAACACCAAGATGCCGAAGTAAAAACGCACTACGTCCATGAATCGGTGCAGGCTCTCCGGCAGCTTCCAACCGGTCAACAGCTTTACCAGGAACGCGAAGTCGTAAGCGCCGTGGAACGTGACCCAGCCGACGGTGGAGCCGTTCAGTAGGAGCCCCGAGGATATCATCAGCTGCGCCAAACAATGTGGCTCGATTCCATCTCTGTCGAGGGCGTCGAAATCCATGCCGCCTTGCGCCCCGAGCAGCTCCACCGATTCCGGCACGTGAGGGTCGCGCCGCGGGTGGAAGCCCCGAACGTTAAATTCCCAGACGTTGCCCACGCCGGGCTCGCCGTAGAGTTCCGGTAGTCGACCGCTGGCGTTCGAGAGGGTGAGGCCGACCTGGACGAGATGGAGAACGTCGACGTTGGCCTTCAGTAGGGCATAGTGCTGCTCCGGCGTCATCTGGCACGGGTGGCACGGCGAGGGGTACAGGACGCCGGGAAATTCCGTGTCCATGGTCGCGATCCGGAACCACAGCGCCGCTTGACGGATGAGGGCGAACTCCTCTTGCACGTTGTGCTTCCACACTGAGCGGATGCGCACCGACTGTGGGGCGGCCTCGGCGAGGTTGGGATTGCACTCCATGGCAGACGACGTGCAGGGCTGTGGGGCGGCCCCGGCGAGGTTGGGATGGCACTCCATGGCAGACGACGTGCATGGCTGTGGGGCGGCCCCGGCGAGGTTGAGATGGCAATCCATGGCAGACGACGTGCAGGGCTGTGGGACGGCCCCGGCGAGGTTGGGATGACACTCCATGGCAGACGACGTGCATGGCTGTGGGGCGGCCCCGGCGAGGTTGAGATGGCAATCCATGGCAGACGACGTGCAGGGCTGTGGGACGGCCCCGGCGAGGTTGGGATGACACTCCATGGCAGACGACGTGCATGGCTGTGGGGCGGCCCCGGCGAGGTTGAGATGGCACTCCATGGCAAACGACGTGCAGGGCTGTGGGGCGGCCCCGGCGAGGTTGGGATGGCACTCCATGGCAGACGACGTGCATGGCTGTGGGGCGGCCCCGGCGAGGTTGAGATGGCAATCCATGGCAGACGACGTGCAGGGCTGTGGGACGGCCCCGGCGAGGTTGGGATGACACTCCATGGCAGACGACGTGCATGGCTGTGGGGCGGCCCCGGCGAGGTTGAGATGGCAATCCATGGCAGACGACGTGCAGGGCTGTGGGACGGCCCCGGCGAGGTTGGGATGACACTCCATGGCAGACGACGTGCATGGCTGTGGGGCGGCCCCGGCGAGGTTGAGATGGCACTCCATGGCAGACGACGTGCAGGGCTGTGGGGCGGCCCCGGCGAGGTTGGGATGGCACTCCATGGCAGACGACGTGCATGGCTGTGGGGCGGCCCCGGCGAGGTTGAGATGGCACTCCATGGCAGACGACGTGCAGGGCTGTGGGACGGCCCCGGCGAGGTTGGGATGACACTCCATGGCAGACGACGTGCAGGGGCTTTGGAAGCGTTGTGGCTTCTGCTCAGACTCTCCCTGGCTATTTATAGGCAATTCTTTTTTTGCTTCCGAATCAGATTGGAGTTTCTTTTAATTATTTCTTTCTCGTCCGATAATTATACACACACTACGATTCGGATTCAGTTGGGGGATCGACCGTTGAGTAATTGAAGTAACAATTTTTATTGTAGAAAAAACTTCTGTCTCATATAAAATACCTATCTGAAATTAAAGTTCATATAATAAAAGTTTTTTATAAGGAAATAATAACTATAAAATAAATTAATTTGACTACAAGTAGTAGTATAGAAGAATAATAAGAAAATATGAGAATATTAAATGTCAAAAGCAAAATAAAATAAAAAAACATAGATAAATAAAGAAGTATTATAAAGATAAAATCAGTATATATAAGAAGTATCATAACAAAATATTAAAAAAACAATGCCCTTGGTCGAGAAAAGCACATTTTATGCATTATCTTTACTTTTTCTGGGTAAATTCTAAATAACTAAAATTTTCTATAGAAACTTAAATATTATGTATTTTATCATTATTTTAAAATAATAATTTGATAGTGTAACATAATTGCAGGCTTGGTTATATATATATATATATATATATATATATATATATATATATTGTTCGGCACCTTCAACACATCTGTGGGTACGATGCCAATATAATTATTTAAAAAAACTTAGGAAAGAGAAAATAAATTATCAAAGTTGACGCAACACATAAGTTAGTGTCAGCCAACCTCTACATATGACAATTTGAGAATAAATCATCCTTTCGTAGTCACTCGAACAAAAAGAAACATCTTCGAAAAAAAATAGAAAGTATTTCAAGTTTACCTCTCCATCGTACTTGGCATAGACAATTGATTGCCTTTTTTGCATAACCTAGCTACACCTCTCGATTTGCATGTGGCAACGGTAGAATACTACTATCCTTTCGAGCAAAGGCAACTGATTAATGTCTACAAATAGTAGTTGCTCGAACAAGAGACGACGTCAAATCAACCGAAAAATAAAAATGGAGTCACATGTAACAATCCAAATTTTTAGAAAATAAATAAAGAATATTTATTTTATTTTGATAGATCTAAAAATCTTTATTATAATATTATGAAATTATTTAATTCTAAAATTGATGAAAATTATGGGATAAGTTGAAGAGATAAAGAAGGAATTTGAAAAGAGAGAGAATTTTTATGAGGATAAATATTGAATTGTTAAGCAAATTCGGATTTAAATAAATTTGAATAATTAAAAAATAATTAGTCATTGATGGATGTCTAAGATTGATTTTAAAAGAGTCGAAGGTCTAATAGAATTGAAATATCAAATTTGCATTTATAAATAAGCATTAAAGAGTGACCGGAAACTCTTTTTTTATCAAACAGAATTCTGTTCATAAACCTTTTTTTTTCGCTCATTTGCACGTCAACCGAGACACTCCGAAAGTGCGCGATGGCTGGTTTCGAAGCCGGCATATAGGAGAAGAACATTCAGGTGATCGCCACGAGTTTCGGAATGAGGTCAAAGAGTAATTGCCGGTCAAAGTTCAACATTCGTGCAGATTTTTAGAGAAGAGAATTTAGTTAGTTTTTCAGCCAACTTTAGATACGTAGGAGAAATCCCTATGTCATTAGTTTTCTGCGACATGAAATCCTATTCTCTTCTTCTTCGTGTTGTGAATCTATTGATATATCATATGCATAATTTGACATGATTATGATGGTTAAAAAGTCAAATCGAAATGCACTTTTTCGTCAACAGCAGAACTCAGTCTGAGTTCTGCTGTACTCGGCCCAGATTCCATTGAATCTGAATCGAGTTGGACACCGAACCGAACATGACTTCTTCTTAACGTAACACAACTTTTAATTTGACCTTTTGGTTTGGACCAATGATGGGAATATGAACATTCTGTTGAACAAAGAAGCACAAGATTATCACTGACCATTTCATATCACTAGAAAATCAGCGTGCAATAAAAAAATCAGCAACAATGACAGGATAAAATGTTTGCTACATAACAATAAGTTCAGAACAAATAATGTTTAGAATAAATTCCCTATCTTAGCTGACTGATTGGCTGCTCCTCTCAAGGAGAGATGATGCAATGTACATGTCCATCACGATCATAGAAAACACGAGAAAGAGGAAAATTTAAAAAATTAATAAAAAAAGGTACTCCAACAACTTCTCTTCATCTTCAGCTCTCTTCCTCCAGAGTGAAAGGGTTGAAAGTTGGAATCCTCTTTTTATTTGGCAGCCTCCATTCTCCTTTTATATTTCTTCTTTTGTGCTAGAACAAATTTTCTTTGCTTGTAGAAAAAGAATATATAGGTCTGACAATGCAGAGTTTTTTATCCTCTAAGACTTGCTCTTTTTCAAGGGAAGAAGTGGTGTCCTCTTTGCCCAAGTATCCTCACTCATTGTCTTATTTTCTCAAATGGCTCTTCATGTCCAAAAAAAACTGAAATTTTGAGTTACTCCAAATACTTAAAAAATAAAGAAAAATAGTAGTATTTTATTCCAAAAATATTAAATTCTCATTGTCATAAGAAATACTGTGAAGAATTTTATAAAAGTGAAAACCCAACAATAAAGCTTGTAGTCTTACATTAACGTATAGAAAATAGAGATAAAATGTATATGATTTGTCCATATCAAAAGCCTATAAGAATACCAGACACATGTCATCTATCCTACTCACCAACGAATGATACACAATTATTTTATAAATGAAAACTCTTCCCCCCAATAAATAAAAAAATATGTGCCTTGTCTATTAACTAATCATTAAAGTTCAAACTTTATACAGTAATGAAATGGCTTGACTAGAGAGCCGCATGATCTATTCACATTTCACAAAAAATACGTGTGCTTCTATGAAAGTTGCTACACAACATATTATTACCTAATAAAGTGTATCTAACTCAGTTTGCAATGCAAATAGATGAGATGTCTCCTCTGTAACGCCCCTAAATCGATCAATACCACGTGGCAAGGATCAATTTGAAAGCGCTCTGAAAGTGCTACAAGCATTAAAGCTTTGACCATTATATTAATTCAAATTTAGTCAATAATATTGACACCTCAACAATAACATAAAGAGAAAAATAGAGAATAACATAATTGACGGAAGTTGGAAAGTCATAACGAAATCTCAAGGTAGAATATTATTGAAATTACTTCAATGTTCATAAATACGAAATAAAAGCGGAATAATAAAACTAGATAATAAGGCTCTCTAGTTCATGTGCTATGTCATCGCCTGTGCTCAACACACGATCTCAATATCATTATTGACCTGACCTTATGAAAATCAACCACAAGAGAGGGTCCTCCCGTAAGCTTTACAGCTTAGTAGGAAATCAATATAAATATTCAATGCATAACTATTAAATATGATGAGTCAGAATCAATAAACACTTTATCACAATCAGATAGTGAGCATAGAATCATTTGAGTAGTAGAGATCAATGGCTAAAGAGGGCCGATAATATCATGATAACACATAGTGAGCTTGGATTCACGAGGAAACTCATTTATCATATAGAAATCATAACGATGCTTGACTTGTCATATATTTGTATCATTGGTACATTCTCATTTACCTTGAACTTTACTTTGAGTTTAAATGACTTCAGGTGCCTTTAATTTTTTGAGGTTTTATGTCGAGCAAAACATTACAGCCTTATGCGAGTCAATGATTGATCAAGCCATGATCAAGGGAGCGACCATTCACTATAAGCACTTGGCATGGGCTGATCACTCCTCTTTTATCCTTTCATCTTTCTTTAATAATCACTTTATCCTTTTGTCGTTCTTTCATACTATAGAGGTGGCCGGATCAATAGAGGGTAAATCAATAACTTATATTCGGATTCAGTCATACAGATAATAAATCAGAGGGGAAACCAATAAAGATCATGTCAAAATCTATATTTAATAATAAGCAGAAATAAGGGTCAGACTCAAGGTTCGGTCGACCGATTTCTCCTGGTCGGTCGATCGACATGTTGGTATCGGTTGACCAGTTCCTCTTGATCGATCGACCAATATATTGGTATCAGTCGACCGATTCCTCTTGATCGGTCGACTGCTAATACAAGATTCGTTCAACAGGTTTCCATCGGTCGGTCGATCGAGCTATGCATTTTAGAAGGAATGATCGATCAACCGATTTTCATCATTCGGTCGACCGATCTATGTACATGGACGAACATGGGCAGAATGTCGGTCGATCGATTCTATGTGTTCGGTTGACCGGACGTAAAGTTTCAGATCACGAATAGAACAAATAAAATTTGAGAGATTTCTATCCTAAATGTACCACTACTTCAGAGCATTCATCAACCAAAGAGAATGTCAAATAGAACACACTCATATCAGAAATCAATCAATAAATATAGAATCCTAGGGCAAACAATCCATTCTTTTCTTTTCTTTATTCAATCATGAGTTATTTCACAGGATTTACACAGCAAGGATTCATATTTAATCCTATTCATAGTTATGTAGAGTGATTTCATTTTCACCCACCTCTTTTTTCGTGTTTGGTTCTTGTTCTTTCCTCAGTTTCAATTGCCTCGTCCTTCTTGCGGTTCTTGTGCGAATCCTCCTCTCCCTGGCCGATCTCCTCCTGCAGATCGATCCAGATCGTGAGGTCACGAGTGAGGGAAAAGAGATCGACACAAGAAGGTGCATATTCAATGATAAAATCGTGGCTGATCTTTACAAAAATGAAGGCAGCAGGTAGAAATCCTTTCTTGAATTCCTTTGGTGAGTATGGAGAGTAGTAAAGAATGAAGAATAAAATGGCTTTTTCGTTCTCTGTTAATGGGCGAATCTCAGGGGAATTACTCTTAATTACTTTTGAATTCCCCTCTTTATTGTCACGTCTTTAACTCCCATGAAATCTGGGATATGTTGAATCTTTCCTCCCTCTCTTTAATTGGCCGTTACACCGAGGTTCATTTCCTTTTTTTCGGGTGTTACATCTATCTTATTTTATCTATCTCCTTTAAGTATTGGGATGAGTGGAAGTAGACTAGTTGGGTCAAAGAGGGGTCTTCATTGTTAAGAAAGTTCAAGAATAACTTCTAGTCATTATTTGCTTACTCCTTTTGGAACTATGAAAGATGCCAAATGACAAATTGCACGCCTCCAAAATAGAACAACTATTCTTATAAATTGGGCAAGATCATTGGAGGGCTCTAAGAGTATGCTGAAAATCACATATTTGAGACTCACGACCAACCCCATGATCCAACTTGGGTCTAATGGAAAACCCCCTTCCTGTCCTGGGTTAGGATTAACTCGGGCGAGTAATTTTCAAGAGTTGAGAGAGTGGAGGGAGCAAGGTATATTATCCAAATTGATAGACTCTCTATTCTGTAGGTGCGCTTTGGCGTGATGTTGGATCGGTTGAGGCATGTGGAGCGCTAAGGCCTTGTTTGGACATGGAACTAAAGTTCTCGCCAAGTTCAGATCGAGCATTTGGTGAAGAGTTATGGGAATGAGAACTTTGAACGTTGATTGGATGTATTTGTCGAGAAGTCATGGCGGATGAGAAGGGGAACTTTCAAGTTATTACGGTGGACGAGAACTTTTTCCTCAGAATTTTGGCTGTTGAACAAAATTATAGTTCTGGTGGAACCTAAGTTTTAAGTGAAAGTTTCCATCCAAACACATCCTAAATGGAGTTAAAACGCGCGTGCGAAAGGGTTGCTATCATAAAATATTAAAAAGTGATTATGCAAACCTAGCGCCTTTTCATTAACAAATGCACGAGATGTCCATAAAAATTATGGAATGGCATATTTGAAGTTCAAAATAAATGTAAAACGTTTATATCTTTTATTTGTCGCCATTATTATATGAAAGAGAATCATGCCACAGATTATTTTACGAAATTTGATCGTTGGCCGATGGATGACATATTTTGAGAGCATAAGCCCTTTGGGCCTCCGTAATTTTTTTACACTAGAATTCAATTGGCGTGCCAATCAATAGAAAATTGAAGAAAAAGAAATTTCTATTTCATTTGCCATAATCAAAATGTCTTTAAAGCGACAATCGTACGGAGGTGGAAATCGATAGATAAAAATCTGTCGCAATGTTTTTTTTTTATATTATTTTTCGGATTCGAGGAGTGAAAAATTATAATCCGCAGTCCGCACCCACCATGGCCCAATCCGGAAGTGGTGGACCCACCTCCAGTCTCATACCAGATCCACCGATAAATGTTTCGTCGACGTGGATCCATCTGGCCCGTCCATGGGCTACTCCAAGCTCTATTAGTCTGCAATTCCATCATCGTTGCCTTTTCTCACCTTGGGCTTCGCCTGCTCGCCGCTTCCTCTTCGCTCTACTTTTCCGTGAGCTCCGAAAATTAACCCCCCCCAAAAAAAATGGCTCTTTCGGTGGAGAAGACGTCGTCGGGGCGCGAGTACAAGGTGAAGGACATGTCCCAGGCGGACTTCGGCCGCCTGGAGATCGAGCTGGCCGAGGTCGAGATGCCCGGCCTCATGGCCTGCCGCACGGGCCCTCCCGCCCCTTCGCCGGCGCCCGCATCTCCGGCTCCCTCCACATGACCATCCAGACTGCCGTCCTCATCGAGACCCTCGCCGCCCTCGGCGCCGAGGTCCGCTGGTGCTCCTGCAACATCTTCTCCACCCAGGACCACGCCGCCGCCGCCATCGCCCGCGACTCCGCTGCCGTGTTCGCCTGGAAGGGCGAGACCCTCCAGGAGTACTGGTGGTGCACCGAGCGCTGCCTTGACTGGGGCCCCGGCGGCGGCCCCGACCTCATCGTCGATGACGGCGGTGACGCCACCCTCCTCATCCACGAGGGAGTCAAGGCCGAGGAGGAGTACGGGAAGACGGGAAAGGTCCCGGACCCGGCGTCCACCGACAACGCGGAGTTCAAGATCGTCCTTGAAATCATCCGCGACGGCCTCAAGGTCGACCCCAAGAAGTACCACAAGATGAAGGATAGGCTCGTCGGCGTCTCGGAGGAGACCACCACCGGCGTTAAGCGACTCTATCAAATGCAAATTAGCGGCGCCCTCCTCTTCCCCGCCATCAATGTGAACGACTCTGTCACCAAGAGCAAGGTATGAAGATTCAACCTTTATCTCGGATCTTGATTCTTTTCTATTATTTAGATACAGATCTGAAGCAAATGTACCATTTTAACTTAACTTTGTCTGTTCCCATTTGGATCTGGATCTAGGGTTTATGTTCTTAGTTTTCTACTTTTCTGATAGTTCTCAAAAAAAAAAAAAAAGGCTGCTGCTCCCCACAGTGATATTGGATCTGTTCAAATGCCTACAACTACTGTTGCTTTGCTGTTTGTGAAAATGCTTGGATTTCGTATACATGTTCTTTAGTATGTGCATGATAATTTATTTGTAAACTATGATTCATACAAGATTGAATGTTTTGCAAATCTAATTACTTTAATGATGCATGAATCTTCGATTTGGCAGCTTTATATAACATTTGATTGTGTTGAGACAAGTTGATTTTTTTGAATTTCACAAGCTCCTTGCACAGTTGTCAGTCCAATTTCTAAATCAAATGGTCCCAGGTTTACTTAAATTTGCTTCATTAAAAAGTGCTACATGTGTAAGGTTGCTGACTTGTGTGTTTACATTGCCTTGCAGTTTGATAATCTGTATGGGTGCCGTCACTCTCTACCTGATGGCCTGATGAGGGCTACTGATGTTATGATTGCCGGCAAGGTTGCCGTGGTCTGCGGCTATGGTGATGTTGGCAAGGGCTGTGCTTCTGCCCTCAAGAATGCTGGTGCCCGTGTCATTGTGACCGAGATCGACCCCATTTGTGCACTTCAGGCACTTATGGAGGGCCTCCCTGTCCTCACCTTGGAAGATGTTGTGAGCGAGGCTGACATCTTTGTGACCACCACTGGAAACAAAGACATTATCATGGTGGATCACATGAAGAAGATGAAAAGCAACGCCATTGTCTGCAACATTGGCCACTTTGACAATGAGATCGACATGCTTGGACTGGAGATGTACCCTGGTGTCAAGCGCATCACCATTAAGCCCCAGACTGATCGCTGGGTCCTCCCTGAGACTGGTAATGGCATCATCGTTCTCGCTGAGGGCCGTCTGATGAATCTTGGTTGCGCCACAGGCCATCCCAGCTTTGTCATGTCCTGCTCTTTCACCAACCAGGTAAAACACAAATCTGAATTTTCCTTAAATAAGTTCACACTGTTAGATCAGCAAAAGAATAATGATGGTGCCAATACACAACAATTATTCGTTGTCATGTGGAAGGTTGATTGAGCTCAAATGAACATGGTTAATATTAATGAAGTGATTAATGCTTTTTGCTGATTGCAGCTTGTAAATTGATGAAAGCATTGAATATTTTGGCAGGTGATTGCACAGCTGGAGTTGTGGAAGGAGAAGGGCACTGGCAAGTATGAGAAGAAAGTCTATGTCCTGCCCAAGCATCTTGACGAGAAGGTGGCAGCTCTTCACCTCGGAAAACTCGGCGCCAAGCTCACCAAACTTACACCATCCCAGGCCGAGTACATCAGCGTTCCAGTTGAGGGTCCGTACAAGCCCCCTCACTACAGGTACTGATCATGTTGGTGTATTCCGTGGATCTACAAATACAGAATATATCTGAAATCAAGAGGGGCTGCTGGAATCTTGTTGCCTTTTTTCTATGGCGTCCTTTTTGCTTAGTGTCTTTAGTTGGTAGGTTATTATTATTATTATTGCATATTTTGTTACTTATTTGATGAGCAGTAATGAGGCAATATTATGATGATGTGTTGTAAGTAGTAAAAAATACTTTGTCTCTGAGTTGCCCAATATTATTATTATTGTTATTTAGCAAAGAAATCACTCCTTTTCCCTATCTATTCTTGTGGTGGTTCTCCAACAGTCTGATTTGGATGCTGACTCGATTAAAATTTAAGATTCATGTAATAGGTGTTATTACGATGATTGATGAACTTTCTACTGACTTTTTTTTATCTTAAATTACTCAAGTATGAGAAAATTCATCGAGGAGTATCTTTGACCGAACAAGCAGAAAAAATAGTGTGTTGTTTATAAATCGATGACACGTGGTGGATACTTCTGGCTTAATGCTGATACCTAGTTTTCGACGACTTTTCCTTCCCATTTCTTTCCGATAGAAGACGTCCAAAAGCTGTTGAGATCAGTCGCTTGTTGGAGTCGGGAGCTGCTGATTGCCATAAAAAAAAAATATTTTTTGAAAGTAGATAATACTTTTCTTTCTTGCTCATATCATCATTTTATTTAATATAGTCGTGTCGTGGAACTCATTTTTTTTAAGCTAGGATATCAAAGTTAAAAGTCCAATGCCTCGTGTCATATTCTAATGTTGATCGTCCAGAAGAAAAAATAATAATTCAATAACCAAATTGGTCCAAATTTGTTTATATTATCTTTCTTTATATTATTTTAGTGAAAATTACGCATAGTTCATTTTCAAATTTATCTTATGTGAATTTTAAATTGTTATATAAACTTTCGAAGAATTATATTAATCACTTGGATTGACGGTCATGCACTAGAGATGGACAGAATTAATCCAACGCCACCTTTGATATGCAAGAGGCAAACATATCAGCTGCCATTAAGATACGGCACTCCATGTAGGAAGCAACACAACACCTCATGACTGGCTGACCAAACAAAATTATCTTAAATTCTACTTTTTATAACACATACTTTTAATTTTAAAATCTTTAAGTTTTTACTTTTTATATATATTTTTATAATTTTATTCCTCACAAAATATTTGTGAACAAAACTAACTAAGGATCTTTTCACAACTGATTAGGCATGTACACAACACTGTCATCTAATATCTAAAATGGAACGAAGAAGTCAACATGAGCCTAGCAGTCCATTTGTTCATTAATCTTCATCTTATAAACTGGCTAACTGATCAGGAGATCGAATTCCTCCACCTCCTTTGCGCCTTCTTTGCCTGCGCCACCGCCATGCCATGTCGTGGACATCGCCAGTCATCTTGGTTAGCCTCTTGCTAGGCTGCGACTTCTCAAACTTTTTATTCCAAAATTACCCTGAAGCATTCGCCAGTCATCTTGGTTAGCCTCTTGCTAGGCTGCGACTTCTCAAACTTTTTATTCCAAAATTACCCTGAAGCATTCGTCAGTCATCTTGGTTAGCCTCTTGCTAGGCTGCGACTTCTCAAACTTTTTATTCCAAAATTACCCTGAAGCATAGCTTTATATAATATAAGTGAATATATATACATATACATATATATATATATATGTATAAAATTAGTGAATGCTAAGTAACATGACCATTAGCGTTTGTTTTGTAACATAATAATAATCAAAGATAAATTTTATAATATATGAAATAAGAATGAATAAAAAATTTGAATGATTTAAAAGTAAATAGCAAATCACGTAAATATTTGTGAATGACCCACGAAAATGCTTTTAATATATATATATATATATATATATAAACATTTTAATAGGTGTAGTTTAAAGAAGAAATAACTTCAAATGAAAGTATTAAATAATTTAAAGTACCTTAAATTAAATTTGATAATAAATTAAATAGGATGTTATTAATGATGACATTGTGAAAGTTAACGTATTCATAATGCCATTAAAAAAATTAAAGTGGGAGTTACACCACAAATAATGAATTAAATTTTTTTATAATTAAAAAAATAAAAAAAAGATAGAATGAATGGTGAAGGGAGAGAGCTCTAAGTACAAAAATGTCACAATGCATGGCTTTATATTATATATAGATATAGATTAATATATGAAATAAGTATGAATAAAAAATTGAATAATTTAAAAATAAATTGCTAATTATGAAAATATTAGTGAATGACCCACAACAATACTTTTAATATGTATATATATATATATAGACATTTTAATATGTGTAGTTTAAAGAAGAAATAACTTCAAATGAACATATTAAATAATTTAAAGTACCTTGAATTAAATTTGATAATAAATTAAATATGATGTTATTAATGATGACATTGTGAAAGTTAATGTCTTCATAATGTCATTAAAATAAATTAAAGTGGGAGTTACACCACAAATAATGAATTAAAATTTTTATAATTAAAAAAATATGAAAAAAGATAGAATGAATGGTGGAAGGAGAGAGCTCCAAGTACAAAAATGTCACGATGCACGATTTTATATTATATATAGATATAGATTAATATATTAAATAAGAATAAATAAAAAATTGAATAATTTAAAAGTAAATAGCTAATTACGAAAATATTAGTGAATGACCCACAAAAATACTTTTAATATATATATATGATATATATATATATAATATATATATATAATATATATATATATATATATATATAGAGAGAGAGAGAGAGAGAGAAATTTTAATAGATGTAGCTTAAAGAAGAAATAACTTCAAATAAAAATATTAAATAATTTAAAGAACCTTAAATTAAAATTGATAATAAATTAAATATGATGTCGTAATGATGAAATTGTGAAAGTTAATGTTTTTATAATGCCATTAAAATAAATTAAAGTGGGAGTTACATCACAAATAATAAATTAAAAATTTTGATAATTCAAAATAAATAAGGAAAAAGATAGAATGATGGGTGGAACGAGAGAGCTCCAAAAGTAATTAAAAATGTCATGTATGACTTTATATTATGGATTTAGCACGCTGCTCCTTAGATTCAGAGCCGTTGGATGCCACTTGTACGGTTGATTAGAAAACATGCGGTTTAGTTTGGATCAGTATGGTTCAATGACCGGTTCGCCTTGATGCCGTTGGTCGCCTCGTGTTTCCTCGCCTTGCCTCGTCGCTGATCAGTAGACCCCCCTCGGCTGATGTCTCTGGCCTCGACGGCGGTGACGACAACTGTTGCGGAAGAGAACGAGAAGGACGACAGGGTCATGCGGGACAAGGAGCGATAGACTGATTTGAAGGGATTGCTCAGAGTTTCCACCTTTGGCTGGTTTTAATCTTGACTTTTCAGAAGTAAAGGAGAATGTCCGTGAAGGTGGTGAGTGTGGATGCAGTGGGATGACGGAGGTTAAGAATGCAGAGCTGATTTTCGACGGATTGCCAGTGCTGCGGGATGGCGGAGTGCGCAACGACGTATGTGGCAAGTGTCTAAGAGCGAGAAGGCAGACGGTGGGTGTGCAGCCTGAAGAGGCAAGTGTCTAAGGCCGTCAAGGACGAGATTTGCCGCGCTGGGCGGCGTATGACTACCGAAGAGGCGCTCTCACATGAGCTTCTCCAAGCGTTCCCCATCGGCGGCGCCGGTTGACTGGGGAGCACGTCTACGGCCACAAGGTGACAAGGAACAACACCTGGAAAGTGATTGCCCAATTGAGCTTGACAGCTAGAATTTTGTCTGGTGCCCAACATGCACAAGGTATTTCCAAAATGAGTGAACTTGAGACTTGTCAGTGTCTGCTCAGTTACTGATCCCAGTTATCTATTCTTTGTGTCTAATTTGGTTAACTTGGTTTGGTTTTGTTCTTGTTTTTTCTATCTTTTTTTTTCTTTTTTTTTTTCGAAAGATTGTTTTTTCTATCAGAGTATCCAGTTGAGAGTGATTCTTGGGAACCATTTTCATCTGACGCGAACAACAAAAAACAAACAGGTAATACTTTCTTATTGTTGGTTTCCTATATTATGTTGCATGTGTGATGAGAGATGTACAAAGCCGCCATAATCAACTCGACCCCTGCTCATTATCAATGCAAGTCACAGTGTCAAGAAAACTAATATTTTCAACACATCTCTACATGCATTGCCCTGAAACCAAGTGGCCCTAAAAAAACCAGCAGATGAGCTTGATGCTATTGTAAAACATAAACCTGAAGTGCTGGCATCCCCAACCTAGAATGCCTCAAACAATCCATCACCAACAGGCCTACCCATTTACATCCAAACCCATGTGCATGAGTGACGCGTTGATGATTGATGTCCTCAAATGGGACATAAAAGTATACATGTGACGTCGTACTCCAGTGGCCATCTCTATTGATGCATGTGGGTGAGCAAACGTTGCCTTCCAAAATATGAAGCAAGGGTGTAGTGCCTCAACTACCAGATAAGCCTACGAGCATCAACTAATGCCCTCCAATTGGCTTTCACATCCAGCAAATGATAAACTTCCATAATAGAAAATTGGCTCTTTGTGAGACTTTTTTTTTTTGAGGGAAAAAAGGATGACCGCCAGGTTAGGTGGTTGACATTCGGTGTATATATAACTATGGGATGAAAATGATATACAAGTGTAAGCTCTCAAAGTGAGAGCAGAGCAAAAACAAAAGTATATCAACTATCCAAAACCCCACTCTCGAAGAAGAAAGGAGGTGTGGTGTACAATACGCTCAATGTGACATCGCTCCCCACAAAAAATCACCCGGTTACGCTGGAGCCATAAGGCCCAGGAACCAGCCAAAAAAGATGTTAGGAGTCTAAGAGAACCATTAAGCAAGCCTCACCTAAAGCAGGAGTAGTTCACCCGCTCTTTCATTTGGTATAGTGTCGATAATACAGGAGTACAACACCACTCAAACCATTTATCAAGTCTCCTAACCAACACTCCAAAGATGTGATATGATGGGATGGAGTTTTAACATAAAGCCTTAGATCCAAGAAGCCCAAGCATCCTCCAAAAATTAGAAGCCATGTCTTGAGTAACCAAGAAAACACAACAAGAAGAACGCCTTTTCCATAAATAGGAAAATCTCGACCTAGGAAGGACCGTGATGATAGCAAGAAACATGACTTGAGTAAAAAATTAGGAGAGAGGAAAGTAAAAAATTGGAAATGCATTTAAACTAAGAATAGGTGAAAGCTTTGAGGCGGCATCATCTGAGGCAGATGTGGCTGGCGACTCGGCTGCACTTGCTGATTCTGAACTCTTTTTGGGACATGATCCAGACATTATTGCTCTGGTGGCTCAAGGATGTGGTGTCAGGCGAAAACCCATCCGCAACTCCCGTAACCCAACTTCTCAGAAGGTCCGCAACCCCCGCAATCCAATTGCTCAAAGGATGTGCACCGTCCAGCTACAGGGGGTGGCCTCTAGGCTTGTGATATCTGAAGGATGATTTATGCCCTCCTTAGAAAATTGGGGTCTCATATTATGGGATGACCGGTGTGGGTACTTGTCAGTTTTGAATGCTTGGGATGACCGTTGTGGGCTCTTGTCATCCGTCTTGTATGCCTGTTCAACACGGCATGGAATCAGGGGCCATCTTTGATATGAAGTGGTGTCTTAGAGTGGTGTTTTTGCTGTCTTTTTGTTCATGGCCTGAAAGTTTATTGGCCTTTCTATCAAATTTTTTGTAATATCTACTATTATTATTAATGGAACTTTTGGATGACTACCTTCTTGCTAGTCGTCCTTTCTCGTTAAAAAAAAAAGAATAGGTGAAAGCTAAAAAAGAAACAAAGATGGAAAATTAATAGGGAGAGAGGAATTAATGGAAATAGAAAAAGGAAGGTATTAAAAAAAAAGAAGGTAAGCTTGATATGTGACAAAATAAATTAATGTAGTATATTAAGTATATTATCATCATAAAATAGTATTGAAGAATAATTAAAAGAATTAATATAGTATATTAATACCAATAACTTGAAGTCTTTATATGAATATTAAAATTTAATTAATATTTGTTTATTATATTTTACTATGAATTATAAGTTATGATTAACTTTTTTTATTCATCATATAATATTGATTATATCTTTAAAATTATTATAATTAACATTATCTTAATAGAATCCGATTGAACCTTGTCGAACCCGATCCAACCGGGCCAACCACGACCTAGTTGGTTGTCCGGTCGAGTTGTCGGTCCGATTATTAAAACATTGCAGTTGGTCCAGCGCCTGGACATTCGCCAAGTGATGGGCCTCAGCAAGCTCTAATGATCCCAAAAGTCTGTCTATCCTCGATATGCATGATGGTGCCATTGTGCTAAGTCAGGTAAATTTGCTGGCCCGAAGGTGTGAACAGGCATTGCTGAGTTCCTCCAACATGATGGCCTGAAGGGATGCCAAAACGGGATCATAAAGGCAGGAAAAGAGAGTGGTTGTCCACCCGACACTGCTGCTGTCAACGAGAATCTGGCGATGGGGAAGAGGGGAGGTGGGTTAAGGGAGGCAGTGGTCCGGGCCTTTGCAGGGTCATCGGCGTATTGGGAGGGAGACGGGCAAAGGCGGAGGCAGGTGCCTGCACGTGCAGGCACTGGATATATAGCGTCTAGTGTTCATAGGAGGGCTGGTTTGTACATCAGGTATTCACGCTGTCATCCAGGGATCGAATCCTTCAACCAACTTTTTTTAATCTTTTTTACCCTATTTGTATATTCTAACAGGTCCCCTTTTATTTCATATATGCATAAATTAATTTCTTTCCTTTGACCTCTCTTATATTATTTCAAATAACAATTAAATACTTTTGATGATTCATAATCAAAC
Organism: Pontederia crassipes; assembly: GCA_030549335.1. Taxonomy (NCBI): domain Eukaryota; kingdom Viridiplantae; phylum Streptophyta; class Magnoliopsida; order Commelinales; family Pontederiaceae; genus Pontederia; species Pontederia crassipes. The sequence goes on along the minus strand of CM060189.1, from coordinate 69,144,744 downwards.
TCCGCTTATATTTTATAGCCGGTCCCAAGCCCGGATAAAGGAGGAGGATTGTGTTAGGCCCCGACAACCAGCATAAAATTATGTCGAATTTTATGAACATGGATGAACGAATATAGAGCGTAATGGCGTCGTATGATCCATATAGCCGACCCCACCTAGTGGGATAAGACTTTGTTGTTGTTGTTGTTTTTTCTATCAGAGCATGAGTATAATGAGTGTATCTGTTCTTTTCTTACTCTCTACTCTTAAAAAGGAAGAAAGAGGAGGTCCTTTTCCTAAAGAGGGAGGTCAATAATTTTGATTCCTGATGATGGAAACAGCTGTATGCCATCCTTCATTAATGCGTGCGAGTGCACTAACTAGATAGATTCCGTTCACCCCCATTAATGATGCTGTAAGCTTCATTTTTATCTCATTCAAGTCTCTGAAAAATCAAACTCAATATTACATGCTGTATGATGTATGTCAATAACATCATAAAATTTGTCACATTAGAAGCCCCAACAGAGCCAAAGAACAAATCATCAGAAAAGAAAACGGAAACCGAAAGCACATATCCAATGAATACCTGAAGCTCTAGAGAGAATTCAGATGCAGCAGCAGCGTTGGCCTTCCGCATCTGGCCTCAAGGGGTTCCATCCCTGCAGCCGCTTATGATTTGGCATCCTCTGGAGTAGGGGTTAGCCTTGGGGAGGACATGGCAGCTGTAGTAAGGCACGCCGGGCCTTGTGCAGGGCACCACGTCTCCCTTGAGGGCCTCGTAGCTGACGTACTTCTTCTGCGCCACGGCGCCGGCGGCGGCCCACAGCACCCTCCTGTTGGCCTCCGAGTCCATCTCCATCTCCTCCGTGCCCCCTTCCCCCCAGAGGCAGTCCCCGACCTTGCCGTCGCAGGGCACCTTCATCACCACCTCTGCTGCGGCGACCATCCCCACGAGGAAGGAGAGGAGGAGAAACACCGACAAGGTGGTGAGCCCCATGTCAAGCTTTGCCGTCATCCTCAGCGGAGACAAATGAGATCGGAGCTGCTTGCGCGCGCTGCTGGTTTTGAAGCTTCGATCGATCTGTGACGCGTCTGTACGTGTGGGGGCAGATCTTATAATGTCCCTTCTGTCCACCAGCTCTCGCCAGTGGAGCGAGGAAAGGAAAAAGTGGAGCACCTACAACTGTTACAATGATGATGTATGGTCTACTTAGTATGTAACACTCATCTAATCCGTCTTAGTTCGTTCTTAGCGTTCATACCGTACAAATTTAAAATTCGCCATTCGTCTCAGTTCTAAGTTTATTATCACATTCGTATTTTGTTTTCAAAGTAAGGAATATTTGAGGACAATTATGTCCTTTAGTGGAGAGGGCTGAAATTGGACTAAAGCATCTTGTTCGAAGAGTATTTTGATCATCCGAGATGAGACAAAAGGGAAGCAACCTAAACCTCTAAACCCTCTCCTCCTCCCCAGTAGCCATTTCCCTTCAAAAAAATCCTTCAGCTATTATTGTTTTAGGAGCTAAAAAAGGAAGAGAAGAAGAACAAGAGGGACTAAAGTTTTAGGAGTGTCAATAGAAAAAAAATTTGAACAAAAATCTTAGGTATATATGTAAGGGTGAACATTTTTCAATCCATCTCACACATGGGTTGGAAGTTTTAATTTATTGATTAGATTGATGTTGGATGAATGGATTGTTTAATAGATTATTTTTCCTTAAGAATGACTTTCCCTAATTGTTATTGAGCATGATGAACAAATCCCCTTAATGTTATTTGATTTATAATGATATTTACGAGTTCTAAAGATTAGAAACATGTTCATCCTTAATTTGTTCAAATTTATGCACCACCATGTTCCAACGAGTTTTTATAATCATGTGTAATATATTATTTCTTGCACAAAAAGCTTCTAAGAAAGGATCTTAAGATCTGATAGATCTTGAAGTATAGTTTGTAAGCATTTTTGGTTTCAACTCTGAACTGTGTACATAAAATTATGACCAAAGAATCAACTATTGTCAAGTTGTCTCGGGTAGCAGCGTGATTGATTTGGAAAATACATTAAAATTTGTATCTGTTTAATATGAGAACGAAATTCATGGAGTAGATAGACAATTAGGTCATCAAAATGGATGTCATTACATAATGTTATTATTGTTCTAATGTCTAAGTGTCAAAGGATCATGTTAAGTGTTGTTCCCAATTTGTGCCTCCTATTTTACATAATATTTGTAGTTAAAAAATAATGAATAATATTTCATTGGATATATATCAAATTCTAGTATATGTAGGATTTGATTTCAAGACATTTGGAGTTTTATGTGAAATATTATGATCAAATTAGTGAGACTGTCAAGTCGTCATGGTCTATTGTGACCGTGACAATGGTTGTCACAACCGTGATGTGACTTTTAGTTCCTATCGATTATTGAGTGTTTAACCTGATTATGTTATCATTAATGATTTTAACCTATATCATTAATGATTTTAACCTATATCATGTTTGAACAATTATTATGATATGATTGTAACAAGATGTTGAATTGATCATGCTATTAATTGACTCACTTAGAATTCGAATTGAATGCCAAGCCATAAGATTATATGAACATTATATTTGAACGAACTCATTAATGGATCATTTGGCCCTTGTTAATTATTGTTGTTATTTATTGAACCCGTTCATAGGTCAATTGATCGACATACTTTCGAGATGTCACATTGTTATTGTTGTTCATTGAACCATTTACGGGTCAATGGATCAGCATACCTACGGGGTGTCGCATTGGAGTCCAAGAGTGTCTAGGTTTGGCCATCCCATTGTACGCAAGAACAACCAAGTACATCAATGGTTAATAATGGTTACTTGATAATCAAATTAAGACAATGAAGATTATGATTAGAATTAATGGAAATGGAATTGTTTATGGATATTGATATGGCCATCAAATATGAAATGCAATTGAAGTTGGTCTACTAATCTTATGGATACTGAGCATTAATAAGGTTTAGTGCAAATGGATTCATCTAGTTCAATAGATTCATCCATACTAGTTCAATTATTTGAACTGGTTTAAAGAATATTCATTTATAATCATCCTACGTTGAATCATTTGCAAAATTTTTTAAAAAATATTCAATGCTAATTATTGACTATTTTAACATTTGATCCTACCATTTATTGGTGTCAAACCATAAAATAGCAACGGTTTAGGGTCCGCACAAACTTAGAAGTATACATTAGAGAGATGAAAATTTGTTTGTCATGATGATATTCCTCTTCTTTTTTTCAATGTTTAATCAGCTTGACGAAACTTGACAACTAGTGATAAATATGACAACGCATGAAGTCTTCACATTGGTAATGTTATGTGAATCCAAGTTGCTAAGAGAGTTGAAGAGAAGTTATGGTGGTGGCGGCGATTACACATTGTAAATAGTATCTTTAAAACAAATATATATATATATATATATATAGAGAGAGAGAGAGAGAGAGGGAGAGAGAGAGAGAGAGAGAGATGGATTCAAATGAGGCAGAATAAGACAAACATATCTGATATGCCGGAGCCACTTCTACCATATAACTTTAGTTTATAAATTTCATTAAATACCCTTCAATTTTATTCATTTTCTCAACTTTATTCTTCAACTTTACTTTGTAAGCAGACTACGCTCCAACTAATGACTTATTTAATGAAAAAAATTCACCAAATACTCTCCAACTTTGACCCTTTCCCAACGCTACCCTCCAACTTCATTTTATAACCCACCCTCCATGTTTTAATTTATTTTAGCCACTACCCTTTAGACTTGTGACCGGTCATTTTTCGGTTGTGTCGATGTGTCGTCCACGCGGCCATTTTTTCACTCCTCCACGCAAGCATCTGTCCAGCGTGGCAAGTCATCCTTATTAACCCTGTTTTCCCGTACCATATACATCCTTACTAACCTAACTTTGCCGGTCGACTTGATTGTTCCCCTTCACTGTTTGCATTGCCCGATCGTCGTCTTTGCCTTTGGCTGAAATAGTTCACTACTCGCCAGCGTCCACTGCTAGTAGCCATCGCACAACGGAGGAATATCGAATCGCTCGTGGGAGGGGGAACGTGGGAGGAGTAAAACTTCAAATACCCTCTAACTTAGGCCATTTTCTTAGCGCTATCCTCCAAGTTTACTAGTAATAAAACTGTTCTCCATCTTTTAACTTATTTCACCAAATGCTCTTTTCACCGATTATAGGAGGTTATCCGGTCACGCTGCTAACGTGACGTCAACGCAACATCTTTTCTCCTCCACACAAGAACTTATCTATGATAACATAAAATAATAATTAAAAAATAAAAAAAAATACTTGAGTGGAAGTCGAAACTAGTCATCGAAAGGTGTGAGGGAGGCGTGGCAGGGGGACCTCACCGGCACGCTGACCTCGAGCCAAAGGGGGACCTCGTCGGCGCCCGAAGGGCCTCCCTCCTTCCCTGTGCCGACGAGCGCAGGGAAAGGAAGGAGGGATCGCCGGTGAAGGTCACACAGGAGTGCGAACCCCCCTCCCCCGATCTTCGCGCGTGGGCGAAGGTCGCATGGGATCGAACCCCCTCCCCTCTCCTTCGCACGCCAGCGAAGGTTGCATAGGGAGGTGAATGCCCACCCCCCTCCAAACCGACGAAGATCGCACATGGGGGGCGACCCCCCCCCCCCCCCCCCCCCCCCCTCACCCCTCCCTATCCCTGCGTGCGCAGGTGCAGGGAAGGAAAGGGGGCCCCATTGTGCGACGTTCACGCACATGGGGCCGAACGTCGCATAGGGGGGTTTGCCCCCCACACCCTGCAACCTTCGTCTGCCTACGAAGGTCAAGTGGGGAGAACCCCCCTGCTATCTTTGCACACCGGAGAAGGTCGCATCGCGATCTTGGCACGTCGACGAAGGTCGCACAGGGGGGCCGGAACTCCCATTCGCCGATGAAGGTAGCCCATCGACGTGCGAGGATTCTACCTTCCTCATTTTTTAATTATTATATTTTTTAATGATGTCATGTCAACTAAATGCTTGCGTGGAGATGAGAGAATATGTTGTGTGGACACCACGTCATCTCAACGATTGGAAAATGGGCGATCAACTATGAAAAAGACATTCGGTGAAATGAGTTAAAAGATGAAAGACAGTTTTGTTACAAATTAAAGTTGGAGGGTAGAGCTGAGAAATCATTAAAGATAAAGGGTATTTGGTGAATTTTATCAATGCGGGAGGGAGAAGTGACACTGGACTTCCTTGTTTATTCAACGTTGCCTTCAGGTATGCAACTTTGCTTATGCAATTGAGTTTATAATGTTGGTCCATGTATCCAAGTCCTAAACCCTAATTTCTTGGTCCCACTGAAACTTTAATTTAAAATGTTGAGTTCATGTGATCCTTATCCGACAAATTCCATATTATTTGTCTTATGTTGGTCTTATGTGCTATTATCCAACAAAAAATTGTGATTTTTGTTACTGGTCCTCACAAAACCCTAATTAGAAAATGTTACTTTATGCGGTTGTACAAAATCGTAATAAAAGCTCTACCATAATGACATTGTTTAGCCTTTATATGTGCTATATTGTTTGTTTTGCAATAATGACCGTACATATATATATATATATATTTATATATATCTATTTATGTATATGTATATATATTTATGTGTGAATGTTTTTGAATCTGCTTAATACATATATGGAATAACATTGTGTAATTGCATGATATTAACCAATTGAGTTTGTTATTATATCATGTTCTCACCATATGTTAAAGAAAAAAATAAGAATAATTTAAGATAAAATTTATTAATATATCATCTATCATCATTAAATAATAGATATTAAATTATAATAATCTATTTATATTTATATGTTAATCATTATTTTTATCATTATTAAAACTTTAATAAACAAAAATTATATTATATTAATTTTTAATATTATTAATAAGTTATTAGTACAATATTCATATAACTTATATTATATCTTTATAATAATTATAAATAATATTATTTTAATAAATTTTGCTTTAATCTGATCGAACTCGATCGGACCTGTGCAACCACGACCCGATTCTGAAATCATTACTACCTTGTCATGAGCATGAGCCACGCTTGCGGATCATGTTTTGTATGATTCCATTGCGCTAAACTTCAAAAATTGTTTGATGACAACATATTTATGCAAGTAATGCGTACGTTGATAAACATTAGGGTAGAATCCTGTGAAGATAGTCATATATATATTTACTAGCTTTGTATATTTTTATTAAGGATGTTGTGTTGTAATGCTACTTTTAGAAGACTTGAATGCTGTAAAATATATCATCTACTTCCAATTAATTAGTCTCTACTCTAGCACAAATATCTACAATCTTAACCTCTTAAAACCAATGTTTTCGGAATCGAACCGGCGACCGGACCAGACTCGTTATTGGGTCATGGTTACATCAGTCCGATCGAGTTCAATAGGATTTTATTAAAATAATATTATTTATAATAATTATAAAGATATAATATAAATTATATGATATAGTATATGAGTATTGTACTAATAATATATTGATAATATTAAAAATTAATATAACATATTTTTTATTTATTACAAGTTTTAATGATGATAAATAAAAATGATTAACATATAAATAGAAATAGATTATTATTAATTTAATATCTATTATTTAATGATGATTCCTATTTAACTTTATACATATCATAATCCCTCCTCTTTAACCTTTCTTCTATTCTTTTTTTTTTCATCGACCGGTTCGCGATTGAACTATCCGGTCCATCCGATTTTAATAACATTGCTTAAAATCTTATTGTTTTCTCTTAGTTGTCGTTATTGTTGTGGGATATCTTACAATATTTTTCATTCTATTTTTAATATGATTTTGATTGTTATTTTTTGAAACAAATTTATCAGGCTTTTGTGCCATAAATAACTTCCAATATGGTCATGGGCGATGGTGGTCCAGAGGTTCAACCGCCCACTCCAAAAAAAAAAAAAAAAGAAGAAGAAAGAAAGAAAGAAAAAAAAGAGAATCACCAGTAATTTTTCCTAGATTATTACATTTTTCCATTATCTGAAAACGTGGTTTGACTTTAAACTGATCAAAATAGGTGATAAAGTTCCAGACGTACATTAACATTGATATATTGAACTCCTCTTCAAGATACTGATAGTGGAATCCTTCCAAGTCAATAAATGTTTAAGAAATAATTAATAAATTATTAAAGATTGAGAAAAACAATTTCGAAGGTAATGAAGAGTAATAAAATTATCTCATCAATGTTCATTAAATATTATTTAGTTAATTATGTTAACTTCAATCTTTATTTATGATTAAATTCCTTTTTAGTTTAACTTTTGTTAGGATCAAGATTCTCTATAGACTTTTCACATTTTATATTTAGAAAAAACAAATTCCAAAGTAATAAAATCATACAAACCTATATGAGTTTGTATGTCAAGAGGTTGTCAAACATAATTAAAAAGGGAACATTGTCATATTGAGAGCATAATTTGTGAACTAGAGCTACGTCAAGAAAATGGTTGGAGGGATGAGTTTGTGTAACACAAGTTAAATTTGTATAAAGAATAAAAAAAAGCGTAACACTATTAGTTATTGTCTAGCAGTTAAACCCAAAGAGACTAAAATTTAGAAATACAGTTCATGTCAAAACTCTATTACGAATAACTAATCATCAATCAATAAATGTTTATTAACTAGTTATATTAAATTTTCATGTAGTTATGCTTTTTTTTTACTTATTTGACTTTAGGATTAGGATTTATACATAAATTTACATTTTTTAATTTTTCCAATAGAATTTGGAACTAACATAAAATAAATAAAATAAAATAAAAATATCAATTGTAGTTTATATTAAACTTTTTTAAAAAATAAATAAAATTCTAGTTCAAATCAAACTCCAAAAGAACTAGATAAAATTATATATCCAAACTTTTAATTTATCATTTTAAAATTGAATTTATTAAATGCCTTGTAATTTTAAACCTCAACCTCAAGCATCTCAAGATCATCTGGAATTGACATAACAAGAAAAAAAAATACAAAGAAAGCAGCAATTGAACTCTGGAAAGTCAAGAAAACTGACTGAGAAGATCAAGCAATCTTAAAGTAATATAATTTTGCCAAAAAGGATATGTAAGCACTCCATTAGTTAGTAACAAGAATACAACAACAACAAAACATTATCCCACTAGGTGGGATCGGTTAATTCGTTGATCCATGTTCATAAAATTCGATAAGGTTTTACACTGACTGTCGGGACCTAACACAACCCTCCTCCTTTATCCGGACTTGGGACCGACTATAAAATATAGGCGGAGTTAGTTAGTAACAAGAATGCTCAGATATAAAATTCCACAAGGCAGAATTCTCCATTATCCATAACCAGTGTTCTGCACGCACTATGGAGAAGCAGAAACAACAATAGATGTCATTTCCTATAATTATAGAATAAAACAAAGCCAATGTTAGGTGCTATTCCACATAAAACAAATGTTCAAAAGTAAACTATTACATTAGTATTATTAAAAAATCCATTGCGTACCACAGACCAGTTATCTGGTCATGCACCCTGAACACAATCATCCAACTGCAGCATACAGGTGCTATATACGACATCCTAGAAATTCTTTTCTTGAGAATCAAAAGGACGAATATTTGAACAGTTGAACAGACATCCAGCTTTATGAATAAAAATAGGGGATCTAACACAAGTGACTGTATGATAGAATAAATGAATAATCAGTGACCATAGCTACTCCCCCTGAGCACAGGTAGTGGTATAATGTATACAACAAAGGTTGCATTGGCGCACTGATTCCAATTGGCCCGAAAATAGGCCAAAGATGAAGCTCTCTAGTGTCTGTATATGCACTACAACTAATTTACCCCTCATTTTCAAGTTCTGCCAAGTATGAAAACAACAACAGCTTCATATAATCTAGACTCCTCAGTTGACAACACAACTAATGAGAAGATGAGAGATGTCACTTGAAAAGTCTTGTAAAGAAAACTCAGTTTGGAGCTCATCTTTCTTAATATGTTCTGATAATTAAGAACCATTTAAATGGCAGGCAAAGTTACAACAACAACAACAACAAAGTCTTATCCCACTAGGTGGGGTCGGCTACATGGATCATACGACGCCATTCCGCTCTATTAGTAACACACAATATATTCGTTGATCCATGTTCATAAGATTCGACAGAATTTTATGCTGGCTGTCGGGGCCTAACACAACCCTCCTCCTTTATCCGGGCTTGGGACCGGCTATAAAATATAGGCGGAGTTAAACAATAACCGGCTATAAAATATAGGCTATAAAATATAAAATATAAAATATAGGCAGGCAAAGTTAATTCTCTAAATTTTTAAGAACCTTCTTCACATCAATAATAGTATAATCTGATAATTAAGAACCATCTAAAAGGCTGACTTCTACCTTCACATGCCCTAATTCTCCAAATTTTTAAGAACCTTCTTCACATCAATAATAGTATCAATAATAGTATAATCTGATATGTAACTTATAGCTCGTCTTCAAATCTCCTTCCTTCAAACAATCATTCCAAATCTTACAACACATATATTGCAGAAATTCTTGAATTGACCCAAAGATCAATCCCATATGTCTCCTCTAGATCTATCAAGGGATATGCTTGCGAGCACCCTTGCTAAAAGAAACAGTTTAGATCATTGATCCAAGGAGACACTCAGCATCCTTTACTGAAAGGAGGCATCCTCCAAAGCCTCTGATCTCCAAGATGAAACAGAAGTCCAGTAAAAGAAAGATGCAAGAGAACTCTGCCTGTCCACAACTAACACAAAGAGTCTCGAGGCCCTTGGAGGACCAATCATCCATCCCATCCGATAGGTGTAAACCCATTAAAGGGAAAGTAATTTAATCATTATTCCAGAAGGAAGGAACCCCTCTGAACAACCCTCATCCTGGGATCCCACAGGAGCTCTCACACCCATATCATGACACACCAAGCTGTAGGTTACTACAATGCTTATGATAATGGTAAGTCTGAATGTCATTCATCCTCCTAAGTTTAAGAATACATGAGCTGCCATCTGAGAAAGGAAGACAGGCATCACACTGCCGCTATGTATATCCCCTATCCTCCATCTCAATTCTCTACCATAAGAACGGTTTTCCCTAAGTCCATGCAGAACTCCAATTGTGGTGACGTAAAACACACAAACATATGAAAAGGGGGTGTCACTGAAACTTACTAAGACTAACCAATCATCACGAAAAGAAAACCTAAAGCTCCAAGCCTCCACCCGCTCCCTAGCCCCACCCCCACCAAGTCCCCAGAGCAAATGTGTTCATCTGGTAGAGACAACGCCACCATAGTAAAAGGCAAAATATAGCATAGGTGTTGGCATGTACCAAAAAGACGAATATATTACAGAATCATTTTGAACAAAGTACTGCAGTTCAAATTGGCAAGTATCAGTGGTAATGTTACCTGGTCAAGCTGCTGTAAGGTAGTGCCCTTCATGTTGGCCATTGCCTACAACAAGCCTATTTTTCAAAAAGTAACGTACCTTAAGCTTCTTCCATGCATATATCAGCTTAGCACATTTCAAGACATTAATTAGCATAGTCTATAAGAGTAAGATAATCATTTCATTCGACGTTTTTCAGCTAAAGCTATAAAACTGCAAAATAGCAAGTTATACCAACAGAAAAGCCAATTCAGTTAACAAAGATGCACAAAGTATGTTACAGACTTACAACAGAACGGCCCGGCGTCGGCCGAGGACGCGCTTTCTCAAGAAAAACAAACTTCCCATAGAAAAGAAGCAATCATTAAAAGTTTAAAGTGCATATGTGCAGTTAAAGAAAATTATGATAAATAAATGGTCAAATTTTTATTCCGTGTAACAAGTTATGGTTGTAAAATAGAAAGGCTTGAAAGGAAATAAAATTTAGAATAAAATTTGGGGAAATAGGCTAAGGTATGTTACATTAATTCTCAGTCTACGCATACAAGGAGAATCCAAGATATTCAAGAGAAGTCACATTACTTCTCTTAAATAGAAACCACCTCCGCAGATGAAATTTTCAATATTTACAAACGTACATAAACATCAAATACATTGAAAATGCAAAGAATGTATGCCAGGACTGCACCTTAGTATGAGGGTTTTGTAATGCAAAAGCTGAAAGCTTAGGTTCCATTTGCAGAACTGAAACAAGAAGAGTAAACTATACAGGTTAAAGTTTTAGCTGTTCCATATCCCTTTTGCTTTTCCATATGTTGTCATCTTCTGGTTTCTTCAATAGGTTCTGTTCATCAGAATCTGTCCTTAAACCAGAGCTTGCCTCCTCATTGTCTAAGGACCCTGGTCTTTCTGTGAGGAACTGCTCCCAGAATATATCATTCACTTTTCCTGGAGTTGCTGATGCTTCTTTGTTAGGTGTGGGAGCCTCGTGCAAAGATGTAGCTTTTGTTTCAGTAGAGGAACTGCCAGTACCTTGTTTACAAACAACCATTTCATGATCACTTTTTCTGGTGGCATTATCTGTTCCCAGATGAGTGAGATCAATGGTTTCCTGATCAACTGAATTTGGAGCTGTACTCGGGAATTCCCTCCTATCTATTTGTGTTGTGGATGAAGCAAGTGTTAGACTCAATTGGCATGCCAAGAGCCCATCGCCATCATCAGATGCCTTTGGAAAAGAAAGATCCTTTGTTGGACAAATAGATGCTCCTGTGTCACAAAGCTCAAGTGTCTCAGGCTCCAAAGGAAAACACTCCATTGTCTCAGGACCACAGCTAGTTTGTTTATCTGGTGAGCTCTGAGTACCCTCATTAGAGTTCCCAGTGCTAGATGTGACCAACTTACTATTAGGAATGATGGAACCCAATTCTAGATTCAATTTGTCAGAAAATTCTTTTTGAAGCACATGACCCATCTCTGGTTTTGATGAGCCACTATGGTCATCATAAAAGTTCTTCTCACAGAGCTCCTGGCAATAATCCAGACCAAGAGAAAACCTCCTCTTTCTATTAAAAGAGAAGTCTACTGATGTGCTGCTAGCCATCTTCACAAGATTCTCCATAAACGAAGGATTCTGCATGGCTCGCTGCATAAAAGCAATCATTTTGAGCTGCCGCTGCTCCATATCAATGAGTCTCCTTTCAAGTTCATCGACCTGGATCTTGGTCCCTGACTGCTGCTGTCTAAACTTCGAGAGACTAGCTTGGAGGTTGGCCTTCTCCCTATTGAGCCGGTCAATCTCCTCCTCTAGCACAGTCCTCTCACCATTAGCTAGGTCGCCAACTGGTGGATTACTGTGGCTGTGGATAGGCTTTCGTCGGTGGATGTTCTTCAGTAGGTGTCTTTGTCCTTTGATAAAATCTGGGTTTGTAAACTCCCATCTCTCGGGATCACTTTTGCGGAATCCCTACACCAAAAGGCCAATATCCACATGAACACTAATCTAAAAAATAAGAAACACAGCTCTCAGCATTAAATTCAATGACAATCAGAAATGTTGAATTATACTTCTGAGTAAGCGCACCATGATTAACTTAAATTTCTAATTCAAGTCGTACCATTAAGAAAAGTAAGCTTTCAAGTCAACACTGAACAACTTTCTGGAACCCGCAAAAACAAAAAATGGATTATGTTGGTAACATAAATTAACTTTTAGTTAAAGAGACATGTTATTTTTTATTATGGATAGCTATTAACTGAAGACAAACATCTTATTAAAGCTGAAACTTCAGATATACTAAATGTTACATTTTTGTGGAAACAACGTTTTCAACTTTAAAGTGGTGATTGTTTGGGATTTCTCCTATATCCATCCCAAAAGTGTTGTCATCCATCATACAAAAACATAGAAACAGCTATGTGGAGAAACTTTTAGGGATATATTGAGATTAAATGTCCAAAATGATGATGACGAGATAAAGGCATGTCCAGGATATTTGTATTAAAGGCAAGTTAATTATGTTTCAGATATGCCATAATAATTTTTATCGCAATCACTCAGAGTTCTCAATGGTCGACAGCCAGAGGTAGAGAGAGCCATTCGATATTTTTTGTGGTCACTTGAGCCATATGGTTGGAGGGTAACGGAGTTATCTTTTGTGGTAAGAGACGTCATGTTGAGAATATTGTTTCTATGGCTAGAGGGTGGGGACTCAGGTAGTTTCTTCACTGATTGTGTATCCTTCTTTTTGGTCTTTTCTTTACAGAATACACAATTTACTGCAGTAACCTTTTGATTATATAGTACTAAGGATGGAACCATAACTCGGTTGCCATCCTTTTTCTGCCTCAAAAGAAAAATTATCACTATAGTTTGGTTTCTCGTTCACAAGCAACATGCCATGTAAACTCATCAGGACATTTGTTTTGCTTATTTCAAAAGAAATATTTGTTTTGTGGCCCACACGCATGTCACGAGATACTATGTTACTTGCATGTATGTCTTATCGGCAGACATGATGATGTTTGATTGCCATGACTCAATGAGTTTTAGAAAGCTATAATGACTCAATGAGAAGTTCTATAAAGATATAATAAATGGTTAGCAACATACCCATACTAATAGCCAGTGGTTATATGAAGAAGATTTTATCTCCAATTGTTGCACAGCTGTCGAATAAGAACATACCCGACCCATTAATGATGCATGTTGATACATACTATTTTGTAACTTAAAGATCTTTCTATTGCTTAGTTTTCATGTTTATAAATAAGTTATTTTATTCAGGGTCATCATTTTGTGTAAGATGGTTTATGTTATAATATGTTATATACATATGCAACTCCGCCTATATTTTATAGCCGGTCCCAAGCCCGGATAAAGGAGGAGGGTTGTGTTAGGCCCCGACAGCCAACATAAAATCATGTCGAATCTTATGAACATGGATCAACGAATATTGGCATCGTATGATCCATGTAGCCGACCCCACCTAGTGGGAAAAGGCTTTGTTGTTGTTGTTGTTGTTGTATGTTATATACATATGCAATGTATTATTACTCTTCATGGTAATGGTTACCGGAATCTGCAACAAGTTATGATATAATAAATGTATTTGTTTTTATTTTCTCTAGAAGAAGAAATGACTGACTATAGAGATTGGGAAGCCATCCAACTTATATTAAGAATTGAGAAATGTTGTGTATACCAAAATACAAAATCTAGATGCCAGTGACAAAATTTTATCACAATCTTGTTCCCTATTCGGTAGACAAAAAAGAGATGATGTATCATCGAATATATAGAGCGGAATGGCGTCGTATGATCCATGTAGCCAACCCCACCTAGTGGGATAAGGCTTTGTTGTTGTTGTTGTTGTTGTTTGAATTAATGATACACTAAATATAACTCTGTTGAAAACTTTAAGCCATAAAGTATCATTGAATGTCATGATTTATTTCATGCATCACATTAATTTGAATGCTTAAGAATTACTTGAGTTAATCATATACATACTTAAAGTTATAAATGCAAATTTTCACACTTGATCCACTTAATTAAAGAATTATATGAAATTATTTGTCACTATTTTTTAGGGTGCATGTTTATGAAAGTTCTATCAGAAGGGGTTTGGATCTGTAGCAGGCGTGAGTATGACATCCCAAATACTTTGTAAAAACTTATCTAATTGGTCCGTGTTTAGGAAAGCACAGTTCTGCATAAGGAGTTTGAATCTTAAGAAAGAACCAATATGACCTTCCCAAATCATTCATAAAAACTTTTCTGATGAGTTATCTACAGTTTCCCTAAAAAGCAACATATTAATGATAATGTGTTGTTGTCATTACAAAGTTATTTTAGAGTGGCAATGACATCGATGATAGTTAGTTACATGATTCCTAGAAGGGATTAAAAGTTATTCAAGATTCTGCAATGTCCAATTCTATCTATCCACACAATGCAGTATTATCATTTTCTTCTTGAGGGAACTTAATGAAGCAATGTTGCATGAGATTAAAAAACTCTTGTTAGGAATTTTAAATAAATGAGATTTCCTATGTCAATGGTAAAGAATTTCATGGAAACAGATAATGAGATATATTTTGAGTTATATCAACAGGTCCAAGTTTAAGGTGCTTCAAAGATTCAATTCTTAATTTGTCACCTAATGGACCAAATTATTCATAACATAACACCCTTAAAAACTGATCTAAAAAGTGAGTATGAAAATTATCTCATATGCATATGCATGCAGTGGAGGATGTCCGTGAGCATGCCATGGTGAGTGGCTCCCAAGCCCGGATAAAGGAGGAGGATCGTGTTAGGCCCCGACAGTCAGCGTAAAATCTTGTCGAATCTCATGAACATGGATCAACGAATTGGCATCGTATGATCCATGTAGCCGACCCCGCCTAGTGGGATAAGGCTTTGTTGTTGTTGTTGCTGCTTGTTAAATTCTGGAATATTGGGAAGGTTTAAGAGTAATCATGACATGAACTCTTTGAAGGTCATAAAAATAGTTATGTCTAAAAGAATTCAAGCTCACAAATAGAACTTTCAATACAACAACAACAACAAAGCCTTATCCCACTAGGTGGGGTCGGCTACATGGATCATACGACGCAATTCCGCTCTATTAGTAACCAAACCTTTCGGTATATTATTCACCAATAGATCAAATAAAACTTTCAATAATTCAGAGTAATTGGGTTTAGATTCAAATGATGACGTAATTGAAAGTGCTACTTCTTGGTGATGTACTGAGCATAACATTAACATCTTGTGCTACGAAAGCTGAATGTATTGCTTGACTATTATACAAACATTATTACTAAAAATTTTGGGAAAGAACCTTATCACAGTCTGAATGAAAAGGCGACGGTGAACTTCGGGAAAGAACCTTTCCTCTTTGACCTTGAGGTATGCTTTTGTATCCTTCTGTAGTCCTATCACTTAAGTTAGTCCTTTTCACTGTATGTTGCTTATGTACATATGAACTACTGTCCATATATCTTGATTTAGGCGTATGTAGTTAATGTATCACAATGTACATTTAAATTGTGAGGCTTTTGGTTACCGAATTAACTGTCCTCTTTGTACCATATCTCAGTCTCCACAATGGCTTGCAATAAACCAGGCTCACTTAAATAGGCCAGGCCTATACTACTTACTAGGGAGATAGGCCTATACTAAAATATTGAGGTTTATAACTTGTTTGGCTTAATTTGTTGCTATGATTAAGATTTTTTAGGCCTTGCAAATCAAGGCCAAACTTGTTTAAGGAAACAAGCTTATGTTTAAATTATAACCAGCCTTGCTTATCTAAATAAGCCAGGCCATCGCCTCAAAAGAAAAAAAAGCCAGGCCACAACAAACCCCACACAACCTGAGTTATTTCCATTCGCATCTCCGACTATATATCATTTAGTACCAATGAATCTTCATTTAGGAAACTCCGCCTATATTTTATAGCCGGTCCCAAGCCCGAATAAAGGAGGAGGGTTGTGTTAGGCACACCCAGCGTAAAATCCTGTCGAATCTTATGAACATGGATCAACGAATATATTGTAGCGGAATGGCGTCGTATGATCCACGTAGCCGACCCCACCTAGTGGGATAAGGCTTTGTTGTTGTTGTTGTTGTATTACTAAAAATTTTAATATGCCAACTTTGTTACTGCCAAAAAATCTTGTTTTAAGAAAAAGTCTTAAAGCCGCCTAGTGTTAATGAAGCCTATATTCATCAAATCCATGATTATAAACCCCATGATCAAGGGTTTGACTTCAAATAGACAGAAGGCTCAAGGAAGTAGGAACATGACTTATGTGTGTGTGTGTGGTCAGTGGACGACAATGATGTATATGATACACATATTTAAATTCATAATATCCACAAATTATATTTGACATTTCATTCGTTAGTACTAACTTTCACAAAGCACATTAATGACAAATTGGTAAGTACAATATAAGGCTATCTGGGAACAGTAGAAATTTTGGCACATTTTTCTTTATTTTAAGATAAAATGATTAGTTAATTAGACCAATGTAGTCTTCTTTTGAGGAGATAGACCAATGTATTCTATAGTGGAAAATTGTTGGGTTTTCACATAACCATCATAGTTGAAATTTATTTCTTATTAAGAAGGCATATCAGTTTGTACGGAGGCACATATCTTTCTAATTGAATAGATTTGATATCCAAATGTTGCATTCTTTGGTAAGAACGCATTATCCTAACTCTAAATAGATGTAGCTTGAGGTCCCTCCTCCATCCATCACAGTGTTATGTAGTTCAGCATCCTATCATATGAGGACACAAGTAAATAAAGGATCGTAAACTGATAAAATTCGTTCACGATCCTTCAGATTGTTCGTTTCAATTTCATATCCTTTATCCGCTGGACAATCAAAATCTTGCTTTCAAAACTCAAAAGTGCTTAGTGTGATTTTAACAACAAATCAGGCCATTCCTAACAAGAAGAGCCGAACCTGGCACTAAATTTAGTTCGCCAACAAGGAAAAGAACAGCAAGGAAGCAAAGGTCCTACAGAAAATACACGACGCCGTAATCTATCTCCATGAGGCAATATCAGATTCTGAACTCGAATTCAGGTCGTCCTCAAATACAGGAATTAAAGACTCTAATTTAGTTACATAAATCCCGCAAGAAATAAACAATAAAACTCGGAGGGAGCGGAGAATTACGGAAATCTAGGAACTGCGAATTCATACGTAGGTATTAAGTTGGCGGATGAAGCTGGAGAAGTTGTTGTGCTTGAAGTAGGTGGGGAGGAGCTTCGCGGCGAACTCGGGAGGATTCCAGACGACGAACCTGTCATTCGAGGAGGTCCAGGAGACGATATCGTCGGTGGCGGGATCGTCCACCATGTCGTACGTCTTCTGGAGGAACGGAGCGGGGCCGCCGCCGCCTCCTCCTCCTCCGGCCGCACCGCCGTCCATCTCGAATCTTCTAGGGTTTTTTTAGAGGGTTTCTACGAGTTTTTGGAAGCAATCAAAAAGGGAGCAAGGAGGTGGAGAAGACTCGGGAATACGACTGGAATTTTGATGCCAGTTGTTGGTAACGTTGATTTCAACGGTTCTCTCTCTCACACACCTTTCGGTTTGTTTCTAATTTTTATGGGCCACATGAGCCCATCAATAAGCCCAGTTTTGTTTTACTCGGTTTACTAATTAGTAAAATTAGGATGTGTGTTTTTTCCTTTTCCATATTTAATGAAGATAATAATTTAATAAATGGAAACTCAACGTTGACCGCAGAATATTTGGGAATCCAAATTTGGGCCCTTCGATGGAATTGGGATCGGGACATCCGGATCGAATTGAGATAAAATTTGAAAAAAAATAATTTCAATTTAATCATAATTAATAAAAAATTTAAATATAATAGTAAACAAATTAATGTTATTATATAAATATAATTGTAACGATCCAAAAATTTATTTTAAAAGTTTTGATCATTTAGGATAATTTCGTGCCGTTAGATCGTTCGCTATACATTATTTAACAATGAAAGACTTTAACATTTTACTAAAAATCATAATAAATAAAACTTTATTTGAACCATATAAAATCTTTTTCAGCTAATAAGTCATGGGCCTCAAGTGATTAAAGATTTCAGTACATAGCATTAATGTTCAACTAGAACTTATTAGACCTAAGCATGTGCAATTCTTCATCATGAGCTTGAGCTGTCATCCGTCACTTAATCTTGATTACCTGCATGGATCCAAAGTGCATGATTTTTCAATTAGAGTATGTAAAGATCATGCATGCCATGATATCCTATCACATTACATGCGATGCATCATTTATCATCACAATAACCTAACATATAACATGCATGCCATAAACTATATTATGATCCTTACATGACATTACATAACACTTACATTCATTCTTCATATACTATTCATGTACTATACATTATGTCATACCTGCTTAATTTCACGTCCATTATCTACATGTATCATACATTAAAAACATGCATTCATATCATTCATCAAATACATGACATAACATATCATTTCATTCATGTTCCTAATCATATATATCATAAGACTTTCTTCGTAACTCCTTGATCCTTATTTCTTAACTTTTTTTTCAAACTTTACATCTCCTCAGAGTTGCTTTATAACTCTTTGGATCTTCTTTCATCATTCTTTTCTTTCTTTATTATGTGATCCTTCACGTGTCATCTTCATCCTTCATCTTTTATCACATAATATCATCTTGACTTTCATTCCATATCCTGACATACCTAGGAACACACATACCATAATAGTGAGGGACTTTATTCATAATCATTTTTAAAAATACGCACACTTTATGACGAGGGACATTATTCCTTAGAAAGTACATACACGGATGTAGAACTTTACTTCTCAAATTTAGGTTCCTTTGAAGTACATATATAAGTGTAGGACTTTACTTTTCATCTTCCCTTCATCATCATCATATTAACACTCTCTCTTTTTCATAAAATATCTTAACTTCACTTTCATTCCTACTTTATCTTATGACATCTTTGATATTAACATAGTTGAAAGAATCATATCACATCATCACATTGGCTAGCTAGGCCACATTCTTAGGAACACGCACATCATAATAGTAAGAGAATTTATTTCAAGGAATATGCATAGTATAATAGTGAGGGACTTTATTTCAAAGAATACACACTATAATAACGAGGGACTTTATTTAAGGAAATACGCACACTTTCTGATAAGAGACTTTGTTCCTTGAAAAGCACATACAAAAATGCAGGACTTTACTTCGTAGGCTTAGGTCCCCTTCAAATACATACATATGTGCATGACTTTGCTTCTCACCATTCGTCCTCAGCTTTAGTTGCATTATGCTTTGCAATACAACAATCATTTATACCAATCATGCTTCATCTTTTAGCCTAATTACAGTTGAACATGCGATACGTGTATCTAGTGTCATATACAATCCATACACATCCATACATACCTATATGCATAAAGAAATAGGTTTCAAATAACTTGGCTTTCATTTCTGATCTATCATGGCTATGATAGTTGCATCACGCTCGTGACAGTGACTTATTAATTCATCTGCATATGGTCACGATCGTGACATGTTTTGTCACGGCCGTGCCGAGTCCTCATCACGGTCGTGACCTAGTTGGTCACGGCCATGCCCCTCTCCATTACGGCCGTGACAATGTTGTCACGGTCGTGACAGAGTGCTGGTTTTACATCTTCTGTCACATCCCGGACCTGGCACGACCGTGTTAGCGTCTTGGAAATCCGATCTTTCACCCGAAATTCTTAATTTTTGATATTGAAATATTAAGAAAAATAATCTAAAATATCATACATATTTCAGGTATATTCTCTTAGCATCTATGCATCATAGAATACATTAAAACATGTAATTTTCATTCATTAATAAGAGTTGAGACTTTTCTTAGAAATTCATACAACTACCAGAATTCATTCTCTGCACAGTATTTTGGCAATAGTCACTAAAATATTAAAAACTTAACTTATACTTGTTATTTTTAGGTGATTCCAATTTTCACAAAAAGGTAACACCGAACATTTAACTTGTGAATAAATTTCAAACCCTAATTCAATATTTCCAATTTACTATACGTTTTATAATTTGTACTCGCTGTTACCCGAAATAGCATGATAACAGTTCGATGTTTGGATCATAACTATTTGTATAGAACTTCAAATCATATGAAACTAATTTCTGTGGAAAGTAGACTTCTATGCTTTCTATAAATATATTATTTGTAATTTTTGAATAAAAAAGCCTATCCAAACATTTATTACAAAACAATCATGAATTCTCGAGACAGCATGACACTAGTATGATGTTTGGATTATAATTATTTGTATGCAACTTCAAATCATATGGGAAACTAGACTTCGAGAGCTTTCCATCTATATATTATTTGTAACTTTTGGATAAGAAACACCTACCCTAGTAATTATTACAAGACAATCACGAATTTAACAGATTTTGCAAACATAAATCCTGAAATCTTTAATCATGCAAATCCTTATTTATGCAACCCTCAATCAAAATCCCTAGCAAGAATAGAGTGTTCTTGAGTCTCTCAATCCAAAAAAAACATCATTGAGAAAGGAGAGAGGGATTTGGATCCCCTTTATATACCTATAATCTTGTTCTTCCTCATCGTTAATCCTCTTTCTCTTGTCCATGTTCTCTTCCTCTTTGCCATCTTCTTCTTCCTTATTCTCCTCCTTTTTCCTTCTCTTAAGTTGCAACCGTCATGTGGAAGAAATAAGAACAAAGGAGAAGAGAGAGGGTTTGCAGGCTTTTTATAGAGTTTAGTTTAGGGTTTCTTGGGTTTTCTCCAAATGACTTAAACACCTCTATTTAAAAATTGGGGATGTTACAATAATTATTACCAATTAAATTGCATATAATAAAGATGATATAATGTATCTTTAATATATATAATAAAATACAAAAAAAATTAATTTAATTAAATATAAAATACTATTTTTAATAATTTAATATATTAGAAGTATATAATATCGGATCTGGACATGGCTCGAGTTTTTATAATTCGGACCTGGTCCCGACTCGGTATCGACTGAGTCTCAAGAATGAGACCTGATCCCAATCTAGTACCTATCAGATCGCAATACATTTTGGGAATTTCGAACCAGTGTGGGTCGGGATGATCGAGTCGTCTCGGCCCGTGCTCACCCCTATTTGGTAGAAATAATGAAATTGCACATATGTAACATCCCAAAATTTCAACTTAGCTTATTTTGGGTCGCATTACTTATCATCTTTTCTTTTTTACCTTTTCTTACATGAAATGCATAAGCAAATTAACAAAGTGTGAAAGCCACTGTTGTGTAAACTAGACCGGACAAGTGTCCATTTCAAGTTAGTCGAACCGTCTGATCTGATCAAATAATAATAAAATATTATATCTAATATGATATATTAAATTAAGCCATCATATTTTAGTTATATACTTATATGAATGATGTTAAAAACTAATTATATTAATAATAATAATAATAAATCATTTAAAAATTTAATGTTAAAATGATTACACATTTAATAAATTAAAATCTTAATAAATTTAATTTCGATATATAAATTTTCTTCTCATTAAATTTTTTGTATTTCGTATATTTGTCGTTTATGTTAGAAGTAATATTATGATTATATATAAATAAATATATAATATAATTAGTGGTTAATTATCTAATTTGAACTTATTAAATACTAAATTAAAGAAAACTAAAATTTGTGTATTTATAATATTATATATATATATAAGTATACTATACTAACTATTATAATATTATTGTATGCTATACATATGACAAAGAAGTTTGCATCATCCATTAATTACAAATTTACCTAATATGATAAATACTATATATAATATAATAAATATAAATTTTATTTATACTATAATATACATATATGATATTAAAATTTTGAATAACATCATAATGTATAAGATATAATTGAAAGTTTAACAAATACTAAACTAAATGAAAGAAGAAAAGAACACTAAGTGTACAAACATAATTCCTCATTGATAATAGTAGTATAAGATGAGAGCAAAGAGATAAGTATTAATTGAGGAGAAGACTAACGGGTCAATATGGGTTTTGAAGAATGGCCATCTTTAGATTTTTTCCAAATTTAAACTAATATTTTTTATCAAATTATTTTTAACAAAAAATAAAAAAATTGGCTAGTTTATCAACACACAGTTAAATCCGATTTTGACCTATCTTAATCGGTTCAATCCGATCTAATTACAAGTCCAAGTTCGGTTCAACCCTCACAATACTGGTGGAAGTGATCTTTACTTTCTAACTATATTTTCCTAATAGTTCTTCAAAGGACAATTAATTTCACTAATAATTTTACATCAATTAATAATAAAAAAATCTAACTCAATATCACCACAAACATTGTTGTTGCATATGCTTTCATCTTTACTTATCGGTTCAATTATATGTAGGATTTAAATACAGGAAAATAAAATTTTCATGAGCAATGACGCTCAATACAAATGGATATAAATTCAAAATAAGATTAAATTGAACATAATCATGAAGCAATCAGACCAATCATCAAATCTTCAATAAACAATGCTTTATTTACTTACCTTATTTATGTTATTGTTCATGTTCATATTCTTCTTCATGTTCATATCCATTCTTCTAGAGGCGGAGTGAGGTGCCTTCTCGTGCAGGCACTAGAAGGCTGAATAACTAGCACCTGCGACTCTAATTTGACACGAGTGTTAAATTGACTTGGTGGTTAAAGTATGCAGTTTACAATCAAAGGGCTACTGTTCAAAGCCTTATATTTGTTTGCACTTATATTTGTTGTCCGAGTTGCAATCATGATAATTTTATGTGATTCTTTTGATTAGAATTGAATTCTAGAGATGGCCTTTATGGATTCTAGAGGTGGCTCCCACCATTTTCTTCACATGCTCTAGCATTTAGTTCCATATGCTCTAGCATTTAGTTCCATACAACACATAGCTCCAACCTCTTATAGTTAAAGGTATCTTATTTAACCCTCCATGTCAAAATTTTATACCACAATCCGAAAGCGACTATGTGCAAATAATAAACATGATTTTTCACATTTTTTTAACTTTTATATTATTACCTAATTAATTATCTTTCTATTTTAGTTCATCATGCATCAATACAGGGGCAAACAATGTAGGATCCCAAAGGGCACCAAGAGGGGAGAGTGAATTGATGTTAAATAAAAAATGTCGATTCACAAAGATCATTGCGGAAGCACAAAATCAATTTTTTAAAACCTTTTAAAATAAAGCAATTCAGATCATAAGCATAATATGAATGAGAGAGAGAGAGAAAATCAAATGCAAAGATACGGTGATTGTTGACGAAGTTCGGCCACACCTTGGCCTACGTCCCCGCTCCGACTTTTCGATCTCGAGACTGTCAGATATTCCACTAATCCCTTCCTTTGTTTCAAATGGGGTAAGGAAGAAAGTCCTTTACATCAACCACCTCTTCTCCACTTCGAGAGGCAAGACAACCTCTCCTCCTAGGAAGCTAATCTTTTTCTCTCGCTCAAGAGGTAAGATTTAGAACATCTTTTACACAGGAGCTCTCTCAGTATTTTTCTAAATAAAATGTTTCTCTCTTTTACAAAGTTAAGCTCACAAGAGAAGAAGAGAGAAAGAAGAGAAAACTAAAAATGAAAACTTCAAAAAGAATGTCTTCTTTTGATAACTTGATGTTTTTCTTCAAGTCCTTTTATAAGCTTCTGCAAGTGAGAAAGTCGTCCAAAAATTATTTCACAAATTTATCCTTCAAATTTGATCGTTACTATTCATTTGACTCGGAAGTCGGTCGACCGCACATAGGGACTGGTCGATCGGTACACTTTCTTTTATGAAAAATGTGACCGTTGGCGAATTCTGCACTATTCGGCCGGTACCTTGACCGGTACAGTCTCGACATTCTGCTGGTTTAAATTAGACATTTTTTGCACTGACTGGTTGACTTGTGTTCTGGACCAGTCGACCGATATTCTGGATCGGTCGACCGATATTCTGGATCGGTCGATCGATATGCTGGATCGGTCGACCTGTGCTCCGACCGGTCGCTTGTTTTCCAGTCGGTAGCTCGATCGCCCTGCACTATTTTAAGCATAACTTTTTGCAGAGTTATCTAAATGATATGACTTTTTATTTTATGGAAATCTAACAGAATTCTCTACAACTTTGTTATTTATGACTGATCCAAAATCTAATAGGATCATAGTTAATTCTTTAATCAAAGTGTAGTGCATAAAGTTATCCCTTTTTCTTTAAACTTTTTCAGCATGTTAACTTTAATCTTTCTCGATTTATATCATCAAAATATATTTTTATATATCACTAAAACTTAGATCCAACAATCTTCCCCTTTTTGATGAAGACAAACCGAGAAATATGAAAAATGTATAAGCTACGAAAAAGTTATAAAATAAGTTGTAAAATCAATTTACTCCCCCTAACACTTAACTTTCTTTACTAGGATAGATATTCACATATATAAATTATAAGGAACTCTTCATATAAAGTGATATTCAGATCATATTTCTCCTATATTTCTCCCTCTTTTATTTCATAAAAAAATAATTTATATATGAAGCATATAAGAAACCATATGTAACTCCCCATTAATTAATTTTTCAAAAAAATTATTCTTCCCCCTTTTTTGTCATATAATAGACATGTAGAGTATTGCAAGTTTTGAATGATAACTCCTCCTAAATTTATAGCTATTTTATAATGAAAACTAATTTATGAAAGCCAAAACAATATATATTAAGAATCAAAATATGACATAAAACTTTGATTCAACAATGATGTCCATGATATGTCAAAATAAAGTTTAATCATACTCCCCCTATCACTATTATCATTTTTCATTTATATGTTTCTATTTTTTTTAAAAAAATAGTAGTTTTGAATTTTTTGAGTGACATAAAAAAATAAATGATACTTTACCATAACCTTTGTGCCTTCACATTTCCAATTCCATATGTCCTTTGCATATGAGGCATACCTGAAAAATAATCAAGTAACTTTTGGTATCCAAACTTCTTTGGGTCTGATTTTGTTAGATAATATTCCTTTCAGAACCTTATTTTGCATTGGTATGCATAATGACCATAAAATCCACATGTAAAACATTTGAGATGTGATTTTCCACCATATAGATGATTCCTAAGATTATTTTTCTTTGCATAAGTTATAATTTGATTTTGTATATCTTTGAAAGAGACATTTTCTTTCTTTATTTTTTCCAAAAAACAAGTTAGTTTTACAACTTCACATACATGCGTGATTTTCAAAGTATCAATTTCGCTTTTTAGTTTTTCATTTTCCAAAAGAACATGCATTATTTTTCTCTTTTAATTTTTCAATTTCATGTATTAATGTTTCATTTTCCTCTTTAATTGAAAAATAACTTTTTATAAGAGAGGAGAGTTCTTTATTCACATCTAAAGAAAGAATTTTTTCGAAAGAATTCGATGAGTCATAATTTGAATTTGAAGGGTTAGAAATTACCTATCGTCTTGTGCCATTAGGCATAGGTATGGTTCGCCACTAGAGGAACTTGATGAATCATTTGTTTCACTAGACTCTTCATGATTTTTCTTTTTACCTTTGAGGTGTTTATGTGATCTTTTTGTTAGCCTCTCATTCTTGTCTTTCTTTTTTACCAACTTGAGATATTTATCTAATTTTCTTGTGTAGAGTGCGAGTTTCTTTTCATCCACTTTCTCTTCACTTGAGTCTTCTTCTATTGTATTTGCCTTCAATGCCAATGTTTTCTTCTTAGGGGCTTTTTCTTCTTGATCTTCTTGGATTGAGATCTCATATGTTAAAAGTGAACCAATAAAATTATCAAAATTCAATTTGTTCAAATCTTTTTCTTCGATCAGAGTCCTCTTCGTATGCCATTTTGAGGAGGGAGACTTGAGAATCTTTTTCACTTTTTGGAGGTAAGATCTTGGCTCGTCCAAGGAGGCTAAGCCATTCAAAATATTATTAAACCGAGCAATCATATCATTTATGGATTCATTCTCATGCATTTTGAAGGAATCATATTGATGGTTTAAAATATTCAATTTAGATTCTTTAACTTTGTCAGTTCCTTCATAAGTAGTGATGGGTTTTTCCCAAATCTCGATTGCAGTTTCACAAATTGAAATCCGATTAAACTCTGTTGAATCCAAAACACAATAAAAAATATTTTTGACTTTCCGATCAAGTTTTGAAAAAATCTTTTCTCTTTCTTTAGAATCTGTAGGTAACTTTTCATGGAGATAATAACTTTTTTCAACTATGTTCCACATGTCGATATCAATAGAACAGATATATGTTTGGATTCTAATTTTCCAATATGCAAAATTCGACGCATTTAAAAGGGGAGGACGACTAATTGATTGTCCTTCGATAAAATTAAAACCACTCGATGCCATAGCTCTTAAGGATTGTTAAATCTTAAAAAAATGATTGAATTTTAAAAATGATTAGATCTAAAACTATTAGATATAAAAATAAGATGATTCAAAAGGAAATCAAAACAAGAGCAACCCGCTCTGATACCAATTGTAGGATCCCAAAGGACACCAAGGAGGGAGGGTGAATTGGTGTTAAATAAAAAATGTTGATTTCACAAAGATCGTTGCGAAAGCATAAAACTGATTCTTTAAAACCTTTTAAAATAAAGAAATTCAGATCATAAGCATAATATGAATGGGGAGAAAGAGAAAAAAAATCAAAGGCAAAGACATGATGGTTGTTGACGAGGTTCGTCTACACCTTGGCCTACGTCCCCGATCTAACTTCTCGACCTCGAGACCATCGGAGATTCCACTAATCTCTTCCTTAGTTCCAAATGGGGCAAAGAAGAAAGCCCTTTACATCAACCACCTTTTCTCATTTTCTCCGCTTCGAGCGGTAAGGAAACCTCTCATCCTAGGAAGCTACTCTTTTTCTCTCGCTCAAGAGGTAAGATTTAGAACATCTTTTATACAGGAACTCTCTCAGTATTTTTTTAAATAAAATATTTTTCTCTTTTACAAAGCTAAGCTCACAAGAGAAGAGAGAGAAAGAAGAAAAAGAGAAAGAAGAGAAAACTAAAAATGAAAACTTCAAGAAGAATATCTTCCTTTGATAACTTAAAGTTTTTCTTCGAGTGCACTTCCTTCTGGCTTTGACACTACTTTTTATAGGCTTTTGCAAGTGAGAAAGTCGTCCAAAAATTATTTCACAATTTTCTCCTTCAAATTGGACTGTTACTGTTCATTTGACTCGGAGGCCGGTCGACCACACATATGGACCGGTAGACTTTCTTTTATGAAAAATATGACCGTTGGCGAATTCTGCACTGTCCGATCTACCTGTGTTTTGGACCGGTCGATCGGTACCTCGACCGGTATAGTCTCAACATTCTGCTAGTTAAAATTGGGCATTTTCTGCACTGACCGGTCAACCTTTGTTATAGACCGGTCGACCGATATTCTGGATCGGTCGACCTATGCTCCTAACCGATCGACCTATTTTCTAATCGGTAGCTCGACCGCCCTACACTATTTTAAGCATAACTTTTTGCACAGTATCCAAATGAGATGATTTTTTATTCTATGGAAAGCTAACATAATTTTCTACAACTTTGATATTTATGACCAATCCAAAATCTAATAGGATCATTGTTAATTATTTAATAAAATTGTAGTGCATAAAGTTATCTCTTTTTCTTTAAACTTTTTCAGCATTTTAACTTTAGTCTTTATCGGTTTGTATCATCAAAATATAATTTATATATCGCTAAAACTTAAATCCAACAAACAACTCATTTGATCCTAGATCAAATAGATAGAAAATTTAGTTTCGGGAAATTAACATGCAAAATCTAGACAAGGCCAGGGTGAATTCGGGCCGGGTTTGACACCAACTATCAACTATGGCCGAGTATTGGGCATTATAGGAGGGGTCGTTATAATGCCCCGAGGCCCACGTGACTTTCACGTGCTTAGAGTCATCCCAAAGGCACTACTCAATTTTACTATAAATTTTTTATTTGCAGAATATAAATAATAAATGTGGAAGGCGTTTCAACAATATTAGCTAATAATCCATAATATTAAAAAGAACTAAAATAAATGCGAAAAATAAAACTAGACAACTCGATTTATTACCATGTGCAATATCTGTCTGTCACTGAGCATAACCACATGTAGAATAATCCTCTATCAAAGTTCTCTCACTTGCACGGATCTAGGTACAAGAAAAATTCATGAGTATAAAAATATTCAGTACATAGGGTCTACTAAACAATTAATATGCGCACGAAAAATAAGATATTATCGATGAGTCAATTGAGCAATTAATATAATAATCAATTAACAATATAACGATTTATCAAAAGACCAATCAAAAGCGATGACAATTAACAATTGCCTATAGAGCATTGGATCGATAATTCAATATGACAATAGGATAATAAAGTAATGGATCAATAGGAAGGATTAGGAAAAAGGTCAAATGATCGATCAATATTGATTTAACAATTAATAGTATCAATGATGCCTGATCACCATGGCACTATTCAATTTAACAATTTTTAATTCAATATCAATGGTCATTGGTCAATAATAATTCCATTTGAGTCAATAGGCGAGGCAATGCCAATCAACATCAGTATCCAAATGATCATGATCGATTCAATTCAATCCAACTCAATTCGATTCGATTTTAATTTAATTCAATTCAATTTATAATGTTTGGAATTATCCATTTCAATAAGAAGAGCTCGGTCAATTAAGAAAACTCCATGTCTCTTTCATATAGATTAATGGGGATCAATTCATGGCAAGCCGTCTAACAATATAACATTAACAATAATTTGTGAATGGCAGGGGACTATGACGAAACACAGGACAACTATAGTTTTTCTAAAGGATGATGACGTTTTAAATCTTTAGGCACACTATTTGTCCTCATTCAATTCAATAACAATATGACCCGGAGGCTTGGAGACAATCAGAGAATATGGAGATCCAACAGTCTTCAGCTTTTATCTTATTTACCTAAGGCATCTATATTTTAGCAATTTTATTTAGATGAAACAAGACCCAATCAGAAAAAATACTAGATCAGTATCATAATCAATGATAAGATTGAAAATAATAACAAAATATGATCAGATATGATGAAAATATGATTTGATAAAATAATACTATTATCAGGTATGATAATAATATAATCAATTATGATAACAATTTAATAAGGACCAATCAATAATAATATACCCTAAATCATAGCAAGGTAATCATTATAAAACTCATAATTAAAATTACTAATCTAAATAAAATAAATAATTAACTCTCAGTTCCATCTCTATATTCATTTATTTACTTATTTTTTTATTGGACTGAGGGATTCAAGAAAGGAATTTCTTTAAAAACATTCATTTTCTCTCTCTACATTAAGGTTACAAAAAGCAGTTTGCTTTTTTCTTTTTCCTGATTTTCTCTCTCCATGACATTGGTAGAAAATCGTGTTTCTACGTCAAATAAATTTTTGTCCAAAAAAATTATTGTTCTTTTTTCCTTATCTTTCTCTCTCTACCCCTTGTGCCCGTAAAAATTCTTTAACAATCTCTCTCTATTCCTCTTTCGACTATCATAAGGTCTTTTATTTTACTTATTTATTATTTTTTTCACCAATCCTCTTACGCCCTCACATCTTCTCTCTCCGATTCTCTTACTCCCTCACCTCTTCTCTTACTCCCTCACCTCTTCTCTCTCCTAGTTTTTGTGCCCGTGAAATTCTTTTTTTCAATTTCTCTCTCTAAGTTTTTCCTCTCCTTCTCTCTATCTTTTGCGGCCGTGAACACTGAAACTCTTTTTTTTCTTCTCTCACATCCTCTCTCTAGATTTTTCTCCACGTCATGTGAGTTCCTCATCTATTGTTTTCCCTTCTCCTATGCAATGAACGAACACGTTTCTCTCTCTCCCTTACTTCTCTCTCCATGTTGGCCATTAACTCTTTATATCACTTTTTGTTTTTCGGCTGAAATGATCCTTAGGCGTCGAATGCGTCGAATTGTATTGATGTCAAACCCTTTTTTTTTCTTTTTTTTCCTTCGGTGCAAAATAATGTTGGCCGAACCCTTTTTTTCCTTCGAGAAATCTTTTTACTTCAGCCGCTAAGTATTTTTTTTCTAAACTATCACGGTAGCTTTTTCAATTTAGCAAATAACAATCCAATAAAAAAATAAGCAAAGAACCTAATCACTGGATTGTGCACTATAGATTCTTATCCGACGCAATGAATATCAGTACTTAGTTGGATAACCTCCTTGAAAAAATGAATGTCCATGAAGCTTTCGATGAACTAAACTTTCTCTAATGGGTATGGCGTCGTCTATCTTAATATATCGATCCTCTATTACTCATATCACATCATTATCATGCCGAGTTTTTGGAAGCCTTCTAACGAAATCCATCATTAACTTTTCCCAATGCTATTGAGGATATCCAAGCTCTTGTAGTACACCATGTGACCTCTGATGCTCCACTTCCATTTCTCGAGCTTCCATAGTAATTCTGACTGCATGAAAGATGTGTTATTATCCTTGCACCATCATTGCCGGTTATTAGATTGACTTGGGTGATGTAATTATTCATTGCTCATATTCTATTGGCTCACCCCAAATGAACAAATGACCTTTCCAATTTTTCTGCTTAAGACATTCTCAACTGAGTTTGCTTTTTAGTTGATGACAAACTTATAATCCTTTAGTAATTTGATCCATCCCTTTATTTTTCAACGCATGTTTAGACCTTGTTGCGAGAAAGTGTACCATAACTTTGGTGGTTAAATAAATAAATAAATAATATTTTAATTTGCTATAATTTTATACTTCATAAAATAATAAATTATATTATTAGTTCTTCCTTTTTATTCAAACACCTATTAAAATTTATCTATCAAATCAACCTCCCAAATTCCCACATTTACATTTTTTTCATCCAAACATCACATCTAAACTTATGTATTAAATCAGTTACTTCTCAAGAACTAACGGGAACTCAGAATTCCCGTACCAAACACAACCTTAAATTAAACACCAGAAGAACTACCGAAATTATAAGTAAAGTCGACTTCCTTTTGTCGATGATTGATGAAAAAATAATGAACTGCGAAATTGTAACTGGAAAGGTCGAAAAAATATTTAAACTTTGAACCATAAAGCCTAAATTATATCATCACTAATTATGAGTATCTAGAACAAAAAATAAAGAGAGAGAATGTTCTGAAGAAGCAATCATGGCAACAAGAGGGTGTTTGCGCAAGGCAAATGAGATGGACACTCTCTCCTCCTCGTCTGCCTTGTTACCTGACTTTATTAGAGTTTTGCATATCCAATTGTATGCTACGACATTGTTATCCTCCTTAATCATCAATGTTGCCAAATTAAAGAGGGAGAGAGATCGCACAATCACAAAATAACACACGAGATTTATGAAGTTCATCCAAAATTGGGCTACGTCCTCGGACGGCGGCGGCTCTCTTTGAACATGTTCCTCCTTAAGTGTGATGCGTTAGAAAATCATGAGCCTAGAGTGGTTAGACGCTGCGATACTCTGATAATAAGTGACGCATTAGAAAATCATGATCCAGAGTAGGGGTAGGGCGGGTAGTATCACGCTGAGTATAGAGGTGAGACGCTGCGTTACTTTGATACCAGGTGACATGTTTTGAGAAAATCGTGTGGACCAAGGCCCAGAGCAGACAATATCACACTGGTTAGAAATGTTACATGTACCATCATTTGAGGCCTCTTTCCACTTACAATATATATCTGACCATGTCGACTTGCCATAGTTTTTGCCATGTACGAGTGTATGGTTCTCTGAATGTAGATACAACATTCTGTTGAGAGTACAACATTTGTAACTTTGCAATTTCATTTAATATTCTAACTTTGGTTTTAATTGCAGGAAAAAGAGACGGGTAAAACACCCACAGAAGATGAAATTTTCTTAAAACTCATAAAAAAATTCGAATGGGTTTCATCGTTTGCTCGGGAGATATATGTAAGGATATATTTTCATAACATAGCTTTTATTAGGAATGAATTAATAAACATCACTTTATAAATTTATAGGAGAGTTACAAAGTAAAAGAAGTCGAGCACCATACACAGGTTACACATGAGGGGGCGACACCGTTGACCTCTCGACAATTATGGACAGATCATGTGGTAGTGAAGAAGGGGCGCATCTACGATCTCGGATCCTCCGTTAGTCATGCAGATATTGGATATGGTCGAAAATTAATATTCAATTATCCAAGTCAAGATGTGCGACAAGTATTCGATAACATATGTGAACAATGACTATCGGATGTCTAACAAAAGGTCCGAGAAGGGGTTCGACAAGAATATGAGCAATAGACATTTGTGCAGAGACAACAAAAAGAAATGATGAAAATGATATGTCAGATGATGCATGGCTAGCATGACGAAGATGATGACGACCACAAACCCGAAAATTAGGAGAAATTCTATGAATTTTTTTAAAAAAATTATATGTATTCAAATTTATTAAATTTATTGTATTTTTTGAATTGTATAAATTTATAAAATTGTATTTTTTTTAATTTTTTGAAAATAAATAAATTTCTCACGACCAATGCCTTTTGACGATTCTAGTCATGAAAATTTTCCATAGGCTGAGCCATGAGAAATGTTTGCCACAGCTCTAGCCATAGGAAGATCTGACGGGACGTGTCAAAGCTTCCCACAGCTTGAGTCGTGGCAAATTTTGCCATTGCACAAGCCATGGGAAGTTCCCATGAGAGGAGCTTTACGAACTATTTTCCGAGGGTTCTCTCCCGTCCGAAAAATCATGACAAAATGAAGCAATGGACCGCCTTAAGTTAGCAAAATAGGAAATATGTCAGAACAGAATATGCCCTTTAAGGGTAGAAATATACGCTTCAAAAAGGCTGATGGATTCTTTTTGCAGAAATCAGATTTTCTCACTCGGAAGAATTAGCATTTCAACCATGAAGGTTAAGATGCCAACATTCTTATAGTATTTAATGGCCAATAATTTGTTGAGTTGAAAATCAGTGTTCTTGAAAAACTAAAAATTATTAAATGCAATATTGTCAAGCCCTTTTGGAAGATTAACCATTAAGGAATCATTTGGGAAAAGGAATCGGATGGAACTAGCCCCCCGTTTCCCAAACTTCCTTGCGACCTGATTTTCGAGGCGCAACCAAGCCGCAATTATTTTGGTGGACCCTAGTTCCACCTTGTTGGTTCCACCATATTGGTGGAACAACTGCCGATTTTTAAAATTAATAAAAAATATTTAATTTTATATTAATGTAAAATATACTACTAAATTTTTATAGTTATTAAATTAGAGTTTGATAATGTGATAGAAAAGTATGAAAGTTTATAAAAAAATTCTGTCTATAATAAAAAAATTGATAATATATGTATTAATTATATAAATAAAAAAAGGCCTCGACGGTCGGTGAGGTCCTAAATTTAGCGGACGAATTTTAATTTATTAAAAATCATCCTAAATTATATTCGGGCTCCTAATTTTCAATTTATTCAGTTTGGGGTTTTTCGGGTAGGGTAGGTTTTTCGAATTGGTCGGGTTTTTCTTACACCCCTACAAAATTTCAGCATTTCATTAAATATAAATTAATAAAAAAAATTGATTTTTCATATTTAAATAATATAATTTTTAACAAAATTTTTATCATAAATTTTTTAATATGCATTAATTTTTAAATTTTTTTAACAAATTTATAACATATATTTATTATACATATTTTAAATTCAAACACTCACTATGCCCCTAACGTTCGACTTTATATTTTTAATTATGGGTGGAATTCGATATTTTTTTCTTGAAAACACAAAAGATTTGTTCATTGTGGCTGGACG
The DNA here is from genome assembly GCA_030549335.1 of Pontederia crassipes. Lineage (NCBI taxonomy): Eukaryota > Viridiplantae > Streptophyta > Magnoliopsida > Commelinales > Pontederiaceae > Pontederia > Pontederia crassipes. Next base: position 69,110,218 of record CM060189.1, on the reverse strand, counting down.
CTACTAATCATTCCTTTAAGGCAAGGTTTTATGTTCTCTTTCTTGTAATCTAATCGCAGCTGCATACTACAATCATAAACCTGACAGGGTGACGCTGAAGTTTTCCTCACATCTGTTGGTAGTAATTCACTCTTTCACTCCATGCTGTTTTCCTCAGCATTCCATGTAGAGAAGTTACAAATAACATTCACAAAGAGAGAGGAGAGAGACACTTGGCAATCCTGTAGCCGTGATAGGATGATTGCCATTTGGCAATAGTTTAATAAATACAAAAGCTTGCACTTTATTCCAAAAAAAAAAAAATCTTCAATCATATTCGATGAACTCCAAGAAGAATATCTGATAATGCTGCCTCTGTTATAGAGCCCATAAGAAAATGTAGAAACATTAAGGAAACGAACGCCCCAATTGCAAGTATTTTCAGTCAAGTAAATGAATAAAAAATTATGGTCACGTTAAGTTGCACTGGTAAGAAAGAAAGAAATATAGAAAAGAATAATCATGGAGGCACAAGGGTGCTTGAGCATGGCCAAATGATGGGCAGTCTCTTCTTATGGCTAAGTAGGTCATAACGTCGTCTTCTTGTCAAGTCATATGCCACAACCTTGTCATGCAGATCACATACCACTAGCACCTCGTCGTCCTCACCTTCTTCAAGGAAACAACATTGATGGGTCAATACCTCAAAACACCTATAGGTTATGTGAACGTCGACGGTTGCGGGCACCTGAGGCAACTCGACGAGAACGTCCTTGACGAGAACAGTGTGCAACAGTAGCCACTTCGAGTGATCGCTCATCATCTCCAGCACTTGCAGCATAGGTTCCGTCATGCTCGGACGAATCAAGTTGTGCCGAAACACGAGAAGGCGACCTCTCGATTCTTGGAGGTTGATGGTCAAGAAATTCTTAGTGCTTGGGCGGACGGGTCATCAACATGCGGCTAACGCTTCGTTGCTCCATGTTGAACGATATGTTGGATCTAAGTTTTAATGACATATAAAATTATATTTTGATGATACAAACCTCAAATGATTAAAGTTAAAATGCTAAAAAAGTTTAAAAAAAATGGATAACTTTATGCACTACACTTTGATTAAATAATTGGCACTGATCTTATTAGTTTTGGATGAATGTAAGTCAGAGTTGTAGAGAATTCTGTTAGCTTTCCATAAACTCTAAGATCATCTAATTTGGATAAGCAAAAAGTTATGCTCAAAATAGTTTAGGACGATCAATCTGTCGGTCGAAGCTATGAAGGCCGATCGAGATAGTCCGGTCGACCGATCTAAGATACCGGTCGACCGATCAATACATGAGCTGCCAAATTCATGACGAAACTATATCGGTCGATAGTCCGGTCAAAACAACAGTCGACCGATCAGCTCAACGGCTACAAATCAAAACTGCGAGACTGTACCAGTCGAGACACCCATCGATAGTCCGGTCGACCGACCAGCTGCGTTAAATAGAGAAATGGCACAACGGTCATATAGACCGGTCGACCGATCCAAATGTGCGGTCGAGTGGCCTCTGAGTCAAATGAACAGTAACAGTCAAATTTGAAGGAGGAATTTGTGGAACAAATTTCGGACGAATTTTCCACATGCTGAAGGGTATAAAAGGAGTGCCAAAGCTAGAGGCAAAAGCACTCATTCACTCATTGAAGAAAACTTCAAGTTATCAAAGGGAGATCAATTCTTGAAGTTTTCATTTTTATAAATTTCTCTTCTTTCTCCTCTTCTTGTGAGCATAGATTAGTAAAAGAGAGAAACAACAGAGAGAGCTCTTGTGTAAAAGAGGTTCAAAATTTTGCCTCTTGAGCGAGAGAAATAGATTAGCTTCCTAGAGGAGAGGTTGCCTTGCCTCTCGAAGCGGAGAAAATGTGGTTGATGTAAAGGGCTTTCTTCCTTGCCCCATTTGGAACAAAGGAAAGGATTAGTGGAATTTTCGGCAGTTTCGAGGTCGAGAAGTCAGAGCAGGGACGTAGGCCAAGGTGTGGCCGAACCTCGTCAACAACCATCGTATCTTTGTGTTTGATTTCTCTCTCCCCGTTCATATTATGATATGAATTGTTTTATTTAAGAATCAATTTTTGTGCTTCCGCAACGTGTTTTTGTGAAATCGATATTTTTGATTGAACACCAATTCACCATTTTGGTGCCCTTTGAGATCCTAAAATTGGTATCAGAGTGGGTTGCTCTTGTTTTGGATTTTTGAATCATCTTGTTTTCATATCTAATTTTCTTTAGATCTAATAGTTTTAAGATTTAATCATCGTATTTTAAGATTTAACAATCTTCAAGAGCCATGGCATCAAGTGAAATTAGTTTTGCCGAAGCGCAATCAATTAGTCGTCCTCCCCTTTTGAATGCATCATATTTTGCATATTGGAAAATTAGAATTCAAGCATATATTTGTTCTATTGATATTGACATGTGGGACATAGTTGAAAAAGGTTATTATGTTAATGAAAAATTACCTACTGATTCTAAAGGAAAAGAAAATATTTTTTCAAAACTTGATTGGAAAGGCAAAAATATATTTTATTGTGCTTTGGATTCGACAGATTTCAATCAAATTTCTAATTGCAAAAGTGCAACCAAAATTTGGAAGAAACTCATTACTAATTATGAAGGAACGGATAATGTCAAAGAATCTAGATTAAATATTTTGAATCATCAATATGATTCCTTCAAAATACATGAAAATGAATCCATAAATGATATGGTTGCTCGATTTAATGATATTTTGAATGGTTTAGCCTCCTTAGACGAGCCAAGATCTAATCCCAAAAAATGAAAAAGACTCTCAGGTCTCTCTCCCCCAAATGGCATCGAAGAGGACCGTGATCGAAGAGAAGGATTTGAACAAATTGGATTTTGATGATATTATTAGTTCACTTCTAACTTATGAGATCTCTATTCAAGAAGATCAAAAAGAGAAAGCCCCCAAGAAGAAAACATTGGCATTGAAGGCAAATACAATAGAAGAATATTCAAGTGAAGAGGAAGTGGATGAAAAGAAACTCGCGCTCTACACAAGAAAATTAGATAAGTATCTCAAGCTGGTTAAAAAGAAAGACAAGAACGAGAAGCCAACAAGAAAATCATACAAACACCACAAAGACGAAAAATCCCAGAAAGATAAAAATAAAAAATATGAAGAGTCTAGTGAAACAAGTAGTTCATCAAGCTCTTCTAGTGATGAAGCATACGTATGCTTGATGGCACACGACGATGAGGTAATTTCTAACCCTTCAAATTCAAATTATGACTCATCAAATTCTTCCGAAGAAAATATTTCTTTAGATGTGAATAAAGAACTCTCATATCTTATAAAAAAATATTTCTCACTTAAGGAAGAAAATGAGAACTTAATACATGAAATCGAAAAATTAAAAGAAGAAAATGATATATGCCTTATGGAAAATGAAAATTTCAAAAATGAAATTGAAACTTTGAAAATTACACATACATGTGAAATTGTAAAACTAGCATGTTCTTTAGACAAGGTAAAAAAGGAAAATGACCTTTTGAAGAACTCACAAAATAACATTATTTCTCATGTAACCACAAATAATCTTAGCAATCATTTTTGACATGAAAATTCTTATTGGAAATTCAAACATAGAAAATCACATCTCAAATGTTTTACATGTGGATTTCATGGTCATTATGCATATCAATGTAAAATGAGAAAATCATTACAACATAGCATGACATGGGTTCCGAAAGGAATATTATCTAACAAAATCGGACCCAAGAAAGTTTGGGTACCAAAAATTACTTGAATGCTTTTCAGGTGTGCCTCACATGCAAAGGACATATGGAGTTGGAGATGTGAAGGCACAAAGGTTATGGTAAAAGTATCAATGTCACTCAAAAATTCAAAACTACTATTTTTTTAAGATAGGAGGAGTATGATTAAAATTTATTTTAACATAGGGGGAGCATGATTAAAATTTATTTTAACATACCATGGACATCATTGTTGAATCAAAGTTTTATGACAAATTTAATTCTTAATATATTTTTGTCTTGGTTTTCATAAATTGATTTTAATTATAAAATAGTCATAAATTTAGGGGGAGTCATCTTTCAAACCTTGCAATACCCTACATGTTTATTATATAAAAAAGGGGGGAAGAAATTTTTTTTAAAGGTGGCATGATTAAGGGGGAGTTACATATGATTTCCTATATGCTTCATATACAAATTATTCTTTTTGATGAAACAAAAGGGGGAGAAATATAGGAGAAATATGATCTGAATATCACTTTCTTTGAAGTGTTCCTTACAATTTATACTTATGTGAATATCTATCATTGTAAGGAAAGTTGAGTGTTAGGGGGAGTAAAATTCATTTTACAACTTATAACTTTTTCGCAACTTATACATTTTTCATATTTCTTGGTTTGTCTTCATCAAAAAGGGGGAGATTGTTGGATCTAAGTTTTAATGACATATACAATTATATTTTGATGATAAAAACCTCAAATGATTAAAGTTAAAAAGCTGAAAAAGTTTAAAGAAAAATGGATAACTTTATGCACTATAATTTGATTAAATAATTGGCACTGATCTTATTCGTTTTGGATGAATGTAAACGTCAGAGTTGCCATAGACTCCAAGATCATCTAATTTGGATAACTATGCAAAATGTTATGCTCAAAATAGTTTAGGGCGGTCAATCTGCCGGTCGAAGCTATGAAGGCCGGTCGACATAGTCCGGTCGACCGATCTGAGACATCGGTCGATCGATCAATACATGAGTTGCTAAATTCATGACGAGACTATACCGATCGACAGTCCGGTCGACCGATCAGCTCAACGGCTACAAATTAAAACTGCGAGACTGTATCGGTTGAGACACCAATCGATAGTCCGATCGATCGACTAGCTGCGGTAACTGGAGAAATGGCGCAACGATCACATAAACCGGTCGACCGGTCCAGATGTGCGGTCGACCGGCCTCCGAGTCAAATGAACAGTAACGGTCAAATTTGAAGGAGGAATTTGTGAAACAATTCTGGACGAATTTTCCACATGCTGAAGGCTATAAAAGGAGTGCCAAAGCCAAAGGCAAAAGCACTCATTCACTCATTGAAGAAAAACTTCAAGTTATTAAAGGGAGATCAATTCTTGAAGTTTTCATTTTTATAGCTTTATCTTCTTTCTCTCTTCTCTTCTTGTGAGCATAGATTTGTAAAAGAGAGAAACACTTTTGTTAAGAAAAAATAGAGAGAGCTCTTGTGTAAAAGATGTTCAAAATCTTACCTCTTGAGCGAGAGAAATAGATTAGCTTTTTATGAGGAGAGGTTTCCTTGCCTCTCGAAGTGGAGAAAAGATGGTTGATGTAAAGGACTTTCTTCCTTGCCCCATTTGGAACAAAGGAAGGGATTAGTGAAATCTCCGACGATCTCGAGGTCGAGAAGTCGGAGCGGGGACGTAGGCCAAGGTGTGGCCGAACCTCGTCAACAACCACCGTGTGTTTGTGTTTGATTTCTCTCTCTCTCCCCCTTCATATTATGATCTGAATTGCTTTATTTAAGAATTGGTTTTTGTGCTTCCGCAATGTGTTTTTGTGAAATCGATATTTTTTATTGAACACCAATTCACCCCCCCTCTTGGTGCCCTTTGGGATCTTACACGAGAAGAGGGATCCATTGTAGTCATCCAACCAGTATACGACCCTGTTGAAGAAGCAGGTGTGCCACTTCCATTTACGGGGAGGGCTGATCCATGGCGCCTGCTGGATAGAGAAGCTCTCGGAGGTGTCGGTCTCACTATTGTATACTTTGATCTCGTGTGAATCGCATGATGCAATTACGACCCCGTAATGGGGTTATCGCGAGGGTTCGAATGCTAGAACCACATAGTTCCTGATGGTATATATGTGGTCAGGTAGGATCCTACGTTGTCTGGTCGTTGGATTGTACACCCAAAGACGTCGTTGGGGGCCAGGGTCCACGAAAAGAAGGAGCCCGTTGCAACACAGGAGGCATCGGGTATACATATGGTCGAGAGCACGGGATTGATCTGGAAAAACTCATCTGGCGCTGTTGTCTAGAGGACAAGAAGCAAAATGCCTGCTGGGTGTATACTTGTATGAATGATCTAGCCAGAGGATGCCGGCGATCTTGTGGGGATTGCGACGCGTGTGGGTGGAGACGAAGGAATTGGTGGACGAGAGGTCATGCCACCGCCTACAGACAGACTTGAAACAGAGGACAGATCTCGGTGGCAACCAGGTGAGGATCTCTTCGACGAGGTCGACATTTGTAGCCACCGTAGAGGCGGAGGAGGAAAGGAGGAGGCCATTGGTTATATATATATATATATATATACATATATATATATATATATATATATATATATATATAATATGGATCTGTCATAAAAAGAAGTGTAGTTACAAATCAATATTAATTTTACGTGATATAAATATGTAGTTACGAATCAATATTAACACTATTAGTAGTGTTCTAGCTATTTGGTAGACGTTTTGATGATAACTACAGTTAAGGAGTTGAATTTGAAACAAAAACAAGATAGATGCGAGGTCTACCAGATCCCTTAATGCGGCCAAATTGCCTAAAGATTGAGACTAACAACCAACACATATTGTTCATAACTTTGTACGCAAAATAACATTACTTGAGTGCTTTTCTGGACTACAGTGACTCTTGTCTTCTTAATTTGCCTTCTTTCACCCGAGACATAAAGTCACCTCCGTTCTTCTATGGTTTGGCATAGAAGTAAAAATTTTCCCTTCTTTTTCTAGGGTTTACGGCAGCTTCAATCTCCGAGAGAGAGGAAAGACGTGTAATGAATTCAAATTCGAGAACTAAGTAAATTTGTTATCAATTCAAAACATTAAGTAGATTGAAGTCTAGAAATATTTGCAATTAATTCAAATTTGTTAAGTAGAGATTTGATTTATATACAGTTTTGATTATTCAAATTTGAAACAAACAGAAATAATCAATATAAATATCTAGTTCGACTAGTACTCCTGAAACAAATAGGACTCCTGTGAATCAAAACTCTCTCTTGCTTTGGAAAATGTATTTTTATTTATTTATTAAGCTATAGATAGGTTATTCTTCAGATTTTCTTGCCGTTTTATTTGTTGATTAATTATTATCATAAACTCTGATATTATAAACTCTGATATCCGACAAGAGGAGAATGTGAACTAAACTAATTGGAATTTTACTAAGAGATGACCCCGGAGACGGAACTGGAAATTGGCCGTGTACTTTACTTGCACTAAAATCTTTGGACGGTGTTTGGTACGATAATTTTGAAAAAAGTTAGTCCAGATAATTAATTGATTAGATAAAAAAATTTAGGTTGATGTTTGGATGGAAAAATGTAACGATGGGAATTTAAATAATTAATTTGATAGATAAGTTTTAGTAGGTGTTTGGATAAAAAATAAGAAGTAAATAATTATTTTAAATATATATATATTATAAGATTATTTTTATATTATTAATTAGGGTTATTCCTCTGATCACCCCTAAACTATCGCAAATTACCACATCTAACCCAAACTACGAATTTCGTTTTTTGGGTACCTAAACTATCGCGATTTTTCTAGTTTGGTCTTTCCGTCCAATTCCGTCAACTCCTTTGTTATTTTTTTATTTTTTGCATTTGTGAAAAGTCCATTATACCCTTGCGTTAATCCACTTTTACGTCGACGCCGCCGCAAAGGGGGGGCGGCGACCCCCCCTCTCCTGCGTCGGGAAAGAGAGAGAGGGGGGGTCGCCGCCCCCCTCGGTGTCGTTGTCGGCGTCGACACAGAGGGGGGGGGTCGCCCTCTCTTTCACAGCGCTTGAGAGAGAGGGGGACCCCCCTCTCTGTTTCCCGGCGCCGGAGAGAGGGGGCGGGGGGTCGCCGCGCCCCCTCTGCCGGGGGGGGGGGAGGTCGCCGCCTCCTCTCTCTTTTCCGGCGCCGGAGAGAGGGAGCGGGGGCGACCCTCCCCCCTCCCCTCTCTTGTTCTTTCTTTTTTTAATGATTTTTATATTTTTTATGTAAAATTGGACTACCGCAGGGGTATAATGGACATTTCACAAATGCAAAAAAATAAAAAATAACAGAGAAGTCGACAGAATTGGACGGAAGGATCAAACTGAAAAAATCACGAAAGTTTAGGTATCCAAAAAATGAAGTTCATAATTTGGGGTTAGATGTGGTAATTCGCGATAGTTTAGGGGTGATAAAAGGAAATATAAACTAATTAATAACTAAAAAATGAAATATAAAAGAAAATTTAATATCATATTTATATATAATAATTATATAATTAAAACTTATTTAGAATACCATAATTAATAATTTAATTATATTATAATAATATCATACTAATTAATTTTTATTATGATATATGATAAGTAAAATAAATAAAAATATTTACGTCAACATTTAAACAAGAAAAAATATTTTTATAATAAATAGTAATGGAAATTTTCATTTTATTATAACACTAAGTAAATTATAATAAATAATAAATGTACTTCTTTTGTTTGTTATACCTAAATAAATTATAAATTTATATAAATAATAAATAAAAAATATATATGTATATAATATAATATATGCATATAATATATACATATAACAATATTATTAAAATAATAGGTTATAGGTTCAAAAGTAGGCTCCACCTACTTTTAGACCTATAACAAAAAAAAAATTAAAAAAGGTTGTTCTTACTAATAGCAAGAACTTATAGTTGGAGGTTTTGGCTCGAGAACTCACTTGACGAGAACTTTGCAAGTTCTCGTCATATGAGGTGTTTGGCTCGATCCGAATGGGTAGTGCCAAAAAATGTAGCAAGTCAACATAAGTGCTTTCAATTATTTATTATTATTATTATTAAGTATTTAATGATGATTGCGATAAAAAATTCAAAAAGTTCAACGACTTTGTTTTAAAATTCAAAAAGTTGGATGACCATATAGATACAACATTAAATTTGGACAAAGAAGAGAAAACAAATGTTGACGTGGCATTTTTTATTTTTTTTAATCTGATGTAGAGGAGAAAGAAAATGCTGACGTGGTGCCGCGTCAGCATCACGTCAGTGATTTACATGTTTATTGATTATAACCGGTCGTGATGATCACGACTGAAATGTTTCTATAGTTCGATGACCATCGTGTTTCAAAATGAAGTTGAATAATCTTACTCAGATTATCTCTAAGTTGGTTGACAATGGTTCTATTACTCTTATTTCCTAATCTAATATTGTATACTATTTTAAATGTATATATTATATTAAACATAATAATCCTAATATATAATTTATTAGTTTAATATTAGAATTTAAAGTTTACTTCTAACATATTTACTAATCCAAGGAAATATAATGTTAGATTAGGAAATATGAAACCGTATAGGATATTATATAAATAATCTAATAGTATATGATGCATGCAAAATTCAACATATTTTAGATTATTATTTTAGTTAATTTTTCTGTAATTTGATCATGTCATGCATCATTTTAGACCATTTTTAGTCTTAATTTCGGATTTGGCCGAGATTCGAAGAAAGGAGTAAAGATAAGATGTTATCATTTTGGTCGTAATGGCAAGAAAACCTATTATTTTGGCCGAGATTAAAAGAAGATTTTATCCTTGGGTGAAGTCATTGTTTTGGCCGAGATTAGAAGAGAGAATTTATATTTTGGCCGAGACTTGAAGAAGGGAGTAAAGATAAAAAGAGTTTATCTTTTTGAGCATAATAGAACTAATCCGAGACCGTATCAAGTTTTATTCTGTGAATTTAAATCAGCCGTACGATGTTACGACCGGGATCAACTTGAAGTCTGTCCGCACCTATAAATACGTGAAGAAGCCATCGTCCCAATTGGTGCTATGAAGTTCAGGTTTCTTCCACAATTGAATTGAAAGCTCTACAGACTTCGACCAAGAGGAGAGAGGTGTGACGGCTGGAAGTTGATCGTGACTCTAATCAAGTCCGAAAGGCTGCCCGACTGTCTGCCCAAATTCGAGATCTCTACTTTTGTTTTGGGTGTCATTCTTCCAATTTTTATAATTTGTATTTTATTTTCTCTCCAATATTTCTAGATGAACTCGATGTTTTTAGGATTATTATTTTAGGAGATTATTAATTGAAGGGAAATGTTTGGACCCAACTTATTTGTTTTAATATTTTCTGATCAATTATTAATTGTGCTTAATGTTTTTATTTAGTTAATCAAATTGCTGAATTAGGCTATACCAGTCTGTGGAGTGTTTAATTTCAGAATTTATTATACTAATTTTAATAGATTTTATTTGAAATTAATAATTAACATAAATTTGATAACTAGTGTGTGGAGAATCAAATTTGTGTGGTTTGTTAATCTATACCAGTTTGTGGAGTGATTAATAATCTAAGGAATCCAATTTAATGCATCTTAATTTTAATATGATTTGATGGGATGCCAGTTTGTGGAGACTTCAATTCTTATTAAATTAAGATAGTTTAATTTGCATACTTAGATTGAGGGAATGCCAATTTGTGGAGACCGCAATTTAATCATGTCAAATTAATAATTTAGGGGGACTCTAATCCATCATTAAAGATTAAATTTATTTTTTATGATTCAAATATTTATCCTGATCTATTTTCATCCTAAGACCTAACTTCAACACCATTATCTTATCTTTATCTTATTTTCTTTATTTTTACAAAACCTATTTCCAAATTCCATGTTTTTCTTTTCTCCTATTAATTTTTAAATTCAAATATTGAATTAATAATATTCCTCGTGGGTTCGAGACTCTTACTCCTTTTTACTATATTACTTGAGTGACTAGTGCACTTGCTAACAATTTTATTTTGCTACATCATTTTACGCATCAAGTTTTTGACGTCGTTGTCGAAGAATATTTTATTAATTAATTTCTGATTTTATGAATTATTAGGTGATGTAAATAATTTATAAATAATTCTCTGTAAATATGTGCTATTTGTTTTAATTATTTTTATTTTTATTTTTTTAATAAACTAACATCTTTCTTTTTGCAGATAAAAGTCACGGGATTATAAGTTATTTTTGGATTAAATTTGCTGACCTCGGCCGATATTCTCCTCTATTTTAACATTCTGACACCGAGTGGATTTTTCTGATTAATTGGATTTATTTTTTATTACAACTTATGGATTTACGACCGTAATTGGCTTTACTCGCTCTCATTTTGTCGACAGAATCACATGCGCGAAACCTCCTGAGTTTTGTTTTGCTGCCGTAAAAGTTTAATCTTTTGGATTTATTCATAGTTGATTTGATCTTGTTTCGGCTTATGTTTTACGCCCTATTTGAATCCGTTTCGACTTAATTCACTTTCGGCCATAATGATTCAGTATTAATATTTTTCGCCTCCGATTTATGCCCGGTATGAATTCTATTTCTTCTTGGCCATAATGATTCATTTGTTGACGTAAGAGTTGGGGTAATACATTATTTCGGCCGAAACCCTGATAGTTTTCTGTTTTACGGCCAATTGAATTAAATTGTCGACTCAATTTTGGTTCTTTACGCCTAGAGTTTTGTATGCAATGAGTTGATTAATTTTTACACCCAGTTGTCAATTTTGACCGTAATGATTCATTATTAATATTTATCGCATTTTTAATCTCGGGTTTTGGTTTGGCCACAATCATTTATAGAAATTTATTTTATGCTTTATCGAGTTCTATGTCTGACAGTTAAGAAATTGAATATAATTATTTTCGAATGTGGTTTGACGACTCTGTTATTTGAAAATTTTGTCGGATGGTTTTCTGAAATGTTTGGACAAGTAACTTGGGATTAAAATCCTATTTGTTATTCTTGAATTCATTGAAGTTATGTCTTTTTGTTGAATTTTGACCAGAATTTATTATGATATTTTCCCTTATTCTGATCTACATGAAATTTAATTTCAATCGAACGATTCATATTGAATTTTTTTTCATATTTTTGACTTATTTTGTATATCACGAAAATAGTTATCGCCAACAAGTTAAATCTTTATTGATTAATTGTGACTCTTTATCTGCATGTATTATATTTGTATTTATTTTTTATATATATTTTATATAGTTTTTTCTGACAATTAGTTGTTGCAAGTATTATTGAGGATCTAATCACAACTAATTTAATCCTCTGGATATATTTCACACATTCTGATCAGATGTTTAATTCTTTTTATCTGATACTTGGTTGTTGCAGAAAATGTTTGGCAATTTTATCACAACCAATTCTGTTCTGCTAGTTTTTAAATTAAGTTAATTAGTTAGTTGATTGCCATTTTAATTAATTTAGTAGTTTATCTATTAGTTATTTAGGGAGTCATCTAATCGATATTTCTTTTTGTGCACGGAGTGAAATTTGGCTAATCATTTCTTCGGATACGTCGACCGAGCGCTGCATGAATTAACACGTCGGGCATGACCCCGGACATGACAAGGCGAGACGCATAGAAGGGCGTAAAAATCAGAAAATTTACGTCGAGCAGCTCCTGACACTGACCCTTGTAAACGCCACCTGTTATGTTACGGTCGAGCTGCCACACAAACACTTCGGACAGATAAGGCAAAACGACAAGACATTGCCGCCATCAGCCCCGTTCCCATTACGGCCGAGCTGCCACATCGCCCCAGCTGAGAACGGATGTGAGAATGCGCCAAACTCCATGCCAGGATCCGGACATGACAAGGAGAAACGGACGAATCGCCTTGGAAATCGGCCAAGCTCTTACGACATGACTCTTCATTGCACGCCATCACGCCGGAAGAAGTATTACCCCCAAAGTTTCATATATAAAATCTTATCCCTTCTCATGTTTTGCAGATCACGCATCGCTCCAACGCCCCCTGTTCCTTATGGCCGAGCTTCCACCGGAGCTGACTCCTTACGCCCGGACGAGCACCGAACACCGCTGCTCCCTTACGCCCTCTGACAAACGCATCGCTTCATGCCGCCTTTCCTCCTTACGATTGAGCATCCCCACCGTGCACCGAGCGGCACCACCAGTGCCACACTCCCCTGTGCGTTACAGCCGAGCCTCCACATCGCGCACCAAGATACCGCCGTCTCCGTCGCTCTCTTACGCCCAAAAAGCGCCACACCCCCATTCCTTACGGCCGAAAACTCCAAGATCATCACCTCGGGCCGAGGTTCCTCATCGCTCTACTCCTTACGATCGGGATTTCAATCGCCGAGTCACCTCCCTGAGCTCTTCATCGAATCTGCCGACACTGTAGTATAATGTCTTACGATGACATTTCGACTTCGGTCGAAACTTCAGCCGACCGAGCCGCCACCGTTCTTGTTTTCTCTTCCTATCAAAATGAGGCGATTTGCTAATATATGGAGGGGACATCGTGAACGACGACATCCGAATGCTCATCCGGTCCCACAACCCTCACAACTAATCTCCTACCCCGGAGATTATTATTGGACCAAGCCAGAGTATCAAGCTCGATATGAACGGATGTTTGAGATTCGAATTCATACCATCAGATTTTCGGATACTGAATTGCTCAGGGAGTATAATTTACTTGCAGATATTCATTTATTATTTTCTCAAATTGGACTTTCTGACTTTGTGCATTCTTGGTGGCCAACTTATGAAGTACTAATTATGGAATTTCTCTCATCCCTGGAGGTCTTTAATTTAGATGACAGGAATTATGATCAACCTCGCATTTCATTCCAACTTTATGGGCAACCCTTTACTTTCACTCTAGGAGAGATTAATAATATTTATGGATTCCCCAACCATGGATCTCCTTTTGTACCTGCAGACTTTGATGCTGAAACTTTTTGGAAACAGATAACAGAAGAAAACTGATTGATTTGGAACACAGCTAAAGATAGCTCAATTCAGAATCCTGTTTTGCGCTACGTCCATCGCATGCTAAGCAACACCTTAAGTGGACGTAGTGATAATGATGGTGCCATCTCAGAGGGAGAGTTATACCTCATCCACAACATGCTTCACAGAACTCCTGTTAATGTGGGTGCCTTCATCATTCGTCGATTCCAGTGCCGCGCTACTCATCGTGGCGGCAACATCAATATGGGCACCCTTCTCAAGCCTATTGCTCAACATTTACAACTTGACCTGGATAATCTCAAAGCTGTGCCAGGAAACACTCACCTCACTCATAAGACCATTCATGCTATGGGTCTCGTGAAGACCAACAACTCAGGGATCAAAATTTTTATTTTTAAAGGCCACAATCAGGAGGTGCCTTGCTCAGATCGAGATGCTTTTACGCCAATTAATCCAAATAATTGGCTACTTTTTAGGCAGGTCGCAACTCCATTAATCGCACCTACAGGACCATCTACATCTGTTGGTCAGCCACACTAGGATGAAGCCTTCTCTTGGTTTGATTCTAGTAATTATGTGGCAGCCCAATAGTACTTTCAGCAGCTTCCCGACATGAGGCATATGCCCTTTCACCCTATATGTCGGTACCTTCGCCGATTCCATCTCCTGCACATGAGAGCTCTTCTGATTCTTCATTCATACCAGCCACTCCTTAGTAACTTTTATTTTGTTCGTTTAACTCGACGATTTCTGCTACAAATGAAGTCATATCAATCTTACATTTGCATTATCATCACTTGAGCATAGATTAGTAACTTTTATGTCCAATTTAATTTGTTGTCATCAAAACATAAAATTTAACAATCTCCCCCTTTTTATAATGACAAACTAATTGGACGATAGAGGAAAAAGATGAATTATAAGTATAGAAAGTACGTAGTAAGCAAGCTCCCCTTGCATTCATACATATTTCACATTTTCCCCTAAATAAGTGGCCTTTTATATTGTCATAATAATATAAAACAATGTGAACATCAACAAGGCACAAAATAAATATGAAATAAAATGTTTAAAACATTCATCATGAAGCAAAAGTCATCACATTATATCCATAGTCAATACATATATCATGTGTTCATGCACTAACAAATGTGACTATAGTCACTACAAAATGATGCACGACACTAATACAAACGACATAGCAACTAAGGAAGACATCAACTAAGAACCTAAGAACATATAATATCGTCCCAAAGCTTCTCCCCCTTTTGACATCGTCAGAGAGGAAGGTAATCCATCTACATCTCATCGGGACTATCATCATCATATATCGGTCATGCCAAATGGTCGATCGGTTAGTTGTTTAAAAAAATTCATCGATCGATATTTGACAATCGATTTCAGTCACACACTGGTCGACCGGTGCGTCTAGCAGGTCGACCGATCTTACCTATTTACTCATTTTTCACTATTTTTCAAAATTTTAACCATTAAAATCTTGTTCCAGGGATATATTTCAAATAAATGTAAGTGTTGTGCACACCTTTAATGTTCAATTCATGTCAAAAGTAATATTGCATAACCAAGTCACTTTTACTTAGAATTGATATGCAATCAAGATTCGATCATTCTTAATTCCCTTCTAAGCATGCAAAATCATTCTTCGCTCAAGGGTTTTGTAAATATGTCTACATATTGGACTTCAGTGGACACATATTCAATAGTAATGTCCTTAAGGGTCATATGCTCTCTAATGAAATGATATCGCAAATCGATGTGTTTAGTTCTACAATATTGAATTGGAATTTTGATCATTTCTATAGCACTTATATTATCGCACTTCATGGGTACATTTGAACAATTCACACCATAATTAAGTAATTATTATTTTACCCATAATAAGTGTGCACAATAACTATCGATGGCTATATATTCGGCTTCGGCGGTACAAAGTGCGATGGAGTTTTGTTTCTTGCTAGCCCATGAAATAAGAGACTACCAAGAAAGCAATACATCCAACCAGTGCTTTTTCTATCAACTTTACACTCTGCAAAATCCGCATCGTTGTGTAGGCATGTAATTCAAATGAGAAATTTCTATCATACCAAATGCCTAATTTAAATGTATGCTTTAAATGTGATTCTTTGAAAGCGGATTGAAATCTAGCACGCAAGCATACACTAAATATTATATCTGGCCTAAATACCATTAAATAGAGCAAACTACCAATCATACCTCTGCACCTTTTTTACCAATGGACTTGCCTTTTTCATCTTTATCCAATTTTGTAGTAATGCTCATAGGGGTTGTGCTCCGCTTGCATTCGTTCATCCCAAATCTTTTAAGCAATTCCCTTGTATATTTTTCTTGATTGAGAAAAATGTCATCCTTGGATTGTTTCACTTGTAGGTCTAAAAAGAAGTGAGCTCTCCTACGAAGACTAATATCAAATTCTTGTTGCATAAGAGTTTCAAACTCTTTGCATAGACATTCATTAGTAGCACCATAAATAATATCATCAACATAAATGTGAACTATTAAAATATCATTTTTAAAATGCTTTGAAAATAATGTTTTATCAACACCCTTTTTGAAAACCATTTTCAATTGAAAATGAACTTAATCTTTTGTACCAAGCTCGAGGAGCTTGTTTCAATACATAAAGAGCTTTTGAAAGTCTAAAAACATGATGAGAGAAATTTATATTTTCAAAACCTTGAGGTTGTTCAATATAAAGCTTAAAACCTTTATAACATGCAAAAACTAAAAGCATTCGAATTGCCTCAAGTGTAGCAACGGGAGCAAAAGTTTTGTCAAAATCAATTCCTTCAATTTGTGAGTAACCATTGGCCACTAATCTAGCCTTGTTCCTCACAATGACATCATTTTTATCTAACTTTTTTCGAAATACCCATTTGATTCCTATGATGGAATGGTCCTTGGGACTTTTCACAAATTTCCTCACTTGATTTCTTTCAAAATTATTTAATTCCGCATGCATTGCATTTATACAATTTGGATATTCAAGTGCTTCATCTATATTGCTGGGTTCAAAATTCGTAAGAAAAGCTGAAAAAGCACATAGATTTTTTAAAGAGTTTCTAATTTTTATACATTCATTTATATTACCTATAACTTGATCAAGTGGGTGTGATAAGACATGTCTCTAATTTCTTGGAATAATTTTATTTTCTCCTCTTTGAGGTTCTTCCATTTCTTCCAGAGTATCAACTTTTGCTTTATGTCATCATTTCTTCCTTTATGTCATCATTTTCTACAACATCAAGTTGTCTTTGCACTTCAACTATTTCTTCTTCATCATCATGCACTTACTTACTCATCAACAAATCATTAGTCTCATTGAATTTAACATTAATATATTCTTCAATAAATAATGTTCTTTTGTTATACACTCATTGGTTATGCTCTTGTATTTTTTTGTGGTTCTTAAGTGTTAAGCCTATTTTTTATTTTACTCAAAATTTCAAAATTACTATTTCTTTGAAAGAAAAGAAATGAACAAAGAAAATTGGTCATAGTGATAGGGGGAGTATGTTAAAATTTTCAATCTTATTTGACATATAATTGTTGTATCAAAGTTTTATGCAAAATGTTGATTCTTAATATATTTTTCTGTGGTTTTCATAAATTGATTTTCATTATAAAATAGCCATAAATTTAGGGGGAGTTATCTTTCAAAACATTTATGATTCAATATTTTACATGTCTATTATATGACAAAAGGGGGAAGAATAAGTTTTTTGAAAAAATGATTAAGGAGGACTCACATATGGTTTCTTATATGCTTCATATACAAATTATTCTTTTTGATGAAACAAAAGGGGGAGAAGTATAGGAGAAATATGGTATAAATATAACCTTATATGAAGAGTACCTTACAATTAATATTTATGTGAATATCTACCATTATAAAGAAAGCTAAGTTAGGGGGAGTAAAATTGATTTTACAAGAATTTTACAACTTTTTCGCAACTTATATATTTTTTATATTTCTCGATTTGTCTTCATAGAAAAGCGGGAGATTATTGGGTCAAAGTTTTAATGCCATATAAAATTATATTTTGATGATACAAACCTCGAAGGATTAAAGTTAAAATGCTAAAAAAGTTTTAAAAAAAAGAGATAAATTTATGCACTACACTTTGATTAAATAATTGACACTGGTCTTATTAGATTATAGATAAATCATGAATATCAAAGTTGTAGTGAATCCTGTTAGCTATTCATAGAATCTAAGAAATCTAATTTGAATAACTGTACAAAACGTTATGCTCAAAATAGTGCAAGTCGATCAACCTACCGGTCGAAGGAAAGAAGATCGATCGACAATACCGGACGACCAAATGGAGATGTCGGTCGACCGGTCCTAAATCGATTGATGTCGAGACAATACCGGTTGACTTACCGGTCGATAGTCTGGTCGACCGATCAAGTGCTGAAGCTAAAGAAATGGCGCAATGGTTATATAGACCGATTGACCGGTCCTTAATGCGGTCGACCGATCCAAGGCTCAAATGAACAGTAACGGTCATATTTGAAGGAGAATTTTGTGGAACAATTCGTGGATAAATTTTTACATACTAGAGCCTATAAAAGAAGTGCCAAAGCTAGAAGCAAGGGCACCCATCCAAGCAACAACAACAACTACAAAGCCTTATCCCACTAGGTGGGGTCGGCTACATGGATCATACGACGCCATTCCGCTCTATTAGTAACCAAACCTTTCGGTATATTATTCACCAAGCATTGAAACAAAACTTCAAGAAATTAAAAGAAGATCATTTTCCTTGAAGTTATCAATTAGAGCTTTTCTTTCTCTCTCTTCTCTTCTTGTGAGTGTACTATTGTAAAAGAGAGAAACTATTTTTCAGAAAGATTGTGAGAGCACTTGTGTGCAAGAGGTTCTAAATTTTACCTCTTGAGCGAGAGAAAAGATTAGCTTCCTAGGAGGAGAAGTTTGTCTTGCCTCTCGAAGCGGAGAAAAGGTGATTGTGTAAAGGGCATTCTTTCTTGCCCCATTTGGAACAAAGAAAGTGATTAGTGGAATCTCCAGCGGTCTCGAGGTCGAGAAGTTGGAGCCGAGACTTAGACCAAGGTGTGGTCGAAGCTCGTCAACAACCACCGTGTGTTGTGTTTGATTTTCTCTCTCTCATTCCATCTCATATTATGTTTATGATCTAAATTGCAAAGGTTTTAAGAATTGATTTTAAGCTTCCATGATACATTTTACGAAATCGACATTTTTGGATTAAACACCAATTCACCTCCCTCTCTTGGTGCCCTTTGGGATCCTACAATGGCGAAGCTGAGGGCCTATACCTCCTCATCGGTGTCCATGTCTTTTCACATCTGATCATGTCTTGACCTTTTGTGTGGGGCCGCCACGGTGTGTAACTTGTGGAATGGGTAGCATGTACCTCACAAAGCAGTAGAACATGTCGATGCACATCGTTGGAGGGTTCCTCCATTTTAAATGTAGACAATGGAAGCATAGGAAATATGAAAGGTTGAAAGAAAACTAATGTTAATTATTAGCCATTAAATTTGAATGTAATAGGTTAAGCAATAAATGAGGGAAGTTTAACTGAGGTTACTCACTAATATGAGTTATTAAGTAATGGATTCAGCAAAAAAAAAGAGAAAAAGAAATTGCAAATGATGAAAGGAGAATGCTTTGAAACTATCCTTTGTAGTTTAGCTTTATGCAAATATAAGATAAATCTCAAACTCTATTAATCAATTGTTTTGGCGGCAGTATTTGCCCTCCTGTCACTTTGCTAGTTAATCATGTATTTATTTCCTTTAATCACACGACATTGTGACAGCTGAATTATATATGTTAATAATGTCTTGAATCCTACCCCAACTAGAAATCCATCTGGACCCAAGACACTCTGAAATAAAATAAAACCCGTCTGACATATTTTGTGTATATCCTTATCAAGAGATTGTTAAGGAATTGATTTACTTCCTTATCACAAGATAGGTGTCCTATTTGAGATTAATATATAGTCATAATTGATCTGTAATTTCTATCATCTGTAAAAGGGAGTGCTTATATAAACTCCCTATGGGTCCAAATAAAAATGAATATATTTTGTAATCCTCTTTTGTTTTCATCTAATAAAATTATGTGTTGCTTTAAATTTATCGAGTTTTCTTGCAATGTATGATTTCTCTCGTGCATAAATCCTAACAATGTGAAGAGATGGCGTCATTGTAAATCTTCCATTAGGCATAGAGATGGCGTCGCACAATGTGAAGATCGAGAAATTCATAGAGCGAAATAGTTTCAGTCTTTAGCAGATCAAGATGCGTACACTTCTAAAACAACAAGGAGTTTGAGCACCACTTGCAAACGTGTCGAAGAACAAATCAAAGGAAGAAGACTCAAAGGGCAAAGAAAAGGAGGCCGACCTCGCAAATTTGGCGGCACAAAAATAAAAGGCGCACTCTGTGATCCTATTGTGCCTGACGGACGAGGGGATTATTGAAGTCGCCAATAAAAAAACAATGGTTAGTCTATGGTCGAAACTCTACATGATTAAGTATCTGACCAACAAATTGCTGTTGAAGCAACATTTGTTCACCCTCCGCATGCAAGAAGGTACACTTGTGAAAGATCATCTTGATCTCTGTTGATGGAATTACGAAACAAAGATGTGAAGATTGAGGATGGACATGATGCCCTATTTCAGTTGGTGTCTATATCAGTATATCATCATCATAAGAGACACAATTACTCTGGAAGAAGTAAGATCGAGTCTACATACTCGTGAACTTCGTCATAGGGTGTCTGATAAAGCTATGGGGACTCAGGCTGCAGGATTGATGATAACCACTGAGAAGGGACATCATCCAAACTCTAAGAAGGGCAAGTAGGAGAAGAAGAACGCCAATCCGAAAGACATCTGCAACTATTGCAAAGAATCGAGTCACTGGAAGAAGGATTGCTCAAAGAAGAAGAAGAACATGGTTGCTGCAGTAGTACAGTAAAGTAGCGAATCTGATGATGGTGATTTGGCTCTATGGTATCTGATTTGAGATATTTGGAGGAGAGTTGGGTTCAAGATTTATGATGCTCTTATCATATGACTCTGCATGAAGAGTGGTTCTCAACTTATCAGAATATTGAAGTCAGAAACATCACAATGGGCACTGATACGGCCTGTAAAACAGTTGGAATCGACTCAATTCATATCAGAACTCGTGATAATAGTGACAACATTGATAGAGGTTTCATCATGCTTCGCAACTGAAGAAAAAATTGATATCATTAGGAGTTCTGGACTCCAACGAATGGCAAATGGATGCTGCAAGAGATATTCTCATGGTCACCAATGGTGATGTTAAAGTCATGAGAGAAGTACAAAAAAGTCCTTATATATACTACAAAGCATAGTAATTTTTGGCGTGACTGCAGTAGGTAATTCATCCAAATCAGAATCAGAAGCATTCGACTTGGACATATAAGTCATAAAGGGATGGACATTCTCAACAAGCACAATCTTTTAGATGGTTAGAAGATATCTGAAATAGAATTCTGAAAGCATTGTTGCATCAATTCACCAGAGTCGTGCACAAGACAAAGACAACACTCGGTTACATCCATGCTGACTGTTGGGCCCCTCTCGTGTTCCATCTCTAGGAGGTTCTAGATACTTCCTATATGTGATAGATGATTACTCAAGGATGACATGGGTATTCGTGATGAAACACAAGAGAGAGGCACTTGAAGCCTTCAAACAATGGAAGACTCTGGTGGAGAACCAAACATCAAGAAAGATAAAACGCTTTCATACCGATAACAGTTTCAAGTTATGTTCGTCCAAATTTGATTAGTTCTGCAAGGATGAAGACATTACCAGACATCTTACCATCAGAGATACACCACAACAGAATAGTGTTGCAGAACGCATAAACAGAATACTTCTGGATGCATGTTCTAGAATTTTGGCATGAATAAGTCATTTTAGGTTGAGGCTGGTACCACAACATATTACCTGGTGAATTGGAGTCTTGCAATCGCGATTGATCTGAAGAATCCTATTGAGATATGTTTGAAAATCATTATACTAATTTGAAAGTTTTTTATTGTCCAACATATTACCATGTCAGTGAAGGAAAGCTGGAATCAAGGGCCAAAGAAGGAATTTTTATGGGATATGATGTAGGTGTAAAAGGCTTCAGAAGCTAGTCTCCTTCATAGCACAAGGTTAATCATAGTAGGAACATATCATTTGATGAGATGTCTATGCTCAAGCCGAAATCAAATGTTGTTGACCCAGCAAAGGAGGGTGTGAACAAACAGGTGAAGTTTGGATTAACTCCAATTCAGAATAGGACAGAAAAATCTCATCAAGTTAAATAATAAAAAACTAAGGAGCAAATAGAAGAAGCAATGACAAGTCTAACGGTTGGGCGTTCTCGCAGGCAAATAGGTCCTCCTAAGCGTTATGATTTTGCAGACATAGTTGCATATCCATTCAAAGTAGCTAAAGAGATGGAGTCGCTGGATCCATCAAGCTACTAGGATGCTATCACATGTGTAAAATCAGAACAGGGACTAGCGGCGGTAGAGAGTATTAGATATCTAGTTGGAGGATTCAATTCAAGGTGGAGATTTGTTAATAATGCCTTGAATTCTTTCCTAACTAGAAACCCATCTGGACCCAAGATACTCCAAAATAAAAGGAAACACGTCTAATATATTCTGTATATTTTCTTATCAAAAGACTGTTAAGGAATTGATTTATTTCCTTATCACAAGATAGGTGTTCTATTTGGAATTAATATAGAGTCCTAATTGATCTGTAATTCCTATCATCTCTAAAAGGGAGTGCTTATATAAACTTCTTATGGGTCCAAATAAAAGGAAAACTGTCTTGTAATCCTCTTTTATTTTCCATCTAATAAAATTCTACGTCGTCTTAATTTTTTTAGTTTTCTTGTGGTGCATAATTTCTCTTGTGTAGAAATCCAACAATATATATGTATGATATCGTGATTCGTGGTGTCTAAATTCCTCTCCAACCTCCAATCAATTACTTAATTTGTTGCAACCCCAAAAAAAATATTTAATTAGTCACTTTGATTTATTCGTATGCATTTACAAATCAAGCATGCACTAATTGCATGCAAACTAATTGCTCTTAGATATGAACATGTAATTGGCAATCATATACATGTACATATACATATACATATACATATACATATACATACATATACATATATACATATGTGTGTGTTTGTGTGTGTGTGTGAGAGAGAGAGAGAGAGAAATAGAGAGAGAGAAAAATATTAGTGTGCTACCACACAATATTGGGCACTTTGTGCCCACTACTTCAGGACTGACCGATTTGAACTTGAGGGACGAGATGAAGGCTAATGTAAACGGTTCAGTGCATGGTTCAGGGCAGTGTTGTTCAATGCGGTTTAAACGGGCAGCAAGAGGGCGGAGGGCAAGTGCGAGTAGGAGCATGGAGCGTGGAGGGTGATCGTGTGGCGATCGTGTAGAGAAAAGGGGATCATCGGCCTCTGAGCTCGCGAAGGGAGGCCGACACTCCTCTTTTTTGTAGTCGCCGATGCAGTAGATAACAAGGAGGGTCGACACCCCAGGAACAAGCAGAGGAAGAAGGAGATGTTGCCGACGAGGGAGAAGGAGGCATCGCCTTCTCCCTCCTCACGCTCAAACTCCTACAAACCCCTAAGATGGAGAAGGAGACGCACACAGACGCTGAAACCGTTGAACTGCTAGAACCCCTATGCTAAACCGAATGTGCCTTCATAAGAGTCATCCGACTCAGATCAAATGGCTTTGGAGTAGTGGGCGCACAATGCTACCACTTTGTGTGGTAGCACACTAATATTACTCTACAAATATATATATATATATATATATATATATGTGTGTGTGTGTGTGTGTTAAAATGGATGTGTAAAGTACCCTTTGCTTCACACCCTGTGAAGAAACTCTCTCTCTCTCTATCTCTCTCTCTCGCAAGCGAGCGATATTTTGCATTAGATCTTGCGAGATCTTGTCCCCCTCAGCCATAAGATCTCTTGAAACCATTCTCTCTCACCAGCTTGTCTCTCATGCGGTCGACCAATTATCTCATCTCCCCTCCAGCTCGGTCGGCGATCGAACCCCTCTGCTCTTTCTCTCTATCTCTCACACGACTATGATCCTCACACGACTATGATCCTCTCCCTCTCCCTCTCTCTCTCTCTTGATCTAGAGTTCGGCGGAGCATGATCTCAGAGCCGACAACTTGGAAGCTGCAATGACCGATGTTAGAGCCAAGGGCATCGGATCGGCAACTCAATCTTGATTTTGGGTCTCCCCCGCTGCGAGTCTGTCTCTCCCTCTCTCGATATTCAACGTCGCAACTCGATCGATCGACCGAGGGCGACGATGAGGGAGATCGACGAGATTAAGATATATATATATATATATATATATATATATATATATATGAGTAAAATGGAGGTGTGATACTATTACTCATATATCTCTAGAGCACCTTCCACTCTGAGCGCATCTCAACTCGACCATTGATGAATGGATATGATCATAAGTGATAAAATCTCATCATTGAAAAATATTATTTATCTAGATCTTTAATTAGTGAATCAATGATTAATATTTGTTTAGCATCCTTCAAAAACAAAATGTGCTATGAAAGTGCATTAATCCAATATATATATATATATATACATTAATTCAAAGATAAAGTAGGAAAAATAAGACATTCCTTAAATTTCTTTCTAATTTAGATTCAATCAAATACGAAGCATTATTTCTTCTTCTTTTTTGTCGTCTTTTCACTTCAGCCAAAGTTACAAATTAGGTTGGAGTCAGCGTGAAAGAAGTTACAAATTCATCTTAATTGTCTTATTTACTTTATTCGATCATTTTGATATATAATTTTCTTTTTTTAGAAAAAGTCCATCGACAATTTAAGAGTCGATATTGTACCAATACTTCAATTGAAGTCCTTTGTACGTGGATGTATGGATAATTAAATTGCTATAAATTATACGGTTCACACCAATGACCATTTAAGAATATATTTATGTATATTTCCATTATAACATGTTCTTATCCACAACAAAATTTATATACTTATCCATCATTAGGTATTTCTCGATTCCTTCTTTTCGGCAAATTAATATATAATTGTTAATTTTGTCAAGAGAGGACCATTACAAAATTTGAAAATTAATGGGCTTAAACTTTATTATTTTTCTTTGAAAAAATGAGAAAATATTATAGCTTATTTTTTTCAACTGTGAATAAAAATATTATAAGAAAATAATTGTTTCCTTATACTGTAACAATCCAAAACTTTTAAGATTAAAAAAATAGTAATTAAAATAAATCTAAAAAAATAGTGTTTGTTAAAGAAGTTAAAGTTTGTAAGGAAAAGATAAGATAAGAAAAGTTTGAAAATGAATAAAAAATATAATTAGACAATAGATAAGAAAAAAAAAAAGAAAAGATAAATCCTAACTAGATTAGGACTTGAAATTATGATAAGATTAGAGATTAAAAATTCAATTTGAATCTAACATAAGTTTAGAATTTAAAGAACTCCTAAGGAGAGCTAAAATAAGAGTTTTATTTTCAAAAATATTTAGAAGATAAAATTATATTATTATTATTTATTTCAAACATTAAAAGGTAAGAATAGAAATTAATTATTTAATTATGAAAATTCGGAAATAATTATGTTTAGGGGAGATAGAATAAAGAAAAGATAACTACAAGAGGATTATGGATCGAGTTTGATATATGATTCATTTAGTACTTCTAGTGAGATTTAAATTAGGGTTTATAAGTTAAAAACATTCACAAAATAAAATAATAATAAATTATTGTTTAAAATATAAAAATCAAGAAATAATGATATTAATTATTTAATTTCAAAAATTGTGAAAAATAAAAGATAAATTATGGATGAGAAGCATGGTTAAGAAATCTAGTTAGATTAGAACTTGAGTCTTTTTTTCTATTAATAGAACCTCAAAAGTCTCTTCCAAGACATAATTTTTTCCTTTTCTGTTTGTGTTTTTTTTTTAATTTTGTCTTACATTTTCTCCCTCCTTGATATGTGTAGACGTGTGCTCCAACCGGTTATTTCCTCGTGATTATTCCTCTATCAAGGGATGGCTGGACTCAACATTGAAAGCCTCGTTCTCCTCGAAAATAATCAAAATATATACAAAGATTGGGGTTCAGGTACTTAAACAAGGTACATGTTGGTTTTGGATATAGTTTTTTAATGGACTTAAACAAGTTTAAAAATAACAATTGGTACCCACATGTTATCTGATTATCCGTGAATAGATTATTTTTTATTTGATTTTGAATGCATGCATGATAAAAAAATTCCTCTATATAAAATGACTCGAGTTAGAAGAATTCGGCTCAAGTTCTTCAACTAATAGTTTAACCCAATGCGACACAGTTCGAATTTGACCCAAATCTATTTTGAACTTGGGCTGGTCTCCATACCCAACTCGGGTTTCTCTCCCGATGAATTGTAATTGTTCATTTTTTTACCTAAACAACCTCACCCAAGTTCTGATCATACTCGGCTCGGTTCTGAGCCAACTCAAACCTGGCCCGAGGTATAATATGAATAGGTTAATGTCAAGTATGCCGACCACTCCTATAATGCTCAATACTCGACCGTAGTTAAATTTGCATGATTCACCCTATACCCTAATTCAACCTGGCCCTGTCTGGATTCTGTAGGTTAGTTTTCCGAAACTAATTTTTCTATCTATTTGATCTAGGATCAAATGACTTGTTTGCCCCTGTATTGATGCATGATGAACTAAAATAGAAAAATAATTAATTAGATAATAAGATAAAAGTAAAAAAAAATGTAAAAAATCATGTTTATTAATTTCACATAGTCACTTTCTGATTGTGGTATAAAATTTTGAAATGGAGGGTTAAATAAAATACCTTTAACTATAAAATTGTAGTTGTTCATTTTTTACCTAAACAACCTGACCCAAGTTTCGATCATACTCGGCTCAGTTCTCATTGATGATAACACATAGATGATGATTTGATTACACCCGGTCTAAGACAAATCAAAACTGGCCCGAGGTATAATATGAATAAGTTAATGTCAAGTATGCTGACTGTAATGACCCCAATTTTTATGCGTTGAGGAAAGAATATTTTATTATTTTATTTTGGGAAATATGGTCATTAATATTATTATAATTAATAATTCTGAAAATAAAGGAAAATAGGGAAGGAGTTTAATTAAGGATAAGATGTATTATGAGATTATTTAATTAAATTTAGAATTTATTTATTTATTTATTGGAATAAATTAGAATTTGTTAAAGGAGATTAATTAAAAGATTAAATTTGATTGGGATTGGAAGTTATGGATGGATTGAAAATCAAGGATCTAAGAGTCCTATAAATAAATCTTTAGGGTCGATCCTCAAAGGAGTTTCTTTCTCTTTGGTTCTTGGTGTTCGGCGACAATGGCATGACGTCTCGGAGACAAGAAGAAAGGGAGGCTGATGTCCCACTGACAACAAGGCGTGATTCGACATCAAACGATTAGGCGTGAAACGAGGTATGTAGGGGATCCGTAGGTTCTTTGATTATTTTTATTGGGATTGTTATTTGTGAGATTGAAAAAGGTGTCGTGATAGTTTAGAAAAAAAATTACTTAGTGGCTGAAGTAAAAGGATTTCTCGAAGGAAAAAAGAGGTTCAACCAACAATATTTTGTGCCAAAGGAAAAAAAAGAAAAAAAAAGGGTTGATGTCAATACAATTCGACGCCTAAGGATTGTTTCAACCGAAAAACAAAAAGTGATAAAAAGAGTTAATGGCCAACATGGAGAGAGAAGTAAGGGAGAGAGAGAAACGTGTTGGTTCATTGTATAAGAGAAGGGAAAACAATAGATGAGGAACTCACGTGACGTGGAGAAAAATTTAGAGAGAGGAAGAGATATGAATCAGGAAATGCCTATAATTACAGTCGATGATAGAAGAATATTCTAGCAAAGTTGAATAATCATAAGAATATTGTGTATCTCAGACATAAGAAAATTGAAGATAATTAAGAATATCTGCGATTTACAATTGAACAAATTACAAGATCAACTTGCATAAGTTCCAAATTCTCAACGTGTTACAAGTTGAGCCGCATGAAGATTCAACATAATTTGGATCAAATAAATTATGGTTTAACCATATTTATTTGGAATAATTATATATGGAATATTCTATTGAGATTTGTAGGAGGAATTGATTTAGTTATTTCAAGAAACTAGTGCCTTTCTTGTAGGCTAAGTTAGAGTCATTTCTTCCACCTCAAATTCTGGCTTCTAGGACCTATAAGTATTAGCATTTCATCAGATAATTATTGCAGTTTGTCATATGATTTTTTCATCACAAATGAGAAATCTGCATCAATTGGACTTTTGTGTGTTTTCCACAAAAGATCTGTGATTATTTTGTTAGGAGGTACTTTGATTTATAGTAACCATTTATATGATCATTTAAGTGGAGTACATGAAGTTATAAATTCTCTCTTGCAAGGATTTGAAAGAGGTTGTATTGAGTTTATGACAACTAGCTTGAAAAGATCATTTCTTATTGTTGAATGTTTATATTTGTCGCCACTGGATTGTTGTAGCTGGAGAAGTTGGTGTCGGCGAAGTACTTTTCTCTTTCAAAGATTTTATAGATTGCACGAAGGAGATATACGGTGATTTACAGCCAACTATGGGCGATATACTCTTCTCCTTCGATGGTGGCTGAATTGGAGATAACAATGCAGGAGTGACAGGAACTTCCATAGGCGGGCCCCTCCTTTAAACCTTTCCATCTTTCATGATGTATTTACTTGTCTTCTTAACACGCCATTGAGTTATCGTTGTCCTTGCTAAAAAATTTGCTTTTGGGTACCATGAATATTGATAATGGCATGAGCATAAGATGACCTTCGAATTCTCTTCGATGTGCCTTGGACGTTCAAAAATTAGAGAACTCAATTTTGCAACTTCATTCTCCAGTTCATGGAATTTTGATTCGAAAGCCTCAAACTTGAGTTCATTGTCGAATAGTCGAAGAAAATCGTCGACTTCAATTTGTTTTTGAAGTTTGGATAAGTGAGACTCCAAATTCTGGATGTGTTGGTCTTGCATTGCCAATCTTCTTTCAATTGTTGTGGCAAATTGACCAATCATCTCTACGAAGTCAGAAGTTGATTATTTGAATTCAAGAATTGATGCCACATCCTCATCTGACTTCTTGTTGTACTGCCTCATATTATGAATTTGTCTCTCCAAATTTTTTATTTTATAATTTTGTGTGGAGAGCTTCTTCAGCAAAGAATCTAATAATTCTATGAGTGCAGCAGATGGGTCTCGAAATATATCTTCCTTCTTTTCTTGTTGAGGCTTCTTCTTTGTGCATTGTTTTGACGATGATGCTTCAAATTGAATTCCATCTTGCTTGGTAGCAAGGATATTTTTCTCAACTTGTTGGTTTTGTTGTCATTTTGTTCGTCTTCGTTGAGGTGTGTAGATGTGCTCGTGATGATCCGATTGTGTACAAAAGATATTATCTAAAAAGCTTACACAACACTAGAAGAAGAAAATAAAAAGTAACACAGAAAATAAAAATTCTCAAAGTAGTTTATACGAGATAGACTAAGAATTATGAATATAGTTCCCTGACAATGACGCCAAAAACTTGATGCGTTAAATTTGTAACAATAAAATTTGCTAGCAAGTGCACTAGTCGTATCAAGTAATAAAGTATAGAGTAGAGTGTCGATCCCACGAGAAACTAGTTAAATCTAATCTATCTCAATAATCAACTATGAGAAGGAAAGGGTGTTGTGACGTTAAAATAGAAAATAAATGTGCAGAGAAAATTTAATAACATAAAATAAAATAAATTGGTGTTGAGCCTAAGGATTCTAGATGATTAACAATGATGATTGATTGACATGAATCGCGATGATGACTTAATTATAACAATGATAAACAAGTCCAGTTCTTAAGACGGATTAGGATTATTTAAATTATTGACCTCTACGCTGAGTAGATCAAACTATCTTTAAGTCTTGTAAAACTTAGGATTACAAACGCTGAGTTAATCTTCAGTTAAGAAAGATATTAAGATGCATTAAGTTGTAAATCCTAAGCTAACAGTTATCCTCGCTGGGTAAAAACTGATAGACCGCATAAAATCTAGCACAAACGATGAGTTACAAGATTTGTGTTATGATTTCTTCAACTCTCAAGTTAAAAATCGATTAACTGAAAATTATTAAATCCTAGAATGAATCACCCAGATCTGGTTTGTAGTCTTATCTTAGAATATAATAATCTCAGTAAAAAGCATTAAGCATAACAATCATAATCAAAAGAATCTGAAATAATTATATTAATTCAAATCTAACAATCGAGTTCATGCAGTTTTCTCGTAAATAATAAATATCTCTATTACAGAATTAACTAGGCATAAAAAGTATGGGTAAAGAGCATCCAAACAATAGGTAGAAAACAGAATTATTCGCCTTCGATGATCTCTGGATCATTGTAGAGTACACACGTTGAGTTGCTCTACAGATTCTCCCGAACAAACAACGAAAGTTCTAAAATTCTTCTTCTGTAATGTAGCACGACTCTCAGGTCTCAAGTACCTCCAAGCACGATCAAGCACCACCAAGCACCCAAGTCCCCATTTCTCTGCCTCCTAGGGCCTCTATTTATAACCTCTAGGTGCCCCAGGGGTTCTGGTAGAGTTTCGATTTGATTCGAAGTCTTTTCATGTTAAAATAATTAAATTCGTAATAGACTTTGATAGGACTTTAAAACCATCTAAAACTCTTTCAAATATGAGTACTAATCATCCCTAAGACTTAGGATAAAGTTTGAGTTCGACTTGGACTTGAAATTCCCAAGAAAAGTCAAAGAAATCTCGAAAATAGCCTTCGTAACGGCCCATAACTTAGATTTAATGGCCCTTACTGATCAATCTTAATACATAAACGGAACTATAAGGTAAAATGTCTATGATATGGGCATTTATAACTACAAACTCCTATTAAAATTGAATATCCTGAACTAAAATGATGTCCATATTATCAGTGTACTCGAGAAACACCTTAGGTGACAATCCTTTTATAAGAGAATCCACAATAATATATTTTGTCCCAATATGCTCAAGACATCAATATTTTCTTCAAATTTTCCTTAACAACAAGAAACTTGACATCAACTTTGTCGTTCTCCTATTGTTATTGGAGTATACGACCGGGACCTTATTCTCCCTAAAATTAATTTTAATGGTCTTTTAATAACATTAACTATGCATAGTCCCATGACAAATAATTGAACAATTGTATTGTAACCTCTTTGGTATTGACAATTGTATTGCAATCCTAGTAGTTAAAGAATAAATAATAAATGTTTGATTAATTGACAATTGTATTGTGACGTTAATGGTATTGATGATTCTATTGCAAATTGATTAATTAACAATTGTATTGTGACCTTAATGATATTGATGATTCTATTGCAAATTGATTAATTAACAATCATATTGTGACCTTTTGTGGTTGAAGAAAATGTAATTGACTAATTAACAATCATATAGTAACTATTATGGTATGGACGATTGTATTGCAATTGATATGGCTAATGGATAAGTGAATTATGTCCTAGTGGCTGATGGATAATTGATTTCGTCGTCATGGTTGATGGATAGTAAATCACTTTCTTTGTGCCTGCTCGATAGTTGATCGATAATTGCTAAACAGAGCCTCTTTAGACCAATTGGATAATTGATTAACAATAATTGATAATTGAAGTGATTGATATTTTTTAACATCATCAAGTTGATGGTATGGATAATTGTATAATTGATAAATTACTTATTGTTAATAGATAATTGTTATAGCATAAATTGTTTATCGTTAATCATGATCTTGTTTATAGATTATTGATTGTTCATAGAATTGGATAGTTATTATTGACATTGATTCATGGTTCATATAGATACTGTTATGGGTGACCATACGTACTAAGTTATTTTATTAGACTTTGCCCCTGTATTTGGATCCATACAAGTGACGGTGATAGCGATGGTGAGACAGTTGGTGACTCATCTAACGAGCGACATGCACATGGATATAGGGTCCATTATTGTATAGATGTAAGGCCCATGAACTCATAAGTTATTGGATATTGTATAAATAACTTTCGCATATTGTAAAGTTTATTGTAAATGAGTCTTTTGCTTATGTAAACCAATGTGTTGTCTGGTCATACTTAAGTCATAGAATTGAATGACTTCGTCGAGATAGTATTCTGTGCAGGAAAAAAAAAGCTCGGGCATTACATAGAATTTTTCACATAGAGCAAAAAGTAAAGCAACCATCATAGGTTAAGGTATCATTAATCAAAGACACTAAGCTAAAATTTAGAATCAGATATCTAGGACTCGTTCTCTTCTTCTACAAGCACCAATTTTATTTCCATTTTGCCAAACTTGAGGCTTCTTGCTGGTGCTCCATTATGGGAGTTCTGTTAAAATATTGTAGCAACCAAGCGGACCTATCAACCATCTTTAATAGTGGGGCTAGGAGCATGAGGTTGTGGGTATATCAATTGCCTCTTTCTCACAACACTGCACTCTGATCTTGAATTTGTTCCTTGCAAGCAGGTTCAAACTCTCTCTCTCTCTCTTAGAGATGTTGAAAAAATCGAAGGCTGTGGTAAATGTAAAAGGGAGAGAGAGAGAGAATCTTCATATTGAAGCTTAGTAAGGGAGACATCACTCATCCAAAACCAAAAGGACTTTTCACCAAAAACCTTCATATTGAACATCAAACATAAAAAAAACCATATAAATTGATCAAAACATAAAATTGAAACCTAGAATCAAAACAACAAATCAACAAAAATAATAAAATGTAGACCAAAGGGGAGTGTCAAAATTGAAAGAAAGAAAGAAAGGAATAGATACTCACCTAAAACGGATGACCTAGAAATAGAAGAACTGCACAAATTGTGATGAAGGATGAACCAGAAAGATTCCAATGGCTGAAGTGGACTGATTGCAGTTTCAATAGATATCACGATGGATGATTTTGAAGAACACGTGATCAAATTTTTGCAAGGAAGAGAGACAATAAGGGAGAAGTTTGATGTTTTAGGTTTGCCACTGGTTCCAAAGATAGAAGAATTTAAGTTTTTTTTTTAAATTTTGGCCTAGTATCTTTAGTGACTAAGACGTATGGTCACTATTGTAAAATTTAAATGACCAAAATAACTCGTCATTATAAGAAACAATTGATTACGGAATAGTTAATTTCTGGTCATTATAATTTAAATTATGGAGACCAATTTGTCAACTTAGTCATTAAAACATCAAAATATTAGCGACTAATGCTTTATTAGTCATAAATAATTACTTTTAGAGACTATTTGTAACTTAGTCACTGAAACATTGGTCACTAAATGACCTTTTTGTTCTAGTGCTTGAAGGATGAATTAGCTAGCAATTATTTATTAATGTGCTGAAAAGAACGAATCGATAAATATTTATTCATGGATAAGTATATAACTTTTTTTGGAAATAAGAAAATGTTAAAATTAAAACATGCACAAATTACATATTCTTAAATGGTTATTGGCATGAATCGTATAATTTATGGCAAGTAACCATGCATCCACGTGCAGAGGACCACAATTGAAATATTGCGACAATATGAAGTCTTAAATTGTCGGAGAATCTTTTTTTTTTGAAAAGAAAAAGACATCCCACAAATGTCTATTAATAAAATTCCCAGTAAATAGCATAGTTACAAGTGAATTTGCATTTTGTTTCACATTGGCTCCAGCCTACCTAATTCTAATTATTTGTAATAACTTATATTGCCAATTACATGTTCAGATTTTTTTTAGCAATTACATGCCCGATCTATGCATGCATGCATACGAATAAATCGGAGTGACCAGTTAAGCAATTGATTGGAGATTGGAGAGGAATTTAGACACCACGAATTAATCACGAAATCATACATATATATATCATTGAACTGTTACTGTGTTACAACGATTAACGAGAAATAAAATACATGATTAACGAGAGTGACGTGCTGAAACATTGATTAATGGCAAATAAGCAAGGGAGGCAGTTTGAGATTTATTGTTGTTGCAGTCACCAAATTAATTAAGACAACGTACGGCAAGCTCGTAATTAAGATGGATCGGTATGCAAGACTGCATGTACACGTGCATGGTTCGTATGTAATCAATTAATTACATTTAACTTCATTCGCTCGGTTTCCTAGATAGATGCAATGGTTCCCATTTCCTAGATAGATGCAATCATCCCTTCATCGTCCCATACGCACTTGCCGGCGCCGTCGGCTGCAGTCCCGTTGCATGCACTCGCAGGGCGGCCAAGCTGTGAAACCACTAATGCTAGAGGAGCAGCAGCAGCGACCTCGGAGAATGGGAGGCACTGCAGCTGGAGGATGCCACCGTAAATGACTGCTGCTACAGAAACCAAGCACAGCCCTCCTCCCCATCTCAACGACTGGCTCTCCTTCATCTCGCAGGGCGGCCAAGCTGTGAAACCGCTACTGCTAGAGGAGCAGCAGCAGCAGCGGCCTCAGATAATGGGAGGCACTGCAGCTGGAGGATGCCACCGTAGATGACTGCTGCTACAGAAACCAAGCACAGCCCTCCTCCCCATCTCAACGACTGCCTGTCCTCTCTCTCTCTCTCTCTCTCTCTCTCTCTCTCTCTCTCTCTCTCTCTCTCTCTCTCTCTCTCTCTCTCTCTCTCTCTCTGAGTGGTATGTTTTTGACAGGAAGTTAGGCCCGGGCTGAGGGTTTAAATGGACTGTGTTCCTTATAAAAAAAAAGTGGATTCGAGTTCTACTTTCTAAGCGACAATCTCTCCATTGGATGCCTACTTTAAATGATAACCTCTTCACTTTTTTCGGATTATAGCCAGGGAGTCAGGATCGAAAGTTAAGGAGACCCGAAATATAAAGGGTACAGATAAAAAAAAATGACATATTGCATGTATAAACATATAATTATAAAAAAATAAATCAAATTAACAAAGTGAAGAATTACTCTAGATACAATGTATATTAAAAATAACTTATAATTATAAATTTTATTTATTTTAATTGAGATATATATTTTTATTATTCATCATGTCTTTTTTTTAATTTATCATGTTTATCTTGCAAGTTGAATTTTAAGATAAAATAATGTAATTATATTTCACAATATATATATATATATGAAATAATTAACTTCAAATAATTAGATGAAGATATATGTAATTAATGTTTTTAGTATTTAACTAAGTAATTTGATTTGTTATAGAAAGAAATCACATTTTACACTACAAATATTTTCATATATATATTCATAATATAATAATATACTATCTTTCTATAGATTTCTTAAAATTAGAAGGGTTATTAATATATCTTTTTAAGGAAAATTTGATATATTATTATATATAGTATGTCTCAAAAAAGTTAGGAGGGCCAATCATAGTTATTTTAAAAGATTATATATAATATATCATTACATACATAACATAATACAAAAAATTGCCCACCCCCCCCCCCCCCCCCCCCCCCCTTAATTACTATGTAGTTCCGTCACTGATTATAGCAGAAGGTATACCAACGGAATCCATAGATACTACTGATCATGTAAACTAAACTTGGGATCTGTTAATTAAGTAAAACATAAATAATTTAGTTAAAGAGTGATTGAGCACCATATATGCATGCATCACTTGGATTAGTATCTGCTTATTGAATATTAGCCAGTAATCTAAATGGTTTTATTGGGCTAGTGCTGACCTTGTGTTATATATATATATACCCATTAGTTAGGGTTTATAGGACGCCGCCTATATCATGTGTAATGATTAACACAAGTGCTCAAGCATTCGGATGTGTCGGAGGGCACACCACTCCTCCACTTGCGAGTTGTGAGTGCAGTAAGTTGGTATTATGCAGCTTGGTGGTTTTGTTTGGTCGAGGGTCATATCGATCGATAGGACCAAGGCAGAAACATGATGCTAAATATATAAAATAATAATAAAATTAATAAGTTTGTCTTCGTTTTCTAATATTAAATATTTGTTTAGTAAAAATAAACTGCAAACGCACAATATTTTATATATCGAGCATTCGCTTATACATAAATTCACAATAAACTTTTAATAGTTATATTTGATTAAAAAAAAGTTAATGAAATTCTTTCGAAATAATGTTGCCAATTTTATGGAATGACGTTATAAGAGATATTTTCAATGTCGTCTATCAGTGTTCAAATTGGAAAATCGTGATACATAGAAGAAAAAGGGCATAAGCTTACCAATATGTGTGTAATACACTAATGGAAAGAAAATAAGAAAACAAAATAAAGAAAACAAAATATTTAGAGAATCAAAATTCACAAATTTTGATGCAACACAAAGTTCGATATGTTTAACACCATTTTTATTTATTTTGATTTCACAACATAAGAAAAAAAGGGCTAAATCCATTTTAAACATTTAAGTTTGGCATACTATGCATCGTGTGTGTGTGTGATAGGGGTCAACTTTATCAACTTTGGTCCGAGTCAATTTTTGGGTGTGAAAACCATCATTGACATATACAAGCTTCCCATTAATTAACAACTGTTGAATAAACTGATGTCAGTGTGATGGTGGGTGTGCACACAGCTCGACATTACTCAAGTTTTTGTTGAGTGCCAATTGGGCAGATTGTAATCAAAAGGAATATGACTTAAATATAAATAAAATGGCTAAACAGTTTGAGATTTATTGTTACAGGAGTCACCAAATTAATTAAGACTCAATACCCCCCAAATTAAGTTGTAAGATAGATCGATATGCCTTGCATTGCATTGCGTTGCGTTGAGTTGAGTTGCGTGCATCCAATCCATATTGGGTTCGTACTGTAATCAAATTACTTTACTTACGTACATTTTTTACCCTCTCGGTCGTTTTCTCGATATTTGCAATTCGAATCTGGATTTACCGGCGTTGAGCAGCGCCCGCCAGGAGCTGCGTCACAGGCCGCTTTGTTTGGATACATCGCCCTGTTCGTTATGTGATCGTTTTGGCCTCCTCCCGCGAGCATCCTCTTGTGGATCTCCGAATCGAGTTGGAACTCCTCCTCGGCCGCCGCCGCTACCATCGTATTCATCTCATCATCGCTGGCTACGCACTCGCCGGCGCCGTTGACTGTCCCGTTGCATGCGCTTGCAGGGCGGCCAAACCGTGAAACTGCTACTACTACTGGAGGATCAGCAGCAACAGCAGCCGTGGCGTCGGACAATGGAAGGCACTGCAGGAGGAGGACGCCACCACATATGGCTGCTGCTACAAAAATCAGGCACAGGCCTCCTCCTCCCCGTCTGCTCTCCTTCATGACTCTTCTTTTTCTCTCTCTCTTCTTTTTCTCTCTCTCTCGATCTCGATCCGTGATCGGATGGGTGACTTCCTTGGCGCGTGTATATATCATGAATCAGGCGGCCTCACATTGAATTAATTAACTCATTACTTTATCGATCGACGTACCATGAAAAGATAAGGATTCTGTCAAGTCCTTGTCGCTTGTGTTATTTTTTTTTTTCTGAAATTATATCGGTCAGCGTGATCGACAGAAAGCAAAATGATATAATGTCATCAGATTAATGATTCTGGAAATCAAATATAAAGTTTCTGACTATTTGAAGTTTTAATTCTAAATCCTATTGTAACATCCGGAATTAAAAAAAAAAATTAAAACCTGACGTCGAACTTTCGGACGACTGAAATCAAGACGGAGGCCCTGATGTCGCAACGAAGTAGCAACTTTGAAATAATTTCGAACACCCAGAAGTGCAACGGACAGAACATCGTCGATTGTTCAACTTCTATTTTTTCATTAATTCCACCTCCGTAATTGCGTGACCTCAACCTCCTCCACCACGATAAGAGGATACCAAAGGTCATGAAACCCCACCATCATGCTAATTAAAATCACTCCCACACTTCTCTCTTTTCCTTTCTTCACCGTGCTCATTCTCTTAATTTATGTCTTTCATGTTTCTTTTCTTAAGTCTCGATCAGAGCACGAAGGGCCGGCTCGTCGATTTCTTCAGGAGCAGTCTGTTGGAGCAAAGTTATTTATCCCTATATAATTATATTTTGACGATACAAATCTCAAAAGATTGAAATTATATTTAAAATATCGAAAAAATTTAAATAGAAATGAGCATGCACTAAACTTTTAATTAATATTTGTCTATATTTGCATGAGATTTATATTAAGAGGTGAATATAAAAGTTATATATAATTTTCTTATCTTTGTTGAAAATTAAGAATCACCTCATTAGGACAATCATATAAAATGTTATGTTTAAATAAAACTTGAAAAGTTCAAATTGCATTTGATATTTTTATGTACTAAATTTGTACTTAATATTTGAGTATTCCATCATGAGATTTGGATAAAGAGATTAA
Source organism: Pontederia crassipes (assembly GCA_030549335.1). Classification (NCBI taxonomy): domain Eukaryota; kingdom Viridiplantae; phylum Streptophyta; class Magnoliopsida; order Commelinales; family Pontederiaceae; genus Pontederia; species Pontederia crassipes. The sequence continues at coordinate 69,071,789 of CM060189.1, read as the reverse complement.
TATAAAAGTTATATATAATCCTCTTATATTTTTATAGAATTAAGAATCACCTCATTTGGACAACCGTATCAAAAGTTATGCCAAAAATAGTTAAGATCGACAAGTTCTATTCCAAGTTGATAATTTTATGTGCTGAACTTTCATTAAATATTTGATTACTTTATCAACTGATTAGGGATAAGAGGTGAGCATAAAAATTATAAATAAAAGTGTTAGCTTTTCATAGAATCAAATATCATCTCATTTGTATACTGGTATAAAAAGTTATATATAAAATGTTTCATTTGAAATGGACAACCTTGTGCACTAAACTTTGAATTAATATTGGACTATGATCTCATTAAATTTTGGATGAATGATGAACATAAAATTGTAGAGCATTTTGTTATCTTTCCATAGAATTAAATATCATCTCATTTAGATAACTGTGCAAAAAGTTATGTATAAAAGAGTGTAGGTCTATCAGGATGTCAATGACAAAACTATCGATCGATACATTAACGGTCCACCGTTATGGGTAAAAAAGCATGAATGGTTTAATACGGATGACCGAAGGTGTTGTCGGAACGACCACTAATCATAGAGAACAAAGACATTTTTAAAATGAATGACTGAAACATTAACGGTCGACCGTTATGGGAGCAAAGACAACAACAACGTGTAAAATTCTTCTACGGACTACCATCAACGGATAACTGTGCAAAAAAGACAAGCGCAACGGCTAGTTACTATTCCGACCGTTATGGAGCTGAAAGCACAATATTTTTGAATTACTTTACAACGGTCAAATTTTCAAGAGAAGCCTATAAAAAGGATTCAAAAGATTGAAGGAAGATCAACTAAGCAAGGCAAATCATTCTAGAGTTCCCTTCAAATCCAAAGCATTTTTCTTGAGCCAAAGTTATAAATCATCAATTCCCTCTTTTAGTTTCTAAGTGTAAATATTCTTTGTAAGAAGTGAGAATTTGAGAGAATTCTTGTGTTTTTGTTTAGAGAGTTTGAGAGCTCCTTGTAAGAAGATGTGTGTCTTACCTCTTGAGCAAAGAAGAATGCATTGTGGTGTAAAAAGGATTATTCTCTCCCTACAAGAAAAGAGAAAGCTAGTGAACCTCCGACAGTCTCGAGGTCGGGAAGTCGGAGCGGGGACGTATACCAAGGTGTGGCCAAACCTCGTCAACAAACCATCATGCATCTCGTGTTTATCTTTATCTCTCTCCTTCATACTCTATTATTCATGTGATTTGATTGCTATTGTATTGGTTTAAATATTAACGAATCAATTTTAAGCTTCCGCGATGATTTTTGTAAAATCGATATTTTCGATTTAAACACCAATTCATCCCTCCCCCTCTTGGTGCCTTGTGATCCTACACAGAGGAAGTAGAAAAGTGACGAGGAAGAAGTTAAAGTTTGATCCAACAAGGACGAATCACAAAGCATGATAAAAAATGTGTGTTTTGGAGATCTGGATCATGGGATGAGGATTTTCACATGTTTTAAGGACTACTTTAGATTAAGGTTCATGCTAAATGGGTAGGAATTGTATTCTAAAATTAATATGATGATGCTGACATATTTTCTTTGATTATTGATCATGATCGAATGCATAATTTGTATGTATGAGTTGTTGACATGTTATGTGATTAGATCTACTGAAATACAATTTGGATAGTCACTTGATGATTACATTTCATGTCATTAAATAGTAGAAATAGCTAATTTGAATTAAAAGAAACATGGAAATCATTTTATGTTTAATGACAAGGAATCGACAAGCTATACTATGTGAAGAAGAAATGATATGAATGACGTGTTAAGGATGAGATATATGATTATCTATGTTTCTATAGCATAATATGTAACATTCTTGCACTTTCATAGGATATTATTTGCTTTGGGCCTAAACCCGTACGAGTTTACCAAAATGCGTCCAACCAAGTCAAGGTCATCTTCTTTATACTCAGCATCTCTTCCGTGACTTATGCATGTACGATTAATCCAAAGCATGCCTCATGCATCCTTCCCCCGTTTTAGTTGAGTGATCACACCTCACCATATATAGAGATTTACGTGAATGGCTCTGATATCATATATAATATCCTTGCACTTGTGTAGAATATTATCTATTTTGGACCTTTGTCCGCATGATTTTACCAAAACGCGTCCTACCAAGTCAAGGTCATGCTCCCATACATAACCAACATCTCTCTCGTGACTTATGCATGTGGGATTAATCCAAGGCATGCTTCAAACTTATGGACTGTGTGCCTATGCTAAATAAAATTATGAATCTCTAGACGACAAAATCATATTCATGCATTTTTTCTTATTTCTTTTAAGTCTTGATAGTAGTAGCCTTTGTATTGACCATATTAAGTACTCCTTGAGCTTTAAAAAAATGTAAAAAAATAGTGAAAAAAGAAAAACGTTATGTGTAGGTACAAAAGTGTTATATGGAATCAAGGTGTGTTCGGGTAATTAGATACGTAGGAGTTCATGTCTGGCGACCTAAGGACAACTGATCTGGGATCCATCGATCGAAAGACTGCTACATAGACCATCTTGTGGAATATGGAGAAGCACAGAGTACTAAATCATGACTAAGTTCGAACTCTTCATGCAGAACCTTGATTGTTCGGGCAAGTAAACTCGAGTGGTGCCTCATCACCTGTTACCCTAAGGCCATCTGGTCTGAGAGTATCAGTCCAAAGCCCGCTACATGGACTTCCTTGTGCAATTCTGCTTGAAGATTAGAACTTTTAAAATGATTGAAAATAAAAGTGAAAAAAAAAGAAAAAGAAAAAGAAAAAGTTTTAAGCTCAATTAGTACTTATGTGTTCAATATTAATGTTATTATTTGACAGACAATTTATTTTTCTATAAGGCTGAATTTGGGATTGTTTAAATTTGTGTAGCATTCAAAACTTCTATGAAGCTAAGTGCATGGAAAATGGTGAGATGCTGAGTAGTAGGTGTGCAGAAGAACTGTGTGAGAAAATTAGTCAGTTGATAATATGGAAGCCATGATGGAACCCTTGATCTTGAACTTTGCTTTGAATTTTTGCTTGAGGACAAGCAAGACTTTAAGCTTGGGGAAGTTTGATGCATGCAAAATATAACATATTTTAGATTATTATTTTAATTAATTTTTTTGTAATTTGATCATGGCATGCATCATTGTAAGTCACTTTTAGTCATAATTTCGGATTTATCGATTTTGATTATTAATATTTTGAATATTTTAACTGTGGATGGATTAATTAAATTGTGATTATTATTTTGCAGGAAAAATGGAATACATGAGTATCCAAGGATTATATTTGATCAAGAATGGAAGTATTGGCCGAGAATTTCAACTCCGAAGATCATATCAGCCGATAAATCACCAAAGATCTATCTGTATCAGCCAAGAACTTCAAGTTGGGCAAAACACCATATGAATAAAGTTTATCCAAGGCTTTACGTTTTGGTCGAGATTTGAATGGAGTAAAGATAAGAGAATGTTTATCTTTTGGGCGTAAAGATGAAAGAAGCCATCGTATCACCCGAGATTTGAATGGAGTAAAGATAAAATGATTTATCATTTTGGGCGTAATGGCAAGGAAACCTATTGTTTTGGCCGAGATTCCAAGAAGGTGTAAAGATAAAAAGAGTTTTATCCTTGGGCGAAATTATCATTTTGGCCGAGAACGTATCAAGTTTTATCCACTAAATTTAATTCCAACCGTACGATGTTACGATCGGGATGAAATTGAAGGTCGTCCGCACCTATAAATACATGAAGAATCCGTCGTTCCAATTGGTGCTCTGAAGTTCAGGTTTCTTCCACAGCGGGTCGTGAGCTCTGCAAGCTTCGACCAAGAAGAGGAGAGAGGTGCGATGGCTGTAAGTCCGAGAAGTTGCTTGACTGTCTGCCCAATTCGATATCTCTATTTTGGGTGTAATTCTTCCAATTTTTATGATTTATATTTTATTATCTCTCCACAATTTTTAGGATGAACTTCATATTTTTAGTATTATTATTTTAGGAGATTATTAATTGAAGGGAAATGTTTGGACCCTATTTTAATTATTTTAATCTTTTCTGATCAATTATTAATTGTGCTTAATACTTTTATGTTAGTTAATTGAATTTCTGAATTAGGCTATACTAGTTTGTGGAGTGTTTAATTTTAAAATTCATTATACTAATTATAATTGATTTTATATAAAATTAATAATTGACATAAATTTGATAATTAGTGTGTGGAGAATCAAGTTTGTGTGATCTATTAATGTATACCAGTTTGTGGAGTGATTAATAGTCTAGGAAATTCAATTTAATGCATCTTAATTTTAATATGATTTTTGAAGATGTCAGTCGTGGAGACTTCAATTCTTATTAAATTAAGATAGTTCTATATGATTAGATTGATGAATGCCAGTCGTGGGGATCACAAGATAATCATGTTAGATTACTTTAGGGAGACTCTAATTCATCTTTAAAGATTAAATTTATCTTTTATGATTCAAATATTTATCCTGATCTATTTTCATCCTAAGGCCTAACTTCAACACCACTATCTTATTTTTATCTTATTTTATTTTATTTTTACAAAACTTTTTTTCCAAAATTTTATGTTTTTCCTTCTCTCTTATTAATTTATAAATTTAGATATTTTATTAATAATATTTCTCGTGAGTTCGACATTCTTACTCTTATTTTTTATATTACTTGAGCGACTAGGGCACTTACTAATGATTTTATTTTGCTACATCATTTTACGCATTACACTCCATCATGTACAAAGGCTCACGCGGAGTGGCTCTGATATCATATGTAACATCCTTGCACTTGCGTAGGATATTGTTTGCTTTGGGCTTAAGCCCGTATGGTTTTACCAAAATACGTCCTACCAAGCTAAGGTCATGTTTCCATATATGCTCACCATCTCTCCCATGACTTATGTATGTATGACTAATTTAAGACATGTCTCATGCACCCTTCCCCCTTAGGAAACGTCCTAGTTGAGTAATCGCACCCCACCATGCAAAGAAGCTCACGTGAAGTGGCTCTGATATCATATATAACATCCTTACACTTGTGTAGGATATTGTCTGGTTTGGACCTAAGCCCGCACGATTTTCTCAAAACTGTTCATGTCGTCGGATCGGGTGGTCGGGTTACCTGACCATCATTTTTTCTTATCTTTTCTATTATTTAATATAAAATAATTTGTTAAACATTTCTATATTATTTTACACATTTAATATATTTTTTGTTTTAATATTTTTTAAATTTTTTAGTACAAAATATAGGCTGAAAACTAAAAAATAAAAAAATAATAAAAAAAGTCGAATCTTTCGAATCGGGTCGGGTCAACTCAGGTCGAAAAATTTCGACCTGTACCTGACCCGAACCGAGGTCGGATTGAGATCGTCGGGTTAGTTCATCGTGTTCGTAGGATAACCTAACCCGTTGAATACCCCTACTTGGTTCGATGTTAATTAAGGTCAATTGTTCAATATATACGTACATAATAATACGTTAGGAGATAGAATTCCAACAGCTAACGAATTAATAAGCTAAATTGATAGATACACGACATCCGATTTTAATGAATAATGATGCACTTGGCAATGCCACGATGATGGTTCACAAAAATTGGAAAATCAATTGTATAGATGTTGGGAGTCCATTTGGTTCAAAATTTATTAAAAGCAGGAGAAGAGATGAAGGTAAGACTGTATTATTTTTATTTGATTGATATAATTAAAGAAAAGAAAATGGGATGAAGGTTAAAGGATAATTTTCTTTAAACTATTTTATTCTATATATGTATATTAATATGTTTACTTTATATAAATAAAGATGAAATATATATTAAATGTATTTTTTTCTCTTATTCATCTTGATTTTAAAAGTTGAAAGAAATATAAAGTTTTTTAAAAAATGAAATAGAACATTTTTTTTATTCTCCTTCAATTTAAAATCAATCACGGCAAATCGATTTCCTCCTTTCTCTCCGCATCATCATTTTTATTAACCTAGGTGTTATTATTCAGTGTGTTCGGCAGAAAGCGAAAGGATTCAATGTAACCAGATTAATAATTTTGGGAAACAAATGTAAAGTTACTGACTATTTGAACCTTTAATTCTAAATAAATCCTACTAACTAATCAAACTTGATACGACGTTAAGTTGCATTGTTCGCCATGTATATACATAACAATACATTATTTGGACAAAAAATTCTAACAGCCAACGGATTAATAAGTTAAATTGATAGATACACAGCATTCGATTTTAACGAAAAATTGGAAAATCAATTTCATAAAGGATGACAATTGTAGCACTACTCCCGAATTTTTTTAAGAAACAAAAATCACCTATTTGCGACCCATAATTTCTGACGGATAGAATTTCTTTGCATTTTCGATAACATTTACGACGGATTGAAAAAACTTTTCGAAATATCGAAGGTAAAAAGTCCTTCCCTACTATGAACGGCAAATGCTCATAGATAAATTACCGACGGACCTAGTCTTTGAAATTATCGACGGATTTAAATTCGTTGACAATTCTGAAGGAATTACGCATCCGTAAATTTTATAACAATATATATGTAACATAATATTAATATATGCTTAATATTTTATTACTTTAACTATCGATGGGCCTAGTCTTCGAAATTATCGACGGATTTAAATCTGTCAGTAATTTCGATGACTAGGCTCATCGCTAATTAATTTTATAATAATATATATGTAATATAATATAAATATATGTTTAATAGTTTATTATTAAAATTATCGACGGGTGATGCCTCCGAAATTATCAATAAATTTAAATCCATAAGTAATTTCGAAGGTTAGACCTGTTGGTAATTTAATATTTTATTATTAAAATACATGTGTATTTTATAATAGCCCTCTAAATGTGAATGTGATGGTAGCGTTCATATAGTTTGCCAAACGTGCACTAATTCTAGTTTTGATTTTTAATTCTATTCATGGATGTGTTACTATACTCATGATATTTTCCTATCCTATTTTAATTACTCACATAAAAAGAATATTACAGGTAAACGTGTACATCTTGATTAAATATTTGTTTGAACCAATAAATTATTCACCGACACATTTGATCCTTCTTATGCTACGGATGCAACATAATTTATTCTACATGATTTCCCCCTGTATCTATATGTGTAATGATTAACGCAAGTGCTCAAGCATTCGGATGTGTCGGAGGGCACACCACTCCACCACTTGTGAGTTGTGAGTGCAGTAAGTTGGTATTATGCAGCTTGGTGGTGGTGTTTGGTCGAGGGTCATATTTATCGTGAGTAGGGGTGTAAGAAAAAATTAATCTAACTCAAAAAATTTATTCGATCCGAAAAAATTAAATAAAAAAAATTATGGACTCTAATATGATTTAAGATGATTTTTAATAAATTAAAATTTATCCGTTAAAATTAAAGCTCCGCTCGAAAAAATCGTAAAGCCGTGGAGTCTATTTTTATTTATATAATGAATGCATATGTTATCAATTATTTTATTATAGATATAATATTTTTTATATAAAATTTTATATTTTTCTATTACATCATCAAACTCTAATTTAATAACTTTAAAATTTTAGTAGTATATTTAATATAAAATTAAATATTTTTATATTAAATTAAATTTATTATATATTTTAAAATATAATTACATAAAAGTAGGGGCCCGAAAAAGTCGACCCGCTAAAGGATGATTTTTACTTTTTCGAAATGATTTTAGGATGATTTTTTAATTTTGAAAACCAATCCGAAATAATGATGCCAATTTCATCGAATGATGTTATAAGAGACATTTTCAATGTCATCTATCATTGAGTGTTCAAATTGAAAAATCGTGATACAGCATAAGCTTATCAATATGTGTGTAATACATGAATGAAAAGAAAATAAAAAAAAAAAATAGAGGAAACAAAATATTTAGAGAACAAAAATTCATAAATTTTAATGCAACACAAAATTCGATATGTTTAACATCATTTTTATTTGTTTTCATTTCACAACATAAGAAAAAAAGGGGCTAAACACATTTTTGACATTTAAGTTTGGCATACTATGCATCGTGTGTGTGTGTGTGATAGGGGTCAACTTTGGTCCAAGTCAATTTTTGGGTGTGAAAACTATCATTGACATATACAAGCTTCCCATTAATTAACAACTGTTGAATAAACTGATGCGAGTGTGATGGTGGGTGTGCACACAGCACGACACTACGCAAGAAGATCAACTTTTTTTGAGTGAAAATTTTCAAAGGAATCTTTAGATTCTATGATATCCTTCTATTACTCAGTAAGACATTTCCTCTTGCCTATGAAGACATCTCTAATTTAAGCTAATGGATCATTTATATTCCATTTGCATGGAAAGAAAAATAATCTCTCTTTGATAAGTCTTCGCATCCTCTATAGTAAGCCAAACATGTTTCAACATCTTCACCAAGTGCAGGAGCGGACCCAGCCAAAAAATCAGAGGGGTCATATGTATACTTGTTATACTTATTTCATTTTTTACAAATTTTATATGAAATATATATAATATTATATATGGGATATATATATATTTTTTTTGGGTGGGAGGGCAAGGCCCCCTCAAAACCCTCTGGTCCGCCCCTGACCAAGTGCGTTCAAGATCCAAGCAATCAACATAAAATTGGATCCAAGCAATCAACATAAAATTGCAAACATTCCATGAATCGACAGTCACATCCACTAATCAACATAAAATTTGCAAACATAATACTACATGGTTGTTGTGCTCATGGGTATTGCTCCATCAGCCAATCCTAACTTATTCTAGTCCGTTGATGCATCACACATTACCCACGACTCTTTAAACAGAAGGCTTTCCTTGGTTTTAATATTTCAAAATAAATTAAAATCATAAAAAAAAAATAGGGCAGCATACGTTCTTGTAACAGGCTTGACATATGCATCATGGCCACGAGAGAGCCATTAGTAGTATTCAATTTAACTCATGATTGGTGAGGAGACATATTGTGAGTGAACATATATAGGATTCACGATCGTGAGCACAACAAAAAAAAGTTCCTTAATGATATGTAAATAATTTAATATGATTTAACAATTTTTAGTTTATTCATATTAATTATTGAATTATTAAATACGGATATATGTTATTTGATTGTTTTGGTTAGGAGTGTAACAAAAACATCGAATCGAAAAATCTATTCCATCCCAAAAAAATCGAAAATAGGGGACCGAATATGATATAAGGCGATATTTAAATAGAGCCCGCTTAAACTAGGATTCCACTTGAAAATATCATAGGGACCCATGGACCACGCTTTTATTTATATAATTAATTTAGATGTAATCAATTACTTTATTACTAGTGTAATATTTTTTTATATAGTTTAATATATGCATATCACATTATAAAATTCTAATTTAATAGTTCTAACACTATATCCTATATTTAATTATTAAATTAAATAAGGTAATATTAATTTTAATTTATTATATTTTTAAAAAAATATTATTTATTAAAATAGGGACCTAGAAAAATTATCCGAAAAAACCGACCTATTAGAGGGTGATTTTTTTTTCTAAATGGTTTTAGGATGATTTTTGTGATTTAAAAAACTGATTCGAAAAATAACGAATGATTTTTTTGAACCAAAAATTCGACCCGAATCACTTTCATCCCTAGTTTTGGTTATGTGATGTTAATTATTTTTTATGAAATAATGATGTATTAATGTACATTCAGACAGAATTTATTGTCACCGAAGTAATAAATATGATTAAAAAGATTAAGACTTTATGACACAAATGTTTAATTTATTGATAATAAATGCTTTGACTCATAATGAGTCGCTCGTTATAAAGTTAAAAATAAGAAATAATATCTTTCACCATTATGGTGCATGTAATTTTGAGAAATAACGCATTTCACCATAAGGTGATTGTATATTCCTAATTAAAATGCTTATTTGTGGGGCAAAAGTATAGCGATTCCATGACTTAATTAGTCAATGTAATGATGTTGCATTGATCTTCAATTAAAGAGAAATTAAATATACCATAAAAGAATATGACGTGAAAGTGAACTTTTAAGAAATCATATGATGCTTAAAGAAATAAAGTAAATATGTCATATAACTAAGTAATGCTTATGAAGTTATAAAGAAGTCCCTAAAAGATTATATGATGAATAAGATAAATGTTATGTATAGTTATGTATATTATTATGTCTTGCAAGACTTATGAAGTAGTCTATACTATGCATGTTATTTAATTTTTTTATGATCAATATATTTTAATAAATTTTAGTATGCATGATATTTACATACTCTACTTATATATTGAATTCCGCAAGTAATAAGGAGTAAATGAAGACTATTTGACTCGAGTGTATTGCACATGTTAATATATCAAGGATGTAATAGGAATATTAATAATTTTTAATTTAAAATATTTTTATGTTACAATTGTTATCTAACTATTTTTGGCATCCGGTAGAGGTGTACTAAAAATTCGACCGAACCGAAAAACTTATTCAACTTGAAAAAAATTAAAATTAGGAGATCGAATATATTTTAGGACGGTTTTTAAATCGAGCAAAACCGATCCGCTTAAAATAGGGCCCACCTTAAAAAACCATAGAAGCCCATGGAGCCCACTTTTATTTATTAATTTTTATAATTAAATTTGTATCTAATCATTTTTTTTATTATTGTTATAATAATTTTCATGTAGTTTAATATCTTTCTATTACATAATAAAACTCTAGTTTAATAATTCTAATACTATATCCTATATTTAGTTATAAAATTAAATATAATAATTTCAATTTTAATTAATTATATATATTTTTAAAAATATTATTTTATTAAACTAGGGGTCCAAAAAAATCACATGAAAATTGACTTTCTAGATGGTGATTCTTTTTCTAAATAATTTTAGAGTGATTTTTGTGATTTAAAAAATTGATTCGAAAAATAATGAGTAAATTTTTTGAACCGAAAAATCGGTCCGACCGGAATTAGTTTCACCCCTAGCATGATTGTCTATTAATTATGCATATATTCTCTAATATTTTTTTTTATAATTTAAAGCTTTTCGTTGTTTAATGATATATAATGCTGATGTAAGGCAAATAAACGACACACGTTCAAAAATTTGTAATGACATTTAAGTTTGTGATAAATTGTCCTAACATAAGCTTCTTATTATATATACATCTCTGCACGCAGATGCAAGGCGGCGAAGCAGTGAAATCACTACTATATATTACTATTGGAGCAACACCATACGCAGAAGCATTGAACGCTACCACCTCTTCGTTTGATCCGCTGGCAGTTGGCTTTAATTTATAAGTTATGAACATTTTTACCGTCGTCTAATAAAATAAAATGATCATAATATTTTTTAAATGATCAAGAATATCATCAATCTAGTTTTATAATTAATTAATAATGATTACTTTAACCTCCTAAAGTTAAATGGACTTCGTTCCCAGTGCTAGATGTGAGCAGCTTACTGTTAGGAATGATGGAACCCAATTCTAGATTCAGTTTTGTCAGAAAATTCTTTACTAAGCACATGACCCATCCTTAAAAAAAATTACACCAAATGTTCTTCAATTTTGAGATTTACTCAGCGATATCCTCCAACTTCACTTTGTACCCTCTAACTTATAATTTATTTCACGAAATGCCCTGTCGATCGAGAATATTCAATTTTTCGTGATGATACATAGAGGGAGAGCATAAACTCACGTCATTAAATCAATAAAAAAATAATTAAATAAAATGAAAAAAATTAAAAAATAAAGATGAGGAGGGGGCACCACCCCTCCTCCCTCTCCGATCACCGGCCCGACAAGGGGCGACCCCCCTCCTTCTCGGCGCGGTGCAGAGACCGGGAGAGGGAGGGGGGGGGGGGGGGGGGGGGAGGGTGTTCGTCCCCGACTCTGCGACCTCACCATTAGCTAGCTCAATCTCCTTCTCTAGCACAGTCCTCTCACCATTAGCTAGCTCGCCAACTGGTGGATCACTGTGGCTGTGGATAGGCTTTCGTCGGTGGATGTTCTTCAGTAGGTGTCTTTATCCGTTGAGAAAATCTGGCCGGGTTTGTAAACTCCCATCTCTGAGGATCACTTTTCCGTAATCCCTACACCAAAAGGCCAACATCTACATGAACATTAATCTAAAAAGTAAGAAACACAGCTCTCAGCATTAAATTCAATGACAATCAGAAATGTCAAGAAATGTCAAGAAATGTTGAATTACACTTTTGACTAAGTGCACCATGATTAACTTAAATTTCTAATTCAAGTCGTACCATTAAGAAAAGTAAGCTTTCTAAGGCAACACTGAACAACAACTTTCTCGAACCCGCAAACAGAAAAAAAACTGGATTATGTTGGCAACATAAATTAATTTTTAGTTAAAGAGACAAGTTATTTATTTATTTTATTATGGATAGCTATTAACTGAGGACAGGCATCTTATTAACGCTCAAACTTCAAATATACTAAATGTTACATTTTTGTGGCAACAACGTTTTCAACTTTAAATTAGTGATTCTTTGAGATTAATTAGTGAGGACAGGCATCCATCCCAAAAGTGTTGTCATCCATCATATAAAAACATAGAAACAGCTTGCGGAGAAATTTTTTGGCATATATCGAGATTAATTAAATGTCCAAAAATGATGATGACGCAATAAAAGCATATTCAGGAAATTGGTATTAAAGCCAAGTTAATTATGTTTCAGATATGCCATTATAATTTTAATCGCAATCACTCATCAAAGTTCTCAATGGTCGACACTCGACAGCCAGAGGTGGTCACTTGAGCCATATGGTTGCAGCGTAACCAAATTATCTTTTGTGGTAAAAGATGTTGAGAATATTTGTTCGTGATATCTTTTTCTATGGCTAGAGGGTGGGGACTCGGGTAGTTTCCTCACTGATTGCGTATCCTTCTTTTTTATGTTTTCTTTATTCTTACAGAATACAGAATTTACTGCAGTAACCTTTTGATTATATAGTACTACTGATGGGACCATAACTCGGTTGCCATCCTTTTTTTTGCCTCAAAAGAAAAGTTATCACTATAGTTTGGTCTCCTAAAATTCGACTCCAATATAGTTGCCTAACCATTAGTTTCACAACCTAATTACATAAACATTGCAGTGATCCACCAGTTCATCATCATAACATAAAATAAACTAAAACAACTTGAACCGTAGTCCAACCATCACATGTGCACATCATCGTCATGAGGCTTCTACCGTCGAGCCTAAGTGTAACGCCCCCAAAATCGCTCCTCCCGTCATGTAGGCAGTCAGGTTGACTCTGAAAGTGCTACACTGTCTATTACACTATTGGCCATGATTATTCAACAAAATGGCATACGTGGTATCAATATAATAAGAAAATATAATTGAAGTCTTTATTGCGAAAGTTCAAACGTTGGAATGTCAAGAGATATTGATAATTAATACAGTCTATAATAAAGCGGAGAAAAATCACAAGTTAACAAGTTCAACAAAAATAAAGGTTCGATATGCGAAAGATCATGATGTCTTTTAATAGAAGAGAACATGCTGAAAGATGATGCAAATTTCAAAGGCTTGTGGTAATAGTTTATGTCATTTGCAGCGTTCTCCAAGCTCTGTGCCCTCCATCATATCATCAATTAAGGTTCTCACCTGCAAAATTTCAATGCAGGGGAATCGAATACCCATGAGCAAAAAACTCAGTACAATAGCAATATAGATGATGAAATAAGGATCAATGATAATCATATACAATGGTGTCAATTATGAACACTAATATACTTTGGCCTCTATGCATTTACTATGATGGGTCATATACCATGCTTTAACTGTATCAATAGTTGTACCTTATTCTTTACTATAACTGTAGATTGTCCTTACATTACTCTGCATTATCTGTACCATACTATGTTTCATACTTTACCATATCATGTTCTATGCTTTACTTTACCATACTCTACATTACTTTACTGTGAGTTGTCCTACGTCTTTTACATTACTATAATGTCCTTAATGTTGGTTGTCCTATGCGAGCTCGACTTTATTAGATTGGGATGCTAGAGGTGCCTCTCTGAATCTGTAAAGCCAGTAAGCCCATAAAGGGAGAGGGTGTGACAATGCATCACCCAATTCGAAATGTAGGTGGAAGAGGATCTACACTCTAGGAACAGTGGTTATTTAAGAACTTGTAAGTTCACAATCTCCTCAGTTAGCTACCTGTCCCTCTGGCTCAATACTATGTTATTTGGGGGAAGGAGTGTGACCAATACATCACCCTTTTTCGAGACACATGTGGAAGAGGGCCTGTAGTTTTAGGAACAGTGGTCATTGAAGACCAGTAGGTTCGCTGTCTCCTCAGCTAACTACATGTCCCGCTCTATACCATACCATACTCTTTATTCCGTACAATGGGGCGGCACATAGCAATCCCGTAGCTTTATTTTTACTTATTTCTGATTATCATGATGTCTATGAATCAGACCCAAATGGGCATTTACGTCTGTACAATAGCACTTGGCCAGTTACAGGTGGAATGGTTAGAGTCTCCGGTTAGGATTCAAAAGTCGAACTTAGATCGTGTCAGAATCCAATTCGGACTATGTCAATATCAGGACTAATTCAATGTCTCTCTATGGTGTTAGTGGGTTGAACCGGTTGGTTTGGACCGATGGGTTTGACCGAACCGGACAGTCTGAACTAACTAGTCTGACTGGACCGATCGATCGCTATCTGGATCGATCGACCACTCCTCCCGGTTCGGTTGAGCCGAACCAATCGACATGGACCGGTCGACCGCTCCTGGTGGACCGGTCGACCGTTCTCTAGCACCGATCGACCGGTCCTCTTGGATCAGCTGACCTTGTTTTTTGTCGGGCGTTTGTCGGATCGATCGACTGCTCACGTGGGCCGGTCGACCGGATTCCTAGGATCGGTCCACCATTCTGGTGATCGGTCGACCGCTTGTAAGATCTCAAGGACGCGCACTGTGCGTCAGTTCGATCGACATTTCGGAAGATCGGTCAGCCGATCTCGTGATCGGACCTGTCACAAATAGATCGATCGACCGACCCGGTGAGACCGGTTGACCGATTGATAGATAAGCATGCGAGTTCCTCTCATGGATCGGTCGATCGTTCATAAAGTCGATCGACCGGTGATGCGTTGAATTTGTAACAATAAAATTTGCTAGCAAGTGCACTAGTCGCTCAAGTAATATAGTAAATAGGAGTAAGAGTGTCGAACCCACGAGGAATATTATTAATTCAATATCTGAATTTATAAATTAATAAGAGAGAAAAAACATGGATTTTGAAAATGAGTTTTAAAAGATAAAGAAAATAAGATAAATATAAGATAGTGGTGTTGAAGTTAGGCCTTAGGATGAAAATAGATCAGGATAAATATTTGAACCGTAAAAGATAAATTTAATCTTTAAAGATGAATTAGAAATTTTTCTAAGTTATTAATTTACAAGATTAACATCACAGAGTCCACAAACTGGTAATTCTGCTATTTACAACAACAACAACAACAACAACAAAGCCTTATCCCACTAGGTGGGGTCGGCTACATGGATCATACGACGCCATTCCGCTCTATTAGTAACCAAACTTTTCGGTATATTATTCACCAATAGATCTTGCTCTATTAGTTCGCCAAGTGTCCGCCTTGGCCTCCCTCTCCCTCTTTTAATCGGACTCCAGATTATTTGATCTACTCTTCTTACTGGCGCATCTAATGGTCTTCTCTGAACATGACCAAACCATCTCAAACGATTCTCTACCATTTTCTCACTAATAGGAGCCACTCCGACTCGTTCACGTATATGGTCATTCCTAATCTTATCTAATCTTGTATGACCACACATCCATCTCAACATCCTCATTTCGGCTACCCCCACTTTACATTCATGTTGTCCCTTCATAGCCCAACATTCACTACCATATAACACTGTTGGCCTTATAGCAGTACGATAGAATTTTCCTTTAACTTTATTGGGTACTTTTCTATCACAAAGAACTCCAGTGGCTTTCCTCCACTTACACCAACCAGCTTGAATTCTATGATTAACATCGTCATCAATCTCACCATCTTGTCTTACAATTGATCCTAAATATTTAAACTTTGTCACTTGAGGAATTATATCCTCCCCTAACCTAACTTTCAAATCGTCTCGAAGTTGTTTATTTGTGAAATTGCTATGCATATATTCTGTTTTATTCCTACTTAAACGAAAACCCTTTGACTCCAACGTATTTCTCCATATTTCCAATTTTGTATTAATCTCTTCTCTTGAATCCGCTAAAAGTACTATATCATCCGCAAATAGCATGCACTTAGGTACCTCCTCTGTGATACTCTCGGTTATAGCATCGATAACTAAGTTAAATAGATACGGGCTTAAAGCTGATCCTTGATGTAGGCCAATTCCTATAGGAAATTCATTTGTCTCACCTCCGGGTGTCCTAACCCTAGTCAATGCCCCATCGTACATATCTTGTATTACCTTAATGTAGGCAACATTCACCCTCTTCTTTTGCAAGGCTTTCCAAAGTACATCCCTTGGTACCCGATCATACGCCTTCTCTAAGTCAATGAAAGCCATATGTAAGTCTCTTCTCCTACTTCGATACTTCTCCATCATCCCCCTTAGTAAATAAATCGCCTCTGTAGTGGATCTTCCTGGCATGAACCCAAATTGTCTCTCAGAAATACTAGTCTCCATTCTCAATCTATGCTCAATCACTTTTTCCCATAATTTCATAGTGTGACTCATAAGTTTAATCCCTCTATAATTTGCACAATTCTGAATATCCCCTTTATTTTTGTAAATAGGAACTAATGTACTTAATCTCCAATCATCAGGCATTTTTTTCGACCGTAAAATCTCATTAAATAGTTTACATAACCACAACACACATTTTTCTCCTAAACATTTCCAAACTTCAATCGGTATACCATCCGGTCCAACGGCTTTACCATTCTCCATTTTCTTAAGAGCTTCGCTAACCTCCGAGACTCTAATTCTACGATAAAATGACCTATTAAGCTCACATTCGCTAACTGTCAAGTCCTCCAAATCACAACGCGAACCTTCACATCCATCATTAAATAGCTTATAGAAATACTCTTCCCATCTGTTCTTAATATCTCCTTCAGTAACTAAAACCTTGCCAACTTCATTTTTTATGCATCTTACTTGATCCAAATCTCTCGACTTCTTCTCTTTGTTCCTTGCAATCTTGTAAATCCTTTGTTCACCCGCCTTTGTCCCTAACTCCTTATAAAACCCCTCGTATGCTTTAGCACGAGCATCACTAACTGCCTTCTTAGCCTCCCTTTTCGCCAAACGATACTTTTTCCAATTGTCAGAACTATTGTCCAAGTGTATCGCCTTGAAACAATTCTTCTTATTACGCACCTTTTCTTGGACCTCCTCATTCCACCACCAAGTCTCCTTATCTCGTGGTCCAAAACCTTTTGATTCTCCTAAAATGGCTTTAGCAACCATTTCAACCTTTTTTGCCACATTCTTCCACATGATACTAGCATCTCCTTCTAACTCCCACACACTTTCCTCTAATAACTTACTTCTAAAAGTCTCTCGCTTCTCCCCCTTTAACTGCCACCACTTGATCTTTCGATCAAAAACTGTTCGGGATTTTGGTTTTATACATTTTATTTGCATATCAAAAACTAACAATCTATGTTGTGTAGTCACTCCATGCCCAGGAATTACTTTGCAATTAGTGCAACGTCTTTTATCAGTATTTCTTATCAAGAAAAAATCGATTTGAGACCTATGAGTTCCACTTTTGTATGTGATTAAATGTTCCTCTCTCTTCCTAAAACAAGTGTTGATAATCTTAAGGTCGTATGCTAAAGAAAAATCAATAATAGTTTGTCCTTCCTCATTCAACTCCCCAAAACCAAAACCACCATGAACCCTTGCATGTGGTCCTGCCTCTTTACCAACATGTCCATTAAGGTCTCCCCCAATATAAACTTTCTCGGTTGTTGGTATACTTTCAATCAAACCCTCCATATCTGCCCAAAACTTCTCCTTGAGATGTGATTCTGCTCCTACTTGGGGTGCATATGCACTAATAATGTTCATAGTCTCCTTTCCAACAATTACTTTCACGGATATGATTCGATCCTCAATCCTTTTAACTTCCACAACATTCTTCCTCCATTCTGCATCCGCGATAATACCAACACCATTCCTTCCATTTACCTTACCTGTGTACCAAAGTTTGGAACCATTTAACCTAATCTCTTTACTTCCCTCTCCTACCCATCTAGTTTCTTGCAAGCATAAGATACTAATCTTACGCTGGTCCATTACTTGTGCCACCTCGAGGCGCTTCCCATTCAACGTCCCAATGTTCCAAGAACCTAATCTGACCTTAGTCTCATGAACTAGCTTCTTTAACCGCCTCCGTCCATTAGAGTGTGGTAGCCCTTGCTCATTTAACACTGCATTCAGGCGAGGATGCAGCGGCTCTTGCTCTCTTATCACTGTACCCGAGCTGTACAGCGCGTTACTTATGGGTAACGACCTAGCATTAACACAATATATTCGTTGATCCATGTTCATAAGATTCGACATGATTTTATGTTGGCTGTCGGGGCCTAACACAACCCTCCTCCTTTATCCGGGCTTGGGACCGGCTATAAAATATAGGCGGAGTTGGTAATTCTGCTATTTAATCCGGTAAATCAAACTATCTTAAATTTAATCAAACCTAAAGTCCCACAAACTGGTATTCGTCAGATAAGATTAAAATTAAGATGTATTAATATGAAAATCCTAGACTATTAATCACTCCATAAACTGGTATAGATTAACAGATCACATAAACTTGATTCTCCACACACTAGTTATCAAATTTATGTCAATTATTAATTTCACATAAAATCAATTAATTTAATTAATGAATTCTGAAATCAAATAGTCCACAAACTGGTGAGTACTCAACTCAGAAATCCAAATAATTAAATCAAAAACACTAAGCATAATTAATTAATTGATCAGAAAAGATTAAAATAAATAATATAGGGTCCAAATAGTTTCCCTTCAATAATAATCTCCTGAAATAATAATCATAAAAATATGGAGTTCATCCTAGAAATTCTGGAGGGATAATAAAATAATAATAATAATTGGAAGAATTACACCCAAATAGATAAAAGTCGAAGCTTCGGATCACGGGCAGACAGTCGGGCAACCTCTCGGACTTGATCAGGGTCGCGATCAACTTTCAGCCGTCGCACCTCTCTCCTCTTGGTCGTAGCCTGCAGAGCTCACGACTCGCCGTGGAAGAAACCTGAACTTCAGAGCACGAATTGAAACGACGGATTCTTCACGTATTTATAGGGTGCGGAAGGCCTTCAATTTGATCTCGGCCGTAACATCGTACGGTTGATTTTAAAATTATAAGATAAACTCGGCCAAAGATAAATCCTTTTATCATTACGCCCAAAGATAAATCCTTTTATCATTACGCTCAAAGATAAATCCTTTTTATCTTTGCTCCCTTAGAATCTCGACCGTAATAAAAAATTAAATCTTTACTACCAAAGAGATAAAATTCCTTCTACTCCCTCCAAATCTCGGCCGTAAGGAAGGAATTTAATCTTGTTACGCCCAAAAGATAAAATTATTCAATTGTTACTCCTTTTGAATCTCGGCCAAATTCATCTTCATGCCATTACGCCCAAAAGATAAAATTCTTTTATCTTTACCCCTTCAAATCTTAGCCGTAACAACGAAGATTCCATATCATTACCCCCTAGAAATCTCGCCCAAAATGACTTGGGTGTAAAGCCAAATCTCGGCCAAAATGACTTGGGGGTAAAGCCGAATCTCGACTGTAAGGAATAATTTTTTTTGAATTTCGGCCGTATTTTGAATTTTCCTACAAAATAATTATTCAAATTTAATTAATCCATCCACAATCAGAGAATTAATAATAAATCCGGAATTACGATTAAAAAATGACTAAAAATGATGCATGCCATGAACAAATTATAGAAAAATTAACTAAAATAATAATCTAAAATATGTTATATTTTGCATGCATCAAACTCTCCCAAGCTTAAAGTCTTGCTTGTCCTCAAGCAAAAATTCAAAACAAGGCTCAAGAAAGTTCCATCATAGCCGCCACATTGTCAACTGACTAATTTTCTCACAAAATTCTTCTGCACACCTACTACTCAGCATCTTATCATTTTCCATGCACTTAGCTTCATAGAGGTTCTGAATGCTACACAAATTTAAACAATCTCAAATTTAGCCTTGTGAAAAAATAAATTGTCTATCAAATAATAGCATTAATATTGAACACATAAGTACTAATTGAGCTTAAAACTTTTTCTTTTTCTTTTCATTTTTCAACTTTATTTTCAATCATTTAAAAGTTCTAATCTTCAAGCAGGATTGCACAAGGAAGTCCATGTAGCGGGCTTTAGACTGATGACTCCTAGACCAGATGACCTTAGGGCACCAGGTGATAAAGCACCCCTCGAGTTTACTTGCCCGAACAACCAAGGTTCTGAATGAAGAGTTCGAACTTAGCCATGGTTCAGTACTCCTGTGCTTCTCAATATTCCACAAGATGGTCCATGTAGCAGGTTTTCGATCGACGGATTCCAGAGCAGTTGCCCTTAGGTCGCCAGGCATGAACCCCTACGGATCTAATTACCCGAACACACCTTGGTTCCGGATAACACTTTTGTATCTACACATAACTTTATTCAACTTTTTTATTATTATTATTATTATTTGTTGGGGTTTAACTAACCCTTCTTTTTTATAAGCTCAAAAAGTACTTGATATGGTCAATAAGAAGGCTACTACTATCAAGACTTAAAAGAACTAAAAAGGCATGAATATGATTTTGTCGTCTAGTCATTCATAATTCTACTTAGCATAGGCACATAGTCCATAAATTTGATACTAAAATAGCAAGTGATAAGAAAGAAAAGTATTCAAATTTCATCAATTAACGACATGTCTTTGAACTTCTACTAAAAGATAATTAAAATAGTAAGACAAGAGTTTGTAAGATGGTAGCAAAAATAAATGCATGCAATGGTATTTTTTTAGAAAATTTTCAAATTTTTCAATTTTTTTTGGAATTTTTTACAAATAGATGCAAACATAAGCAAATAAAAAGAAAGAAACATGCAATGCATGAAATGCAAACTCCCCCAAGCTTGAACTAGACACTGTCCTCAGTGTTAAGCCAACAAGGGAAAGAGAAAAGATAATATAGAAAAGCTAAAGAAATGGAAATAAAGAAAAGGGAAAAGATACAACCAGATTTACTGTCGGTGGAGAGATGCTCGGCCTCAATATATATATCGATGAAGGTGTCGGCCGCAAAAGCTGAAGAGACTCGGCCGATAATTGAGAGTCTCGGCCGTAAAAGCTTGGCCGCAAAATTTTGTTGATGAAGATCTCAGTCGTGCAATCTCGGCCGTAAGAGCTGGTTGATGAAGAACCTCGGCCGTAGTTGATGAAGAACTTCGGCCGTAGTTGATGAAGAACTTCGGCCGTAGTTGATGAAGAACCTCGGCTGTAAGAAGTATATTGTGCAGATTGTGCCCGTAAGGTGACGACCGTGGTGATGGCAGCTGACGTCTCGGCCGTAAGGAGAAAAGCTCGGCCGGAGTTTGGTCGTAAGAGAGCGGCGGAGATGGCGTGACTTTGGCCGTAAAACGAAGGCGACATGGAAGCTTGGCTGTAAGGGAGCTGAGGTTAGGTCGGTGAGGCTTCGTCCGTAAGGGCTTTTGGGCGAGAGGCATTGAAACTTCGACCGTAAGGAAGAAAAGCTCGGCCGTAATTGATGAAGCTCGGCCGTAAGAGTAAGAACTTCAGCCGTAAGGCGGTGGTGCTTGATCTGCAAGGATGTGGAAGGGGTAAAGAATTTAAAGGAAACTTCAGCGTAAACTTACCTTTCCCACGTGATGCGCACAGTGAAGGGTCACATCAAATTGAAGGAGCGCAGCGATCGGCCGATTCCAAGGTGATTTTTCCTCTCGCCTTGTCATGTCCGAGATGAACCCGACGTGTTAATTCATGCATCGCTCGGTCCACGTATCCGAAGAAATGATTAGTCGAGTTCCTCTTCGTGCACAAAAAGAAATATCGATTAGATGACTCCTTAAACTATTAATTAAAATGCCAAACAACTAACTAATTAAATAAAAATAATAAAAAAAAATTAACTAAAAAAATATAGAGAATTGGTTGTAATTAAATATTCAATTCGTCACTGCAACAACCAAGTGTCAGAAAAAAAATTAAATAAAATAAAAAATTAATATCTAATCAAAATGTGTGACATATAAATTTATCCAATGGATTAACTTAGTTGTGATTAGATTTTTACTCAAGTCCTGCAACAACTAATTTTCAGTAAGAGAGATAAAAGAATAAAATATAAATATATAAAAGAAAAAAGAAATACAGATAATAGGTCACGAAAAAATGAGGTTTTAACAAATAAAGTCTTTCGGCCTGATAGAATTAAAAATTCGTCATTAAAATTAATTTTCGAGAGGAACTTTTCAGAAACCTAATTACGGCTGCAAACAGAGGTTCTTCAAACCAATACAAATGCCAAATAACTCGACTGAAAGTAAATTAAATAGATAATCGTAAAAATCATGCACTCGTTGCCGAAATAAAAATCGAACGAAATGTCGACAAATGAATCATTACGGTCGAGGAAGAGGACAATTCATATCGGCCGTAAATCGATGAAAATTAAGTCGAACGTGATCCTTGATGGCTGAGAAAGAAAAATTCACAAATAAACTGGCCGAAAAGGTTAGATGGCGTAAAAACAAATGTTCAGAAATTTATCGGTCGCAAAACAATTCGATCGTGAAGTTTCAGCCGTAAAACTCAGATTAAATTTGCCAGCCGCAAAATATAAACAAAGACTTCTGCGGTGTAAAAGATTTTTCAAAATTATTAAAGCCGAAAGAGGTCAAATCAATAATAAAAGGAATTTTACGGCCGCAAAACCATGAGATCAATTCTCGGCCGTAAAAAGAAAACATGAGATCATTCTCGGCCGTAAAAAGAAAACATGAGATTAAATTCTCGTCTGCAAGCTTAATCAATCATATCATAAGAGAGAGAATTCAATTTGATCCGGATGAAGTGAATCTCGACCGTAAAGATAAAAATTGTCAATTAAGCCGAAATGAGGTCACATCGACCGAGATGAAGTCAACACGATTGGCCGTAAAGCAAAATACGGTTTCGGCCGAAATAAAGTCGAATGAAACTTGAGAATATTACCCCAACTCTTACGTCGACAATTGAATCATTACGGCCGAAAGTGAATTAAGTCGATTCTTTACGATCGTAAAACAACGAAATCAAATCCATGGCGTAAAACAACGTTTGGATAAAATTACGGCCGTAAAACAGAAGATTAGATTTCAATCGATATTGCGAGCCGTAAAATCAGTAAAGCCGACAAAAATCAATCTCGATCGTAAAACCATAAGACGGCGACAGAATTTTAAGCCGAAAGTCGACAATTTTAAAAAAATTGTCGTGACCTTTATCCGCAAAAGAAAAAAATGTCAGTTTATTCACAAAAAATAATTAAAACAATTAATACATATTTATAAAGAATTATTTACAATTTATTTACATCTCCTATTAATTTATAAAAATTAGAAATTAATTAATAAAATATTCCCCGGCAACGGCGTCAAAAACTTGATGCGTTCTAATTGTAACAATAAAATTTGCTAGCAAGTGCACTAGTCGCTCAAGTAATATAGTAAATAGGAGTAAGAGTGTCGAACCCACGAGGAATATTATTAATTCAATATCTGAATTTATAAATTAATAAGAGAGAAAAAACATGGATTTTGAAAATTTGTTTTAAAAGATAAAGAAAATAAGATAAAGATAAGATAGTGGTGTTGAAGTTAGGCCTTAGGATGAAAATAGATCAGGATAAATATTTGAACCGTAAAAGATAAATTTAATCTTTAAAGATGGATTAGAAATTTTTCTAAGTTATTAATTTACAAGATTAACATCACAGAGTCCACAAACTGGTAATTCTGCTATTTAATCCGGTAAATCAAACTATCTTAAATTTAATCAAACCTAAAGTCCCACAAACTGGTATTCGTCAGATAAGATTAAAATTAAGATGCATTAATATGAAAATCCTAGACTATTAATCACTCCACAAACTGGTATAGATTAACAGATCACATAAACTTGATTCTCCACACACTAGTTATCAAATTTATGTCAATTATTAATTTCACATAAAATCAATTAATTTAATTAATGAATTCTGAAATCAAATAGTCCACAAACTGGTGAGTACTCAACTCAGAAATCCAAATAATTAAATCAAAAGCACTAAGCACAATTAATTAATTGATCAGAAAAGATTAAAATAAATAATATAGGGTCCAAATAGTTTCCCTTCAATAATAATCTCCTAAAATAATAATCATAAAAATATGGAGTTCATCCTAGAAATTCTGGAGGGATAATAAAATAATAATAATAATTGGAAGAATTACACCCAAATAGATAAAAGTCGAAGCTTCGGATCACGGGCAGACAGTCGGGCAGCCTCTCGGACTTGATCAGGGTCGCGATCAACTTTCAGCCGTCGCACCTCTCTCCTCTTGGTCGTAGCCTGCAGAGCTCACGACTCGCCGTGGAAGAAACCTGAACTTCAGAGCACGAATTGAAACGACGGATTCTTCACGTATTTATAGGGCGCGGACGGCCTTCAATTTGATCTCGGCCGTAACATCGTACGATTGACTTTAAAATTATAAGATAAACTCGGCCAAAGATAAATCCTTTTATCATTACGCCCAAAGATAAATCCTTTTTATCTTTGCTCCCTTAGAATCTCGACCGTAATAAAGAATTAAATATTTACTCCCAAAGAGATAAAATTCCTTTTACTCCCTCAAAATCTCGGCCGTAAGGAAGGAATTTAATCTTGTTACGCCCAAAAGATAAAATCATTCAATTGTTACTCCTTTTGAATCTCGGCCAAATTCATCTTCATGCCATTACGCCCAAAAGATAAAATTCTTTTATCTTTACCCCTTCAAATCTTAGCTGTAACAACGAAGATTCCATATCATTACCCCCTAGAAATCTCGCCCAAAATGACTTGGGTGTAAAGCCAAATCTCGGCCAAAATGACTTGGGGGTAAAGCCGAATCTCGGCGTAAGGAATAATTTCTTTGAATTTCGGCCGTGTTTTGAATTTTCATGTAAAATAATTATTCAAATTTAATTAATCCATCCACAATCAGAGAATTAATAATAAATCCGGAATTACGATTAAAAAATGACTAAAAATGATGCATGCCATGAACAAATTACAGAAAAATTAACTAAAATAATAATCTAAAATATGTTATATTTTACATGCATCAACCGGTCCCTACAATAAAACAGGACCGTCTGACTTCTTCCTCGTTTCCAGCGGCCTTCCGGCTATCAAATCGCGATGATCATAATATGAAAAATGGAACTTATGATCTCATGATTATGATGGACTATTTTTACGCGTCAAACGATCACTATTTCTTCGTCTAGGGATTAAAGATGCTTAGGTACCTTCGTTCGTCGATTTTTGGATTCACCGGATCATTGTCATCATCCTGTCGGTCGCCGGTCGTTCCTGGCCAATGGGGAAAGTGCACTGGGTCCTTGTGAATGTCGAGAAAGCGCGGCCGTGCGTCAATCATCCGTCGTTCGTCGTTGTTGGCGTCGTGCTCTACAATTAATGGTAATCAAAACGTAATTAAATTCGGATTTAAAAAAAAGGAAAGAACGGCCGGCAGGGGAGGATTTTGAAATGTTTCCTTGTTTGAGAAAATTTTCATGCGTTACATTATTACCCCCTTAAGAGAAAATTCATCCTCGAATTTAGATAAAAGTTAGGACTCACCGAATAGTTAGGGAAATTTTTCTCGCATCTCTGATTCCACTTCCCATGTTGCCTCTTTTCCCTGATATTGCTTCCATGCTATTTTGACTAATGATGTCCTCTTCTTCCCATGCCGGTGTTCTTGATACTCCAGTATCTCCTTGGGTTGTTCCTCATATGTTAGATCCTCCTTGAGATTTGGTTCCTCAATTTGGATTACGTTGGCGTAGTCATGCTTGTATTTTCGGAGTAGTAAAACATGGAAGACGTTGTGCACTCTGGCATATGCTGGAGGTAGGACTAATCTGCATGCTGCGTCTCTGACCATATCTAAGATCTCAAATGGACCCACATACATTGGACTTAATTTCCTCCGCTTGCTAAAACGCATTACGCCTTTGGTAGGGGAGACTTTAAGTAGAACTTGATCTCCTGCTTTGAATGTGTGTTCTCGACGTAAGTCTTCTATCCATCTTGAGCTGACTTCATCCTTTTCTTTATCAGTTCAACTCTATCTGTATACTCTTGAGTATGCTTCTGTAGTTCAGCGCTCAAAATATTTCTTTCACCCATTTCGCCCCAACATGCTGGGGAGCGACATGGTCGACCATATAATTCTTCAAATGGGGACATCCCTATGCTAGCATGGAAGCTGCTGTTATAGGAGAACTCGATGAGAGGAAGATGTTTGTCCCAATTGCCATGCCAATTTAGAACGCATGCCCTAAGCATATCTTCCAACGTCTGGATCGTCCTCTCTGATTGACCGTCAGTCTGGGGATGGAAGGATGTACTATAGCGAAGTCTAGTTCCAAAAGCATTCTGGAGGCTTTTCCAAAATCTTGATATGAATCGAGGGTCTTTATCAGACACAATTGTTGATGGGATCCCATAGAATCTAACGATCTCCTGCACATATAGATCCATCAGACTATCAAGAGATTGTTTTACCTTGATGGGTAGGAAGTTGATCGATTTAGTGAGTTGGTCCACTATTACCCAGATGACATCGTGTCCTTTCTAAGTTTTGGGCAGACCCGTGATGAAGTCCATTGCTATCTCTTCCCACTTTCACTGTGGAATGCCACGACTCTTCAAGGTCCCTTGAGGTTTCTGGTGTTCCACTTTGACCTGTTGACAAGCTATGCATCTGGAGACGTATTCTGCAATCTCGTTCTTCATGTCTGGCCACCAGAAACTTTTCTATACATCCTTATACATCTTTGTACTCCCTAGGTGGATTGCAAATTTAGATTTGTGGCATTTGTCTAAGACTTCTCTTCGGAGCTCAAGATTGTTTGGTACCCATAACCGATCATGGTATCGGATGCCACCATCTGAAGAGATTTTGAAATTCGTCGTTTCAAGACTAGCCTTTATCATCATAGTCTGATAGTCTGGATTTTCCATTTGTGCTTTGATGCTTCTCCCTATAATGTCTGGTACAATGCATTGCATCATCACCAGTGATCCGTCGTGTCTTGTCGTTGGTGCCCATTTGAAGAGTTCTTCCATTATTTCGAACCGTCGAAGGCACATGAAGGCAACATATCCTTCCCATTTCAGACTAAGAGCGTTGGCTACTGAGTTTGCTTTACCCGGATGATAGTTGATAGAAAACTCATAGTCCTTCAAGAACTCCATCCATCTTCTTTGGCGCATATTCAGATCCTTCTATGTAAAGATGTACTTCAAGTTCTTGTGATCAGTGTAGACCACAAATTCTTCTCCATACAAGTAATGACGCCAAAGTTTTAAGGCAAATACTACTGCTGCCAGTTCAAGGTCATGTGTTGGATAATTAACTTCGTGTTTCTTCAGTTGTCTGGATGGATATGCCACAACTTTTTCATGTTGCATCAATACACAACCCAGTCCCGTGCCACTAGCATCGCTGTAAACCACGTAACCTTCATTGCCTGATGGTAACGTAAGGATTGGTGCCGAGGTTAACCGCTTCTTTAATTCTTGAAAGCTTTCTTCACACTTGGGTGACCAGATAAACTTTCCCCCCTTCCTGGTGAGCTTGGTCAGCGGTAATGCTATTCTGGAGAAGTCCTTGATAAATTTTCTATAGTATTCTACTAGACCAAGGAAGCTTATGAACTCAGAGACATTTTTCGGTTGAGACCAGTTGGATATTGCTTCTACTTTCGCTGGATCGGCTGAGATCTCATCTTTGGAGACGATGTGGCCAAGGAACATCATTTCTTGTAGCCAGAATTCATATTTGGAAAACTTTGCGTATAATTTATTTGCTCGCAAAGTTTTCAAGACTATCCTCAAGTGTTCCTTATGCTGCTCTATGCTTGGAGAATAGATGAGAATGTCATCGACGAAGACAATTAGAACTTATCCAGATGTTCGTTGAAAGTTTGATTCATGAGGTCCATGAATGCTACTAGGGCATTGGTTAACTCAAACGGCATTACAAGGAACTCGTAGTGCCCATACCGTGATCTGAAGGCTGTCTTTGGGATGCCTTCTTCGGCTACTCTGAGCTGATGATAGCCTCTCCTCAGATTAATCTTGGAGAAAACCTTTGCTTTGGACAACTGAAAAATAAGTCGTCGATGTGTGACTTTGTTCAACATTCTGTAGTCGATACAAAGTCTCAGTGAGCCATCCTTTTTCTTGATGAAAAGGACTGGTGCACCCTATGGTGAGACACTAGGTCTGATGAAGCCTTTGTCCAACAGCTCTTGAATCTGGGTCTTCAATTCCTTCATCTCTGCTGGAGCCATGTTGTATGGGGCTTTGGAGATGGGTGCTGTGCCAGGTGCCACTTCTATATGGAAGTCTATCACCCTCTTGGATGGTAGTTCGCTAACATCTTCAGGGAAGACATCAGGGAATTCCCTCATAATCTCTATGTCCTGAGGGGTCTTGCTTGACTCTTCCATCTTGGTCACACTTGACAAATAACCTCTACACCTTTGTTGAAGAAGTTTGTGTGCCTTCATGGCAGACACAATGATTTTTGATTCCTTGCGGGCTATGCCTCTGACAATAATCTTGTCTGTATTCTGTGTACCTATCACCACCTTCTTTTGCTTGCACAATATAGATGCATCGTGGGAGGTTAGTCAATCCATACCCAAAATTATATCATAATCTCTCATAGGGATAATGATAAGATTTGCAGTGAAGTTCTTTTTGTCTATCTCTATAGATATATTAGGGAGATATTTGGTGGTGAGTAGGTTCCTTGTGGGGTCAGGATATTCATCTTATGATCTAAATTCATTGCAGTTATTCCTAATGTGGTGGCACATTCTTCAGATATGAATAAATGCGAGGCACCAGAATAAAATAATACAGTGGTTGGGAGTTCTGCTACGAATAGCGTACCTCGAATGACCTCAGTGTCATTCAGCGGAGCATCCTCTTCTAAGTTGAAGAGTCTTCCTTGAACCAACTGTTGCCCACGCCTTGGGCAGTTCACGACGATATGGCCCATTCCACCACAGTGAAAACATGCTCTAGTCTTCATTCGGCATTACCCTACGTGGGTCCTGCCACAGGTGTTGCATAAAACCCGCTTACCTAATGCGGTTGGTGCCTAAGGGGCTCTTGGAGGCTGTTGCCTCTACTGTTGAGCTAGGTGTCTTGGCGCCTGCTGAGGGGGCCTTGGGTTCTGTTGCTGCGGTTGTTGAGGTGGAGGGGCTTGCTGTGGAGGATGCTGTGATTGTTAAGGAGGACGGTTGTATTGTTGAGGCACTGGATACGGGCGGGGTCGATTGTCCCGTCGTTGGTGGTGACGGTTGTTCCTCCGAAACTATTGTTGTTGCTGGGAACTTTGCCCAACGTTCTGTTGGACCCTCTTGTCTTTTTGAAGAACTTGATGGTCCTTCTCAGTCATTGTGGCCAAGCTAACTTATGGATTGAATTAGTAATATCAGATTTCTAGAAGGGAGTCAAGGCTCTTGCTGTCATGTTAAAAAGAAAAACTTGACTTTTTGGACAAAGGGATCTAAATTATACTTGAGTTTGAACTATTGCTCTCTTCATGAATAGGATAGAAAAATGAGAAAAAAAAAGTAAAAAGTTGCATGCATGCATAGAAAAAAAGGAAGCGAGCAAAACTTCCAAAGGAATCTCTCTTCAATGCAATAAAGAAAAAAAATTAGGAGAGCAAAACTTCCAAAGGAATCTCTCCTAAAGAAAACATGAATAAAAATCAGGCCTTGACCTGTTTACTTGCATTTCATGAATAAAAGTCGGGTGTTAAACCTATTTAAGCAGTGAAAATCTGTTCATGAAGAGATTTGTAGTTCAACCCCTTTGTAAAGTTGACAATTCCTACAATTCAAACATGTTATTGCTAGTACTTCTTCCATGGCTTAAATTTGCTTTAGCCTCTGTGATTCCCTAGCTAGAAATTGAGTTTTTGGAAAGAATGAAGTGTTGGCAAAGTGGGAAACTCATTGGATTCAATTCAGCTGACTTTTACTTCATTTGTCGACTTTTAATTCAAGTTTGTCCTTAATCTCTGAATTTTTTGCTTGAGGACAAGCAAAAGGCTAAGCTTGGGGGAGTTTGATCATTAGCTGATCAATATAGTCTTTTATCCCATTTTAGATGCATTTCACCCATGTCGAGCTCCTATTTTGTCCAACTTTTGGCTAATTATGTTTGGAATGCATGGATTGTGATAACTAGTTGATCTTCCTCATTTTATATTTAATTCCATGTGCATAGAGGTTCTAAATTGCCAAAATCCATAGATATTTTAATCCAATGCCAAGTTATCATTTTTAGGACAAGTTATCACTCATATATGCCAAGTTATCATTATTTCGAGTGAACTAATTTTCAATGATTTTCTTGCCCTAAATCCATTATTATCATGAATGAATCATATTTGGATGATCATATCTCAACTTGTGCAAAATTATAAATCCATTTGAACAAGTTATCATTTTCAATGCCAAGTTATCGTTAAAAGGCAAAACTATCATTTCGACATGCAAAACTATCAATTCTGCACAAAGGCCTTAGGCAATTATTATATTATTATCCTGACTCATTGCTGTTGAAATTTGATCACATTTGAATAACCACAACCAAAGTTATGACAAGTTATCATTGTTAAGGCAATCAAGTTATCATTTTTGGCACCCAAATTATCATTCTTATGAAATCTTATCCATATTTAATTTCTGACCTCATTCACTTGTCATCCTAATCCATTTGATGTCTTCAATGCTTTGAACTGCCCATATTTAGACATTTTCTAAGATATATTCGAAGTTATCATTCCGGGTATTGATAAGTTATAATTTTTAACCTTGGTTTTCATTCCTGCACAACATCAAATCCCATTTGATGTTTGAGCTGACAACTATCATTATCCTAATCCTTATTTGTTAAAATCCCATTTAAGAATTTTGATGCTTGTTGTTTTGGGTTTTGTAGCAGGGAAAACATGTTGCAAAAAGGTGGGGGGACAACTAGTTTTGCTGTCCAGAAAAGCTGTCTTCTGCAGCTACAAGCAGTATCAGGACACATGACACAATCACATCACCATGGAACATCCTGATGCTGATCAAAGAGTGCACATGACACATATATAAGATGGAGAAATTCTGGAGAAAGGGAGGCTGGCCATTCGAGGGAGAAGGCAGCAAGGTTTTGGAGCAAAGGAGGAGAAGAAGGCTGCTGCTAGGATTTCTGTCAACAGCTTCTAACTCAGGATGATTTATCTCTGTTCTTCACTCCATTTTGTATCAAGCTTTGTAATTATGAGGAGCTAAATTCCATGCCTCTTACGATAGGGTAGTGGTCTAAGTTAATTTTGGATGGATGTAGACAAGATCGAATTCCTGCATTGATATCAAACCTGATTTCTGATTTTCTATTTCATATGAACCTGAATTTGTCTTTGTAAGGTTTTGATTGCATCTACAACTGAGAAGTTGTCATTTGAACTAATCTTGTTCAGAAATGAATCAAGAATCAATGCCAAATATTTAGGTTCTAATCCAATTGATATTGCTGATTTCTTGAATTCTAATTTCTGTTTTTTCCCAATTCTGATTTCTGATTTTTCTGAGCTGTTTGAATCTGATTGTCATTTTGAAATTGAATCAATTGAACGACTGAGAGGTTATCATATGTTCCAATCTAGTTCAGAAATGAATTAAGATAATTTGACACATCTATGATTCAAATATGAAATCACCTTTGGTTTTCCTGATTTAAGTGCATTACTGATTGCTGATTTCCCTGAATTCAGGAAATCTGATTGTCCATTGTTAAGACCCACTTTAATCCACCGTTGAGAGATGGTTTTAAGGCCTTCCTTGAGATTCTGAGATGAGCCAAGGAGCAATGACAATTTCTGATTTCTCAACTTGTGATTTTATGCATTTTAGTTCCAATTAATTAGTGTGAAGTGTGGATCTCATTTTAATTATAGCCGAGAGGTTGAATCAAGGTCCTCTTGTAGTTTAGAGATAAACCAAGGAACACTAGCACTATTGTTGGATAAGTTTCATCACAGCCAAGCTAATTGAAGTGATTTCATTATTTTGTGACCATACTTTGAAGTTATCATTTCAAATTTTATTAAAATTGTCAAAAAATCAGCAAGTGACTTGAATTGAACTTAATGATAACTTGGTTTTCAGTGAGGATCCTTTTCTAATTCAACTTGGTTGACAATCATATGATAATATATTGTTTAGTTCTGGCCTAATTGAGCTGTGAAAATAACCATATTGAAAGTTGAATTAGATTTGACTATAAAGTGATAACTTGTCCATTTCCATCCATAATTAAATTAGATAAACCCTTTTAGACTCTAATTTAGCATTTATAATTCAGTTTAGATAACTTTTCAAAAATCCCAAATCAGTTATCATTTTTAGCCCTTTTTAGAAATCGGTTTTAACTTTCTTTCAAATTCTTGGATTTTTAACTTTTGATAAGGCTAATCTAGATTGTTTAGAGAGTCTTGGACTTCAAATCACTGTGGATACGACATTTGAGTAACTACAATTGACCTGTATACTTGCAATAGAGAGTGAGTTAGGGAGTTGAAACAAAAATTGAAAAAATTGACTTTTGACCCAAAAATCAGCAAGTTAACACTAAACCCCTAAATATCATCATTAGGAACATCTAGGATGTCGAACTTATCTTCGATAGTTTCCATCCATTGTTCAGCGACTTCGATGCCCCCTTCTCCATTAAACATTGGAGGTTTTGACCTCCAAAATTCTTGTATTGTGCAAGGAAGGAGAGTTTGCCGTCTTTGCTGCACTGGTGGTTCAAGTGGAGGAGGAGAAGGTGGAGGTGGAGGAGGAGGAATGAAAGGGGTCTCCTCTTCATTATATATCTCATTCTCATTGTCAGACACTTGCAACCTTCTATGAGACATCTATAGAAAGGCCATGAGAATATTTGAAAAATAGCATGGAATCAAAGATTTTTAATCAGAATAAAATCTCATATCATAATTGAAGCCTTATGGCTCAATATCCGCTAAAACCAAGTCAAGCTCATGATAGAGTT
The DNA here is from genome assembly GCA_030549335.1 of Pontederia crassipes. Taxonomy (NCBI): domain Eukaryota; kingdom Viridiplantae; phylum Streptophyta; class Magnoliopsida; order Commelinales; family Pontederiaceae; genus Pontederia; species Pontederia crassipes. The sequence goes on along the minus strand of CM060189.1, from coordinate 69,038,249 downwards.
AGTCAAAAGTAAAAACATAACGCGTTCACTAAGGCAACACTAAGGCCTTCAATGTTTAAAAGCAAAACACGAGCATTCAACTGAGGCAACACTAAGGCCTCCAATGTTTAGAATTCCCACTGAACAATACTACTTGTTGCGCTGTGAGGTCTCCCCAGGTTCATCTTTGGAGATCCCTCTACGCTTAGCGTAACTTGGGCATTCTCAGGTGAAATGCCCAAATTGTTCACAGTATAAGCAATAAGGAGCTTGGTCTTGTGGCAGACTTATAGGGCTGCCTGCGCGTATTGCTGCACCTTCTTGCTCCATACTCTAAATCTCTCTTCTATATTCCCTTTCTTCATACACCTCAGCTGGTGGGGAAGGTATCACTGGTAGATTACTTCCCACGCTTTCGAAGTCAGAATGCTCCTGCACCTCTGGAGCTGGAGGTGGTGGAATCGCACGTCCACGGTTGCGTCCACGACCTTGTGCCCGTGCTTGTACTTGTTCTTGAGTCAGAGGAATTGGGGGATGCATAATTGATTCCTCTACCCAGAAATTCTGCGTCCGCCCGTACATCTCTAGATGTTATGCAGTGTGGAGGCATCTATAAAAATGAGTTAACTCAATAATATAAATATAATCCACATGAGAATGTACTTAGTACTTACTTGAGGAGTGGAGCCGCAGATGCTTGAGAAGCTTGCACATGACTTTACTTTGAGTTAATGAGACAAGATGAGCAATAACGACTATACATTAATATTTACTCTACTATGATCATTGAGGGAGCTAAGAACTTAGGCTCTGATACCAAACTGTAACGCCCCCAAAATTGCTCCTCTGCCACGTAGGCAGTCAGGTTGACCCTAAAAGCGCTACACTGCCTATTACACTATTGACCATGACTATTCAACAAAATGGCATACGTGGCATCAATATAATAAGAAAATGTAATCTAAGTCTTTATTGCGAAAGTTCAAATGTTGGAATGTCAAGAGACATCGATAATTAATACAGTCTATAACAAAGTGGAGAAAAATCACAAGTTAACAAGTTCAACATAAATAAAGGTTCGATATGCGGAAGATCATGATGTCTTTCAATAAAAGAGAACATGCTGAAACGTGATGCAAATTTCAAAGGCTTGTGGTAATAGTTTATGTCATTTGCAGCGTTCTCCAAGCTCTGTGCCCTCCATCACATCATCAATTAGGTTTCTCACTTGCAAAATCCCAATGCAGGGAAATCGAATACCCATGTTCAATACCCATGATTATCAATTAGGGTTCTCACCTGCAAAAAGCCCAGTGCAATAGCAATATAGACGATGAAATAAGGATAAATGATAATCATATACAATGGTGTCAATAATGAACACTGATATACTTTGGCCTCTATGCATTTACTATGATGGGTCATATATCATGCTTTAACTGTATCAATAGTTGTACTTTATTCTTTACTATAACTGTAGATTGTCCTTACAGTACTCTGCGTACTACCTGTCCCGCTCTATACCATACCATACTCTTTGTTCCGTACAATGGGGCGGCACATAGTAATCCCGTGGTTTTATTTTTACTTTACTTATATCTGATTATCATGATGTCAATGAATCAGGACCCAAATGGGCATTTACGTCTGTACAATAGGACTTGGCCATTTACAGGTGGAATGATTAGAGTCTCCGATTAGGATTCAAAAGTCGGACTTAGATCGTGTCAGAATCCGATTCGGACTATGTCAATATCAGGACTAATTCAATGTCTCTCTATGGTGTTAGTGGGTTGAACCGGTTGGTTTGGACCGATGGGTTTGACCGAACCGGACAGTCTGAACTGACTGGTCTGAATGGATCGATCGATCGCTATCTAGACCGGTCGACCGCTCCTGGTGGACCGATCGACCGTTCTCTAGCACCGGTCGACCGATCCTCTTGGATCGTCCGACCTTGTTCTTTATCGGGCGTTTGTCAGATCGGTCGACCGCTCACGTGGGCTGGTCAGCCGGTTTCCTAGGATCGGTCGACCATTCTGGTGATTGGTCGATCGGTCGTAAGATCTCAAGGACGCGCACTTTCGGAAGATCGGTCGGCCGATCTCGTGATCAGACCTGTCACAGACAGATCGGTCGACCGGCCCGATGAGACCGGTCGACCGATCGATAGATAAGCATGTGAGTTCCTCGCATGGATCGGTTGACCGTTCATAAAGTCGATCGACCGGTTTCTGCGATAAAACAAGGCCGCCAGACTTCATCCTCATTTCCGGCGGCCTTCCGGCCATCAAATCGCGACAATCTTAATATGGAAAATGAAACTTATGATCTCAGGATTATGATGGACTATTTTTATGCATCAAATGATCACTATTTCTTCGTCTAGGGATTAAAGATGCTAAGGTACCTTCGTTTGTCAATTTTTGGATTCGCCAGATCACTTTCGTCGTCCTGTCGGTCGCCGATCATTCTTGGCCGGTGGGGAAAGTGCGCTGGGTCCTTGTGAATGTCAAGGAAGCACGGCCGTGCATCAATCGTCCGCCGTTCATCGCTGTTGACATCGTGCTCTGTTCTACTCCTCATGCACGCGCGTCGGTCGCCGGAGAGATAGAAGGAGAGGGAGGTGGCGGCCGACAGCAAGGTTCCAAGGGGCGCGAGGGTTGCCCTCGCGTCCCTTCTTATAGCCTCGGCCGGCCAAGTGGCCAGCCATTTCCGAGCGAAATCAGGGGAGGAAAATCCTCCCCTGTCGGCCATTCTTTCCTTTTTTTTTTTAAATCCGAATTTAATTTCGTTTTGATTTCCATTAATTGTCATTGATTTGGATTTTGAAACGTTTCCTTCTTTGAGAAAATTTAATGCATTATACTAAGCTTCGTCCATACCTGCACAGATTAATGTGGTACAGGGAATTTCTCCCGTTAGAGTATGTTGAGACCCATGCATGCTATGATCCTAAAATATGCTTTCTACATGTCATGACATATGTATTGTATCATAATGAAACATAGATCATATGCATGCTATGAGCTACTTATGCACACTATATGGCAGTGAACGTATCATCATGGCAAAATAAGATAACATATAATATCATAAATCATTATGCCAAGACATTTCATAACTTGTCATTATGCTAAAGCATATCATAAATATATCTTGTTTAACTTTAACATTCTTGTTTATATCATGATGTGACAAGTGGACATTCATTTACATCCTTGTAGGTGCATATTTTCTCATACTTTTTCATCATCTTTAACTTTATTTCCCAGGTCATTCATCATTCATCTTTTCTTCTTTCATCTTTACTTAGGTACTTTCTTATCTTGTTGATTGGGAAGACCATGTTGAATTCATAGGAATTGGCTAGCAAGGCCAAGATTGGATTCGCGTATGCCCAATTGAGACGCCACACTTAAGGGTGGAACTCGCCTCAACTTTGGGATTGCGTAAGCCCAATTGAGACACCACACTTAAGGGTGGAATTTGCCTCGACTTATAAAAATGCCACCACCTAGAGGTAGAACTCGTTTCCCCGGGAATTGCCACCACTTAGGGGCGGAACCCATTTCCCCTCCTCGATTACAACAAGATACCTTCACGTCAATCCGTCTTTTAATTACATTTATCAATACACACAATCATTCAATATATGTTGCATGTTTTAATCCTATTTAAGGTCATATATATATAAAATCATGTTAAGTGTGGACAAACAATCTTCACATTGGTATCTGGGGGTGATCATGGTCGTGCCATACTAGGTCACGGTCGTGCCCCACTACAGGCATAAGTGTGCTATTATCAGGTATGGTTGAACACTTAGGTATTTTTCTGATAATAGTATAGGTCATGGCCGTGCTTTAGAGCGCACGACCGTGCCCGAGTCTTGAACCTGCACGGGTTGGCATTTTGCCTGCATGGCTTTTTTCCCCTTTCCGTACTTGTACGCTTGTAACAGAACGATTGATTTTCATCCGTTCTCGAAAATTTTCTAATGCATGGGTGATCTGGGATGTTACGGCTGTGCAACAAAATGTCACGGCCATGACAGAACGTCCAATTTCCAATCGTTGAACATTCTGACGTTAAGGCATAGAACGCCAGGTGAGTCACGGTCGTGCCCCAAAGTGTCACGGCCATGCAAGAGGCCTGGACAACACTTCCCCTATTTTCATCTATTTTTCTCCCATTTACACACATATACAAGCACCTATGATGTATACATTCATCTAGAATATGACACATGCATTCTTTCTACTAATCATATGACCATATCGTACAAAATGAATCATAGGAAAACTATGAAGAACTGACATACATGCTTAATAATGGCAAGGCATTTCAATAAAGCTAAACATCATTATAATGAGCATTATAACACTAGTGAGGGTTATTAATAAAACAGTGATTCTAATGAATACATGGAGAAAAATAACATAATCATTACATCACCCTAATCATATCATCTAAGAAGAACCAAGTTGGTATTCAACCCTTAATCCAACCATCAAACCATCATTAAGAGAGATAAGATAGGGTTTGGATCCCCTCAACATACATTTAAATTTACGTTAAAATCCTAATTTTAATCTACATCCTTTCTTCTTCTTCTTCTTCTTCTTCTTCCTCTTCTTCTTCTTCTTCTTCTTCTTCTTCTTCTTCTTCTTCTTCTTCTTCTTCTTCTTCTTCTTCTTCTTCTTCTTCTTTTTCCTTCTTCTTTCTTCCTTCTTTCTCTTCTCCTTCCTTGCTGAAATGGCCCCCTCCTTGCTGTTTTGATACTCCTTGGTGGGCGGAGAGAGAGTGAGAGAAAATGAGAATATAAGAGAGAGATGGAGGGGTTTCTTCTTCTTCTTGGTGCCGGCCATGTGGGGAGAGATAGTGGGAGAGAGAGACTTGCTTGAGTGGGCTCCTTTTGCTCCTATGCTGCCGAGACTTAGAGAGATGTGAGGGAGAGAATGGAGAGAGGGAATAGGTGAGGCTTCTTGCTATGTTGTTTGGCTGCTTGGAGAGAGAGTGAGGATGAGGGGGTGACTAAGAGGGAGAGTGTAGCTTGAGTGGGGAGTGACTTTGAGTGCTCCTGCTGAGTTGTGAGGAGTAGGTGGGGGATGGAGGTGGTCGGCTGGTGTGGGCAAAAAAGAAAAGGGAGTGAGAGGTAGGTGAGTAATTTAGGTTAGAGAAGAGTATTTATATTTTAGTTTTGAGGTCTATTAGGTTAATGGGTTTTAAATGATTATAGTTTTGTTTTATTTATCTCATTTTCTTTTTATTTTCTTTTATTTATTTTTTGAGAATATTACAAGCAACGTGCCATGTAAACCCATCAGGACATTTGTTTTGCTTATTTCAAAAGAAATATTTGTTTTGTGGCCTACATGCATATCACGAGATACTATGTTACTTGCATGTATGTCTTATCGGCAGACATGATAATGTTTGATTGTCATGACTCAATGAGTTTTAGAAAGCTATAAAGATAGAATTTGAGAAGTTCTATAAAGATACAATAAATGGTTAGCAACATATCCATACTAATGGCCAGTGGTTATCTCCAATTATTGCACAACTGTTGAATAAGAGCATACCTGACCCGTTAATGATGCATGTTGATACATACTATTTTGTAACTTAAAGTTCTTTCTTTTGCTTAGTTTTCATATTTATAACATTTCATACGATTTATCTCAAGTAATTAACTTTCAAAATTTTAACCATTACATGCAGTTATAAAGGTCATCTCTGATAATTCATAGAAGTAAAAGAGTGAGACTTCCAAAACAATGAGTCACAACTCATAATCAAAGTTACGAGCCAGATGCTCGTAAATCATATAATATGAGCGTTCATCGCTCTACACTATAAATCCAACATATTTCAAAATCATTCAAAACATTCTTGAAGCTAGCAATTCGTATAAGAGACAAATGAAATACGAGGTAATTAAAATAACGATCACACCTCTCACACATGACCAATCACCATCCCTTTATATTTCTTCATGCCAAGCAAGCAAGTATAGCTTTCATTCAGTACCTGCAAAAATTTAATGAAAGGGGCGAGCATCAAGAAAGCTCAGTGAGTCAAATGACTACCTCAATTATTAAAACTATTATGGAAATCAGCACTTTTATTTTCAAGAAATAGTCAAAATCTTTTCGTTCTTCAAAAGGAAACTCATTCACATAATAATCATACAAATGAATGCCATATGTGCACATGCATGGTAACAACAAAATATCATAAAATGGGGAAACACAATTAAATATGGATATTTAATCTCCTCGATGGAAAAGTCAATCTCATTTCTCGTATCCCATTGACACAGAGTGATCGTTCTAATTCCGTCCCTCATATCCTATTGACACGGGATGTTGAACTTCCATTAGTATACCATTATCATAGGGCTTGTTATATTTTCTTTCCATTCCTCATATCCCATTGACGCAGGATGGTTGTTCTAATTCCACCCCTCGTATCACTATATTGACACAAGGTATTAAACCTGCACACTGAGCCCCAATCGGTCGACCCAGAGTTGGTCAGTCCTCCAAGGTGAAAATACTCCACCTTATACAGGTTTTTACATGTAATGCACATGATGCATGAATGCAAATCCGAAGTGAAAGCTTAGAATTAGAAGTCATCATATGAACATTTTCATTTCAAAGTCAAATCTTTTCTTCAAGTGAACAAGAGAAAATTTCTATCACAATTGATAGCTTCCAAAATCTATAATAAAACATCATAGGTCATATGATGACACACATACGAAGTATACAAATAAGTGTGCTTATGCATGAGGAAACTATCACGAAAATCTATTCCACATCCAATGGGACAATGTCATACTCCAAAGAGTCAAGTAATTCATATCATTTAAGGTAAGTTCCCTCACATTTGATTCGTCGAGTCCCAAATTATCTCCTCATCCGAATCCAATCAAAAGTAAACACAACCTATCACATCCACTACGTGATTAATTAACATTTTAAAAAAATCGTAATTCCCTTTTCACAACACCTCGGCATGCTTATGATAAATCAAGTCTTATTATGGATTTTCTAAAGCACTTATCAAGTAGTGAATAAAGGCCTCGTCCACTAGAAGCAGCCTAATCGAATCTTAACAAACAATGAACTCTCGCCCTCATATTAACAACCCCTATAAGCGAAAGTCAAATCAATCTTTAAGACAACTTCCAATTAGAACTTTAACTACATTATAAAAATTACTTTCAGTTATCCGATCATTTATACTATAACAACCATAACCACCGCTCTCAGAACTAAAGCCGCACACATCGAAACGTCGAACAATCTTGATTTTCATCTTCATCAATAATAAAATAAAATAACTTAAAAACTAATTCACATAACGGAAATCAAATTTAATGTACATTTCCATTACGAACTCCGATTCGAGGATGAGTCACCGGAAGGGACGTCGAAGAACAATTGGAATCCAAAACCCACAAACCTAAAAGGGACTAACGGTTAACTTTTATCGGACAACAATCTGAATCATTTCTTTCTCACATGTGCACCTACTAGGATGTCATGGTTGTAGGATCGTAGGGCATTGATGCGTTGAATTTGTAACAATAAAATTCGCTAGCAAGTGCACTAGTCGCTCAAGTAATATAGTAAAAAGGAGTAAGAGTGTCGAACCCACGAGGAATATTATTAATTCAATATCTGAATCTTTAAATTAATAAGAGAGGAAAAACATGGATTTTGAAAATGAGTTTTATAAAATAAAATAAAGAAAATAAAATAAAGATAAGATAGTGGTGTTGAAGTTAGGCCTTAGGATGAAAATATATCAGGATAAATATTTGAACCATAAAAGATAAATTTAATCTTTAAAGATGGATTAGAGTCTCCCTAAAGTAATCTAACATGATTAACTTGTGGTCTCCACGACTTGCATCCCTCAATCTAATCATATAGAACTATCTTAATTTAATAAGAATTGAAGTCTCCATGACTGGTACCCCCAAAATCATATTAAAATTAAGATGCATTAAATTAAATTCTCTAAACTATTAATCACTCCACAAACTGGTATAGATTAATAGACCACACAAACTTGATTCTCCGCACACTAGTTATCAAATTTATGTCAATTATTAATTCGAAATAAAATCAATTATAATTAGTATAATAAATTCTGAAATTAAACACTCCACAAACTGGTATAGCCTAATTCAGAAATTCAATTAACTAACATAAAAGCATTAAGCACAATTAATAATTGATCAGAAAAGATTAAAGCAAATAAAATAGGGTCCAAACATTTCCCTTCAATTAATAATCTCCTAAAATAATAATCCTAAAAACATGGAGTTCATCCTAGAAATTCTGGAGAGATAATAACAAAATAACAATAATAATCGAAAGAATTACACCCAAAATAGAAGTAGAGCTCTCGAATTGGGCAAACAATCGGGCAGCCTCTCGGACTTGTTCAGGGTCGCGATCAACCTCCAACCGTCACACCTCTCTCCTCTTGGTCGCAGCCTGCAGAGCTCATGACTCGTCGTGGAAGAAACCTGAACTTCAGATCACGAATTGAAACGACGGATTCTTCACGTATTTATAGGTGCGGACGACCTTCAATTTGATCACGGTCGTAAAATATCGTACGGATGAATTTAAATTCACGAGATAAACTCGGCCAAAGATAAATCCTTTTATCATTACGCCCAAAGATAAATCTTTCTTATCTTTACTCCCTTTGAATCTCAGCCGTAACAACGAAGATTCCATATTATTACCCCCTAGAAATCTCGCCCACAACGACTTGGGTATAAAGCCAAATCTCGGCCGTAAGAAATAATTTCTTTGAATTTCGGCTGAGATTCGAATTTTTCTGCAAAATAATTATCCAAGTTTAGTTAATCCATCCACAATTAAAATATTTAAAGAAAATAATTAAAATTGATAAATCCGGAATTACGATTAAAAGTGACTAAAAATGATGCATGCCATGAACAAATTACAGAAAAGTTAACTAAAATAATAATCTAAAATATGTTATATTTTGCATGCATCAAACTCCCCCAAGCTTAAAGTCTTGCTTGTCCTCAAGCAAAAATTCAAAGCAAGGCTCAAGAAAGTTCCATCATAGCCGCCACATTGTCAACTGACTAATTTTCTCACAAAATTCTTCTGCACACCTACTACTCAGCATCTTATCATTTTCTATGCACTTAGCTTCATAGAGGTTCTGAATGCTACACAAATTTAAACAATCTCAAATTCAGCCTTGTGAAAAAATAAATTGTCTATCAAATAATAGCATTAATATTGAACACATAAGTACTAATTGAGCTTAAAACTTTTTCTTTTTCTTTTCATTTTTCAACTTTATTTTTAATCATTTAAAAGTTCTAATCTTCAAGCAGGATTGCACAAGGAAGTCCATGTAGCAGGCTTTAGACTGATGACTCCCAGACCAGATGACCTTAGGGCACCAGGTGATAAAGCACCCCTCGAGTTTACTTGTCCAAACAACCAAGGTTCTGAATGAAGAGTTCGAACTTAGCCATGGTTCAGTACTCCTGTGCTTCTCCATATTCCACAAGATGGTCCATGTAGCAGGTTTTCGATCGACGGATCCCAGAGCAGTTGCCCTTAGGTCGCCAGGCATGAACCCCTACGGATCTAATTACCCGAACACACCTTGGTTCCGGATAATACTTTTGTACCTACACATAACTTTATTCAACTTTTTATTTATTTATTTATTATTATTTATTGGGGTTTAACTAACCCTTTTTTTTATAAGCTCAAAAAGTACTTGATATGGTCAATAAGAAGGCTACTACTATCAAGACTTAAAAGAAATAAAAAGGCATAAATATGATTTTGTCGTCTAGTCATTCATAATTCTACATAGCATAGCCACATAGTCCATAAGTTTGATACTAAAATAGCAAGTGATAAGAAAGAAAAGTATTCAAATTTCATCAATTAACAATATGTCTTTGAACTTCTACTAAAAGATAATTAAAACAGTAAGACAAGAGTTTGTAAGATGGTAGCAAAAATAAATGCATGCAATGGTATGTTTTAGAAAATTTTCAAAATTTTCAATTTTTTTGGATTTTTTTTTACAAATAGATGCAAACATAAGCAAATAAAAAGAAAGAAACATGCAATGCATGGAATGCAAACTCCCCCAAGCTTGAACTAGACACTGTCCTCAGTGTTAAGCCAGCAAGGGAAAGAGTAAAGATAATATGGAACAGCTAAAGAAATGAAAATAAAGAAAAGGGAAAAGATACAACCGGATTTATTGTCGGTGGAGAGATGCTCGACCTCAATATATATATCGATGAAGGTGACGGCCGCAAATGGTGTCGGTGAGAGGAGATCTCGGCCGATAATTGATGGATCTCGACCGATAATGGAGAGTCTCGGCCGTAAAAGCTTGGCCGCAAAATTTTGTTGATGAAGAACCTCGTCCGTAAGAAGTAAAGCTCGGCCGTAAGAAACTGGCCGTAATGGTGAAACTTCGGCCGTAAGGAGTTGGTTCGGCCATAACGAATAGGTGGTGGCGCTGGTGTTCGGGCGTAAGGAGTCAGCTCCAGTGGAAGCTTGGCCGTAAAAAATAGGAGGCGTGGAACTTTGGGCGTAAGGATCGACAGTTGGCGTTGAGACTTCGGCCGTAAGGAACAGAGGCTCGGCTGTAATGGCTTTTCGTTCGTCCATAAGTCGATGAAGAACCTCGGCCGTAAGAAGTAAAGCTCGACCGAAGATTGGAATTTGATCTGCAAGGATGTGGAAGGGGTCAAAATTTATGGATGAAACTTCGGGCGTAAACTTACCTTTCCAACGTGTAGGGTCATGTCGTAAGAGCTTGGCCGATTGTCCGAGGTCTCTCTTTCCGCAGATGACTCAACAAAATAAAACTATTACCACAAAATCTAAAGAAATAATAAAAAGGATAAAAATAGTTCTGATTTATAGTCGTCAGCTTGACTTAGTTCTGATGAAAATTTCACACATCATAAAGAGTGATCATAGAAAAGTTATGATAAAAAGTGCCACCATGATAAAGTTTCAATCTATGTCCATTCACTTTGAGTCTTTGTTTTTTGTCTAATGATTCAATCTCAAAAGTTCCATAGGGTGAACAATTAATTATAACATAAGGTCCGGTCCATCTTGATTTAAGTTTTCCAGGAAATAATATGAGTTTGCTATTATAAAGAAGTACTTGTTGACCAGGTAAAAATTCTTTATGTTTAATATGCAGGTTATGTAAATTTTTTGTGCGTTCTTTATATAGCTTGTTGTTTTCGTATGCATATTGTCTAAATTCATCAAGCTCATTTAATTGTAATAACCTTTCAGATTGTGATGATTTTAGATTATATTTAAAAATTTTGTTGCCCAATAAGCCCTGTGTTCTAGTTCTACAGGAAGGTGACATGCTTTTCCAAAAACTAATTTATAAGGAGAAGTACCTATGGGTGTTTTAAAAGCAGTCCTATATGCCCAGAGTGCATCATCTAATTCCAAAGACCAGTCTTTCCTAGATGAATTTACAGTTTTCTCTAGAATCCTTTTTATCTCTCTATTTGAAATTTCCACTTGTCCACAAGATTGGGCATGATATGGTGTACTCAAAAAATGTTTGACTCCAAATCTATTAAGAAGAGTTGACATTATTTTATTACAGAAATGTGTTCCATTGTCACTTATGATAGTCCTAGGTGTTCCAAATCGAGTAAAAATATTTTTTCTTAGAAAGTTGGCAACTACCTTGGCCTCATTTGTTGGTGTGGCTACAGCTTCTACCCATTTGGAAACATAATCAACCGCCACTAAGATGTATTGGTTGTTAAAGGATTTAGGGAATGGTCCCATAAAGTCAATGCCCCAAACATAAAAAATATCGCACTGTAAAATATTTGTGAGAGGCATTTCATCTCGACGAGAAATATTACCTGTCCTTTGACATTTGTCACAATACTTACAGTAGTTTCTTGCATCTCTGTAAATGGTTGGCCAATATAATCCACATTCAAGTACCTTAGCCGCTGTTCGATTGGGTCCAAAGTGTCCTCCAGCTTGTCCATCGTGGCAATGACTTAGGATATTATTAATCTCATCTTCGTGAACACATCTCCGAACTATTTGATCTGCACATAATCGAAAAAGGTAAGGATCTTCCCAGTGATAATTCTTGACATCAGATAAGAATTTCCTTTTTTGATGAGTGGTCATGCCCTTTGGAATGTAATGTCCTGCAAAGTAATTAGCAAAATCAGCGAACCATGGTGTAGTGTCAGAAATTTGAAAAATTGTAGAGATAAAAAAAAGTTTCTCTTCTCGAAATTCTTCAAATATGTCTGTGACTTCTCTTGGAGATGGCTCCAACCGAGATAGGTGATCAGCTAATAAGTTCTCAGTCCCTTTTTTGTCTTTTACTTCCACATCGAACTCTTGCAAAAGTAGTATCCATCGGATTAGTCTAGGTTTGGCATCTTGTTTGCTCATCAAGTGCTTGATGGCTGCATGATCTGTGTATACAATGATTTTTGAACAAATTAGATATGATCTAAACTTGTCAAAAGCAAAAATAATAGCAAGAAACTCCTTCTCTGTTGCATAATTTAGTTGGGCAGCATTCAATGTTCGGCTTGCATAATATATGATATGAAATGTTTTATCCTTTCTTTGCCCCAACACAGCTCCAATAGCACCATCACTCGCGTCACACATCAGCTCGAATGGTCGAGACCAGTCTGGTGCAACAACAACAGGTGCAAAAATTAGCATTTCCTTTAATAAATTAAAGGCAGCAAGACAATCTGAATTAAAATCAAATTTTGTGTCCTTAGCAAGAAGATTAGTTAAGGGTTTAGCCATTTTTGAAAAATCTTTGATAAAACGGCGATAAAATCCTGCGTGCCCAAGGAAGCTTCGAATGCCCTTCACATTGGTTGGAGGAGGCATATTTGCAATAACATCTATCTTGGCCTTATCCACTTCAATTCTTTTTTCTGAAATTTTGTGACCAAGAACTATACCCTCCTTAACCATGAAGTGACATTTCTCCCAGTTAAGGACCAAATTCGTTTCTTCACATCTCTGCAAAACTAGAGATAAGTTATCCAAACAGTTATTAAAAGAGCTACCAAAAAGTGTAAAATCATCCATGAAAACTTCGAGTATCTTCTCATTCATATCTGCAAAGATTGACATCATGCATCTTTGGAATGTTGCTGGAGCGTTGCATAGACCAAATGGCATCCTTCTATAGGCAAACGTTCCATATGGACATGTGAACGTTGTCTTTTCTTGATCCTCAAGTGCTACTGCTATTTGATTGTATCCAAAATAGCCATCTAGAAAACAATAATAGCTATGACCTGCAACACGCTCCAACATTTGGTCAATAAAAGGTAATGGAAAATGATCTTTGCGGGTAGCATCATTAAGCTTCCTATAGTCTATACAGACTCTCCAACCTGTAATTCTTCTTTGAGGCACTAATTCATTATTTTTGTTACTTACCACAGTGATTCCTCCTTTCTTAGGAACTACCTGCACTGGACTTATCCATGAACTATCAGAAATGGCATATATAATACCTGCATCAAGGAGTTTGATGACCTCCTTTCTTACAACTTCCTTTAAAGTTGGGTTGAGCCTTCTTTGATATTGAGCAATTGGTTTGGCATTGTCCTCCATCAAAATCTTGTGTATGCAAATTGTAGGAGAGATTCCCCTGATATCTGAAATAGACCAAGCAATTGCTTTCTTGTGTTGCCTTAATACTTCCAGAAGTTTATTCTCCATGTCATCTGTCAAGTCAGCAGATATGATAACTGGGTAAGTGTTATTTTCAAGAAAAGCATATCTTAAATGAGATGGAAGTTCTTTAAGTTCGAATTTTGGAGGACAATCCAATTTTTCAATTTCGTCCTCGAATGTCTCTGTTGTTATTGGCACATTATCCTCTCCCACAATTTCTCTAGAATCCTCCATCATTTCCAAAGCTTCCTTAGCATATGGATCTGAAACAAAATCTGCAACAATATCATCAAAAGCATCAGTCGTGTCATCTTCTATAGAATCAATAGCATAACAGGATGAGTGATCAAAAGGTTGTTTGAGAGAATTTTTTATATTGAAAGTGATGTCTTCGTTGTTGACGCGAAGTGTGAGCATCCCTTGTTGAACGTCTATAAGTCATTTCCTGTGGCTAGAAATGGTCTCCCGAGGATGATAGGGGTTTTTTCATCTGCCTTCATATCCAGAACAATAAAATCTGCAGGAAAAATAAATTTATCAACTTTTACCAAAACATCTCTTAATATTCCTTGGGGTCTTTTGTATGAAGAATCTGCAAATTGAAGAGTAATGCTTGTTTCTTCTAGTTCTCCATAACCTAGCTGCACAAATATAGAGTAAGGCATTAAACTTATACTAGCACCAAGATCACATAAAGCTTGTGCACAAAAGAATTTTCCTATAGTGCAAGGTATGGTGAAGGTTCCCGGATCCTTCATTTTTTTAGGTATATCTCAATCATAAATGGCACTACACTCCGATGTCAACATTACTCTCCCAGTATTTTCAAACTTTCTTTTTGAGGATAATATATCCTTCATGAATTTAGCATAGCTCGGCATCATCTGTAAAGCTTCATGAAAGGGAATGTTAATAGATAATTACTTCAGAATATCAAGAAAGCGAGAAAATTACTTATCTAACTGTTCTTTGCGAAATTTCTGTGGATAGGGCAGATCCTTTATGTTGGTATTTTTTGAATTGTCAGTTTCTCTTTTCTTCAGATTGATATCTACAGTAGTCTGATCTTGTGTCTTTGATGCTTCAGTTTCTTCTTTATGATCAATTACTCTTGGCAGGGAATCTGATCTCAGACTCCTCAATTGTTTCCCACTTCTAAGAGTCACCGCTTTGGACTCTTCTTTAGGATTTTTCTCTGTATTGCTTGGAAGAGTCCCTGGTGCATGTCCTGCCATCATATTGGCCATTTGCCCTATTTGCATTTCTAAATTCCTGATTGTAGCATCTTGATTGTTTGCCCTTGTTTCCATTGTCTTCTGCATGGTTTGCATAGTGTCAATAACTCTTGCCATCATCTCTTCCACAGGATTAGTCGATTGTTGGACATGAGCTTCTTGTTGCTTTCTCAAAAGTGTAAAATTTTGTGGATGAGCTTGATTATGAAATTTCTCAAAAACTTGCCCTTGATTTGACCTGTAAGGAAACTTCTGATTGTTCCTCCAACCATAGTCATTATTCCTGAAAAATGGATTGGAGACAAAGTTAGCATTTTCAATATGATCAGGATTAGAAATGTTAACTTGAGGACAATAATTGCTCGCATGTCCTCCTCCACAGTTGTTGCACGCCATTAATGACATCATCTGCTCAAATTTTTTATTAAGTGACTCCAGCTGAGTCACTACTTCAGAAGAATTTCTACTTTCTGTAGCATGCACATCATGAGTTCGGCGAGATGGTCTCCTTTCTTGGCTCGACTTGAGGGCTACAGCTTCAATTATATCTTGTATCTCACTAGGACGTTTAGATCCCAGTACTGTCCCTCCTGCTGATTGATTGAGTTTGTCTTGATCTATAGGTCGTAATCCATGATAGAAATCTTCCATTACTTGCCATTTTGGAATTCTATTGTCAGGAACTCTGGCCAGTAGTTCCTTATATCGTTCCCAGGCTTCATATAACGTCTCGTTATCGTCTTGAACAAATGCCCTCAATTCTCTTCGATATTTGCCTGCCTTTTGTGGTGGACAATATTTTCCAACAAACTTTTCTACAAGCTCCAACCAAGAATGAATCGATCCTGCGGGCAAAGTTTTAAACCAAGTGGAAGCTTTGTCACGTAAAGATTGAGAAAATAATAATAAACGAATAACTTCAGAAGAAACATTATTATTTCTAAAGGTGCTCAGAGTGGCAAGAAATTTATCAAGGTGATCGTGAGGGTCTTCATGAAATCCTCCTCCAAATTGGGATGTTTGTATCATCCTCATGATTGCGGGATTTATCTCAAAATTATTTGCGTTAATGTCAGGCAGCACGATGCATGATTCTCGATCACTGTATCTGGCCGAGACATATTCTCTCATAGAAAGTTCTGCTTCATCTTCTCGCCGATTATTATGTGGTGGAACCAGTTCATTTTGTTGCTCCAGTCTCTGATTGTCGCGTGTTTGTTCCGCCATTTTTCTTATATTCTTCGTAATCGACGATAGGTTCTTTCAATTTCAGGATCAAATTCCAACAGTGGATTTGAACTTCTAGTGCGCTTATCAGAAGATTCCAGGATTGGTTGTGATTTAATTTTCAATTAGTACCTGCAACAACCAATTTTCAGTAAGATAAAAGAATAAAATAAAATATATACAAGAAGAAAGAAATTCAGATAATAGGTCACGAAATATGAGTTTTTTAACAAATAAAGTCTTTCGGCATGATAGAATTTGAAAATTCGTCATTAAAATTAATTTTCGAGAGGAACTTTTCAGAAATTCTTCAAACCAATACGAATACCAAATATTAATATCGACCAAAAGAATTTATGATGATGTAACAAACCGCACAAAATAAGTCCGAACTAATTTGCGGCCGTAAAGTTAATAATCAGACATAATCAAAAATTATTTTCAGAGAGGAAATAAGATTGATCGGCCGTAATACAGAAATAGATTTACTGTCGAAATTAAATTAGTAATCCAAGGCTCGTTCGTCCGTAAAAATCATAAAATAGTGTTGAAAAGGATTCAACGTGAAGGCGTAAAAACTTGTTGGCTTATGGTCGAAACAACGTCGTAAAAATTAACACAGCGATGAATCATTTCGGCAATCAACTCCTCACAATAAAAATCATAGGCGTAAAGAACTGAAGTTGACAACCTTTGTCATAAAACAGAACAGGGTTTCGGCCGAAATAAAAATCGGACGAAACGTCGACAAAATGACTCATTATGGCCGAGGAAGAGGATAATTCATATCGGCCGTAAAACAATGAGAATTAAGTCGAACGTGATCGTTGATGACCGAGAAAGAAAAAATCACAAGTAAATTGGCCGAAAAGGTCGTAATATGGCGTAAAAACAAATGTTCAAAAATTTTATGGCCGTAAAACCATGAGATCAATTCTCGGCCGTAAAAAGAAAACATGAGATCATTCTTGGCCGTAAAAAAGATTAAATTGTCAATTAAGATGAGATCACATCGGCCGGGATGAAGTCAACACGAGGCCGTAAAGAAAAATAGGGTTTCGACCGAAATAATTTCGAATGAAACTTGAGAATATTACCCCACTCAAATGTCGAAAATTGAATCATTACGGCCGAAAGTGAATTAAGTCGATTCCTTACGGTCGTAAAACAACGAAATCAGATCAAATCCATATGAAAAGTTCAAACAATTAAAATGTTACGATCGAGAATGAAAGTTGAAACTGATTCGAATAGGGCGTAAAAAAATTTAAACCATCGATAAACCGGCCGAAACAAGGTCAAATCAATATCCATTACTCATGGCGTAAAACAACGTTCGGATAAAAATATTACGGCCGTAAAGATTGAAAGTTTATAACTCAGAAATCATTCATTGCGAGACCGTAAAATTAATAAAGCTGACATATCAAATTAAAGTCGTAAATCCATAAGTCGACAGTGTAATTTGGAAAAATCCAATCGGTGTCGGATTTTAAACCGAAAGTAGACAAATAAAAAAAATTTATCGTGACCTTTATCTGCAAAAGAAAAAATGTCAGTTTATTCACAAAAATAATTAAAACAATTAATACATATGCACAGAGAATTATTTACAATTTATTTACATCTCCTAATAATTCATAAAAATCAGAAATTAATTAATAAAATATTCCCCGGCAACGGCGCCAAAAACTTGATGCGTTGAATTTGTAACAATAAAATTCGCTAGCAAGTGCACTAGTCGCTCAAGTAATATAGTAAAAAGGAGTAAGAGTGTCGAACCCACGAGGAATATTATTAATTCAATATCTGAATCTTTAAATTAATAAGAGAGGAAAAACATGGATTTTGAAAATGAGTTTTATAAAATAAAATAAAGAAAATAAAATAAAGATAAGATAGTGGTGTTGAAGTTAGGCCTTAGGATGAAAATAGATCAGGATAAATATTTGAACCATAAAAGATAAATTTAATCTTTAAAGATGGATTAGAGTCTCCCTAAAGTAATCTAACATGATTAACTTGTGGTCTCCACGACTGGCATCCCTCAATCTAATCATATAGAACTATCTTAATTTAATAAGAATTGAAGTCTCCACGACTGGTACCCCCAAAATCATATTAAAATTAAGATGCATTAAATTGAATTCTCTAAACTATTAATCACTCCATAAGCTGGTATAGATTAATAGACCACACAAACTTGATTCTCCACACACTAGTTATCAAATTTATGTCAATTATTAATTCTAAATAAAATCAATTATAATTAGTATAATAAATTCTGAAATTAAACACTCCACAAACTGGTATAGCCTAATTCAGAAATTCAATTAACTAACATAAAAGCATTAAGCACAATTAATAATTGATCAGAAAAGATTAAAGCAAATAAAATAGGGTCCAAACATTTCCCTTCAATTAATAATCTCCTAAAATAATAATCCTAAAAATATGGAGTTCATCCTAGAAATTCTGGAGAGATAATAACAAAATAACAATAATAATCGAAAGAATTACACCCAAAATAGAAGTAGAGCTCTCGAATTGGGCAAACAATCGGGCAGCCTCTCGGACTTGATCAGGGTCGCGATCAACCTCCAACTGTCGCACCTCTCTCCTCTTGGTCGTAGCCTGCAGAGCTCACGACTTGTCGTGGAAGAAACCTGAACTTCAGAGCACGAATTGAAACGACGGATTCTTCACATATTTATAGGTGCGGACGACCTTCAATTTGATCACGATCGTAAAATATCGTACGGATGAATTTAAATTCACGAGATAAACTCGGCCAAAGATAAATCCTTTTATCATTACGCCCAAAGATAAATCTTTCTTATCTTTACTCCCTTTGAATCTCAGCCGTAACAACGAAGATTCCATATTATTACCCCCTAGAAATCTCACCCACAACGACTTGGGTATAAAGCCAAATCTCGGCCGTAAGAAATAATTTCTTTGAATTTCGGCCGAGATTCGAATTTTCCTGCAAAATAATTATCCAAGTTTAGTTAATCCATCCACAATTAAAATATTTAGAGAATTTAATAATTAAAATTGATAAATCCGGAATTACGATTAAAAGTGACTAAAAATGATGCATGCCATGAACAAATTACAGGAAAGTTAACTAAAATAATAATCTAAAATATGTTATATTTTGCATGCATCAGGCATCAAGAGGGGGGTGAATTGGTAAATTTTAACATAAAATTTTAATCCTTTTCTTTTTAAGAGAAAACCTTTTTGTGATAATACTAAATAAAATGCAGGAAAGTAGAATAGAAAACGTTTAGAAGGCAAATGCAGAAATTATTGACTAGGTTCGGCCCAACTCCTTAGCCTACGTCCCCGCTCTGACTCCTCGACTTCGAAACCATCAGAGATTCAATACCATCCTCCTTTAAAAAAGGGAGAAGGAAACCCTTTTCACGTACACCACTTTCTTCTCTAATACTAAATACAATGCAGGAAAGTAGAATAGAAAATGTTTAGAAGGCAAATGCAGAAATTATTGACGAGGTTCGGCCCAACTCCTTAGCCTACATCCCTGCTCTGACTCCTCGACCTCGAAATCATCCGAGATTCACTATCGTCCTCCTTTAAAAAAGGGAGAAGGAAACCCTTTTCACGTACACCACTTTCTTCTCTACTCAAGAGGAGAGGTGATCCTCTTTTACATAGGAGCTTTCAAAAATATTTTTTTTATAGATCTCTCAATCTCTCTCTTTTTTCACATATGATCTCCAGGGAGATTACAAAACAAAGAGAGAATGACAAATTTTGACAGAGAACAATTCTTAGGCTTTTCAGAGAAAATAACGATGAGAAATTTTTCGAGGATTCTAGACGACTTGTGCTTGATTCCTCTGCCTTTCTCATACATTCTATCCTTCTTTTATAGTTTTCCTGAAGGATCTTCTATATCTGGAAAGTAATCTGTAGATTTGATTCGAAATATGAGTTTTAATTCGCCAGATCGCATGAATCGATCTACGATTGAGAGAGGCGGTCGACCGGTTTGAACTTTGCTATAACATCTTCATCTTTTTTTGTATTTCGGCCGGTTCTATGATCGGTCCTTTGTTTCTTCTTCTTTCATCCCTCTATTCATATCGGACGTGCATCCGGTCGAATGACCGTTTGACTGATCGCTAATTTTTTCGATACTTAGTGTTCTGTTCAGTTTGGTATTGCCTTCGATCATCCGATCCTTCAACCGATTTTATGACTTCAATGTGTTGGAGAGTTCTGTTTACTTTGATCTTGTATTCGATTGACCGACCTTTCAGCTGGTCTTATAATGCCAATGGCTTCAACACTTCTATTTTCTTCGGTCATCTATAACTTCAATAGCTCTTTTGATTCTGTCATATTCAGTCGTTCGTCTGATCGATTGGTCCTTCAATCAATCTTGCTTTCTTCACTATTTCATCGGCTATTCTTTTCCTGTTAAACTTGTTCCTATATATAGATCACTGAACAAGCTCGTTAGAAACATTTGTCGACCAATTTGTGTTTGTTATCATCAAAACCATGGGAATGATACGAGATTCAATAATCTCCCCCTTTTTTATGATGACAAACACATTGGACCATCGAGAGCAAACATAGATGTGTTTTCACACTCCCCATGAATATATTGCATATAGTATTCATGCAAGAATAATATGATATCCCATGATAAGCCATATTTAAGCATAAAGGTTCAGACAAGCACATAGGTTCCAACACATAAGTTCATTACATGATACAACTTGTTCATTGCTACCACCTGCCCCTGAATACATACTTCTCCCCTTTTGACATCATCAAAGAGGGACAAACAAGAAAAAAATTACTAATTATTATCAGGACGGTCATCCTCACGAACCCTGGTGGAGAAAAACCCCTGAGCCGCATAGTAGTCAAGTGTCATGCTGATAATGTAGCGGAGGTCTCGACCCTGACGTCGGACGTCCCACTGTAAGGCGCACGCCTCATGGGTAAGAGCAGTCAAATCGAGTGTGCTATAAGAAGAAGAAAGTGTATGGGAAGTAGGCGGCTGTGGGTGGGGACCCTCCCCCTGAGTATGATCCATATTCATAGCATCAGAGGAAATATCCTTAGGTGCTCCACCACTACCCTGATCGCGTGAAATACATTTTCGACATAGAGTGTCGGAGGCGATAGTATCTGAAGTCCGACTAGGAATAAATTCCTCATCAATAGGAATGATGACTCTAGAGCAAGTGAGGAGTTTAGTAATCCAGGCGCCAAAGTATAAGGGATGGTTTCTAGGCGCTCTATTAAGGATCTTCTTTTGCAAGGCTTCAAGATGATAGAGAAAGTAGTGTGAAAAGCTTAGACATGAACTATCTCGAATGCACAAGCAGTAGAGAAAGAAGAGATCAAAGCGCTGAACCTCATTGAAATGGCCGGAGCGAGGCGTAATGATATGTGTTAAAATGTGATGGGCTACCTTAAGAGCAGGCGAAAGATGTTTGTGGACATCATCGGTCTTGTATTGGGTAACTTGTCCACAGAATACAAGATCCATGGCATCCTGAATAATCGAAGTACAGGGAGGCCACGAGTGAATGGCATATATCTTAGAGCCCCAATGTGTTGACGTAACAGGAAACTCAAAGATGTGCAGTAGAATGGATGGGTCAGCACTGATGCGATGCCCAAGAACATAAGTCCAAAAATGATTTTTCTCAATGGTCAAGTTGGCATAAAACATGCGTACCAAACGAGGATATACACATTCGCATAAGGACACAAGAGGATACCAGCCAATATCAGAGAACATCTCTTGAACATCAGGCATGTTAAGAGAGTCCCAATCAATAGTGATAGCACGTTTGACCTCGTGTGAGCTATAAAAGGTGTCGTAAACAAGGTTCAATGCAGAAGAGCGAAAAAGATTGATTGTTGTAGCCTATAGGTGGAGGTGGAGACTCGGAGGAGGAGTCAGGGGAAGATGATTGAGTTGTGGGGGTTCGAACAGCACGACCACACACACGATTACTAGTTGTACCACGAGAGGACGATGGCTCGACAATTGCATTCTTGGTACGAGACACCATAACACAATGAGAGGTGTGAAGGCACGATCTGTGAAGATAACTCATATAAGTAAACGATCACGGTGCAAGGCGCGGAGAGAAGAACACATTTATATTGTAGAATGGTTGGCTAAAGGATGCAACCGATGGAGCGACCGATCAGGAGTGAGATCATCATCGGAGGCCTTCACCAACGAGGACGATTGGCGGCTGTCAAGAGGCGGCAAGAGGGGCGGTCACAAGGCACAATAGGGTCGGCTGAACAACAAGTGGGGCCCGTTCAAAGATGCCCTAGGTTTTAAGCTGCTAAACCTTCACATAGTCGGTCGAGCGAAAGAGGGAGTCAGGCGACCGATTAGAATAGTGCCATTTTGGATCTCTCACGATAATCTGGTGGCCAACTAAAATATTGAGTCGGTTGACCGATTTTAATAGTTGCTATTAATAGTCGGTCGACCGATTGAGAGAGCCAATCAAATGATGAAATGTGCATAATTAAAAAAAACACATTTTTAATTGATCAAGTAATGTGGATGCTGTGCAACATCCTTTGATATTCAATTCAAATCAAAGATTAGTTTGCACAATCAAATCATCTTTACTTAGAATTGATATCCCTATTAAAGTCCCATCATTCCTAGTTCTCTTCGAAGCATATAAAATCTGTCTTCGCTTAGGGTTTAGTGAAGATGTCGACTAATTGGATCTCAATGGGCACATATTCAATTGCAATATGTTTATGATTCACATGGTTTCTAATAAAATGATATCTTATATCAATATGCTTCGTTTTAGAATGATTTATTAGATTTTTTGTCATTTCTATGGCACTTTTATTATCACATTTCATGAGCACACAGCTGCCTGCGGCAATATATTCTCCCTCGACAGTGGAGAGAGCAATGAAATTTTGTTTCTTACTAGCCCATGAAATGAGGGAACTCTCAAGGAAACAACACATCCCACTTGTACTTTTTCTATCAACTTTGCAAAGAACAAAATCAGCATCAATGTAGGCGTGGAGATCAAAAGTTGAGTTCCTATCATACCAAATGTCTAAACTAGAAGTATTTTTAAAATATGGCATTATTCTTTTAACGTCACTAAATGTGATTCTTTGGGTGTAGATTGGAATCTAGCAGACAAACACATACTAAATATAATATCTTATCTAGATGCTGTTAAATAGAGCAAATTATCAATCATACCTCTATACCTTTTTTATCGATTGCCTTTCCATTTTCATCTTTGTCGAGTTTGGTTGTCGTGTTGATTAGAGTTGAGCTTGGTTTGCAATCATTCATTCCAAATTTCGTTAGAAACTCCTTTGTATACTTTTCTTGGCTTACAAAAATTCCTTCCTTTGTTTGCTTCACTTGTAGTCCTGAAAAGAATGTAAGCTCGCCTACAAGAGTCTTTTCAAATTCCTTTTGCATATGAGATTCAAACGCTTTGCATAGGATTTCATTAATAGCACCATATACTATATCATCAACATAAATATGCACTATTAAAATATCATATTTAAAATGCTTTAAAACTAGTGTAGTGTCAACTGTTCCTTTTTTAAATTTATTTTCAATCAAAAAGCTACTCAGTCGTTCATACTTGCAATACTTTTCTGGTTCCATTGTATTTAGTCATTCGTTCTGTCCTTCAACCAATCTTGCTTTCTTCACTATTTCATCAGCGATTTTTTTCATGTTAAACTCGCTCATGTATATAGATCACTTGACAAGCTCATTAGTAACATTTGTCAGCCAATTTGTGTTTGTTATCATCATAACCATGGGAAAAGTAAAAGATTCAACAGTGATGAGTTCGGCCGGAGCTCTCCCTCGTACTTGTCGAAAATGTCATTGGATAGGTCATCAAAAAAGTTTGCCAAAAAACTCCAATCTCGGCCACCCACAAGATTAGGAGTAAAAACACATTCAAAACCCCTGAACCTAATCATCTTGAGGGTGATACACAACTCACTAGGAGAATGATCGGCGCGAATCGGAGCTGGAACCAGTCGTCGGCAGATTCCCCCTTTCCTCGCGTTTGAAGCTTACTGTGTTATTTACGTTGGACTGATTTTCACTTACCCCATGTCAAAATGTTCATCACATCGTCCTCTTTTCAACGACACCTCACACCCAGAAAATGATGGCCGGACGATGGAGAACAGATGGCCGAAAGTAGGGGCAGCTGGGTCATCTCGCATGCGATACTATAGCAATAGGGGGGAAGGAAAAAGATGAGACTTCTTCTTTTTTTATACACGTCACCCTTTTTTGCTGTTGTCCAATCCTGCAAAAAGACAAAAAAGCCCCTCCTTTTAAACCTATTTACATATATTTTTTTAAAAGTTGTAAGACGTTACAATTACGCTACCCAATAAAAAACGTCCTTGAAATTCAAACTAACTTGAAGATCAGAAAAGACGTTACAATTACGCTACCCATATAACTTTTCAGCATATCCTCCTCAACTCCCACGTAGCGTCTCTCTCCGTATGGTTCTTTCATAACACTCTAACCATAGGTATATCACGTCTGTGTAACTGTCTCACCTCACGTGCTAATATCTGAGCGGGCTCCTCCCGATATATCATATTCTCATTGATCTCCACCGGTTGTGCATTAATTTGTTGAGCTTCTCTAAGTAAACATTTCCGAAGCATAGATATGTGAAATACATTATGAATTCTCGCCAATAGTGGTGGCAAGGCAAGACAATAAGCCACGGGTCCTACTCTTTAAAGCACCTCGTAGGGTCCAAATCTGGGCTCAACTTTCCTTTCTTTTCAAATCAGAGAACACCTTTTCAAGGTGAAATGTTCAAGAAAATATTATCTCCGACTGCATACTGTCACTCACGTCGTGACTTATCCGCTAGTGCTTTCTGATGATCCCGAGCTTTCTTAATTCTTTTTCGGATAAGACCAATTTTGTCCACGGTCTCCTGAAATAAATCCACATCCATCAGCTATCCTTCACCCTCCTCATACCAACATATGGTGGTACGACATCTCCGTCCATATAAAGCCTCAAATGACACCATGCAAATGGTGGATTGATAACTATTATTACATGCAAACTCGGCCAACGCTAAATGGTCATCTGAACATCTACCATGATCCATCATACTAGCTCTCAACATATCCTCCAGTGTTTGTATCATCCGCTCAGTCTGTCCATCAATCGTCTCAACTGCTCCATGGAGTAGGTAATCTGGATGGATAAGAAATATGTTGATTTTGTCAATCTATCCACTATCACCCATACAACCCTTTTTAGTGACTGATAAACCTGTCACAAAATCCATATTATTTTTTTCCCATTTACACTCAGGTATAGGTAACGGATTCAACTTACCACAAGGACCTTGATGTTCAGCCATAACTTGCGTACCAAACAATGAGATACAAACTAGCCACATTCTCTTTCATTCCTGGCCAAAAATAATTTTGCCATAAATTTCTATACATCTTGGTGCAACTTGGATGTAGTGAATATGTTGCATTATGACTTTCTTGCATCACTTCCACTCTCAAGTCATATGCCTTAGGTACAAATAATTTATCTTCATATATGAAAATCCCATCCTTGTGTTTTTCACCACGACTAGCCTTTAGTTGATCCATAAGCATAAAAGTTCTTATGTCAACCTTCTATACTTGTCGAATCTTATCTAACAACATCGGTCTCACATGGAGGTTGCAAAACAAACCTCCATAGCTATCCACTCTCAAGTGAAAAATCATCCTCGTAAGCTCCTTAACAGGAGAGATCACGCCTAAGTCCTCTAGTGTCACACCATCCTTTAATTTTTGGCTCAATGCATCAACAACTATATTTATCTTTCCTGGATGATACTCCAAAGTCAGATCATAATCTTTAATGAACTCCATCCATCTTCGCTGTCTTCTATTAAGTTCTTTGTGTGTTTTCAACTCTAAATCATGAGTAGGTTAATTAATACAATAGTTGCCAACTATAAATCATGAGTAGGATAATTAACTTCATGTGGTTTCAGCTTTCTCGATGCATAAATAATTACCTTCCCATGCTGCATCAAAACACAACCAAGTCCTTGATGTGAGGCATCACTATATAGCACAAAATTTTCTCTACCTTTTGGTAAAGTCAAAATTGGTGCAGTCACCAATCTATTCTTCAATTCTTGAAAGCTGCTCTCACACTTATCTATCCAAACAAATTTGGCATTCTTCCTTATCAACTGTATAAGTGGCCCAACAATGGTAGAGAAGCCCTGCACAAACCTCCTATAGTAACTTGCCAATCCAAGAAAACTACGAATCTCTCTTGCATTTCTTGGTACGTCCCACTTCGCAATAGCTTCTATCTTAGAAGGATCAACTAAAACTCCATCAGCTGATATGACATTCTTCAAACATACTACTCTATCTATCCAAAACTCACACTTGAAAACTTAGCAAATAACTTATTCTACTTGAAGGTCTCCAATAATGTTGTCAAGTGTTGTTCATACTCACATTAGTTGGATGAATAGATTAAAATGTCATCAATAAATACAATGACACATATATATAGAAAATCTCGAAACACCATATTCATCAACCCCATGAATATTGTAGGAGCATTTGTCAAACCAAATGACATAACAAGAAACTCATAATGCCCATATCTAGTTCGAAAAGCGTTCTAAAATGTCAAGTCATGATATCAAGACCTAACCAAGTCAAGGCAAGTAGGTGTTAGAGTGAGGTGCTGCACACCGATAGTCTTCTTCACATCTTCATGTATGACCCGCAACTGATGATAACCAAACCTCAAGACAATCTTGGAGAAGACCTTCGAACCACACAAATAATCAAACAAATCATCTATCTCAGTAAAGGGTATCAATTCTTTATGGTCATCTTGTTCAACTGTCTATAGTCAATACACATTCGCAATTAGCCATCTTTTTTCTTCACAAACAGTACTGGGGCTCCCTCTAGGTCGGATAAAACCTAGATGTAATTTCTTCTTCAACTATTCTAACTCAACAGGTGTCATTCTATATGGAGGAATGGATATTGATGATGTACCAGGGATCAATTCTATCTCAAAGTCCATCTCCCTCTATGGTTCTAAACTAAGTAGTGCCTCAGGAAAAACATCAGAAAATTCTCGAACAATAAGCAACTCTGGCTCACGATTCAAATCATGAATATGAGCTAAGTTAGCATCCACACTAAGTAAGCATAACACAACACTAAAATCACAGAGTTCACAAACTAGTAATTCTATTATTTAATCAAACACATTAAACTATCTTAAATTTAATCAAAACTAAAGTCCCACAAATTGGTATTCATGCTGATGACATTAAAATTAAGATGCATTAATATGAAAATCCTAGACTATTAATCACTTCACAAACTAGTATAGATTAACAGACCACACAAATTTAATTCTCTAAACACTAGTTATTAGACCTATGCCAATTTTTAATTTCACAATTATTTTTTTAATTTAACTAAATAAAATCTGAAATCATGTAGTCCACAAACTAGTATTTACTTAACTCATAAATTCAAAAAAATAAATCAAAAACATTAAACACAATTAAAAATTGATAAAAAGAAATTCAATAATAAAATAAGGCTTCACAATATTTCCCTTCAATAATAATCTCCTAAAATAAAATAACTACAACATGGAGTTCATCTTAGAATTGTAGAGAGATAATAACAAAAGAACAATAATAATTGGAAGAATTACACCAAAAATAAATCAGGGTCCTCGGATGTCATCGGAGCGTCTGAATCAAGATCAACTCTCTCTCTCTTGGTCGAAGCCTGTAAAGCTCACGACTCACTGTGGAAGAAAACCAAACTCCAAAGCACCCATTAAGATGATGGTTTATTCAAGAATTTATAGGTGCGGATTGGTCTGCATATTGATCATGGTCGTTAATATCATAGGGTTAACTTTAAATCTTCTCGTAATCCATCAGTTGCGCCCAATGAATGATATAATTCTTGGTCGACAAAAGTTCCACCCCAATATGATAGAAACTTTGGCATGCGATAATGATTTGGCGCCCAATGATCCAAGTGATTAGGCTCATTAACAACTTCAATTTCTATTTTACGCCCAAGATAAAATATCGATTCAGTTGAGCCGAGTTTGGCTCCCTTGGATTGATAAGAGTGTAACCTAACCAACTAGCTTTGGCTCCTGATAAAACTTTAATCCTTTGATTCTCCGCAGGTGATGCATGCAAAATACAACATATTTTAGTTAATTATTTTAATTAAATTTTCTCTAATTTAATCATGGCATGCATCATTTTTAGTCACTTTTAATCATAATTCTGGATTTATCAATTTTAATTATTAAAATCGCTGAATATTTTAATTGTGGATGGATTAACTATATTTTGATAATTATTTGCAGGAAAATTTGACTCTCGGCCGAAATTCAAAGAAATTATTTCTTACGGCCGAGATTTGGCTTTACACCCAAGTCGTTACGGCCGAGATTCAAAAGGAGTAACAAGATTTAATTCTTTGTTACGGCTAAGATTTGAAGGAGTAAAGATAAATGATTTTATCTTTTGGGCGTAATGGCATGAAGATAAAGATGTTACGGCCGAAATTTGGAGGGCGTAATGGCATGAAGATGAAGGGTGTAACAATCAATCGAGTTTATCTTTGGGCGTAACAAGATAAAAGGATTTTTATCTTTTGGGAGTAATGGAAAGGAGTAAAGATAAAATATTTTCCTTACGGCCGAGACTCTGAGGGAGTAAAGATAAGAAAGATTTATCTTTGGGCGTAATGATAAAAGAATTTATCTTTGGCCGAGTTTATCTTATAATTTTAAAGTCAACCGTACGATGTTACGGCCGAGATCAAATTGAAGGCCGTCCGCACCCTATAAATACGTGAAAAATCCATCGTTTCAATTGGTGCTCTGAAGTTCAGGTTTCTTCCACGGCGAGTCGTGAGCTCTGCAGGCTATGACCAAGAGGAGAGAGGTGCGACGACTGGAGGTTGTTCGTGACCCTGATCAAGTCCGAGAGGCTGCCCGACTGTCTACCCAATTCGAGAGCTCTACTTCTATTTTGGGTGTAATTCTTTCGATTATTATTGTTATTTTGTTATTATCTCTCCAGAATTTCTAGGATGAACTCCATGTTTTTAGGATTATTATTTTAGGAGATTATTAATTGAAGGGAAATGTTTGGACCCTATTTTATTTGCTTTAATCTTTTCTGATCAATTATTAATTGCGCTTAATGCTTTTATGTTAGTTAATTAAATTTCTGAATTAGGCTATACCAGTTTGTGGAGTGTTTAATTTCAGAATTTATTATACTAATTATAATTGATTTTATTTAGAATTAATAATTGACATAAATTTGATAACTAGTGTGTGGAGAATCAAGTTTGTGTGGTCTATTAATCTATACCAGTTTGTGGAGTGATTAATAGTCTAGAGAATCCAATTTAATGCATCTTAATTTTAATATGATTTTGGGGGTACCAGTCGTGGAGACTTCAATTCTTATTAAATTAAGATAGTTCTATATGATTAAATTGAGGGATGCCAGTCGTGGAGACCACAAGTTAATCATGTTAGATTACTTTAGGGAGACTCTAATCCATCTTTAAAGATTAAATTTATCTTTTATGGTTCAAATATTTATCCTGATCTATTTTCATCCTAAGGCCTAACTTCAACACCATTTTCTTATCATTATCTTATTTTCTTTAATTTATTTTATAAAACTCTTTTTTCCAAAATTCCATGTTTATCCTCTCTTATTAATTTATAAATTCAGATATTGAATTAATAATATTCCTCGTGGGTTCGACACTCTTACTCTTTTTTACTATATTACTTGAGCGACTAGTGCACTTGCTAGCAAATTTTATTGTTACAAATATACCGCATCAAGTTTTTGGCGCCGTTGCCGGGGAATATTTTATTAATTAATTTCTGATTTTTATGAATTATTATGAGATGTAAATAAATTGTAAATAATTCTTTATAAATATGTATTAATTGTTTTAATTATTTTTGTGAATAAACTAACATTTTTTTTCCTTTTGCAGATAAAGGTCACAACATTTTTTAATTTATCTACTTTCGGTTTAAAATCCGACGCCGATTGGATTTTTCCAAATTACACTGTCAACTTATGGATTTACGACTTTAATTTGATGTGTCGGCTTTATTAATTTTACGGCCTCGCAATGAATGATTTCTGAATTCTAAACTTTCAATCTTTACGGCCGTAATATTTTTATCCGAACGTTGTTTTTATGCCATGAGTAATGGATATTGATTTGACCTTGTTACGCCCGGTTTATCGATGGTTTAAATTTTTTACGCCCTATTCGAATCAGTTTTCATTCTCGGCCGTAACATTTTTGTTTGAACTTTTCATATGGATTTGATCTGATTTCGTTGTTTTACGACCGTAAGGAATTGACTTAATTCACTTTCGGCTGTAATGATTCAATTTTTATTTCGGCCGAAACCCTATTTTTCTTTACGGCCTCGTGTTATCTCGGCCGATGTGACCTCATCTTAATTGACAATTTAATCTTTACGGCCGAGAATTGATCTCATGTTTTCTTATTACGGCCGTAAAATTTCTGAACATTTGTTCTTTTTACGCCATCTTACGACCCAACTTATTTGTGATTTTTTTTCATTCTCGGCCGTAACATTATAATAGTTTGAACTTTTGATTTGACTTTGTTTTGGCCGAAGCAATTTAGTTTGTCTCGGCCGTAATGGATCATCCGACATGGATTTTACTCCTTTTCGGCCGATTTATATGTGTTGATGTTTTACCTCTCATTGTTTTACGGCCGATATGAACTATATTCTTTGTCGGCCGTAATGATTCATTTGGCAACATTTCATTCAATTTTTTTTCGGTCGAGATAATTCATCACCATGCTAATTTTTACGCCTTCACGTTGAATCCCTTTCAACACTGTTTTACGATTTTTACGGACGAACGAGCCTCGGATTAATTACGACCGTAAACCCTTATTACGGCCGATCAATCTTATTTCTTCTCTGAAAATAATTTTTGATTATGTCTGATTATTAACTCTATGACCGCAAATTAGTTCGGACTTATTTTGTGCGATTTCTTACATCATCATAAATTCTTTTGATCGATATTAATATTTGGTATTCGTATTGGTTTGAAGAATTTCTGAAAAGTTCCTCTCGAAAATTAATTTTAATGATGAATTTTCAAATTCTATCGTGCCGAAAGACTTTATATATAAAAAAAAAACTCATTTTTCGTGACCTATTATCTGAATTTCTTTCTTCTTGTATATATTTTATTTTATTCTTTTATCTTACTGAAAATTGGTTGTTGCAGGTACTAATTGAAAATTAAATCACAACCAATCCTGGAATCTTCTGATAAGCGCACTAGGAGTTCAAATCCACTGTTGGAATTTGATCCTGAAATTGAAAGAACCTATCGTCGATTACGAAGAAATATAAGAAAAATGGCGGAACAAGCACGCGACAATCAGAGACTAGAGCAACAGAATGAACTGGTTCCACCATATAATAATCGGCGAGAAGATGAAGCAGAACTTTCTATGAGAGAATATGTCTCGGCCAGATACAGTGACCGAGAATCATGCATCGTGCTGCCTGATATTAAGGCAAATAATTTTGAGATAAATCCCGCAATCGTGAGGATGATACAAGCATCCCAATTTGGAGGAGGATTTCATGAAGACCCTCACGATCACCTTGATAAATTTCTTGCTACTCTGAGCACCTTTAGAAATAACAATGTTTCTTCTGAAGTTATTCGTTTATTATTATTTCCTCAATCTTTACGTGACAAAGCTTCCACTTGGTTTAAAACTTTGCCTGCAGGATCGATTCATTCTTGGTTGGAGCTTGTAGAAAAGTTTGTTGGAAAATATTGTCCACCACAAAAAGCAGGTAAATATCGAAGAGAATTGAGGGCATTTGTTCAAGACGATAACGAGACGTTATATGAAGCCTGGGAACGATATAAGGAACTGCTGGCCAGAGTTCCTGACAATAGAATTCCAAAGTGGCAAGTGATGGAAGATTTCTATCATGGATTACGACCTGCAGATCAAGACAAGCTCGATCAATCAGCAGGAGGGACAGTACTGGGATCTAAACGTCCTAGTGAGATACAAGATATAATTGAAGCTGTAGCCCTCAAGTCGAGCCAAGAAAGGAGACCACCTCGCCGAACTCATGATGTACATGCTACACAAGGAATACAATCTTCAGAAATAGTGGCTCAGCTGGAGTCACTTAATCAAAAATTCGAGCAGATGATGTCACTAATGGGAAATTCTAGCAATTATAGCCCTACAGGTAACACTTCAGATTCAAATCAAATTGAAAATGCTAACTTTATTTCCAATCCATTTTACAGAAACAACGATTATGGATGGAGACATAATCCGAAGTTTGCCTATAATCAGAACCAAGGCCAATCTTCTGGTCCATCAAAAGATTATATACTGAAAAGGCAACCTGATACTCCCCAACATCAATCATCAAATCATATGCAGGAGATGATGGCACAGATCATAGACACAATGCAAGCATTGCAGAAGAATATGGAATCTAGAGCCACGAGTCAGGATGCATCAATTCGAAATCTGGAAAGACAACTGGGCCAGATGGCGGCACAACTAACTGGACGTACACCGGGCTCTCTCCCAAGTAACACAAAAAAAAATCCAAGAGGAGAAGAGCAAAATAGGCCTTGATTTTCATCAGAACTAAGTCAAGCTGACGACTATAAATCAGAACTATTTCTATAATTTTTATTTTTATTTTTTTCATTTTTTTTAGATTAGTCTAATTAGTTGTTAATATCTTAGTTTCGGTGATAGTTTTACTTTTAACTAGACATTTATTTTACTATGGAGTCATTTAATTTAATTAATATTTAATGGTTTGTAAGGAGAGATAAACTCAGGGGCGTCAACTCCAAGCATGGGCGTAAATTCCAAGAATTGATTCTCTCTACGGCCGAAGCTCGAACATTACGCCCTGCCACCCTCGTTACGAGTGCATTACGGCCGAGTTGTCACACATGCATCAAGCTCGGACATGACAAGACAAACTGCCACCCACCGTTTTCATTACGGCCGAAGCGACCGAAGAAAAGAACCGTCGTTACGCCCTGCCACCATTCCGTTACGGCCGAGATGTCACACCAGCAGACCACGGACGTGCCTTGGAAAAATGCATGCTTTTACGCCCGGACATGACTTTTCACTGCGTCGTCACGTGGGACAGGTCAGATTACGCCCGAAAATTCATCTATAAAAATCCTACCCCCTCTTTTATGTTGCAGATCAATCTTCTTTACGGCCGAAGCCACCGCGCGCCGCCCTCTCTGCATTACGGCCGAGGTGCTTCCACTACCCTTACGCCTTTTCTTCTCTACGGCCGAAATCTCAAAACCGTCACCGCCGATCCTTACGCCCAAAAGCACCGCACCTGTTCCTTACGGCCGAAGTTCCAGCGCTTCCCTGTTCATTACGGCTGGTCTTCCACCGCACACCGACATTTATTACGGCCGAGCCTCTTCTCCTTACGGACGAAGTCTCACCGTTACGCCCTGTGCGTTACGGCCAAGCTTCCACGCCGATTTCGTTTTACGATCGAAGAACCGACACCAGCGCCACCACCTATTCGTTACGGCCAAACTCCGGGCGAGTTTTTCACTTTACGGCCGAAATCTACAGGTTCATCAACTCCTTACGGCCGAGTTCCGAGTCACGCCTCCAACTTCTTACGGCCAAACTCCAATCTCCGGCCGAGCTTCATCAATTACGGCCGAAGTTCTTCGTCACCTCCGACCTTCAGCCGGTTCTTCATCGAATACTACGGTCGAAACCTCAGTCGCTTCCACCGAGCTGGTACCTTTTCTTTATTTATTTTTGTCCAGATCAAGATGAGGAGATTTGCTAATATATGGAGGGGACGTCATGAACGACGACATCCGAATGCTCAGCCGACCCCACAGCCCTCACAATTAATCTCCTACCCCGGAGATTATTATTGGACTAAGCCGGAGTATCAAGCTCGATATGAACGGATGTGTGATATTCAAATTCATGCCACCAGATTTTCAAATACTGAATTGCTGAGGGAGTACAATTTACTTGCAGATACTCATCTATTATTTTCTCAAATTGGACTATCTGACTTTGTGCATTCTTGGTGGCCAACTTATGAAGTACTAATTATGGAATTCCTCTCATCTCTGGAAATCTTTAATTTAGATGGTAGGAACTATGATCAGCCTCGCATTTCATTCCAACTTTATGGACGACCATTTACTCTCACTCTAGGAGAGATTAATAATATCTATGGATTTCCCAACCATGGATCTCTTTCTGTACCTGCTGACTTTGATGCTGAAACTTTTTGGAAACAGATAACAGAAGAAGATCGATTGGTTTGGAACACCACTAAAGATAGCTCAATTCAGAATCCTGTTCTGCGCTACGTCCATCTCATGCTAAGCAACACCATAAGTGGACGCAATGATAATGATGGTGTCGTCTCAGAAGGAGAGTTATATCTCATCCACAGTCTGCTTCACAGAACTCCCGTTAATGTGGGTGCCTTCCTCATTCGTCGATTCCAGCGCCGCACTACTCATCGTGGCGGTAGCATTAATATGGGTGCTCTTCTCACACCTATCGCTCAGCACCTACAACTTGACTTGGATGATCTCGAAGCTGTGCCAGGAAACACTCACCTCACTTGTAGGACCATTCAAGCCATGGGTCTCGTGAAGACCAACAACTCAGGGATCAAAGTTTTTATTTTTAAAGGCCACCATCAGGAGGTGCCCTGCTCAGATCGAGATGCTTTTACGCCGATTAATCCAAATAATTGGCTCCTTTTTAGGCAGGTCATAGCTCCAGTAATCCCACCTGCGGGACCATCTACCTCTGTCGGACAGCTACACCAGGATGAACCTTTCTCCTGGTTTGATTCTACTGATTATGCAGCAGCCCAACCCTACCTTCAACAGCAACAAGGATTCCAGGCTATATCACCGGCAGCTTCCCAATATGCCACATCCGTCCATTTGCCTTATATGCCGGTGCCTTCTCCGATTCCATCTCCAGCACAAGAGAGCTCTTCTGATTCCTCGTTTATACCTTCTACTCCTTATGAGGAACGTGATTCGATGGAAGTATCTGCCCCTTTACAAGAACCTGTGCAGAATCGCTATATAGCACCAGAGCCCACTTTTACTTCAGCTCCAGAGCAGACTTACTATCCACCTTCGCCACCTCAGCCTGTCTATGCTTCCATGCAAAACTTATGAGAATCAATGTATGATGAACAATTTCGTCAAGCAGGGGAGTTTCACACTTTTCAAGAAGAGCAACTTCGTCAGTCAGGGCAGTTGCACGCTATTTAGGAAGAGCAACTTCGACAAGCACAAGAGCTGACCAACATTCGAGCTGATTTTAGAAATATGGATGATCGTCAGGGTCGCTTCGAATCCCTTCAGAATCAACATGCACGCATGACGAGACGCATCCATGAGTATCATATGCGCCAAGGAAATCTCAGCTACTATCCACCATCGCCACCCCGCAGACAATAAATCCGGTTGTGTCTTTTCCCTTTTCTTTATTTTTGTTTCTTTAATTTTCCTTTTTATTGAGTATGTATAACTTTCCCTTGCTGGCCTAACACTGAGGACAGTGTCTAGTTCAAGCTTGGGGGAGTTTGCATTTCATGCATTGCATGTTTCTTTCTTTTTATTTACTTATGTTTGCATCTATTTGAAAAAAAAAATCTAAAAAATTGAAAAATTTGAAAATTTTCTAAAAAATACCATTGCATGCATTTATTTTTGCTACCATCTTACAAACTCTTGTCTTACTGTTTTAATTATCTTTTAGTAGAAGTTCAAAGACATATTGTTAATTGATAAAATTTGAATACTTTTCTTTCTTATCACTTGCTATTTTAGTATCAAACTTATGGACTATGTGCCTATGCTAAGTAGAATTATGAATGACTAGACGACAAAATCATATTCATGCCTTTTCATTAATTTCTTTTAAGTCTTGATTAGTAGTAGCCTTCTTATTGACCATATCAACTACTTTTTGAGCTTATAAAAAAGAAGGGTTAGTTAAACCCCAACAAATAAATTAAAAAAAAATGAATAAAGTTATGTGTAGGTACAAAAGTGTTATCCGGAATCAAGATATGTTCGAGTAATTAGATTCGTAGGGGTTCATGCCTGGCGACCTAAGGGCAACTGCTCTGGGATCCGTCGATCAAAAACCTGCTACATGGACCATCTTGTGGAATATGGAGAAGCACAGGAGTACTGAACCATGGCTAAGTTCGAACTCTTCATTCAGAACCTTGGTTGTTCGGGCAAGTAAACTCGAGGGGTGCTTTATCACCTGTTGCCCTAAGGCCATCTGGTCTGGGAGTCATCAGTCTAAAGCCTGCTACATGGACTTCCTTGTGCAATCCTGCTTGAAGATTAGAACTTTTAAATGATTAAAAATGAAAAGAAAAAGAAAAAGTTTTAAGCTCAATTAGTACTTATGTGTTCAATATTAATGCTATTATTTGATAGACAATTTATTTTTTACAAGGCTGAATTTGAGTTTGTTTAAATTTGTGTAGCATTCATAACCTCTATGAAGCTAAGTACATGGAAAATGATAAGATACTGAGTAGTAGGTGTGCAGAAGCACTGTGTGAGAAAATTAGTCAGTTGACAATGTGGAGGCTATGATGGAACTTTCTTGAGCCTTGCTTTGAATTTTTGCTTGAGGACAAGCAAGACTTTAAGCTTGGGGGAGTTTGATGCATGCAAAATACAACATATTTTAGTTAATTATTTTAATTAAATTTTTTCTAATTTGATCATGGCATGCATCATTTTTAATCACTTTTAATCATAATTCCGGATTTATCAATTTTAATTATTAAAATCGTTGAATATTTTAATTGTGGATGGATTAACTATATTTTGATAATTATTTGCAGAAAAATTCGACTCTCGGCCGAAATTCAAAGAAATTATTTCTTACGGCCGAGATTTGGCTTTACACCCAAGTCGATACGGCCGAGATTCAAAAGGAGTAACAAGATTTAATTCTTTGTTACGGCTAAGATTTGAAGGAGTAAAGATAAATGATTTTATCTTTTGGGCGTAATGGCATGAAGATAAAGATGTTACGGCCGAAATTTGGAGGGCGTAATGGCATGAAGATGAAGGGTGTAACAATCAATCGAGTTTATCTTTGGGCGTAACAAGATAAAAGGATTTTTATCTTTTGGGAGTAATGGAAAGGAGTAAAGATAAAATATTTTCCTTACGGCCGAGACTCTGAGGGAGTAAAGATAAGAAAGATTTATCTTTGGGCGTAATGATAAAAGAATTTATCTTTGGCCGAGTTTATCTTATAATTTTAAAGTCAACCGTACGATGTTACGGCCGAGATCAAATTGAAGGCCGTCCGCACCCTATAAATACGTGAAGAATCCATCGTTTCAATTGGTGCTCTGAAGTTCAGGTTTCTTCCACGGCGAGTCGTGAGCTCTGCAGGCTACGACCAAGAGGAGAGAGGTGCGACGGCTGGAGGTTGTTCGTGACCCTGATCAAGTCCGAGAGGCTGCCCGACTGTCTACCCAATTCGAGAGCTCTACTTCTATTTTGGGTGTAATTCTTTCGATTATTATTGTTATTTTGTTATTATTTCTCCAGAATTTCTAGGATGAACTCCATGTTTTTAGGATTATTATTTTAGGAGATTATTAATTGAAGGGAAATGTTTGGACCCTATTTTATTTGCTTTAATCTTTTCTGATCAATTATTAATTGCGCTTAATACTTTTATGTTAGTTAATTAAATTTCTGAATTAGGCTATATCAGTTTGTGGAGTGTTTAATTTCAGAATTTATTATACTAATTATAATTGATTTTATTTAGAATTAATAATTGACATAAATTTGATAACTAGTGTGTGGAGAATCAAGTTTGTGTGGTCTATTAATCTATACCAGTTTGTGGAGTGATTAATAGTATAGAGAATCCAATTTAATGCATCTTAATTTTAATATGATTTTGGGGGTACCAGTCGTGGAGATTTCAATTCTTATTAAATTAAGATAGTTCTATATGATTAAATTGAGGGATGCCAGTCGTGGAGACCACAAGTTAATCATGTTAGATTACTTTAGGGAGACTCTAATCCATCTTTAAAGATTAAATTTATCTTTTATGGTTCAAATATTTATCCTGATCTATTTTCATCCTAAGGCCTAACTTCAACACCATTTTCTTATCATTATCTTATTTTCTTTAATTTATTTTATAAAACTCTTTTTTCCAAAATTCCATGTTTATCCTCTCTTATTAATTTATAAATTCAGATATTGAATTAATAATATTCCTCGTAGGTTCGACACTCTTACTCCTTTTTACTATATTACTTGAGCGACTAGTGCACTTGTTAGCAAATTTTATTGTTACAAATATACCGCATCAGCAGGCCAATGATAAAACTAACCTTCTCTTATGGCCCGGTAGTGAATTCAATAATAAAATCATATGAGTTTGGCCCCAATATGATAAAGATATGAGTTTGGCCTCCAATTGAGTTTGGCGCCTTGATGTATTTCTCTCCTTATTGATTTTTTTGATGTTTGAAGGTGCATTTAGCTCCTACAATTACCTTTGTAACCATTTCAATTTTGGACAATATACAACTCCAACTGTGTTTTGTGCCCAATATGCATGTCCTCGATGAGTTTACCCGCTTTGGCTCCATATATTTTTATCTCCATGTCAATTTGGCTCCTTAAGTATTTTACCCTTCAAATTTAGATGAGTTTGGCACCTTGCACTGAAAGCTCGAAGTCATATAATTTGTTTGCGTCTATGATTCATCTCAGCCGACAATGTTCCTTTTTCCTACCAATTGATTAAAATAACAAAGTTAATTCGCCCATAGTTATAATAATTCAAGAATTAATAGATAGAATCAATAAATTTGGAATTATGACTAAAATAAACTTAAAATGATGCATGCAATGATTAAATTATAGAAAAAATAATTGAAATAATAGACTAAAATATGTTGTATTTTGCATGCATCAACACCCTTCAAGTAGCATTTTTCTAGCTGCCATAGTAGATATCACTTAATTAGGCTACATACTCCTATCACCCTTGAATATTACCTCTTCACCAAAAGGTAACCTCAATCTCACTTCCTTTGTAAAATACCCCGCTGTTGCCCGGTAAGTTAAAAGCCAATACATGCCCAAAATGACATCAAATCCCTGTATGTCTATAGCAATAAGATTAGCCAAAATTTATTTATCACATATGACAAGCATACATTCCTTGTATACTTGCTTAGCAACCAAAGCATCATCTGAGGATAGGACAACAAACATATCAACGGATAAGGAGAATACTCCATATCCAACAAGGATCCACATGCATATGAAACAAATGAATATAATGCACTAGGGTCAAATAAGATAGGTGTAACTTCTTATTGATGAGAATCGAACTTGTAACCCCCTCAAGACTAGCGGTTTCCTCCTCACGAGTCATGGCATAAACCCTAGGCTGTTCTCCTGTACCAACTCTCTGTCCAATGGCTACACTGAGT
Source organism: Pontederia crassipes (assembly GCA_030549335.1). Taxonomy (NCBI): domain Eukaryota; kingdom Viridiplantae; phylum Streptophyta; class Magnoliopsida; order Commelinales; family Pontederiaceae; genus Pontederia; species Pontederia crassipes. The sequence continues at coordinate 68,998,290 of CM060189.1, read as the reverse complement.
ATAGCTTTTCCCTTATTCAAGGAACTAGTGGATGGTGTCCTCCCTGTAGTATCAACCTTCCATGGAGCAATCCACAGTCCACCATGAGCATCTGGAATCCGAGTAGCCATTGCTGATTTGGTACACTCAAATTTCCTATGCCCTTTTTCACCACAATTAAAGCATGTAGGTACTCTGTCCGTATCCGACCAGCATTTACCCGGGTGTCGCTTTTCACAAGTGCCACACCATGCTGCATCCTACTATAATCTTTCATATGAAATCCCCGATCACGAGTCCTAAAATCACTCATCTGATCTGTAGCTCGTCCTCCAGTCAAGCTAGGTGTCCCTCTGAATGATGGTTGGCTGAAAGTATGCATCCACTCTACCCCTTTTTGGTTTGAAGCTACCTTGACCCCTTTCTTGTCGCTTCTTGTTGCGATTTGCCCACAATTTGCTTTCCTCCACTTGTTCCTTAGCTTTAAGTGCCAAATTCTTTGCTTCCACATATGTTGTGCATTCTGTACAAGCAATTTGAGTTTTAAGTCTATGTGACATCTTCTCCCCGTCTGTGGACATTAATCCTCGACAAAACTTACACAACTATTCAAAATTTGAAAGTATAGGCTGCCACGAAATCATCCCCCTGTTCAAATTTGTCAGGTCATAGGCGCCATACTACATTTAATACCACAACTTCCTTAGTGAATCCCATAATCCCATAATTTGAAAGTATGGTTCCTTTAAGCATTTAACATATAATTTCATTCATATCGATATTCCATTAAGTTTATTTACTAACAACAATATTATAGTATAACATAAAATAATTCAACAAAACTCCATACTGGCTCTTATGTCCTAGTTCATGTATATGCACATAGTATCAATTTCACAATGCAATTTCATAATAATTTCACATGCACATAGTATAAATTCCACAATGAAATTTCATAACAGTTTCATATGCAATAATATATACACAACCATAGCATGCAACTACCCATCACTATCCACACTCAGTGAATTAGATCTAATGTCTAAGCTCTGATACCATAACTTGTAACCCCCAACTACTCCTTTCGGCGCCACAAGGGTTGAAATCATAAAACTAAATGTTTAAATTCAAAATTAAATCATACACATAAATCATCATTCAAAATAAACTATGGAAATTTTCAAAAAATTCGGGATGACATGTTTGTAAATTCGTTCATAAGCCACATATAACATTTCATACGATTTATCTCAAGCAATTAAATCTCAAAATGTCAACCATTACAAGCAGTTGTAAAGGTCATCTCTGACAATTCATATGAGAAGTAAAAGAGTGGGACTTAAGCCCAAAACAGTGAGTCATGATAGTGATATTCAGGAGTAATGTGATAACTTGCTCGATTTTATGTCAAAAGTGCAATTTTTCAATATTTGTTCTAACTCCCCAACTCACTTTCTGCAAGTGCACAGGTAAGTTGTAGTAGACCCAAGTTGTCGTATCCACAGAGATTTGAAGCCCTAGACTCCCTAAAAATAATTTAGACTAGTCCTACTTAAAGTGGCAAAAACAAAAAATTAAAGGGAAGTGAAACAGATTTTTAAAGAAAGGCAAAATGATAACTATTTTTGGGTTTTTGAAGAGTTATCTAAACTAAATTATAAATGCTAGATTAGAGACTAAAAGAGTCTAACTATCAATTAGGAAGGTTCTCCTAGGAATTGGGGTTCATCTAACTTAATTATGGATGGAATGTAAAATTTGATTCAACCTTAAACATGGCTGCTCTCACAGCTCGATTAGCCCAAAACTAATCATTATATTCTCATATAAATGTTTGCTAGATTGATTTAGAGGAGGATCCTCACTGAATATCAAGTTATCATTAGGAACAAACTTAAGTTCCTTGCTGATTTTTTGACAATTTAGTGAAATATGAAATGATAACAATCAATTGCACTTTAAATATAATGGAATTGCTTCAATTAACTAAACAGGAATTAAATCATTCCAATATTAGTGATAATGCTTCTTGGTTTATCTCTAAACTACAAGAGGATTTTAAATCAGCCTCTCAGCTGCAAATGGAAATGAAATCCACATTTTCACTAATGAATTGGATAAAATCAGCACATAATTATATATGGGAACTCAGCACATGCAATTGTTTCTTGGTTCATCTCTGAACAGTAAGAAAACCTTAAGTTCACTTCTCAGTGATTAATGGATTCAGAGATTTAACAATAGCAAGTCAGATTCCTCAAATTCCAGGAAATCAGCAAAGGAAATTCAAAAATCAGTATTGAAGAGTTGCAACAATTCAAGGATTGAAACCTTGGAATTACCATTGTCTCTTGATTCATTTCTGAACAAGAAGGAACCTAAAGATTAGCTCCTCAGCTACTAAGAAATCAGGGCTCCACAATGGTGAAAATAGATTTGACAATTCAGATATTAGAAATGGGAAAAAATAGATTTCAGAAATTAGAAAATCAGATTCTTAATTGGGTTTGAAATCAGAAGATCAGATTCTTAATTGGCTAAACATTCTGAAATCAGAAGAATAGAATCTTGTCCACAGAAATCAGAGTTGCAGCCCTTCCTTCAACTCCTTTCCTTCCTCCCCTTCAGATCCTGTCCAGAATCCTCCAAATGGAGGCTCTCCCCTTTGATTTCAGGGTTTCTTTAGCTTATATATGTCTTCTATGCACCCTTTGATCAGCATCAGAATGTTCCCTTCTCTTGATTCAAGCCACCTGTCCAGTGGTCCTGAGATTCCAACAGAAATCAGATGCCTTTTTGGACAGCTAGCAGTGGTCCCCCCTCTTTTTTCACCTTGTGCAGCCTTGTTATACCTGCTAGAAGATCCAAAACAGCAGCATCATAGTCCTCAAATAAGATTTAAACAAATAAGGATTAGGATAGCAAGTAATGTCAACTCTATTGTCAAATAAGATTTGATGTTGTGCAGGAATGAAAACTTTATTCGTTTAATGAAAACTTATTGCCCAGAATGATAACTTTGCATATACCATGGAAATTGTCCAAATATGAGTGGTTCAGAGCATTGAAGGCATCAAAGGGATTAATATGGCAAGTGAATAAGGTCAGAAATCAAATGTAGATAGGATTTCATAGTATTGATAACTTGATGACCCAGAAATGATAACTTGTTGCCATAAAAATGATAACTGGTAATAACTTTGGTTGTGGTTATCCAAATATGATCAAATTTGAACAAAAATGAGTTAAGACAGTAATTTAATGATTTCTTAATGCCTTTGTGGGGAATTGATGGCTTTGCATATCAAAATGATAGTTTAGCCCTTAAATAATAACTTGGCACTAAAAAATGATAACTTGTTCAAATGGATTGATAATTCTGTACAAATTGAGATATGATCATCTAAATATGTTTCATTCATGATGGCAATGGATTTAGGGGAGAATGATCACTCAAAATAATGATAACTTGTGCACTTAGAGTGATAACTTGTGCACTTAAAGTGATAACTTGGCATAGAATTGAAATATTTATGGATTTTAGCAATTCAGAACCTCTATGCACATGGAATTAGGTATAAAATGAGAAAGATCAACTAGTTATCACAATCCTTGCATTCCAACCATAATTGGCCACAAGTTAGAAATTTGAGGGCTCGATATGGGTGATTTGAATAGAAAATGGGATAAAAACAAAATATGATCAGTTAGTGATCAAACTCCCTCAAGCTTAGCCTTTTGCTTGTCCTCAAGCAAAACATTCAGAAATTAAGGACAAACTTGAATTAACAATCCACAAATGAATTAAAAATCCACTGAATTAAGTCTAATGAGTTTCCCACTTTGCCAACACTCCATCCCATTCTTTCCAATTCCCAAATTCTAGCTGAGGAGTCACAAAGGTTGAAGCAAATTTAAGTCATGAAAGAAGTACTAACATTAACTGATTTGAATTTCAAGGATTGTCAAATCTACTAAAAAGTTTGAAATATAAATCTCTTCATGAACAGATTTTTCCACTGCTTAAATAGATTTAACACCTGACTTTTATTCATGAAAATGCAAGTAAACAGGCCAAGACCTGATTTTTATTCATGCTGGTCACAGGATAAAAATTCTGGCTTTATTCAGGAGAGGTTCCTTTTTGGAATTTCACTCTCTTTATTCATGCATGCAATGCAATGAAAAATGCAACTTTTCACTTTTCCTTTTTCCATTTTTGTTTTTCTATTATGTTCATGAAGTGAGCAGTGATTCAAACTCAAGTATAGTTTAGATCCTTAAATGCAAATAGTCAAGGTTTCCTATTTAACATGGCAGCAAGGGCCTTGACTCCTTTCTAGACATCTTCTACTTTCTATTTAATCCATGAATGTCAACTATTGTTACCCACAAAAAGAAAAATTTCAGCTGAAAATTAATTCAAATGCATCTGAATTGATAATGTCAATTAAAGCAACAAAACTAATGGCCAAGTTGGCCACTTGGTATTGGAGTGTACCAACTGTCATAATGAAGTATTCTACCCATTTCAGAGTTAAAACAAATTCAAAATTGAGTTGAGCCCAAAAAATGATAACCGAGTGATAACTTGTTTAAACAATGATAACCTGGTGGTAATTGATGATATAAACGTTAAAACGATTGAAAACATGATGTAAAGGTTAGAAAAGCATCATGTTTCCTCCTCCAAGCTTACCTTCAACACTGTCCACAGTGTTGGAAAAGATAGGCAAGGGAGAGGGTTGGGAGGGTATGAAATTGATGGAATTGTGCATTTGATCCCTTACAATGGTTCTTACATTTCAATTAGAGGCTTAGGGTGGTCCATTCTTCATGAATTGTAGCTAATCCTGTAGGGAAACAAGAGATATCAGTGGGATATTTAATATCAGATTTTTAGGGTGCACAATTCAACAATGCATTGAAATTCATTGAAATGCACTGAAATTCAGCTATGATGGATTGGGATAACTGATAGGAATGATAATTCAGATGTTAATATGATGATTTCAGCATGAATGAAAAGATAATATCAGTTATCATTGGGATTTCAATGAGAAAATAAAAAATGAGGGTAGGGGTACTCCCTAATTGCCAATTTGTGAATTGATCTGATTCCTCCTTCTTTATTCCTGCAAAACAGAAAGATTGAGTGTAAAATGGCTTGGGTTACCTCCCAAGAAGTGCCCTACTTTAGTGTCTTAGGCTAGACATTGTTACAACTCTTGATATCAAGGAGGTTTAAATAGTATGATGTGATCAAGTAGAGATCTCAATTTGTGGACAGCTTCACTAATCAAGTATGGATCTCTTAGTTTGCCAATGATTGACCTTTGTTTTTCAGTTTGATTTCCTCCTCCATTGTACCAAAAATCTACCAACTTCTCATCCCAAAACTTCTCATGTATGATATATGAATCTCTATCTCCTGAATCACCATCTTGTTTAAGCAGCCATTTCTTCATTGGCCTATTAAAATGCAGCATTATTGGAAGATCTTTGAGCTCTTGGTTCCATCTTTCAGTAGGCAAACAATGATCTTCCTTCATTGAAAGTTTCATTCCTTCTACAAATTTGAATTCTGCTATAGCCTCTATTTGGAAAAAAATTTCTTCTACTTTTGTATCCTCCTTGGCCATTTTAACTTGTTGCCCAATGGAAAATGAGATGGGTGAGACTTTGAAACTTTGAATGACTTCAAATGAATTAGTGCTCGCTTCAAGTTCAGGACACTTCTTCTCTTTTGATGTTTCTTCATCTTTGACTCTAAGATGTTGACATTCTTCAACTGATAGCATCCCATGATGGTTTGTGGAACAAATTGCTTCAAGTTGAACTTCTGGACAGCTGGGTGCAAGGAGTAACTCATCTTCAGGGGTAGACAATGAGTGAATTGAGTTGCTCTTTTCATCAAAGGTGAAGGTGCTTGTTACTTGTGGACAATATGAGAGCAAACTAGTGGAGGTATCTGATAGTTTCTTCAAAGAATCAAAATCAGAGTCTTCTAGAAGTTGTTCTTCATTGGATGGGAACCTTATAAGTGGGTCTTCAATGTGATTTATTGCTGGTATCATTGGAGTAGCTTTTTCAATAACTTCAGCAAGTTCATCTTGTTTCTTGGCTTGTTCTATAAGTGTGATAGACTCCTTTTCAACTTCAGCCTCCATGACCACTTCCTTTTCTTCATCCATATCTTTCTCATTTCCCATCTTCATTTTCTGAATTTCTTCTTTTGGAAGGGCAGATTGGATTTGTGGGGCTTCTTGACTGGACTGCAAATAAAGCTTGGCTTTCAAGGCTTGATATCCAGCTTGAAGAACATCTGCTGTCATACATAGTTTTTCCAAGTTTGCAGTTTGCTTTTCCTGCCTCCTCATGAAATCCTCCAACATAATCTCCATTTGATTAAGTGATTGCTGATTTTCTGAAATATCCATGGTTGCAACTTGAAATTCTGACACTTGACCTTGATTGAGATGGTAATACAAATGATTTTGTGAGTCATAAATATAAGGATTGCTACTTGAGAAGTCTTCCTAAGGATTCCAGAAATTTGCACTTTCATGACCATGTGAGGCATACATGTAAGCATTAGAGGGCTGTTGAAATTGTGGTGATCCTTGATTGCAATGAACTTGTGATGGTTCTCCAACATCAAAACCATATTTTTGAAGAGTTTTGGACAGGACATCTTCAACTATAAAATCCAATTACTCCTGGCGCAAGGATGTTTCACTTGATTGATAATAGTCATAGGACCAAGTTTGCCAACTCATATCCATCTTTTCTTCTTTCTCTCTCAGAAGTCAAATTCATAATTTTCTACAATTGTTGGGAGAATAACAATCCCTAACTGTCCTAGGAGCAGCCTTGTTTTGATTGGTAGCTTCCTCCTCAAAAGTTCTTCTCCTAGCCTCTTCTTTTTGCAATCTCCTTCTCCTATTGAATCTTCTTTCAGTTCAGGATCAGATAGGTAGAGGTCTCCTTGAAGCTCCAAGTTCTGCATAAATGAATTCAAAAGTATGAAATTCAGAAAAGAAAGAAATCTGTATAGAATTGAAAAATTCAGAATGATAACTTGCAAAAACTAAAAATTGGGCTAATAAATGGACTGAAAATTAGTCTAAAACTAATCTAAACTATCTAAGTTAATCTAATTGGCCTCAAATCTCCGGCAACGGCGCCAAAAACTTGATAGTGATATTCAGGAGTAATGTGATAATTTGCTGGATTTTATGTAAAAAGTGCAATTTTTCAATATTTGGTCTAACTCCCCAACTCACTTTCTGCAAGTGAACATGTAAGTTGTAGTAGACCCAAGTTTTCGTATCCACAGAGATTTGAAGCCCTAGATTCCCTAAAAATAATTTAGACTAGTCCTACTTAAAGTGGCAAAAACAGAAAATTAAAGGGAAGTGAAACGGATTTTTAAAGAAAGGCAAAATGATAACTATTTTTGGATTTTTGAAGAGTTATCTAAACTGAATTATAAATGCTAGATTAGAGACTAAAAGGGTCTAACTATCAATGATGAAGGTTCTCCTAGGAATTGGGGTTCATCTAACTTAATTATGGATGAAATGGAACAAGTTATCAATGTTTAGTCAAATCTGATTCAACCTTAAACATGGCTGCTCTCATAGCTCGATTAGCCCAAAATTAATCATTATATTCTCATATAAATGTTAGCTAGATTGAATTTGAGGAGGATCCCCACTGAATATCAAGTTATCATTAGGCTCAAACTTAAGTTCTTTGCTGATTTTTTGGTAATTTAGTGAAATCTAAAATGATAACAATTAATTACACTTTAAATATGATGGAATTGCTTCAATTAAATAAAAAGGAATGAAATCAATCCAATATTAGTGCTAATGCTTCTTAGTTTATCTCTAAACTACAAGAGGATTTTAAATCAGCCTATCAGCGGTAAATGGAAATGAAATCCACATTTTCACTAATGAATTGGATAAAATCAGCACATAATTATATATGGGAACTCAGCACATGCAATTGCTTCTTGGTTCATCTCTAAACAGCAAGAAAATCTTAAGTTCACTTGTTAGTGATTAATGGATTCAGGGATTTAACAATAGCAAGTCAGATTCCTTAAATTTTAGGAAATCAGCAAAGAAAATTCAGAAATCAACATTGAAGAGTTGCAACAATTCAAGGATTGAAACCTTGGAATTATCATTGTCTCTTGATTCATTTCTGAACAAGAAGGAACCTAAAGATTAGCTCCTCAGCTACTAAGAAATCAGGGCTCCACAATGGTGAAAATAGATTTGACAATTCAGATATTAGAAATGGGAAAAAATAGATTTCATAAATCAGAAAATCAGATTCTTAATTGGGTTTGAACCTAGAAAATGCCATTGGTTCTTGATTCATTTCTAAACAAGAATAGATCAAAGGACAACCTCTCAGTTGTAAATATTAATAGGACCTCACAATGTCAAGAACAGATTCATATGCAGCAGATTCAGAAATCAGAAATTAGAAATAAAAAATGTTTTGACATCAAGCAGGAAATGAGATTTGTTGTCATCCATCCATAACTAAGCATACTACCCTATCCTAGGAGATCTAGGATTTAGCTCATTATAATTACAAGAATTGATACATAACAGGAAGAATTAATAAGGCTAAACATTCTGAAATCAGAAGAACAAAATCTTGTCCACAGAAATCAGAGTTGCAGCCCTTCCTTCAGCTCCTTTCCTTCCTCCCCTTCAGATCCTGTCCAGAATCCTCCAAATGGAGGCTCTCCCCTTTGATTCCAGGGTTTCTTTAGCTTATATATGTCTTCTATGCACCCTTTGATCAGCATCAGAATGTTCCCTTCTCTTGATTCAAGCCACCTGTCCAGTGGTCCTGAGATTCAGTAGAAATCAGATGCCTTTTTGGACAGCTAGCAGTGGTCCCCCCTCTTTTTTCACCTTGTGCAGCCTTGTTGCAGCCTTGTTATACCTGCTAGAAGACCCAAAACAGCCAGCATCATAGTCCTCAAATAAGATTTAAACAAATAAGGATTAGGATAGCAAGTAATGTCAACTCTATTGTCAAATAAGATTTGGTGTTGTGCAGGAATGAAAACTTTATTTGTTTAATGAAAACTTATTGCTTGGAATGATAACTTTGCATATATCATGGAAATTGTCCAAATATGAGTGGTTCAGAGCATTGAATGCATCAAAGGGATTAATATGGCAAGTGAATAAGGTCAGAAATCAAATGTAGATAGGATTTCATAGTATTGATAACTTGGTGACCCAGAAATGATAACTTGTTGCCATAAAAATGATAACTTGTAATAACTTTGGTTGTGGTTATCCAAATGTGATAAAATTTGAACAGCAATGAGTTAAGATAGTAATTTAATGATTGCTTAATGCCTTTGTGTAGAATTGATGGCTTTGCATATCGAAATGATAGTTTAGCCCTTAAACAATAACTTGGCACTAAAAAATGATAACTTGTTCAAATGGATTGATAATTTTGTACAAATTGAGATATGCTCATCTAAATATGATTCATTCATGATGGCAATGGATTTAGGGTAGAATTATCATTGGAAATCAGCTAAATCAAAATAATGATAACTTGTGCACTTGGAGTGATAACTTGCCCTAAAAATGATAACTTGTCATAGAATTGAAATATTTATGGATTTTAGCAATTTAGAACCTCTATGCACATGGAATTAGGTATAAAATGAGAAATATCAACTAGTTATCACAATCCTTGCATTCCAACCATAATTGGCCACAAGTTAGAAAATTTGAGGGCTCGATATGGGTGATTTGAATAAAAAATGGGATAAAAACATAATATGATCAGCTAGTGATCAAGTCACAAGCTCACTCTTCAACCGAACCAACGAGCCAATTGCTCGTAAATCATATAATATGAGCGTCCATCGCTCTACACTATATATCCAACATCTCCCAAAATCATTGAAAACATTCTTCAAGCTATCAATTCGCATAATAAATGAATGAAATACAAGGTAACTAAAACAACGATCATGCATGACCAATCCCTGTCCCTTTATATTTCTTATTTCATGCCTAGCAAGCAAGCAAGTATGGCTTTCATTCAATACCTGAAAAAAATTTAATGAAATGGGTGAGCATCAAGATGAAGCTCAGGGAGTTAAACGACTATCTCAATTATTAAAACCATTGCAGAAATCAACATCTTTATTTTCAAGAAATATTTAAAATCTTTTCATTGGAAACTCATTCACATAATAATCATACAAATGAATGTCATGTGTGCACATGCATGGTAATATCAGAATATCATAAAACAGGGAAACATAATCAAATAAGGATATCCAATCTCCTTGATGGAGAAGTCAATCTCACCCCTTGTATCCCATTGACACAGGGTGGTCGTTCTAATTTCGTCCCTCGTATCCCATTGATGCAGGATGTTGAACTATCCTTCAATCCCATTGACACAGGGCTTGTTATCTTTTCTTTTCATCCCTCAAATCCCATTGACACGAGATGGTTGTTCTAATTCCACCCCTCATATCGCAATATTGACATAGGGTGATGAACCTACTTTTCGTATCCCACTGACACAGAGCACATGGAGCCCCAATCGGTCTATCCGAAGTGGCCAGTCTTCCGAGGTGAAAATACTTCGCCTTATGTGAGTTTTTACATGTAATGCACATGATGCATGAATGCACATCCGAAGTGAAAGCATAGAATTAGAAATCATCATATTCGATAGGCTTCCAAAATCCATAATAAAAAATCAAAGGTCATTGTTGTGTAAGATAATGCAGTTATGTGATAATCAGTGCTTGCAGACTAGATAGAAAATGTAAACAAGTTTTAAATTTATAATCCCAACTACACTTCTTAGGTTGCAAGTATACAACCATCGTCGATGTACAGATTGAGGTTGAACCACAAGAAGAGTATTGGACGTGTTTCACTATTCGTATCGGAGGAGTTCGATCATGAGGGAGTGAATGACAAATAAACGTGAATAACTGAAAAGCAATGGTGTATATTTGGAATTTTTGGGTTTATAATTTGGTTGGTCATTTTTATGTTTAACTTTGATAATCTAAAATGAACTAATCTCAGGTTTAAAAGTTATGTTACCAAATGATATGCAAAGCAGAGGCACGAGGGATCATTTTATGGTGAACTTGGTGAATAGATGCTATTTCCTTACAATCCACGTTTCGGATGATAACGTTCAAAGTGAATGTCTCTCACTCTCGTGAAAAGCATCCTTCGGTTCTCTCACTCTCGTGTTCGAACCGGATCATTTTTCTATCTAAGTGAAGCTACATCAAAAGTCCCTAGGGTTCTTCTCTGGATTCACCCTTGGAAAGATAATGATTATACTCAAGAGTGTCCCTTTCTACAATCTACTAACCTTTCGGCTCATAGCTAGATTGTCTGCAACATATGCCCCTTCTCAAGGGAAGCATCGCATAAGGAAGAGAACCCAAAACACATCATTCATTAGATAAGCAATAGAGTTAATGCTACGCAAAACAAACATTTGAAATCCATAGAAGCACCAAAACCAAGTTCGAATCCATCAATGGCCCCTCAGCCTCATGGGTTGATTAGCTAGGCATACTAAGTTTAAGCTTCAAACTAAGAGTGAACTTAATGCAATAAGACATAGTGAAGAAACGAAGACGAATATTAAAACTGAGATTCATGGTGCCAGGTGAGCTGCTCGGAGATTAAAATTGAGATTTGTTCTAACTCAGAGAGTTGCAGTAATCGTTGTTCACTTGCAACCTTCACGTATGTATTTAATAACTTGATCGCCCAATGTGCCTTGTGCTAAATTTCAACTGGTAGTTGGCAAGCTTTTTCATAAACTAATCTGTAAGGCATAGTTCCTAAGGATGTCTTAAATGCAGTTTGGTAAGCCTATAGTTCATCATCTAGTTTAGAACTCTAATCTTTTTGTGATCAAGAAACCACTTTCTCTAAGATTGTCTAAATCTAGCGATTAGATACTTCTACTTGTCCGCAAGTCTGAGGATCATATGGTGTGGATACTCTGTGAGAGATGCCATATTTCCTCAGGAGATTTTCAAATTATCGTTCAATGAAATGTCGGCCACCATCACTGATGACTATTCTGGGCATACCAAATCGGGGAAAGATAACCTTAGTGAAGAGCTTCTGGACTGAATGAGAGTCACATTTTACAGTTAGAACTACCTCGACTCATTTGAAAAATAATCAACAGTGACCAGTATGTATTTGTAAGCTGCAGAATTTGGGAAAGGTCCATGTAGTTTATTCCCCATATGTCAAATAACTCTACTGCAAGAATTCCACGTAAGGGCATTTCCTGTCTTCGTCCAATATTCCCAAATTTTTGACAACTATCACAAGAGGAAACAAATTGATGGACGTCTTTGAAAAGCATTGGCCAGAAGAATCTAGATTGGAGAATGCGAGTAGCTGTGCGTTGGGTAACCCATGTCCGCCATAGGCTAGTGTGTGAGATGAATCAATGATATCCTTGGTTTCTTCAGCTACTACACATCGGCGTAACATCCCGTCTGAGCATTCTTAAATAGGAAGGGATCATCCCAATAATAGTGCTTGACATCCTTAAAGAATTTTTCCGTTTGGTACTTTGTGAGATTTGATGGTACTACTCCTCATGCTAAGTAGTTGGCTATATTTGCGTACCATGGTACTTGAGTTAGAGACAGGAGGTAGTCATAGGTAGAGTACCCCGTATGGGGGGTGAGGTGTCCTTTGTTCCTAGTGATGGCTCTAACCTAGATAGATGATCTGCCACTTTATTCTTGGAACCACATCTGTCCACAACTGCAATGTCAAACTTTTGTAGAGATAGGATCCATCGTATGAGGTGAGGTTTGGCTCACTACAAGAAAATCACTAATCTGCAAGGGAGAAAACCCTTGCTAAATAATATTTTTAGCAAGAGAATTGCAAGGGACATGTTTCCCTCATTGTTTTGACTCTTGAAAATATTAGCAAGGGATTGATCCCTTTCTAATAATTCGCAAGAGTTTTACAAGGGATTGCACTCTCTAGAAAATTATCGAGGGATCATATTCCCTTGCCAGTCATTGCAAAATTTCCTCGTCCTCCTATGTTACCCCTCTTTGTAAATAAGTGTCGAAGTGTAGAGTGGTCAGTATGCATGATAGTTTTGGATCCAACCAGATACTGTTTAAATTTTTCCATACCATATACCATAACTAGTAGTTCCTTTTTTGTGGTTGTATAATTTTGTTGAGCTGGATCAAGCGTTTTACTGGCATAGTAAATGGCATGCATAAGTTTATTTACTTTTTGGCCTAGTACAGCCCCAACTGAGGAATCGCTAGCATCACACAAAACTTCAAATAGAAGTGCCCAATCTGGAGATTTCATAATGGGAGAAGAGGTCAGTGCTTGTCGAACCAGATTGAAAGCAGAAAAGCATTCATCATCAAAGTTGAAATCTGCGTCTTTATATAGTAGATTCGTGAGGGGTTTTGCAATCTTAGAGATATCTTTAATGAAACTCCGATAAAACCCTATGTGTCCCAAGAAACTGCGAATACCCTTAACGTTGACAAGTGGAGGTAACTGAGCAATAACTTCAATATTTCTTGGGTCCACCTTAACACCTCTATTTGATACAACATGTCCAAGAACAACCCCTTGTTGAACCATGAAATGACACTTCTCCCAATTCAAAACCAAATTAACTTCTTCGCATCTCTATAACACTCGGTCAAGATTTGTTAGACATTGAGAGGAGGATCCATAGACTAAAAAATCATCCATGAATACCTCAATAAATTTTTTTCCTATGAAATAAAAAAAGATAGCAGTCATACAACATTGGAAAGTAGTTGGTGCAGTACATAAACCAAATGGCATTCTTCGATATGCAAAGGTACCATATGAGCAAGTGAAGGTAGTTTTCTCTTTATCAACAGGATGTATATGTATTTGTAGAAAACCAAAGAAACCATCAAGGTAGCAAAAGTAGTCATGCATGGCAAGTCTTTCAAGAATTTGATCAATAAAAGGTAAAGGAAAATGATCCTTTCTTGTGACTTTATTTAATTTTTGGTAATCAACACACATTCGCCAACCTGTGGTTGTTCGGATAGCAATGAGCTCGCCCTTTGAATTTTAGACTACTGTCCATTCCATCCTTTTTTGGAACTACCTGAGATGGAGTAAATTAAGCCTGAATCTAAAAATTTTAGGACATCTTTTTTAACTACTTCCTATAAGATAGGTTTAGCCTCCGTTGTCCTTCCCTAGACGATTTTATGTTGTCTTCAAGTGGAATTCTATGCATGCAAAGGGAGGGGCTAATACCTTTAATGTCGGCCATGGAGTATCCAATGGCATTTCTGTGTCTTCTAAGAACAATAAGAAGGTCGCCCGTCTGTTCTTTCCCTAGAGAAGAATTGACAATAGAAATTCATACCTTAGAATGGAGGAAGCTCCTTCATTTCCACTCTTGGAAGAACATTGGTAGTTGGAGAAGTCTCGACAACGAGATTGGAAGGATGGGACATATCCAGTTCTTGAGGAAGAATATCATGATAATTCATCATGACTAGTAGATTTCTCCTTGAGGATCATCAATATGATCACTCACTTCAAATGTTAGATAGCGCTGAAGACTATCTGGAGTTGCAATTAATGCAGCAACCTCTTTGGTTGTCTCATCTATAACATCAGATGCTTCGCAACAATCTTCATACACTGGAGATTTCATGGCCTATGGAAGGTTGAACTTAATTCGGTCTTCTCCTAATTGAAATGAGAGTCCACCATTCTTCGCATCCGTAACTGCTCCAGCTGTGACAAGGAATCGGCGTCCTAAGATCAGAGGTACATTAATGTCTTCCTCTATGTCCAGTACTACAAAATCAGTAGGAATGTAGAATTCGCTAACTTTGATTGGGATATCGTCTAAGATGCCATGGGATCTCTTGACTGACCTATCTACAAGCTGGAGAGTTAGATTGGTCGGTATTAATTCACTAGCACCCAGTCTCTTGTAGAGGGATAAGGGTATTAAACTGACACTTGCTCCAGGATCACATAAGGCTCTGTCTACTTGAAGATTTCCTATTTCGTAGGGTATTGAAAATCTTCCTGGATCTTTCAATTTTGGCGGTAACTTATTTTGAATGACAACACTCACCTCTTCAGTCAGAGCTATGGTCTCTTGGGTATTTATCTTCCTTTTCCTGGACAGGATATCTTTAAAAAATTTGGCATAAGAAGGCATCTGCTGAATAGCTTCAACAAATGGAATGTTGATATGCAATTTCTTTATTATCTCCATAAATCTAGTGAATTTTCGATCATTCTAGGATTTAGCAAGCCTCTACGAAAAAGGAATGGAGTTGAGGTCAGAACTGCTCTCCTATTTCCGCTCCAGTACTTCTTGGGGTGTATTATCCTTCGGATTATCTGAAGAATTGGGTACTTGAACTTTTCTGAGTTTCATTGGCTCCTTTAGTTGTTTTCCACTCCGTAGCTCAATCGCTTTACATTGTTCCCGAGAATTTACTTCTGGTTGGTCTGGAAAGGTTCTTGGGATGTGTGAAGATGAACTAGCTTGTTGAACTATCTGGTTTTCAAATATCTTGTTGTGTGCGGCAAGACTTTCAAGCTTTGAAGACATTTGTTGCATAAATTAATTTTATTGTTCTTGTTGCTTCATCAAGTTTTCCAGGAAGGTTTCAAGGCTAGATTTTTCTTGAACAGGTATTTTTGGTTTAAATGATGGGGGTTGCGGTATTGCTAAGTTAGGTGGTGGTGTATTAAGTGGCTTTGAAGGCTTTTGATATTGTAGTAGTCGAGGTTGAGGTGCTCCTTGATAGTTTTTGCCACCATAAGAGAGGAACGGGCTAGATTTGTGATGTGGAATGAGTGGAATAGTGATAACTTGCTAAATTTGTGGTCAGAATTGAGAATTTTCTAAAATTTGATCAACTCCCTAACTCAATCTCTACTGCAAGTGCACAAGTCAATGTAGTAGACTCAAGTGTCGTATCCACAGTGATTTGAGGGTTAAAGACTCACTAAAATAATCTAGACTAACCCTAGACTAATTGGCAAAAATCGTGGAATAGAAGAAATTGAAAACAGATTTGAAATGTGCTTAAAAGAGTAACTATTTTTAGTGTTTTAAATGATTGAAAAGAACTGAATTCTAATTACTGAACTAAGGACTAAAAGGGTTTATCAATCAATGGAAAGGTTTTCCTAGGAATTGGAGTTCATCTAATTCAGCTATGGATGGATTGGAACAATTCAGATTGAAATGTCAATTCTGATTCAACTAGTAAAGGGCTATTTTCACAACATGATTAAACTAAGACTAATCACCATATTTTCATAAGAATGACTACCTAAGTTGAATTAGAAGAGGCCCCTACTGATAGTGAGTTATCATTAAGCATAAACTTTGAGCACCTCGCTGATTTTGCCGAATCCTCTCAGATTTTGGCAATTTGATGTTGGCACCACAACCAAACCAACATTCAACCATCAACTGATCAGAAATGTAATGAATCCTATTCTAATGTTAATGCTTCTTGGTTTATCTCTAAACAACAAGGGGACTTATAATCAGCCTCTCAACTGCAAATAAAATGAAATCCACATCAACATTAGTTCATTGAATAAAATCAGCACATATCACAAATTTAAATCAGGATGTTATCATTGCTTCTTAATTCATTTCTGAACAAGAAGGAGACCTAGGATCAGCCTCTCAGCTGCTAAGAAATCAGGGTCTCACAATGATAAAATAGATTCCAATACTTCAGAAATCAGCATTGCAAATCAGAAATCAAAACAGGTAAAAATCAGATTCCTAATCAAGATTTGGACCTAGAAACTTATCATTGATTCTTGATTTATTTCTGAATAAAGAATAGATCATAAGACAACCTCTCAGTTGCAAATACAATTAGGATCTCTCAATGCCAAGAACATGTTCCAATGAATTTAGAATGCAAAAACAGAAATTAGAAATTAGATATCAGTGCAGGAAATTAGAAATGTCCATACTCCATCGACAACTAAACCATATTACTACCCTATCCTAGGAAACCTGAGATTTAGCTCATCATAGTTACAAGAATGGATACAAAACAAATTGAGAAACTGAAACACATCATCCTCAAAACTATGAAGGCTGTCGACTGGAAAATCAGAATGTTGCAACAGCTTCACCCCCAGTTGAGAAACCCTTGCAATGGCCAGCCCCCCCCCCCCCCCCCCCCCCCCCCCCCTCCTCCTCCTCTGGATTCCTCTCAGCTTTTATATGATCCTTCTTCACCCTAGGATGCAGATAAGAAGCTTCTAATACCCTCTGATTATGTCATGTGTCTTGTCCAACAAATTCCAACTAATGCAGCAGCTTTTTGGACAACAGTGTAGTGGTCCCCCTACCTTTTCCAGCTTGTTGCAGACTTGTTGTACCTGCTAGAAGGGCCAAAATAGCAAGCATCAAAGTCCCCAAATAAGATTTAAACAAATAAAGATTAGGACAACTACTGATATCAACTCCTTTGTTAAATGGAATTTGGTGATATGTAGAAATAAAATCCTTGCACAAAAAATAAGAGTTTTATGCACTGAATGATAACTGCATAGAAGTGATAATTCTGTGTGGATTAGATCATAGTCATGCAGATATGATTAATTCAGAATAGTCAGGGATTAGGCCAGCATGTGGATGGGGTCAATTATCAGATAGGAACCATATTGCACAGGAAGAATAACTTCATGCCCCCGGAATGATAACTTTCAAATATGAGTGGTCCAAAGCAACAAGAATAACAGTTATCCAAGTTTTCAAATAGGAATTGAACAAGTATGGGCTTGGACAACAATTAAATGAGTTTAATTATCAGATATAGATGATGCTTCATAGGAATGATAACTTGAGCCCGGAATGATAACTTTGTGCAAATAAATGATAACTTGTTGCAAATTTAATTATGATTACCCAAATGTGATCAAATCAGAGCAGCAAGGAGTTAGGACAACAATTTAACAATTGTCTAATGCTATTATGCAGAAATGATAACCTTGCACATCAAAATGACAAATTTGCCCCCAAAACGATAACTTGACACCAAGAATGATAACTTGTGTATTGGAGTGATAACTTTGCACAAATCAAATCATGACTATCCAAATATGATTAATTCATAATAGTAAGGGATTTAGGGCAAGATAACAACTAGAAATCATCTCAATTAGCAAATGCACATTGGAATGATAACTTTGCATATTGGAACGATAACTTGCCCAAAAAATGATAACTTGGCACATAATTGATAATCTTATAGATTTTAACATTTCAGAACCTTTATGCACATGGAATTGAATACAAAATGAGGATGACCAACTAGTTATCACAATCTATTGCATTTCATGCATAATTGACCAAATGTGGGGCAAAATAAGGGCTCGATACATATGAACTTGATTGAAAATGGGGTAAAAATATAATATGATCAGCTAGTGATCAATTTGATAAAGGACCTCCACAGTTTCTGTCCACCTTGAGGTTGTTGCTGTCCTCACTGATGTTGGTTTTGACCATAAGGTACAAGTGCATTCATTTTCTCACTGAGTACTTTCTGCACTTCATAGGCAATCGATGTGCAATTGGTTATCATATGATTTGGTGACCCGTAGTTATCACACCAGGTGGGGTTAGGATTTAGGCTGATAGGTATGGCTTCTGTTGAACATACATTGGAGAATTCTGGTTGTGTAAGTTTATTCTAATTCATCACTCTTTTATAAGCCCTTCAACTCTGGCAGAAAACTCATCCGAGTTGTTCGTTCCTGGTGTCTTTTTAGAATCCGATTGTTGACGATTTGTTTTGTCCAGCATCCAATTATGGTGATTAATACTAACTTCTTCAATCAACCAGTATCCATCCTCTTGGTTTCTGCTCATAAATGTGCCACCCTCTGCAAAGTAGGGTGCTTTTGCATTGAGGCATACCACTATAAAATGTTTGAACTACCATCCACTTCATAAATCCGTGGTGAGGACACTTCCTCAACATATCATTGAATCTTTCCCATGCTTCATAAATTATCTTTGTTTTCCATTGGTAGAACGATGTCCTCAACATATCTTTGCTTCCTCAACATATGATCCTTCCAGGAAGAAAAAAGAAGGGCCAAGAAGGCTGATAGAAGTTCATCCCATGTCCGAATAGTTTCAGGCTCTAAAGATCGTATCCACATTTTGGCTCGATCTCTTAGCTAAAACGGAAATAGCTTGAGTTTAATAACATATGTGGTGACGACATTACATTTAAAGCTATCACGAATCTCAAGAAATGTAATAAGGTACTAATTTGGATCTTCGTTAGGCAGTCCCACATACGCATTGTTGCTCAAGATAGATAGTAGTGCTAGGTTTAGTTGAAAATTATTGGCCTAAATATCCGGTCGAGCAATTCCATAGGCTAAACCTAGATCATTTGGTGTACAATATTATTGCAAAGGTCACAAAGCATCAGGGTTGTTTGCCATCTCCAGATCTTCTTTAACTAGTCGTGCTCTTCTTCGCAGATGTTCTTGATGGACTCTCCTGACTCGTTGATTTCGATCTCTTTCAGGTTCAAGGTCCAGGAATTCTTCATCCTCACTAGAGGAATTTGACATGCATGATTCACAGAACCAAGGGTAATAATGAGTAAGCTAATTGCTAACAGAAAATTTGTAGAAAAATAATTATAAGATGGAATAGTAAAAATGCAAAGGGTGTGCATAAAATATGACATTCGACTCAATACAGTATTAGAGAAACAAATTCAAAACACTTCCCGGCAACGGCGCCAAAAACATGTTGTGCAAGATTGCAGTTATAGGATAATCAGTGTTTGCAGACTAGATACAGGTATGTGGAGATCGGATTCTCTTTTGTAGAAATGTAAACAAGTTTTAAATTTATAATCAAAACTACACTTCTCAGGTTGTAAGTATACAACTCTCGTTGATGTACATATTGGGGTCGAACCACAAGGAGAGTATTAGACGTGTTTCACTATTCGTATCAGAGGAGTTCGGTGATGTGGGAGTGAATGACAAATAAACGTGAACAAGTAAAAAGTAATGGTGTGTATTTGGAATTTTTGGGTTTATAATTTGTTTGATCATTTTTATGTTTAACTTTGATAATCTTAAATGAACTAATCTCAAGATTAAAAATCATATTATCAAATGATATGCAAAGCAGAGGCATGAGGGATCATTTTATGGTGAACTTGGTGAATAGATGCTATTTCCTTACAATCCATGTTCAGATGATCATGTTCAAAGTGAATGTCTCTCACTTGTTGGGTCTAAGCTTTAATGACATATAAAATTATATTTTGATGATGCAAACATCGAAAGATTAAAGTTAAAATGCTGAAAAAGTTTAAAGAAAAATGTATAACTTTATGCACGACATTTGGTTAAATAATTGACTATGATCCTATTAGATTTTGGATTAATAATAAATATCAAAGTTGTAGAGAATTCTGTTAGCTTTCATAGAATTAAAAATCATCTCATAGGGATAACTATGCAAAAAGTTATGCTTATAATAGTGCAGAGTGGTCGACCTGCCAGCTGGAAGACAGATCGGTCCAGAACACAGGTTGACCGGTTCAGAACATAGGTCGACTGGTCTAGAACATAAGTCCAGTGGTCAGTGCAGAAAAACAAGCAGAATGTTGAGACTGTATCGATCAACCGGTCCAGAACACAAATCGACCGGACAGTGCAGAATTCGTCAATGGTCATATTTTTCATAAAAGAAAGTGTGCCGGTCGATCGGTCCAAATGTGCAGTCGACGAGCCTCCGAGTCAAATGAATAGTGACAGTCAAATTTGAAGGAAAAAATTGTGGAATAATTTTTGGACGACTTTCTCACTTGATGAAGCCTATAAAAGGAGTGTCAAAGTCGGAAGAAAAGGCATCCATCCAAGCCTTGAACAAAAACTTCAAGTTATCAAAAGGAGATCATTCCTTGAAGTTTTCATTTTAAGTTTTCTCTTATTTATCTCTTCTCTTGTGAGAGCTTAGCATTGTAAAAGAGAGAAATATTTTATTCACAAAAATACTGAGAGAGCTACTGTGTAAAAGAGGCTCAAAATCTTACCTCTTGAACGAGAGGAATAAATTAGCTTCATTGGAGGAGAGGTGTGCCTTACCTCTCGAAGCAGAGAAAATAAGGTGGTGTAAAGGGCTTTTCTTTCTTACCCCATTTGGAACAAAGGAAGAGTTCTTGTGGAATCTCTGACAATCTCGAGGTCGAGAAGTCGGAGCGGGGACGTAGGCCAAGGTGTGGCCGAACTTCATCAACAACCACCGCATTTATTTGTGTTTGATTTTCTATCTTTCACTCCCTCTTATATTATGTTGATGATATGAATTGATTTGTTTTAAAAGGTTTTAAGAATCAATTTTAAGCTTCTGCGATGGTTTTTATGAAATTAATATTTTCCGATTGAACACCAATTCATTCCCCCTTCTTAGTGCCCTTTGGGATCATACAATTGGTATCAGAGCGGGTTACTCTTGTTTTAAGATCAAATCATTATAAGATTTAATAATTTAAAGATTTGATCATGTTGTTTTAAGATTTAACAATCTTTAAGAGTCATGGCATCAAGTGGTTTTAATTTTGCCGAAGGACAATCAATTAGTCGTCCTCTCCTTTTAAATGCTTCAAATTTTGCATATTGGAAAATTAGAATCAAAGCATATATTTCTTCTATTTATATCGCCGTGTGGGATATAGCTGAAAAATGTTATTATCTTTATGAAAAGTTACCTACAGATTCTAAAGAAAGAGATAAGAGTTTTTCAAAACTTGATTGGAAAGCCAAAAATATTTTTTATTGTGCTTTGGATTCAACGGAGTTGAATCGGATTTCAAGTTGTGAAACTGCAATTGAGGTTTGGGAAAATCTCATCACTACTTATGAAGCGATGCATGCGAAATATAACATATTCTAGTCTATTATTTTAATTAGTATTTTTATAATTTGATCATGGCATGCATCATTTTAAGTCACTTTTAGTCATAATTCTGGATTTATTGATTTTAATTGTTAATTCTTTGAATATTTTAAACCAAAAATATTTTTTATTGTGCTTTGGATTCAACGGAGTTTAATCTGAGTGAAACTGCAATTGAGATTTGGGAAAATCTCATCACTACTTATGAAGCGATGCATGCGAAATATAACATATTCTAGTCTATTATTTTAATTAATATTTTTATAATTTGATCATGGCATGCATCATTTTAAGTCACTTTTAGTCATAATTCTGGATTTATCGATTTTAATTGTTAATTCTTTGAATATGTTAATTGTGGATGGATTAATAGAGGAGGAAGCCATCGTTCCAATTGGTGATTTGAAGTGTGATTTTGTTCTACAGTGAGTCGAGAGTCTGCAAGCTTCGACCAAGAGAGAGATTTGATCGGATAGTTGATCCAGACGCTCCGACAACATCCGAGGATCCTGATATATTCTTGGTGTAATTCTTCTAATTATTGTTATTTTGTTAATATCTCTCTGCAATTCTAGGATGAACTTCATGTTTTTGTTTATTTTATTTTAGGAGATTATTATTGAAGGAAAATTTTGTGGACTCTTATTTTATTATTATTGAATTTCTTTTGATCAATTTTTAATTGTGTTTAGTGTTTTTTATTTAACTATTTAAATTTCTGAGTTAAGTAATTACCAATTTGTGGACTACTTGATTTCAAATTTTATATAATTAAATTAAATAATTTATTGCGAAATTAAAATTTGACATAGGTCTAATAACTAGTGTGTGGAGAATTAGATCTGTGTGATCTGTTAATCTATACCAATTTGTGTAGTGATTAATAGTGTAGGATTTTTATATTAATGCATCTTAATTTTAATCTCATCTACATGAATACCAATTTGTGGGACTTCAGTTTTGATTAAATTTAAGATAGTTTGATTTACTTGATTAAATAGTAGAATTACCAATTTGTGGACTATGTGATTTTAATCTTGTAAACTAATAATCTAGGAAAATTCCTAATCCATCTTTAGAAGTTTAATTTATTTTTTCTGGTTCGCATATTTATCCGTAATTTATTATCATCCTAAGACCTCGCTTCAACACCATTATCTTATCATATTATTATCTTATTTTTCCTATTTTATTTTATAATTACATAACTTATTTTCAAAACCTATGTTTTTCTTCTCTTATTAATTTATAAATTCATATATTGAATTAATAATATTCTTCATGGGTTCGACACTCTTTACTCTTATTACTATATTACTTGAGCGACTAGTGCACTTGGTAGCGGATTTATTTTGATACATCATTTTTATGCATCATGAAGGAACCATCAAAGTTAAAGAATCTAGATTGAATATTTTAAACCATTAATATGATTCTTTCAAAATGTATGATAATGAATCAATCAATGATATGGTTGCTCGATTTAATAATATTTTGAATGGCTTAGCCTCCACGGACGAGCCAAGAACTAACCCCCAAAAAGTGAAAAAGATTCTCAGGTCTCTCTCCTCCAAATGGCATATGAAGAGGACCGTGATCGAAGATAAAGATTTGAACAAATTGGATTTCGATCATCTAATTGGTTCACTTCTAACCTATGAGATCTCAATCCAATAAGAAGAAGAAGAAAAATCCCCCAAGAAGAAAACATTGTCATTGAAAAAAATGCAAAAGAAGAAGATTCGAGTGAAGAAGAAGTTAAAGAGACTCGCCCGCTACACAATAAAACTCGATAAGTATCTTAAATTGGTGAAAAAGAAAGAAAATAATGTGAAGCCTACCCGAAGATCATACAAAAATCACAAAGAAAAGACATCTCACAAAGGGAAGAAGAAAAAACATGAAGAGACAAGTGAAGATGAATCAAATGACTCGTCAAGCTCTTCTAGTGAGGATGCATACTTGTACCTAATGGTACACAATGATGAGGTAACTTCAAACTCCTCAATTTCAAATAATGACTCATCGAGTTCTTCCGAAGAAAATATTTCTTTAGATGCAAATAATGAACTTTCCTCCCTTATAAAAAGATATTACTCACTTAAAGAGGAAAATGAGAAATTACGACACGAGATTGAAAATTTCAAAGAAGAAAAGAATATATATTTTATGGAGAATGAAAATCTAAAAAATGAAATTGAAACTCTAGAAATTACACATATATGTGAAATTATAAAACTAGCATGTTCTTTAGAAAAAGCAAAGAAGGAAAATGATGTTTTGAAAAAATCACAAAATAATGATACAGCTAGTTCTAATGTAAAGAAAGATAATTCTAGGAAATACTTTAGACATGAAAACTCTTATTAGAAGTCTAATCATTCCTATGAGAGAAAATCACATATTACATATTTTGCATGCGGATTTATGGTAATTATACTTATCAATGCAAAGTAAGAAAATCTTCAAAACATGGGATGATATGAGTTCCAAAAGGAACTTTGACTAACAAAATTGGACCCAAAGAAGTTTGGGTACTAAAGTTTAAATGATTATTTTTCAGGTGTACCTCACATGTAAAGAAAAGGAGGAATTGGAAATATGAAGGCACAAAGGTTATGGTAAAACTATCATCTATCTTTGATTTCACTCAAAAATTCCAAATTACAATTTCTTTGAAAAGAGAAAACATCTAAAATTGGTAATAGTGATAGTGAGAGCATACTAAACTTTATTTTGACATATCATGAATATCATTGATGTATCAAAGTTTTATGCCATATTTTGATTTTTAATATATATTTTTGGCCTTCATCAAATTTTTTTCATTTCGCCATTATAAAATAGTCATAAATTTAGGGGGAGTTATTTCTTACATATTAACTCTTTATGATGGAATATTTTACATGTTTCTAATATGACAAAAAGGGAAAATAATTTTTTTTAAAGATGACATGATTAAGGGGGAGTTACATATGATTTTCTATGTGCTTCATATACAAATTATTCTTTTTGATGAAACAAAAGGGGGAGAAATATAGGAGAAATATGATCTGAATATCACTTTATATGAAGAGTTCCTTACAATTTATACTTATGTGAATATTTATCATTGTAAGGATAGTCAAGTGTTAGGGGGAGTAAAATTGATTTTATAACTTTTTCGCAACTTATACATTTTTCATATTTCTCGATTTGTCTTCATCTAAAAGGAAGAGATTGTTGGATCTAAGTTTTAATGACATATAAAATTATATTTTGATGATACAAATCTCGAAAGATTAAAGTTAAAATATTGAAAAAGTTTAAAGAAAAAGGGATAACTTTATGCACTGCACTTTGAATTCAATAATTGACTATGATCCTATTAGATTTTGGATTAATCATAAATATCAAAATTGTAGATAATTCTGTTAGCTTTCTATAGAATAAAAGTCATCTCATTTGAATAACTGTGTAAAACTTTATGCTTAAAATAGTGCAGGACGGTCGACATGCCGGCTGGAAGACCGGTCGACCGGTTCTGAACACAAGTCGACCAGCCCAGAACACAGGTCGACTGTTCAGTGCAGAAAATGCCCAATTTCAACAAGCAGAATGTCGAGACTGTACCGGTCGACTGGTCCAGAACACAAGTCGATTGGACAGTGAAGAATTCGTCAACGGTCATATTTTTTCATAAAAGAAAGTTTATCGGTCGACCGATCCATATGTGCGGTCGACCAGCCTCCAAGTCAAATGAACAGTAATGGTAAAATTCGAAGGAGAAAATTATGGAATGATTTTTGGACGACTTTCTCACTTGCTGAAGCCTATAAAAGGAGTGTCAAAGACAGAAGGAAAGGCATCAATCCAAGCTTTGAAGAAAAACTTCAAGTTATCAAAAGGAGATCATTCCTTGAAGTTTCATTTTAAGTTTTTCTTATTTCTCTCTTCTCCTCTTTGAGAGCTTAGCATTGTAAAAGAAAGAAGCATTTTATTTAGAAAAATACTGAGAGAGCTCCTGTGTAAAAGAGGCTCAAAATCTTACCTCTTTAGCGAGAGAAATAGATTAGCTTCATTGGAGAAGAGGTGTGCCTTACCTCTCGAAGCGGAGAAAAGGCGGTGGCGTAAAGGACTTTTCTTCCTTGCCCCATTTGGAACAAAGGAAGAGTTCTAGTGGAATCTCCAACGGTCTCGAGGTTGAGAAGTCGGAGCGGGGACGTAGGCCAAGGTGTGGTCAAACCTCGTCAACAACCATCGCATTTTGTTTGTGTTTGATTTTCTTTCTCTCACTCCCTGTTATATTATGTTGATGATCTGAATTGATTTGTTTTAAAAGATTTTAAGAATCGATTTTAAGCTTTGGCGATGGTTTTTATGAAATCAATATTTTTAGATTGAACAACAATTGACTCCCCCCCCCCCTCTTGGTTCCCTTTGGGATCCTACATCATTCTCGTGAAAAGCATCCTTCGATTCTCCCACTCTCGTATTCGAACCGAGTCATTTTGCTATCTAAGTGAAGCTACATCAGAAGTCCCTAGGGTTCCTCTCTCGATTCACCCTAGAAAGATAATGATTATACTTAAGAGTCTTCCCTTCTACAATCTGCTAACCTTTCGACTCATAGCTAGATTGTTGCAACATATGCAAGGGCTCAAGGGAAGCATCGCATAAGGAAGAGAACCCGAAACACAACATTCATCAAATAAGAAATAGAGTTAATGCTATGCAAAACGAACATCCGAAATCCATGTAAGCACCAAAACCAAGTTCAAGTCCATACCCCTCATCCTCATGGGCTGATTAGCTAGACATATGATGCGTAAAATAAAGTAACAAAATAAAATCGCTAGCAAGTGCACTACTCGCTCAAGTAATATAATAAAAAGGAGTAAAGAGTATCGATCCCATGAGGAATATTATTAATTCAATATTTGATTTATAAATTAATAAGAGAGGAAAAACATAAAATTTTGGAAATAAGTTTTTGTAATTATAAAATAGATATTAAAAATAAGATAATAAGATAAGATAATGGTGTTGAAGTTAGTCTTAGGAAATCATGCATGAAGGATAAATATGTGAACTAGAAAAGATAAATTAAAATTCTTAAGATGGATTAAAAATTTTTCTAAGTTATTAATTTACAAGATTAAAATCATAGAGTCCACAAACTGGTAATTCTGCTATTTAATCAAGTAAATCAAACTATCTTAAATTTAATCAAAATTGAAGTCCCACATGTAGGATCCCAAAGGGCACCAAGAGGGGGGGGTGGTGAATTGGTGTTCTATTGAAAATGTCAATTTCACAAAAACCATCGCGGAAGCACAAAACCGATTCTTAAATCCTTTATAATTCAAATAATAAATTCAATATGAATGGGGAGAGAGAGAGAGAGAAAATCAAACTCAAATGGACACGGTGGTTTGTTGATGAGGTTCGGCCACACCTTGGCCTACGTCCCCGTTCCGACTTCTCGACATCGAGACCGCTGGAGATTCCACTAGCACTTCCTTTGCAAATGGGGCAAGGAAGAACGCCATTTACACCACCGCCTCTTTCACTGCTTCGAGAGGCAAGGCAACCTCTCCTTCTAGGAAGCTAATCTATTTCTCTCGCTCAAGAGATAAGATTTTGAACCTCTTTTACACAGGAGCTCTCTCTAATTTTCTGAACAATAATGTTTCTCTCTTTTACAATTCTAAGCTCACAAGAGAAGAAGAGAGAAAGAATGAGAAAGCTATAAAATGAAAACTTCAAGAAATGGTCTCTCTTTGATAACTTGAAGCTTTTCTTCAATGAGTGAATGGGTGCATTTGCCTCCGGCTTTGACACTCCTTTTATAGCCTTCAATTTGTGAAAAATTCGTCCAGAAATCATTCCATAAATTTCTCCTTCAAATTTGACCGTTACTGTTCATTTGACTCAAAGGCCGATCGACCGAAATTCTGGACCGGTCGACCGGTCTATGTGATCGTTGCGCCATTTTTTTAGTTACCGCAGTTGGTCGGTCGACCGGACTATCGACCGGTGTCTCAACCGGTATAGTATCGCAATTTTGATTTATAACCGTTGAGCTGATCGGTCGACCAGTGCTTCGACCGGACTGTCGACCGGTATAGTTTCGACATCAACCAGTTCTGGATCGGTCGACCGGCATCTTCATTTGATCGATCGGACTGTCGACCGGCCTTCTTTGCGTCGACCGGTAGGTTGACCGACCTGCACTCTTTTGATCATAACTTTCTGCAAAGTTATCCAAATTAGATGATCTTGGAGTCCATGGAAAGGTAACTTAATTCTCTACAAATTCACTAGCGAATATTCATCCAAAATCTAATCATTTCATAGTCAATTATGTAATCAAAGTTTGTGCATAAAGTTATCTCTTTTTCTTGGACTTCTTCAGCATTTTAATCTTTTGAGGTTTGTTTCATCAAAATATAATTTCATATGTCATTGAAACTATGACCCAACACCACAAACTGGTATTCATGCAGATGAAATTAAAATTAAGATGCATTAATATGAAAATCCTAGACTATTAATCACTCATAGACTAGTGTAGATTAAAAGGTCACATAGATCTAATTCTTCATACACTAGTTATTAGACCTATGTCAATTTTTTAATTTCACAATAAATCATTTAATTTAATTAAATAAAATATGAAATCAAGTAGTCCACCAACTGGTAATTACTTAACTCATAAATTTAAATAATTAAATTATAAGCACTAAATGCAATTAAAAATTGATCAAAAGAAATTCAATAATAAAATAAGGGTTCATAGAATTTTCCTTCAATAATAATCTCCTAAAAAGAAAATAACTAAAACATGTAGCTCATCCTAGAATTGTAGAGAGATAATAAAAAAATAATAATCAAAAGAATTACACCAGAATAAATGAGGGCCCTTGAATGTCGTCGGAGAGTCTGGATCAACCGTCCGATCAAATCTCTCTTTCTTGGTCGAAGTTTGCAGACTCTTGACACACGATAGAAGAAAACCACACTTCAAAGCACTAGTTGGATTGATGGTTTTGTCCTCTATTTATAGGTGCGAACGAGTCTTCATGTTGATCACGGGCGTAAATCGTACGGTCAAATTTAACTTGATAGAGATAAACTTTAAGTCCTTCGAATCTCGGCTTGATAAAATTTTAGTTAATGATAAAATATTATTCATTTGGCGCATGGTAATAAACTTATGATTCAAGAAGTGGTTAAGGATAATTGCTTCTCATTGCTTTTGTGCTCGTAAAACTCTCCTGAATTTGATTTACGGATGATAGTGATATTTGGGATTGAGTAGTGATAACTTGCTGAGACTAAAAGGGTCAAATTTTTCAATTTTTGGTCTCCCAACTCACTAGCTGCAAGTGCACAGGTAAGTTGTAGTAGACTCAGGTTGTCGTATCCACAAGAATTTGAAGTCTAAGACACCATAAAACAATCTAGATTAGTTCTACTCTAATGGCTAAAAACAGATTTTTGATTAGTAGTGAAAACAGATTTTTTAATGGAAAGTGAAATGATAACAGATTTTTGGGTTTTGGAAATTTATCAAAACTGGGTTATAAATGCTAGAATGAAGTCTAAAAAGGTTCAACTATCAATGAGGAAGGTTCTTCTAGGATTTGGGGTTCATCTAAATTAATTAAGGATGGATAGGATCAAGTTATCATTAAATGTCCAACTTTTGATTCAATTTGAAAAAAATGGTTGTTCCCACAGCTCAATTAACCTCTAACTAAGCAATATATGATTATATAGTTGTTAGCTAGGTTGAATCAAAATAGGGTCCTCACTTAAAATCAAGTTATCATTGGGCTCAAAAGAAAGTTCAATGCTGATTTTTGCATTTCAAGGAAGTTTGAAATGATAACTTGCAATTGCAATCATAAAAAGATGGAATCATTCCAATCAACCAAACCAGGATAAAATATACTCAATAATGGTGCTTGTGATCCTTGATTCATCTCTGAATTCCTGGAGGATTTAAAATCAACCTTTCGGTTGCAAAGTAAATTGAAATCCACACAAACACAAGTTCAATTGAAAATGCAAAACATATGACCACAGGAATTCACAATTTCCATTGCTCCTTGGCCCATCTCTGGATCTCAAGGAAGCCATTAAGACTACCTCTCAGTAGTGGATTAAAATGAGGGTTGACAAAGGAAATCAGAATTTAATTAAAATAAGAAAACAGGAATCAGCATTTCAGGAAAATCAGCAATGTAGATTGATGGAATTAAGGTTTGCCAAATGCCTCTTGACCCATCTCTGGACTGCAAGAGATTCCTAGAGTAAACTTCTCAGTGATTTGAATAAAATAAGGATTAACAATTGGCAAGTCAGATTCCAAACAATCAGAAAATAGAATTCAGAATCAAAACTCAGAAATCAAATTTTAGAAAAATAAGATTTGAATCCTAAATTGTCAAACATCTTGATTCATTTCTGAATAAGATCAGGACAAATATTAGCCTCTCAGCTATTCAAATAATCTAATCCTTGATGACAATCAGATCCAAAAGAACAGGAAATCAGATTTTTAAATTCAGGAAACCAAAAACCAGGAAATCAGTATTTTAGAAATCAGAATTTTAAATTAATGGAAATCTGACATACCAACTGATTCTTGACCCATCTCTGGACTACAAGACATCCCTAAGGTACACTTATCAGTGATTGGAAGAATTTAGGAGACTCAATTGGTAAAAATAGATTTCAATAGGAAATCAGAAAAATCAGAATTCATGTTTTCATTTCAGAAATCAGTGGAAAAAATTGATTTGAGTCAAATGATTGTCCAAACAATCTTGATTCATTTCTGAACAAGATAGGAACAATAGCAACTTACCAAGGACTCAATTAATCAGATTGTAAATGAAGAATAAATTCAACAGCCATACAAATCAGAATCAGATTCAGAAATCAGAAAATCAGAAAAATGGAAATCAGAAATCAGATTGCAATAAAATGAAATCCAGGAATCTGATACTATCTCTTAATTCATTTCTGAAATATGATTAGATCAAATAGACTTCTCAGTCATCAATTACAAGTGGATCTAATGATAGCATAACATAAATCAATACAGGATATTTCTGAAATCTGAAAACTAGGAATGAATTCAGTGCAGGATTATAGTTCTATCCATATCCATCCAAAACTAATCTAAACTACTACCCTATCCTAGAAGAAATGGAGTTTAGCTCCTCATGTTTACAAAGCTTGACAGAAAATAGAATAGGAAATAGATACAAATCATAGTTCTTGAAGATGTCTCGGCCAGCAGCAGCTCCAAGCAGCAACAGCTCCAGCCACCAGCTCCAAAACCCTTGCTCAAACCCCTGAATGACCAGCCCCCTATCTCCTCCAGAAATTTCCCCTTTTATATGACTCCTCTCCACCTTTGGATCAGCATTAGAATATTCTAATCCTCCTGTTTGCAGCCACCTGTTTCTGGCCTGAAGATTCCTTGCTGCAGTGACAGCTTTTGGTGCAAGAAATCAGTGGTCCCCCCTATCTTTTTCTACTTTTTGGCCACCTTTCTTCCTGCTACAAATTCCCAAACAGTAAGCATCAAAGCCCTTGAATGGTGTTTTGACAAATAAAGATTAGGATGATGATAGTTTCTAGCTCAGATATCGAAAGAGATTAAGTGTTGTGCAGGAGGGATAACTTGTATCAAAATTAATGAATTAAGGGGCCCGGAATGATAACTTTGAGTAAATCCTGGAAAATGTCCAAATATGGGTGGTTCAAAGCATTTCAGGCATCAAATGGATTAGAGTGACAAGTGGGTGAGATCAGAAATTAAATATGAATGAGATTTCTAAGGAGTGATAACTTGTGTGCCCAAAAACGATAACTTGTGATAATTTGAGTTGTGGTTATCCAAATGTGATGAAATTTGACCATCAATGAGTTAGAACAATAACAAGATGATTGCTTAAGGTCTATGTGTAGAACTAATGGTTTTTCATGTCGAAATAACAGAATTGCCCTTTAACGATAAATTGGCACTTGAAAAATGATAACTTGTTCAAATGGACTTAAAACTTTGCACAAGTTGATATGTGACTATCCAAATATGATTTATACATGATAATGATGGATTTAGGGCAAGAAAACCATTGAAAATTAGTTCACTCAAAATAATGATAACTTGACATTTAGGAATGATAACTTGTCCTCAAAATGATAACTTGGCATAGAATTTAAATATTAATGGATTTTGGCATTTCAGAAACTCTATGCACATGGAATTAAGTATGAAATGAGGAATATCAACTAGTTATCACAATGTTTGCATTCCAAGTATAATTGACCCAAAAATAGGCAAAAGTGGGACTCGATATGTATGAATTGCCTCTAAAATGGGCTAGAAACATATAGTGATCAGCTAGTGATCAAACTCTCCCAAGCTTAGCCTTTTGCTTGTCCTCAAGCAAAACATTTAGAAATTAAGGACGAATTTGAATTTACCATCCACAAATTAATAGAAAGATCAACTGAATAAGACCTAGATGAGATTCCCACTTGGCTAACATTCCATCCCATTCTTTCCAATCCCAAATTCTAGCTGAGGAGTCACAAAGGTTAATACAAATTTAAGCCATGATAGAAGTACAAACATTAACTGATTTGAATTGTAAGGATTGTCAACTTTACTAAAAGTTTAAAACATCAATCTCTTCACGAACAAACTTTTAATTTCTTTGCTTAAACAGGTTTGAAAACCTGACTTTTATTCATGAGGATGCAATAAACAGGTTTGCACCTGATTTTTATTCATGCTGGTCACAGGATAAAAATCCTGGCTTTATTCAGGAGAGATTCCTTTTTGGAATTTTCACTCTCTTTATTCATGTATGCATGCAGTGCAAAATGCAACTTTTCATTTTCCTTTTTTCTTTGTTTTTCATTCTGTTCATGAAGTGAGCAATGGTTCAAACTCAAGTATAGGTTAGATCCTTAAATGCAAATAGTCAAGAATTCCTATTTAACATGGCAGCAAGAGCCTTGACTCCCTTCTAGATATCTGATATTACTAATTCAATCCATAAGTATTAGCTAGTGTGACCCACAAAAATGAAAAATTTTTAGCTAAAAATTTCATTCAAATGCATCTGAATTCATAATGCCAATTAAAGCAAGAAGGCTAATGGCCAAGTTGGCCACTTGGTATTGGAGTGCACCCACTATCATAATGAAGTATTCTACCCATTTCAGAGTTAAAATGAATTCAAAATTGAGTTGGGTCCAAAAAAATGATAACCGAGTGATAACTAGTGATAACTTGTGAAAACCAATGATAACCTGGTATGAATTATGATATGAACATTAAAATCAATTGAAAACATGGTGTAAAGGTTAGAAAAGCACCAGGTTTCCTCCCCCAAGCTTATTTTCAACACTGTCCCTAGTGTTGAAAATAAAAGGCAAGGGAGAGGGGTGGGTGGGATTGAAATGCATTAAATTGGGCATTTGAATTCTCTTGGCACTTCATCCAGAAACTTTGGGTGGTCTAACCTTCATTAGTTGCAACTGATCCTGCAGAGAAACAAAGGATATCAATTGGTATGGCAAATTTGTAACTAATCAGATTTTTGAGTGCAGAATTCAATATTGCATTGGGAATTTCTGAAATTCACTGAAATTGGGCTATAGCAGATTGGGATAATTGATATGGGTGTAAATTCAGATGATGATATGATCAATGAAGCATAATGAGAAAGATAATATCAGTTATCATTAAGTTTTCAGTGTAAAAATAAAAAATAGGGGTAAGGGTACTCCCTGAATTTGAGACTTGTGAATTGAACTTGTTCCTCACCACTTATTCCTGCAAAAATAGAAAGATTAGGTTGATAATGGCTTGGGTTACCTCCCAAGAAGTGCCTTTCTTTAATGTCTTTGGCTAGACATTGATACAAGGTGAAATTAGCTAGGAGCTAGTGGCAAATCTTGTAGAATCAGCTCCTTGGACAGCCTTAGTTTTTTCAGCAGTTCATCAACTTGATTCTTGGGCAGGTTTGCTTGGGGGAGTTTGATGATAATTGGAAATGTTGAATTCTCCCCCAAGAATTCATACTTCAGGTTATTGGGGAGAGGCTTGAGTTCCAATTTGAAAGAATTGGTTTGAGTTGAGTTGCCTTGCTCAGCAGTGATAACTTCTTGCAATTGGTGCTGATTTTTTGAATTTTCTACTGATTTGGATAAACTCAATGCAGATTGATATGTTGCAGCCTCTGAATCCTCCAATTCTTTCAAATGATCAAACATTAGACACCTTTGCAATGGATCTTCAATAGGAATTATAGCTGAAGCTTGCTCTACCACTTGATCTACCTGCCCATCTTCAAAATCATTTTCCTGAAAACTTGGCCTACTGATAACCTGTGCCAAATTGAATTCAATCTTCTCCTCTCCAATTTTAAAGGTTAGTCTCCCTTCCTTTACATCTATCATAGCCCCAGCTGTGGCTAGAAAGGGCCTCCCAAGCAGAATGGGGGTATTCATATCTTCCTCGATGTCCAACATTACAAAGTCTACTGGTATATAGAATTTACCAACTTTGAGGGGTATGTCCTCAATAATCCCATGTGGATATTTGATGGATCTGTCTGCCAGCTGAAGGGACATATTTGTTGGCTTCAAATCTCCAACTTCAAGTTTCCTGTACAATGATAAGGGTATGACACTCACAGAAGCTCCCAAGTCACACATGGCTCTTTGAATTTTTCTATTGCCTATCTCACATGGAATTGAGAAGCTTCCTGAATCCTTGAGCTTTGGAGGCAACTTGTTCTGGATAATTGCAGAAGCATCTTCAGTCAATGCTATAGTCTCATGCTCCAATACCCTTCTCTTCTTGGTTAGAATTTCCTTTAGGAACTTGGCATATGATGGCATTTCCTGGATGGCTTCAACAAAAGGAACATTTATGTATAGCTTCTTCAGGATTTCCAAGAACTTTCTATATTGCTGATCTTGTCTTGCCTTGATTAGCCTTTGAGGGAAAGGTACTTTGTCAAAAACCCTTGGATTTGCTTCAATTTGAGGGCCTGAATTCCTGATTTCCTCACTTGGTTATTCACTTGGCTTTTCAGCAACTCTTGAGTCTGAATTGGCTTGATTATCATCCACTTCCTTCATTGGTTCCTCTACCATTCTTCCACTCCTGAGCTGGATAGCATGGACTTGTTTCTTTGGATTTACTTTTGGCTGTCCAGGAAAGAATAAGGGAGGTCTAGTGGATGTACTAGCCTGTTGAGCAATTTGGCTTTCCAACAATTTCTGATTTGCATTCATGGCATCCAATCTTGAATTTATCTTCAATATCTCCTCTCCTTGGCTGTCTTGCTTTTTCAGAATCTGTTGGAGCATCTCCTTCATTTCATTTTGGAATTGTGGTGCTTGGACTTGAGGTGGTGGTTCATACAGATTTCTTTGAATTGGTGCACTTTGGCCTTGATTTCCATAGGGTGGTGGCTGATTCCTTGGCAGGATTTTAGGCTGCCAATTTGAATTTTGCATAGGAGCTCCTTGATAGTTGTTACCCTTGTAAGAAAAGTATGGATGATTCCTATTTTCTGGAGTATAAAATTCAACAGGAGGTTTGATTCCATAATTGCCCACAGCATTGATTTGATCCACAGTTTGGTCCACTTGCTGCATAATTAAGTTGCAATTCTCTGACACATGGCCTTGATTCCCACATACACAACACCTTGTTTCAGAATTGGAAGCCCTATTGCCATTGGGAGTCAAGTTCAACCTCTCCAAAGTCTTGTACAGCACCTCTTCAAGTTGAGTTGACAATTGATTCACTGAATTGTCCATGGGAGGCCTTCTGGTCCTATCATGTGTGAGGAAGTGATGGTTCTTGGCTATGTTTTCAATGAGTTGATAAGCTTCATCAATGTTTTTAGACGCAAAGATGCCTCCTGTAGCAGTATCCAATGCCACCTTGCTAGGGTAGTTCAATCCCTTTTGAAAATAGTTAATTAATTGCCACTTTTCAAATCTATGGTGGGGACATGCCCTCAACAATCCTTGAAGCCTTTGCCATGCCTCACAAATGTTTTCTTGGTCCAAGATAGAATCTGACTATTTGATCCCTGAAGTTATTAGTTTTTGAAGGAGGAAAGAATTTTGAAAGGAACAATTGAACAATTCATTCCCAAGTGGCCACCTCTTCAGGATTCAATCCTTTGAACCATGTCTTGGCTTTGTCTTTGAGTGAGAAGGGAAATAATCTCATATACACTGCATTTATGGGGATATTATTGAAGTTCACAGTGTTGCATATCTCCTTGAAATTGTCCAAATGAGATGCTGGATCTTCAATCCCAAGTCCAGAAAACTGACTTTGCCTAATCATAGAAATCAAGGCTGGATTAACTTCAAAGTTTACCACAGGTGCTAAGGCTCCTCCTTCTTGCTGCTTCCTTGCATTGTTTGGTGAATAACAGTCCCTAAGAGTCCTAGGAGCTGTCATATTTTGATTTATAACTCTTTCAAATTCAGGGTTGTATGCAGCTTCCTGTTCTTCTTCAAATATCCTTCTCCTTGCCTCAAGCCTTTGCAATCTCCTTCTTCTTAAAAATCTTCTTTCAGGTTCAGGATCTGATTGGTAATGTTCCTCTTGATGGTCCAAGTCCTGCATAAAGAGATTCAGAAGTATCAAATTCAAGAAAGAAATGAAAACTAGACAAAAGTGAAAAGTTAAAAATGATAACTTGCAAAAACTAAAAATTAGCCTAACAAATAAACTAAAAACTAATCTAAAACTAATCTAAACTATCTAAGTTAGCCTAATTGACCTCAAATATCCGGCAACGGCGTCAAAAACTTGATAGTGATATTTGGGATTGAGTAGTGATAACATGTTGAAATTAAAGAAAGGGTCAAATTTTTCAATTTTTGGTCTCCCAACTCACTAGCTGCAAGTGCACAGGTAAGTTGTAGTAGACTCAGGTTGTCGTATCCATAAGAATTAAAACAATCTAGATTAGTTCTACTCTAATGGCTAAAAACAGATTTTTGATTAGTAGTGAAAACATATTTTTTAATGGAAAGTGAAATGATAATAGATTTTTGGGTTTTGGAAATTTATCAAAACTGGGTTATAAATGCTAGAATGAAGTCTAAAAAGGTTCAACTATCAATGAGGAAGGTTCTTCTAGGATTTGGGGTTCATCTAAATTAATTAAGGATGGATAGGATCAAGTTATCATTAAATGTCCAACTTTTGATTCAACTTGAAAATGATTGTTCCCACAGCTCAATTAACCTCTAACTAAGCAATATATGATTATATAGTTGTTAGCTAGGTTGAATCAAAAGAGGGTCCTCACTTAAAATCAAGTTATCATTGGGCTCAAAAGAAAGTTCAATGCTGATTTTTGCATTTCAAGGAAGTTTGGAATGATAATTTGCAATTGCAATCATAAAAAGATGGAATCATTCCAATCAACCAAACCAGGATAAAATATACTCAATAATGGTGCTTGTGATCCTTGATTCATCTCTGAATTCCAAGAGGTTTAAAATCAACCTCTCGGTTGCAAAGTAAATTGAAATCCACACAAACACAAGTTCAATTGAAAATACAAAATATATGACCACAGGAATTCACAATTTCCATTGCTCCTTGGCCCATCTCTGGATCTCAAGGAAGCCATTAAGACTACCTCTCAGTAGTGGATTAAAATGAGGGTTGACAAAGGAAATCAGAATTTAATTAAAATAAGAAAACAGGAATCAGCATTTCAGGAAAATCAGCAATGTAGATTGATGGAATTAAGGTTTGCCAAATGCCTCTTGACCCATCTCTGGACTGCAAGAGATTCCTAGAGTACACCTCTCTGTGATTTGAATAAAATAGGAATTAACAATTGGCAAGTTAGATTCCAAACAATCAGAAAATAGAATTCAGAATCAAAACTCAGAAATCAGATTTTAGAAAAATCAGATTTGAATCCTAAATTGTCAAACATCTTGATTCATTTCTGAATAAGATCAGGACAAATATTAGCCTCTCAGCTATTCAAATAATCTAATCCTTGATGACAATCAGATCCAAAAGAACAGAAAATCAGATTTTTAAATTCAGGAAACCAGAAACCAGGAAATCAGTATTTTAGAAATCAGAATTTTAAATCAATGAAAATCTGACATATCAACTGGTTCTTGACCCATCTCTGGACTACAAGACATCTCTAAGGTACACTTATCAGTGATTGGAAGAATTTAGGAGACTCAATTGGTAAAAACAGATTTCAATAGGAAATCAGAAAAATCAGAATTCATGTTTTCATTTCATAAATTAGTGGAAAAATCTGATTTGAGTCAAATGATTGTCCAAACAAACTTGATTCATTTCTGAACAAGATAGGAACAATAGCAACTTCCCAAGGACTCAATTAATCAGATTATAAATGAAGAATAAATTCAACAGCCATACAAATCAGAATCAGATTCAAAAATCAGAAAATCAGAAAAATGGAAATCAGAAATCAGATTGCAATAAAATGAAATCCAGGAATCTGATACTATCTCTTAATTCATTTCTAAAATATGATTAGATCAAATAGACTTCTCAGTCATCAATTACAAGTGGATCTAATGATAGCATAACATAAATCAATACAGGATATTTCTGAAATCTGAAAACCAGGAATGAATTCAGTGCGGGATTATAGTTCTGTCCATATCCATCCAAAACTAATCTAAACTACTACCCTATCCTAGAAGAAATGGAGTTTAACTCCTCATGTTTACAAAGCTTGACAGAAAATAGAATAGGAAATAGATACAAATCATAGTTCTTGAAGATGTCTCGGCCAGCAGCAGCTCTAAGCAGCAACAACTCTAGCCACCAGCTCCAAAACCCTTGCTCAAACCCCTGAATGACCAGCCCCCTTTCTCCTCCAGAAATTTCCCCTTTTATATGACTCCTTCCACCTTTGGATCAGCATTAGAATATTCTAATCCTCCTGATTGCAGCCACCTGTTTCTGGCCTGAAGATTCCTTGCTGCAGTGATAGCTTTTGGTGCAGGAAATTAGTGGTCCCCCCTATCTTTTTCTACTTTTTGGCCACCTTTCTTCCTGCTACAAATCCCCAAACAGCAAGCATCAAAGCCCTTGAATGGTGTTTTGACAAATAAAGATTAGGATGATGATAGTTACTAGCTCAGATATCGAAAGAGATTAAGTGTTGTGCAGGAGGGATAACTTGTATCAAAATTAATGAATTAAGGGGCCCGGAATGATAACTTTGAGTAAATCATGGAAAATGTCAAAATATGGGTGGTTCAAAGCATTTCAGGCATCAAATGGATTAGAGTGACAAGTGGGTGAGATCAGAAATCAAATATGAATGAGATTTCTAAGGAGTGATAACTTGTGTGCCAAAAATGATAACTTGTGATAATTTGAGTTGTGGTTATCCAAATTTGATAGAATTGTCCTTTAACGATAATTTGCATGTCAAAATAATAGAATTGTCCTTTAACGATAACTTGACACTTGAAAAATGATAACTTGTTCAAATGGACTTAAAACTTTGCACAAGTTGAGATGTGACTATCCAAATATTATTTATACATGATAATGATGGATTTAGGGCAAGAAAACCATTGAAAATTAGTTCACTCAAAATAATGATAACTTGACATTTAGGAATGATAACTTGTCCTCAAAATGATAACTTGGCATAGAATTTAAATATTAATGGATTTTGGCATTTCAGAACCTCTATGCACATGAAATTAAGTATGAAATGAGGAATATCAACTAGTTATCACAATGTTTGCATCAGAAAAGTATACATGTGTTCTCTTCTTCGGCTCAGTGAACTCATGAGCGAAGTGTCCACACTTGTGGAAATTGTAACACAACTTTACTTTTATCAAACTTCCCACCGCGCTTACCACGTTTGCGCTGGTTTTTACCTTTGCTTTCAGTCTTATTTTTACTCTTCTCATTGTGCAGCCTTTTACGTTTTAAACTTTTACTCTCACCTTTCGCACTGGATTCAGCAACATATTCTTGACAGGAAGGTTTAGTTGCCTCAAGGCGCTCTTCTTCCAGTTCCAGATGACGTGCAATATCATTAAAGGTTTTGATGTTATCGTTATGAGCTAAGTTCAAAATCATTTGTTCTCAACGCGCCGAAAGGGAA
Organism: Pontederia crassipes; assembly: GCA_030549335.1. Lineage (NCBI taxonomy): Eukaryota > Viridiplantae > Streptophyta > Magnoliopsida > Commelinales > Pontederiaceae > Pontederia > Pontederia crassipes. Next base: position 68,958,064 of record CM060189.1, on the reverse strand, counting down.
CGAATGACAGCCCGCACTTGTTGTTCATTAGTAAGTGGAGCACCAACACTTTTCAAATCACGAATCATGTTCGATAATTTACGCAAATGCTGCCGCATGGTGTGATTTGGGTGCATACGGTATGAATCGAACTTAATATTAAGTAACATTAATTTTGTGATTGTTATACTGGCAAACTTCTCATGAAGGGCATCATCCCACATGGTTTTGGTAGTTTCATGCACCTCGTACTCACACATTAAGGAATTTTTCATGTTGTTTAGCAACACAATGCGAGCTTTTTTGTCTTTTTTTTCATGCATTGTAAGCGTCCAAATTTCTTCTGTGTTGAGGTGTAATGCCAAATTCTAGTTCAGGCATGGTGTTTTTTATGCATTCAATAACTTCCTCTTCTTCGAGAATGTATTGTACTTTCCTATGCCAGATGTCATAATTGTCACCATTCAACTTGTCACATTTGTTCAGTTCAGTAATTATTTGCTTGGTTGCCATTTAGTCTAAAGATCATGTTAAAAAATAAATGAGTGTTAGAACGTTATACACAAGTCTTCTCGTCACATATATTTCAAAAATAATAAAATGATAATATTTTAGGATAGTGACATCGAGATGGTAGCAAAGCTCCCACTCATCTCCCACTATTCCAAAAACATTACCAAGTTATTAAAAATAATATAATTGCACCAAGATACTATACTAGTAATTTTGGAAAATACGAATATCCAAAATTATTTAAAATATATTATGTGATTAACATATCATTTTCAAAAAAAATTGGCCAGACAATCAGAGTTCTGTGATGGGGGCGCTTCCTTGTCTATGCAAGGTGCCAATTAGGGAACCATCACCCCTTCGCCTCAACATCAAAATAATTGAAAAAATGTTTATCGTATCACATGAACATAGTAATATTTAGAGACTGTGTTAACTGTACACCAGATAAGTCCACAGAGAAAGAGGATACTAAATTTCCCACTTACAATCTCTTTTCGGTACTTTCCTAGACATGCACATGTCACGCACCACTCAATAAAAATTACTTATGTGACCATCATATAATTTAAATGCCTTAGTCCTATTTAGACTATCTATGTTTCACTATGAAAATAATTAACTTGGGTCCAATTTATTAAATTCCTAAGTTCATGAAACATGTCACATTCATAATTGACATTTTTATGCATAACACAAACATAGCATAAAAAAATTATGAATTACAAAACATACAAATAATTATACAATTCATTTATCACATAATGAAATAGCTTTTAACATAATATATGCATGATAATAAGCATGATTATTATGAATTTATACATTTACATAAAATGTAAATGTTACATGCTTATAAGACATATATGTATAAGATAAGGCATTGAAATAATTAAAATATCAATTTTTCATACAAATTGAAAATTATTTGTCACACATGCCTTAATTACATAGATGTATTGAAAACATTCATACAACAAAAAATAATGTTGTCATATCATACATATATTATTAATTGCATAATTTTAACACAAAAAAAATTGCAATATCATGTGAAAATACATTTGTTACATCAAAAACTAATTTTGGTAACAAGAAAATATATGCACTTCCAAAAAATTTCTTACAAAAGAAGATTTATTATTTATAGGTTCAATATCATAAAATGAACCTTTAAAAAATAATATTGTGCACGAAATATTTTATTTTCACATATAACATAATGTAATATAATTATGTTCGTAACATAATATCAAAACATATTACAATATATACATGACACATTTAAATTTTGTATGCATGACATACCAAGAAATTTACACAATTATGTTATATAGGTTTCAAGAAAATTTCTGTAAATTTTTAAATTATCATAACATAATTACATGCAAGGCATTTCATATAAAAAACATATGTCATATTATGTCACAAAATTTCTAATATGCATAATAATTACGAAAATTAATTAAAAATACATATTATATATCATGAATCATCAATACAATTTCAGAGAATTTTCCAGAATTTTTTGGATCATAAAACAAGCAACTTTTAATTTTAATATAATCTTCCCGAAATTTTCCTAATACACTATAATTTCAAAAAAAAAATATGTTCATACTGGGCTGCAGATAACCTGCCGCTGTGAGGCAGGCGCAGTGGGCCTGTGGCCCGCACGTGGCCTGCCCATCGTGCACTGCGCTGCAGGCCTTAGGCCTGCACGCAGTGCGTGGGGCGCAGTGGGCCTATGGCCCGCACGTGGCCTGCCTAGAGCGCGTTGCGCTGCAGGCCTCAGGCCCCGCGTACAGTGCATGCAACAGTGCCGTATTGCACTGTTCACGTAGAACATTTTTTTTGAAAAATTATGGGAGAAAATATATTAAAATTCTGTACTAAAATTTCTGTTGAAATTAGTACATGATGGATAATAAAAAAGTTTAATTTTTTGTTCTTTGATTATGGTCATATAATCAAAGGTATTGCACAATTTCGTAATAAAAAAAATTAGACGAAAAGAACTATTTTGGCTCTGATACCAATTGAAGGTTTTAATCTAGAAAACTAACCTATTACAGTGGAATAAATAATGTTTTTTGACGTTGTTTCGTACGGGACGGGATGACGATCACTACGGAAAGCCGACACAAATTCACAATCCAAGTACCTACAGAATATAGCAAATATAGAACAACAATGAAGCAAGGAGAGTTTTCACGTGTTTGTAAACATATGCAACAATGCAACTTTATTTATAGAGTTTGCATGGCAGTTCTTCAACTGCACGTGAATGCAGTTTTGCAACTGCAAAGGTTATATATGCACACCATGTGCGTATATATGTCCAACACTTTTAATATCGACATCGAAGGAGTAAATTAAAATCTCACACCTATACATTATGTAATCATCCAAGTATGTGAAGTTCACGTGGTTTTGTGACCAATTATACTCATAAAAATGGTGGATTACTCCATTAATTACCTTCTAAGATAACATATTCTATAAAATCTCAACTACCATTATCACATATATAGCACATGTATAATTAGACTTCATCGTCTCCTATAATCATAAGAGGATATTCACATATTGCCCGGGGTGGGACTAGAAGGAGATGTCAAAAAACATTTTAATATTATAAATATAAAAAATATCTTTCTTATTAGTTGAGATTTCGAATTGTTAGTTCTAAAATCATCACCGAAAAAATTTGTTAGTTGTAAAATTAAATATAACATTATCATAGAGTCGAGAGCAATTAAGTTCAAGAAATACCGAGTTCAAAATTACATGAAGCTTTTATTACAATTTTTTTTACTTTTTTTAATCATCCAAGCTAAATCAACGTTCTTGGCAGAATATCAACATTTTTCGATTCATTGCAATCACGAGCGAAAATTATCGTATTTGTCACAAGTGTAGCACTTTGTTTTGCTTATATTAACTTTGTCATCATGCTTCTCACATCGATACGAGTACCGTTAGCTCTTCTTAGTATCTATACATTATTTATTGAACTATGATTTCTGTCGAAAACTCGCAATAATTTTTTTATTTTGATATGGACAACGTATGTCATAGTTGAAGATGACACACATTCTTCAAATAAATGTCAAAATATTTGATATTTTCACTAAACATCAAATATGTGCGCAAGCTTACTATACTTATTAGAAATAAGTAACTATAGTCAAAGCCCCATATATATAAATTTGCAACAAAATCCAACAAGTTAAAGAGACAATTCTAGTTAAATTAGGAACCATTTAAAAGAAAATTAGAACCACATAAATGCATGGCCTAGTCAAGAGTATAAGCAATAATGCAAGGATTTTATTAACAACACAAGAAATTTGATCTGGTGATTATCTTACACAAATGTTTCAGCTAATGATGCCATTCCTGTGAATAGTATTGAAACAATACCAGACAAGCATAATCCTTTTGCTAGCATGTAACCTAAAATATATGACCAAAATTCTCTAACTCAGTCATCAAGTTTATCATCACATACAGATATAAAGAAAACTTATATAAGAGTTTTTATTTTCTTGACGAAGCAAGATCATGAGAATTGTGACAGTGATCGTTCTCGATAGAGGTCATCTTTTGTCATGTGTCACTTTTTACATATTCATTTTGACTTTGTTATATTGCAAAGATTCTTTTTTGTGTCACTTCTGTATGGTCAAACATACATAAGGGAAATGAGTTATTTTTTGTATGTCCTTTTGTCGCATATATTCATAAATAATGACATAATAATGTTTTTAAGGCAATGACATCGAGATGGTCGTTATACTCAAACTCATCTCCCACTATCCAAAAAAATAATTATCATTCATTAAAAATAATATGTTGTGCCAAGGTATACTATTCTAATCATTCAAAAAACAAACATATGAAATAATTTTAAAAATATATGATGTAATTAACATCATATATTTTCAAAAATATGTTGCGTCAAGGTATACCATTTTAAAAAATTTGGCAAGGACAATCGGGATTCTATGATGGGAGTTCTTCCTTACATTTGTAAGGTGCCAATTAGAAACCATCACCCTTTTGCCTTGTCACCACAATAATTGGAAAAATGTCATCACACCATCTAAACATAATAATTCTTGGAGACTGCGTTAACACCAGGTAAGTTCACAGAGAAAGATATATAATGTGCATGAATATCTAATTCATATGGAAATTCAATTTAAGTGTGACATACTACACTTAAAAAATATATCATGTAATAACATATATAAAAGAATTTTACTTAAATTCATAATCATATATAATGCATGACAAATAACATGACTATTTAATGTACTAATAAATATGCATAATACCACCAATATGCATAAAAAATATGTCATACAATTTTCAGAAAAATTATTCTAAAGATTTTCTTATTGACATTACATGATCACATCCTTTATAAAAAAACAATTTCCATAAACTACAATTACACATAATAGCATGGCATAATATGCAAAATCACATATGCATAACTACTTAATATAGATATTTAAATATTCTGGAACTTGAAGAAAATTATGCATAATTTTCTAAATAATGTGCATAAAATGACAAAATATTCTAATTTATCATGACATAAATCACTCATATAGAATGCATTATGACATAAAATGCATACATGTATGTCAAAATAATCCATACATTATTAAGAAAAAAAATTCAGAATTTTTTGAATCCAGAAAAATATTTTCTAATTTTGCCATTATTTTCTCGATTTTTCTAAATCTGATTTAAAAAAAAATAATAGTAACTATTCAATTGGGCTGATAATGGCTCAAAACCTGCCGTAGGTATCGGAGTCTTATTACATATTGAAGATGTAAAAGACGTACCCTATGGGTAACGCCACATAACTAGGCCATTCATAAAGATGGCTTTACAAGATAAATGTCCTAAAGGTGGATAACTTGGTACTCCGCAATATTACGCAGTGCGGAGCGGCTGCATGTGTTCCATGGTTTCGGTGCTAAGCGGCCGAGAGCTTTAAGTTGAGTGGCACTAATGCCGCGAGGCTTCGCACTTCATGCCACGAGAAAATACCCCGTGACATTTCCCCAACAAAAGTTGGTGATGCACCCGACGCCGTTGTCCGGGCTTCTTCAGGGTCTTCGCCTTCCGTTTTGACTTCGCTTGTCTCGTTCAATTCTGCTTTCTTTGCCTTGACTTCTACTTCACCAGCATCGTGCAGCGCCAGGAATGCCCGCTCCTTGGGGTCTCGCTGAGGACTTCTCCCTCAGGCCTGCTTCGCTTACTGATCCTTCGTCCAATCCGGGGTTATCACTTGTGCAGCGCCAGTGGAGTCCGCCATGTGCGGTCCGACTTCATCAAGCAACTATGTATCCATCAAGTCTCTGTTGGCTTCAGCTTCTCCCGACTTGCGTAGCGTCAACTTGTTTGGTTTGGCTTCTTGGGGTGAAAAAACTCTTGTATGCCTTCAGGATTAGCTCGGGGAAATAGTTGCTTCAGGGTTGTGCAAAACACGATGAAGAGTCTCGTCACTCGACTTGCATGACTCGACTCGATGCTCTCATGTTGTAGGTGGCTGTGACATAAGGTCTTCCTTCCGTCGAATGCAAGGTGAGGGACCATCTCATCCTCGATGGCCATTTTGGAATTCCAACGGCTTGAAACAGCACAAGCCCTTTGATGATCGCATTTGCAACTTGTTTGCTTCGGGTCGCTATGATGAGCGACAAGAGCTCCCCACGGATACTTTGGGATGCTCTAGGTCTCTCTGTGGGCTTGACTCGATGTCTCTATGTTATAAGTGGTTGCAACGTAGAGTCTTCCATCCCTCCGCCGAATGAAGAGCACAGGACCACCTCATCTTTGGTGATCACTTGATGTTTCAATGGTCTTGAGGCAGGACAAGTTCTTTGATATAGCACTCCATGCCTTGTCCATTCCGAGTCGCTATATTGAGCGACGAGAGTTTCCCCACGTTCCCTTGTGGTGCAATTCGCCGTCTCTGTATTGCATATGGCTGCAACGAAGTCCTTCATCCGTTGAGTATAGAGTGCTGGACCACATTACCCTTGGCAGTCATTTGATATCTCAACAGATTTGAGGCGGAGCAACTTTCATTGATATGACGCTCTCTACCTTGTCCACTTCAAGTCGCTATAGTGAGCAACAGGAGTCTCCCCACTGATGTTGTTGTTCAACTCGATCCTCCTGCTTTGATGGGCTGTCTTTGTCTTTGGCATAAGTAACTTCCTTTTGCGACTTGAGCTTCTCTCCTCCACCATTGCCCTTGTCCAAGGGCTTTAGTGGTATGGCACTTGTCTTGGCACGAATGACTTAGCAGCGGTGACTAACGAGCGGAGGTTGGGTAATCTTGTCGTTCCAACTCCGTCTTAGTCCAAAGCTTCAACCCCTCTGCTTGAAGAGCACCAACGTTGGGTCTTCATTCATTTGGAAACACTTTAGACGGAGCTCGGTGATACCTTTCACGTCCTCCTTCAACATGCCCACCTGGCTAATGTTGAACAATACGACCTTGACCTCCAGTCCCGACTTGATAGGGTTTTGCATAGTTGATGAACTGCCTTTTCCCTCTGTCCCATGTCTCAATGGGATCCATGTTCGCCACATTCCACATCGTCGTGATGGCATCGCCATCATGAGTTTGCCACATCTTGCAGAGTTCTTGGGATATGCCTTCTTCCGATCCTAGGACCTCCTTTGAAGATTAGGCAACACCTTTGGATATGGATGGGACGACATTCATGAAGAGGATGCACCTTAAATACTCGTCCGTCCGCAATCCAAATGAACCAATGTCATTGTGCTTGTCGACAAAGATCATGCACCTTAGACACACCTGTCCACCGGTGGCTAGCCATTAGGAAAGAATAGCCTTTCCCTGATCCATGGGGATGCTCGTGAAGACGCTCCGCTTGGGTAAGCGGATTGTGATTGCTAAATTCGTGGCATGAGCTCCCAACTTCACCTCCATCTCCATTCGAAGGGATGACATCGTCAGTGTGTCCTTCAAAACTTTTGGACTTCAATCATTGGAGGCCGCTTCGATTACTCGAGGTGCTGGCCGAGAGGAAAGGGCACTCCTTCCTTCGGTTGACGGCGAAATAATTGACAGCAGCATGCCAAGGTTTGCCGATGATCGACGCTTAGACCATTTGCCAAATTGGTCATTGAGTTGAGGCATCGATTTGTGTTGGCATATAGCAGGTTCATCCCAACCCTCGATGGTAGACATCACGCCGCTTGCGGGATGACACTTGTTAAGGCATGCAATGCTGACAGTCCGTCCTCAAGTGTTTGCAAGTAATCAACGCTTTGCTTCATCTGTGGAAGTCATCTTGATGTGACAGGTGATGCTAGCGGCACGACAACACTCTTGTGAATGATACTCCATAGTCGAAAGGATGATGTTCCTTGACTGAAAGGGACCATGAACTTGATGCTTAAACTTGAGCCAACTTCTCCCATGGTACGGTTGTGCGCTTCACGTTGCATGACTAGGCATGCGATGCGACATCACAAAATACCAAGCAGCGCTAGATTGTCATGGTAGTGCATGACCGACATCCCTGAATGTGACACGGGTCCTCCGAGTTACACGACGCTTGTGTAAGGCGACCTCTTGGTATGGGTAGCTCAAGACCATCATACAGAGCATATGACCACTCTTGATGCAGCGCGACACTTCAAGATTCCTGACTATATAATTGGGGTGATTGATCTGCTCGAGTGAGCGACGCATAACCGTCCAAGTAGGCGGGGCAATCACTTAACCATCATAATGCATGACGGACATTCCTTGATACGACACGGGTGTATGAGGAACTTGCTGCGGAGCACGACTGGGCGTTCGGCGAGGAAGCTTGCCATGCATTCCTCGTTACCGTCCATGATCAAAGACTATGGTACCAGTGCACTTGGGCGTAGTAGAGTTTTTGAGTGGAAGCACGGTTTCTACGCTAGAGCACTTCGCGATGACACAAGCAAGTCATTGTCGCATGGTGATCCGAGCAGGATGAACTACTCTGATACCACTTGTCATGGGGTCATTCTCGGACACTAGACCATGTGCGGCGACTAGGCGGATAGGCACCATGCCAAGCCTATTTTGAGTAGCAGCGGAAGATTTATGTTCGAGACAACTACATCGAGAGTCGCTCTTATAGAAATTCAATCACGGACATGACCTGAGTGTTAGACTACTCATCATGGGTCAGTGGCATTAGCGCGTTGCGGTGCTAATGCATGCGCTTGGACGCTTAAAGTCCGAAGGGGCAGCCGAGGAACCACGAGACGCCATGAAGGAACACCGATGTGGGTTGTCATCCTACACTCAAGGCCATGACACTAGAATTAAAGGAAAGCTTGCTTGTATTGAATATGATGAAATATAACATACATCTCGACCTCGGAAGGCACTAGTGAACTACTCCGAGTGTACCGTAGGTATATGACTCTTATTAGATATTGAAGATGCAAAAGACGTACCCTACGGGTAACGCCACATAACTAGGCCATTCATAAAGATGGCTTTACAAGATAAATGCCCTAAGGGCGGATAACTTGGTACTCCACAATATTACGCAGTGCGGGGCGACTGCATGTGTTCCATAGTTTCGGCGTTGAGTGATCAAGAGCTTTAAGTTGAGAGGCAGTAGTGCCGCGAGGCTTCGCGCTTCGTGTTATGGGAAAATGCTCCGTGACACGCACACACGCATGCAGCCGGCCATGGACTCACGCTGGCGCTGTAGTGCTCAATAGTACTAAACGTACGTTGCATTTTTCTAAACATTTGGTTTTTTTTAAAAAAAAAGAGCATGCCATAGTCTCCTCTAACATTTAATGATGTGGTTTGTCGTCCATGGCATAAAACAGATGTCACAGGGCTCAGGACAGATGACATTGGCACAACAACAACAAAAAATGCTTTAAATAATAGATATATCAACATCCAACACATCGGCGCGTGGGGCCAGCCGCCAGCCATGAACCTCCTTTGTATAGAACATTTGCATGTATCCAGTCATCGTCAGCAAACGACACGCCTCCACACATGGCATTTCAAGATAATCACTATAAGAAAAAGCAGAATTTCCGACGGGTCATTTTCGATGGGCCAAAATCCATCTAAAGTACCGAAGGCTTTTCCAAAGGATAAAAACATCCGTCTAATTATGGTCGGAGTGATTTCGACGGTTGCGGCCATCTTAACTTACGACGATTTGAAAATCGTCAAAACTTTCGACGGTTGTGTCCATCTTAACTTACGATGGTTTTGAAATCATCGAAACTTTCGATGGTTAGAACCGTCGAAAGTTTAGACGGATGAATATCCATCAAAAGTTTCGATGCTCGTAACTGTCGAAGAAAGTGAATGAGGGCGATTAGTTTTCCATGTCATGTTTCGACGGCTCCGACCATCAAAACTTTCGATGGCTGCTTACCCGTCGAAACTTTTAGCGGTTTTAATTGTCGAAATTCAGTAGATAATACAATTTAGATATGTAACAAAAATATTACTTATTAATTTACTTATTTTTTAAATACTGACGGTTGTAGCCGTCGAAAGTTGCGAGGGTTTACAAAACCATCGATAATTTTAGCGGTTTGAACCGTCGAAATTTGAATTGATATTATATATAAATTATATTTGTTTCGTAAGATATATTACATTATACATGTAATGGTAATATTTGAGTTGGTATGTAATTTTTTATGTTTCGACAGTTAGAACCGTCGAAACTTTCAACGGTTTGGGCCGTCAAAATTTGAATTAATATTTTATATTATTCACCTACATTTTTTCTAGTTCCGACCGTCGAAAATGGATGACCTATAAGTAGCCGACCCTTCTGTTTCGATACTAGTTTTTTATTCCCCTCGTTTCGTCGACCTCCGCCGCTGCTGCCGCTTCGCTCCGCCGACAACGTCCGATCCGGCCCCCCGTTGCAACCGGTCACCGCCACTGTTCACCATCGCTTGATCCGGCTGGCCCGCCTCTGCAGCCCCTCTCCGCACGCCACCGCAGCCTGCGTGACCCGTCGCCGCTGCAATCGCGTCGATCGGCCACTGCTTCCATTCGGCTTCGAAAACTGACGCAGGTACGTTCCACCCGATCCTCCGCCCGCTCCCCACCGTTCTTGTCCACGCCGTCGTTTGTTCCACCGTTCGATCCGCCAGATCAGCGGCCGGATCTGGCCGTCGCGGCCGGATCTGGCCGTCGATCGTGGCGGCCAAGACAGGTCGGAGCGGCCTGGTCTGGCTGGACGACGCGGCTAGAATCGACCGTTCATTTCCGCAGCCGCGGAGATCAGATCCGTTCGTTAACTTTGTGCAGTATATTTTTTTCTCTCATGTATGTTGATGTACTTGCATTTTTCGTATAGGACTTGGTTTTCTCGCTTGATAAGCATTGTTCGCTTGATATCCTTTTGACAACTTCAAAAGTGTAAGAATGCAAAAATTGAATGTTACATAAATCTGGAGATTATATTTTTGGTTGTCTTATGTTTCATTTATATGCATGTTACTAGAATTGTTTTATTGTCTCTGTCATTCCAAAAGACGTAAGTTATTTATTTTTAAGTCATTACTAGCAAATATGATTTCTACTTATTGTAGTAATTATGAAACGGGTAATATTTTTAAATTCTCTATTTTAGATTTCATTCATTAGTTCTAATGTGCTTAGTTTAGAGTGCAATATAATTACTTTGTGTTTACGATGTTTCTTTGATATTTTATTTAGAACATTTCTTAGAGATATTTAATATGTTTGATTTTATTATTCCATCTAAAATACATGTTTGATTTTATTATTTAACATTTCTTAGAGTGCAAATTTATTTTACAACCCAATCCCCATTTTTCATGTCTCCAAATTGAAAAAAGTGTATAGTGTCATGATTAAATAATGATATGCCTCTTATTCCAAGATTTTAAAAATTAATTAGTCTAACCTACAAATGATGCGGAAATTATATCATATCTGAACGATCGTCGATGGATGTACAATAGAAATAATTCTGGCCGTAGAGGTTTGACACAAGAATTCATAGATGGCATTGAATATTAGACTAGTGTGGCTTGAAATCTTTGCAATTTCAACGGGAAGGAATAATTAGGTATCCTTGTTTGAAATGTGTTTGCACAAAGTTGCAAACTTTAGAGACAGTTAAGGTTCACTTATATAGAAAGGGGTTCAAACCAAATTATTGGCAATGTGATGATTTAGGTGAAGGAGCGCCATCAACAAGCATGCCAAATCATGAATTTCATTATGTTGATCCTCATGAAGGATTGACTTCACGATATGAACAATTAGTTTATGATGCTGCTGCAACTAAGTATGGTAACATAGGATTTGAACAAGATGAGGAGACACCAAATCCAGAAGCAAATGATTTCTTTGAGTTGCTAAACGCTTTGAGCCAACCCTTGTGGCCCGGGTGTGAAAGTCATTTTGAATTATCACTTGCTGTTAGAATGTTGAATCTGAAAATTAATCACAATATTTACCAAGCATGTTTTGATGCATTTATAGATATTTTAAAAGAGATCACACCGTCCGGAGCTTACATTCCTGAAAATTATTATAGGTCAAAAAGACTTGTTTCTAAACTTAGTCTCGGTTCAACTAAAATAGATTATTGTCGTAATGGTTGTATGCTATATTACGGTAACGACGTCAATCTTAGAGAGTGCAAATTTTGTGGGGCCGAACAATATAGAGTGACTAACAAGACTCAAGTAGCTGCGAAAAGAATGCATTATTTGTCTCTTATTCCAAGATCTAAATGACTATACTCGTCCCTAGGGTCAGCGTCGCAAATGAAGTGGCATGCACAACATAATACTTCTAAAGGTGTCATGTTTCACCATCGGATGGTGAAGCGTGGAAACATTTTGATCGTATGCATCCAGATTTTGCAAGTGAAGAAAGAAATATATGGCTTGGATTGTGCGCGGATGGTTTTACACCATATGGTCAGACTTCAGTTCCTTATTCATTTTGGCCGGTCATAGTAACATCATATAATTTGCCTCTTCGAATTTGTATGTCCGCACCTTATATGTTTTTTGACATGCATTATTCCTGGTCCTCACAGTCCTAAGAAGAAGATAGACGTATATTTACAGCCTCTAATTGACGAGTTAAAAGAATTGTGAGATGGTATTGTCACTTATGACGTGTCGACTAAACAAAACTTCACCTTGAAAGCTGCATTACTGTGGACAATTAATTATTTTCCTGCCTTTGGGATGTTATTTGGTTGGATGACTGTAGGGAAACTAGCCTGTCCATATTGCATGGAACACTCAGGTGCATTCACTTTGAGAAATGAGGGTAAAAATAGTTGGTTTGATTGTCGTAGACAATTTCTTCTAGCAGATCATCCTTACAAAAATAATAGAAATGCATTTCAACGGAATAGGGTTGTACACGACATGGCTCCGGTCAAACGCTCAGGATTTCAATTATTTCGTATTGTCAATGCTCTATGTAAAATTATCGATGATTCAAATGTCACATACAATGAGTATGGTGTTTCTCTTAATTGGACCAAACGATGTATCTTCTGGGATTTACCATATTAGAAGGATTGTTTGATACGCCATAATTTGGATGTCATGCATATTGAGAAAAATGTGTTTGATAATGTATTCAACACTGTAATGGACATTAAGGGTAAAATAAAAGATAACCTCAAGACGAGACTAGATTTGAAGGAGTACTGTCGACGACCAGAGTTGCACTTAATTAGTTTACCTAACGATAGATTATTTAAGCCAAAGACAAGTTATGCTCTCACTAAAGAGTAGAAGACGCAAGTGTGTCGATGGATCCAAGAGCTTAGAATGCCAAATGGTATGCATCAAATTTGACAAGATGTGTGAACATGAATAACTTGTGTTTATTTGGCATGAAAAGTCATGATTGTCATATATTTATGAAAACCTTGCTTCCTACTGCATTTTCATCTTTGTCGGAGAAGATTTGGAAGCCGATCACAGAATTGAGTCAATTCTTTAAAGAATTGTGTGCAACAACAATAACTGTGGAAAATATGATCCAATTGGAGCGTAATATTCCAATAATATTGTGTAAGTTGGAACGTATTTTTGCCAAGATTTTTTTGATTCCATGGAGCACTTACCTATTCATCTGCTATATGAGACAAGGGTAGGTGGACCAATACAATATAGGTGGAAGTATCATTTTGAAAAATATCTTAATCGAATTAAAAGGATGGTTAAGAATAAAGCACGTGTCGAGAGATCCATATGTGAAGCTTATATGATTCAAGAGGTCTCATACTTTTGTTCATACTACTTTGATTCTCATGTTAAGTGTACGAGGACCACAGTTCATCGAAATGATGAAGTTTCGGAAGAAAGGTCTGCTGTGGTAGCCTTGTCGCTCTTCAATAAGTTAGGTCGACATTTTGGAAAGCCAAGAAGTAGATGGTTGAGTGATGCGGAATTCCACGAATCATGTCCTCCTAAACACGCAAGAGGTGCAAGGATACATTAAGTAAGTTTACGTTCAATGCGTTCTTCTTTTTGTATCGTGAAACTATAAGTTGATTAACCTATCATTTCGTATGTATTGCTTTCTTGCAATACTATAATATCCCTGAAGAACATATACAAGATAGAATTGAGAATGATTTTGCATCGTGATTTAAGAATCAAGTAACTCTTACGATGTTGGTCTTATTGAACTATAGTTGAAAATTATCCTGACATTCGTTTTCATTTTAGGTTCTCAGTAGCACAATTTTTACTATGCCTGGTCGCCATGATTTGGCATGGGGACCGGCTCGAGAGGTCAAAAGTTATCCGGTGTGTTTTGTGAATGGTTACAAGTTTCATATAGAAAGTTGGTCGAGAGGGAAGAAAACCATGAATAGCGGTGTCTGTGTCGAATGATCCACGGGTGGAGAAAATGAGCGTGACTACTACGGTATTCTCAAAGACATAATTGAGCAAGAATACACTGGAGGTAATAGAGTCACATTATTTGAATGTAATTGGTTTGATTCGAAAGAAAAAAGAGGGATGCAAGTTCATAAAGATTTCAAAATAGTTGAAGTACGTCACAATAGGTGTTATGAATATTTTGATCCATTTATTATTTTGTCCTCTACAAGACAGATATATTATGTACCATATCCAGAGAAGATGAGGGACAAAGCACAATGGTGGGTTGAGATTAAGATGAAGGCAAGAAGCAGGATAGAAGTTGATGGTGCACTGCAACATGCATACCAAGATGACTCACATATTTCGATGGCAGCAATTGTAGATACCGAGTTAGTTGAAGATCAACAAAATTCAGAATAATTATTTGAAGACTTCGATCATGCCAAGATACAAAATGACGATGAAGGCGAGGAGGAAGATGAATTTTAAACTATGTCATCTTTAGAGGACAATGATGATGAATATCAATCATGTAGCAATTCAGATGATGATGAGTGATGTTATTATTATCCAATGTTATTTCATGTAATATTCTCATGTTATGACTATCCATTGTTATAATTTACATATCTTTTATTTGAATGGTTTATTTAAATTATCATCTGCCATTAAATTACCTAGTTCGCGATGCATGCTGACGATCATTCGGATCGACAAATGTTTGACGAGGACGGTGCATTTTCATATTCGATTCCTTCTCGTGAGTGTTTGAAATAATCATCACAATTTTACAAATTGAAAAAAAAGGTGGATTAATTTGTTTATTTTTCAAAAGTGCCTCCGGATATTAGAAATTGGTTCTCGAGTTATACCTACAATTCAATTCCTAAAGATGCGACACACGACGTAGCCGAACGTCAGGTTATTATGTTGTAAATTTAAAGTGATGTATGAAATGTAAATTTAAAGTATATTAAATTTTGTTTCATGTAGATGTTTCATTTTGAGAAAGGAAAAAATAAGGGAAAAGAGTAGGTCGTTATTAGAGATACTTCTTCAGACAGAGCGCCTAGACCACTCACGGGCATTCGGATAGTTGAATGGCAGTCTCCTCCGTCGGCTCCTTCATCTCACACTGATTTTGTAGAGCCCGTTAGAGCTCTTGATATTGCGGACGTGGAGACACAATTGTCGAAGAACCTTCAGATGCAGGCTCGTCAAATTGTTGATACAAAGCATACGTACAACCAGATGGTAATTTAGGTTGTGTTACTTTATGTTTTTCAAAATGCTTACATTTTGTGATTTTCACATCGTACTTTATAATTTCATATTTGTAAAGGTTCGTACCATCGAAACCCACAACTGTCGTAGTTACCAAGGTACTACGACATAGGTATAGTGATGTGTGACTTACATGAAGGGAAGTTCCATATGCCATGAGACAAATGTTATTTAATGAATTTCAGGTATTCTCGGAAGCCAATTTTGGTCATTTAAATTTATCTTCATACTAATTCAATTATTATTATGTACATGAAGGCTGATGTGTGGTGGGATCCCGAGCAAATGGAACAAATGAGGAAGGTTTTTAATTCTCGGTGCTCAAAGAGATTGTCCTCGATGCTTTCGAAAGCTCGAGCTACAAGAGAATGACCCAATTGGATCCCTGAGGTTGTTTGGATCGAATTGCTACGGAAGTGGTCTACCGAGAAGTACAAATCTAAATGCGAAAAAGCGAAGACAAGTCAAGAGTCCGACCAGGGAGCCTGCTTGCATTCGGGTGGATGTATATCCACGAGAATGATTGCGAAAAGAATGGTAAAGTCTTTGAATAAATTATTATATTTTGTGAAATATTATACTTTATTTGACATTTTTTACTGCAGGAGAAAGAAACAGGTGATGCGTTAAATTTGTAACAATAAAATTTGCTAGCAAGTGCACTAGTCGCTCAAGTAATATAGTAAAAAGGAGTAAGAGTGTCGAACCCACGAGGAATATTATTAATTCAATATCTGGATTTATAAATTAATAAGAGAGGAAAAATATGGATTTTGAAAATGAGTTTTATAAAATAAAATAAAGAAAATAAGATAAAGATAAGATAGTGGTGTTGAAGTTAGGCCTTAGGATGAAAATAGATCAGGATAAATATTTGAACCATAAAAGATAAATTTAATCTTTAAAGATGGATTAGAAATTTTCCCAAGTTATTAATTTACAAGATTAACATCACAGAGTCCACAAATTGGTAATTCTGCTATTTAATCCGGTAAATCAAACTATCTTAATTTTAATCAAACCTAAAGTCCCACAAACTGGTATTCGTCAAATAAGATTAAAATTAAGATGCATTAATATGAAAATCCTAGACTATTAATCACTCCACAAACTGGTTAGATTAACATACCACATAAACTTGATTCTCCACACACTAGTTATCAAATTTATGTCAACTATTAATTTCACATAAAATCAATTAATTTAATTAATAAATTCTGAAATTAAATAATCCACAAACTGGTAAGTACTCAATTCAGAAATCTAAGTAATTAAATTAAAAGCATTAAGCACAATTAACTAATTGATCAGAAAAGATTAAAACAAATAATATAGGGTCCAAATAGTTTCCTTTCAATAATAATCTCCTAACATGAAATAAATAGAAAATATGGAGTTCATCCTAGAAATTCTGGAGAGATAATAACAAAATAATAATAATTGGAAGAATTACACCCAAATAGATAAAAGTCGAAGCTTCGGATCACGGGCAGACAGTCGGACAGCCTCTCGAACTTGATCAGGGTCGCGATCAACTTCCAACCGTCGCACCTCTCTCCTCTTGGTCGTAGCCTGCAGAGCTCACGGCTCGCCGTGGAAGAAACCTGAACTTCCGAGCACGAATTGAAACGATGGATTCTTCACGTATTTATAGGGTGCGGACGGCCTTCAATTTGATCTCGGCCGTAACATCGTACGGTTGACTTTAAAATTATGAGATAAACTCGGCCAAAGATAAATCCTTTTTATCATTACGCCCAAAGATAAATCCTTTTTATCTTTACTCCCTTCGAATCTCGGCCGTAACAAAATTCTTTTATCATTACCCCCTCCATGTCTCGGCCAAAATGATATCTTTACTCCTTTTCATTACTCCCTTTGAATCTCGGCCGTAATAAAGAATTAAATCTTTACTCCCAAAGAGATAAAATTCCTTTTACTCCCTCCAAATCTCGGCTGTAAGAAAGGAATTTAATCTTGTTACGCCCAAAAGATTAAATCATTTAATTGTTACACCCTTCATCTTCATGCCATTACGCCCAAAAGATAAAATTCCTTTTATCTTTACCCCTTCAAATCTCAACCGTAACAACGAAGATTCCATATCATTACCCCCTGGAAATCTCGCCCAAAACAACTTGGGTGTAAAGCCAAATCTCGGCCGTAATGAATAATTTCTTTGAATTTCGGCCGTGTTTTGAATTTTCCTGCAAAATAATTATTCAAGTTTAATTAATCCATCCACAATTAAAATATTCAGAGAATTAATAATTAAAATTAATAAATCCGGAATTACGATTAAAAGTGACTAAAAATGATGCATGCCATGAACAAATTACAGAAAAGTTAACTAAAATAATAATCTAAAATATGTTAGATTTTGCATGCATCAAACTCCTCCAAGCTTAAAGTCTTGCTTGTCCCCAAGCAAAAATTCAAAGCAAGGCTCAAGAAAGTTCCATCATAGCTGCCATATTGTCAACTGACTAATTTTCTCACAAAATTCTTCTGCACACCTACTACTCAGCATCTTATCATTTTCCATGCACTTAGCTTCATTTAGGTTCTGAATGCTACACAAATTTAAACAATCTCAAATTCAGCCTTGTGAAAAAAAAATTGTCTATCAAATAATAGCATTAATATTGAACACATAAGTACTAAGCTGAGATTTCCTTGGCGCATATGATACTCATGGATGCGTCTCATCATGCGCGCATGCTGATTCTGAAGGGATTCGAAGCGACCCTGACGATCATCCATATTTCTAAAATCGGCTCGGATGTTGGTCAACTCTTGTGCTTGTCAAAGTTGCTCTTCCTGAATAGCGTGCAACTGCCCTGATTGACGAAGTTGTTCTTCTTGAAAAGTGTGAAACTCCCCTGCTTGACGAAGTTGTTCATCATACATTGATTCCCATAAGTTTTGCATGGAAGCATAGTCAGGCTGAGGTGGCAGAGGTGGATAGTAAGTCTGCTCTGGAGCTGAAGTAAAAGTGGGCTTCGGTGCTATATAGCGATTCTGCACCGGTTCTTGTAAAGGGGCAGATACTTCCATCGAGTCGCGTTCCTCATAAGGAGTAGAAGGTATGAACGAGGAATCAGAAGAGCTCTCTTGTGCTGGAGATGGAATTGGAGAAGGCACCGGCATATAAGGTGAATGGACGGATGTGGCATATTGGGAAGCTGCCGGTGATGCAGTCTGAAATCCTTGTGGCTGTTGAAGGTAGGGTTGGGCTGCCGCATAATCAGTAGAATCAAACTAGGAGAAAGGTTCATCCTGGTGTAGCTGTCCGACAGAGGTAGATGGTCCTGCAGGTGGGATTACTGGAGCTATGACCTGCCTAAAAAGGAGCCAATTTTTTGGATTAATCGGCGTAAAAGCATCTCGATCTGAGCAGGGCACCTCCTGATGGTGGCCTTTAAAAATAAAAACTTTGATCCCTGAGTTGTTGGTCTTCACGAGACCCATAGCCTGAATGGTCCTATGAGTGAGATGGGTGTTTCCTGGCACAGCTTCAAGATCATTCAAGTCAAGTTGTAGGTGCTGAGCGATAGGTGTGAGAAGGGCGCCCATATTAATGCTACAGCCACGATGAGTAGTGCGGCGCTGGAATCGACGAATGAGGAAGGCACCCACATTAACAGAGTTCTGTGAAGCATGCTGTGGATGAGATATAACTCTCCCTCTGAGACTGCACCATCATTATCACTGTGTCCACTTATGGTGTTGCTTAGCATGCGATGGACGTAGCACAGAACAGGATTCTGAATTGAGCTATCTTTAGCAGTGTTCCAAACCAATCGGTCTTCTTCTGTTATCTGTTTCCAAAAAGTTTCAGCATCAAAGTCAGCAGGTACAGAAAGAGATCCATGGTTGGGAAATCCATAAATATTATTAATCTCTCCTAAAGTGAGAGTAAATGGCCGCCCATAAAATTGGAATGAAATGCGGGGCTGATCACAGTTCCTGCCATCTAAATTAAAGACTTCCAGGGATGAGAGAAATTCCATAATTAGTACTTCATAAGTTGGCCACCAAGAATGCACAAAGTTAAATAATCCAATTTGAGAAAATAATAGATGAATATCTGCAAGTAAATTATACTCCCTCAGCAATTCAGTATCTGAAAATCTGGTGGCATGAATTCGAATCTCACACATCCGTTCATATCGAGCTTGATACTCCGGCTTAGTCCAATAATAATCTCCGGGATAGGAGATTAATTGTGAGGGCTGTGGGGCCGGCTGAGCATTCGGATGTCGTCGTTCGTGACGTCCCCTCCATATATTAGCAAATCGCCTCATCTTGATCTGGACAAAAAATAAACAAAGAAAAGGTACCGGCTCGGTGGAAGCGGCTGAGGTTTCGACCGTAGTATTCGATGAAGAACCGGCTGAAGGTCGGAGGTGACTCGGCCGTAAGGGACCGGTTGACGAAGAACTTCGGCCGTAAGGAATTGGTTGATGAAGAACTTCGGCCGTAATTGATGAAGCTCGGCCGGAGATTAGAGTTTGGCCGTAAAAAGTTGGAGGCGTGACTTGGAACTTCGGCCGTAAGAGTAGATGAACCTGTAGATTTCGGCCGTAACGAATGGCGGTGAGATTTCTGCCGTAAAGAAGTCTTGATGTGCGGTGTTGAGGCTCGGCCGTAACGCAGATGGTAGGAGCGCGGTGGAAACTCGGCCGTAATAAGTGTCGGCCGTAAAACAAATGTCGGGAAAACGCTAGAACTTCGGCAGTAAGGAACGGCGCGGCACTTTTGGGCGTAAGGATCGGCGGTTACGGCGTTGAGACTTCAGCCGTAGAGAAGAAAAGGCGTAAGGGTAGCGGAAGCACCTCGGCCGTAATGCACAGAGGGCGGCGCGCAGTGGCTTCGGCCGTAAAGAAGATTGATCTGCAACATACAAGAGGGGGTAGGATTTTATAGATGAATTTTCGGGCGTAATCTGACCTGTTCCCACGTGATGACGCAGTGAAAAGTCATGTCCGGGCGTAAAAGCATGCATTTTTCCAAGGCACGTCCGTGGTCTCCCTGTCATGTCGGAGCTTTGACGATTTCCAAGGCACGTCCGTGGTCTGCTGGTGTGACATCTCGGCCGTAACGGAAACGGTGGGTGGCAGGGCGTAATGTCCGAGCTTCGGCCGTAGAGAGCACAGGTGGCAGGGCGTAATAGCCTCGTCTTGTCACGTGGAGGGAATCAATTCTTGGATTTTACGCCCATGCTTGGAGTTGACGCCCCTGAGTTTACCTCTCCTTACAAATTAAATATTAATTAAATTAAATGACTCCATAATAAAATAATTGTCTAATTAAAATTAAAAATAAAACTATCACCGAAACTAAGATATTAATTAACAACTAATTAACTAATCTAAAAAAATGAAAAAAATAAAAATAAAAAGGATAGAAATAGTTCTGATTTATAGTCGTCAGCTTGACTTAGTTCTGATGAAAATCAAGGCCTATTTTGCTCTTCCCCTCTTGGATTTTTCTCTATGTTGCTTGGGAGAGAGCCCGGTGTACGTCCAGTTAGTTGTGCCGCCATCTGGCCCAGTTGTCTTTCCAGATTTCGAATGGATGCATCCTGACTCGTGGTTCTAGATTCCATATTCTTTTGCAACGCTTGCATTGTGTCCATGATCTGTGCCATCATCTCCTGCATATGATTTGATGATTGATATTGGGGAGTATCAGGTTGCCTTTTCGGCATATAATCTTTTGATGGACCAGAAGATTGGCCTTGATTCTGATTATAGGCAAACTTCGGATTGTGTCTCCAACCATAATTGTTGTTCCTGTAAAATGGATTGGAAATAAAGTTAGCATTTTCAATTTGATTTGAATCTGAAGTGTTACCTGTAGGGCTATAATTGCTAGAATTTCCCATTAGTGACATCATCTGCTCGAATTTTTTATTAAGTGACTCCAACTGAGCCACTATTTCTAAAGATTGTATTCCTTGTGTAGCATGTACATCATGAGTTCGGCGAGATGGTCTCCTTTCTTGGCTCGACTTGAGGGCTACAGCTTCAATAATATCCTGTATCTCACTAGGACGTTTAGATCCCAGTACTGTCCCTCCTGCTGATTGGTCGAGCTTATCTTGATCTGCAGCTCGCAATCCATGGTAAAAATCTTCCATTACTTGCCACTTTGGAATTCTGTTGTCAGGAACTCTGGCTAATAGTTCTTTATATCGTTCCCATGCCTCGTATAAGGTCTCGTTATCGTCTTGAACAAATGCCCTCAATTCTCTTCGATATTTGCCTGCCTTTTGTGGTGGACAATATTTTCCAACAAACTTTTCTACAAGCTCCAACCAAGAATGAATCGATCCTGCGGGCAAAGTTTTAAACCAAGTGGAAGCTTTGTCACGTAAAGATTGAGGAAATAATAATAAATGAATAACTTCAGAAGAAACATTATTATTTCTAAAGGTGCTCAGAGTGGCAAGAAATTTATCAAGGTGATCGTGAGGGTCTTCATGAAATCCTCCTCCAAATTAGGATGCTTGTATCATCCTCACGATTGCGGGATTTATCTCAAAATTATTTGCGTTAATATCAGGCAGCACGATGCATGATTCTCGGTCACTGTATCTGGCCAAACATATTCTCTCATAGAAAGTTCTGCTTCATCTTCTCGCCGATTATTATGTGGTGGAACCAGTTCATTTTGTTGCTCCAGTCTCTGATTGTCGCGTACTTGTTCCGCCATTTTTCTTATATTTCTTCGTAATCGACGATAGGTTCTTTCAATTTCAAGATCAAATTCCAACAGTGGATTTGAACTCCTAGTGCGCTTATCAGAAAATTCCAGGATTGGTTGTGATTTAATTTTCAATTAGTACCTGCAACAACCAATTTTCAGTAAGATAAAAGAATAAAATGAAAATATATACAAGAAGAAAGAAATTCAGATAATAGGTCACGAAAAATGAGTTTTTAACAAATGAAGTCTTTCGGCCTGATAGAATTAAAATTAATTTTCGAGAGGAACTTTTCAGAAACTTAATTACGGCCGCAAACGGAGGTTCTTCAAACTAATACAAATACCAAATATTAATATCGACCGAAAGAATTTATGATGATGTAAGAAACGGCACAAAATAAGTCTGAACTAATTTGCGGCTGTAAGGTTAATAATCGGACATAATAAAAAATTATTTTCAGAGAGGAAATAAGATTGATCGGCCGTAATACAGAAATAGGGTTTACGGCCGAAATTAAATTAGTAATCCGAGGCTCGTTCGTCCGTAAAAATCATAAAATAGTGTTGAAAAGGATTCAACGTGAAGGCGTAAAACTTGTTGGCCGAAACAAAATCATAAGATGGCGTAAACATTAACACAGCGATGAATAATCTCGGTCGAAAGAGAATTAAATTGACTTCTGCGGCGTAAAGAACTCCCCGCATATAAAACTCTAGGTGTAAAGAATCGAAGTCAGCAACCTTTGGCCGAAATAAAAATTGAACAAAATGTCGACAATTGAATCATTACGGCCGAGGAAGAGGACAATTCATATCGGCCGTAAAACAATGAGAATTAAGTCGAACGTGATCGTTGATGGCCAAGAAAGAAAAAAATCACAAATAAATTGGCCGAAAAGGTTGTAATATGGCGTAAAAATGAATGTTCAGAAATTTTACGGCCGCAAAACCATGAGATCAATTCTCGGCCGTAAAAGAAAGAAGTTCGAATGAAGTGAAATACCGACTGTAAAATTGGATAAGAGTTTGTCAGTTAAAAGTTTGCTGGCGCAAAGATTTCTTACGGGTTCATTAAAGTCAAAACGCAATTGATCAAACGTGTACATTCAGAATATTTCAATTTCTACGACCGTAAAAAAAACTATCCAGGTCTCGGTTGTAACAGTAATTGAAATACGAAGGCGACAAATAATCATTACGGCCGAAACTGAATTAAGTCGATTCTTTACGGCCATAAAACAACGAAATCAGATCAAATCCATATGAAAAGTTCAAACAATTAAAATGTTACGGCCGAGAATGAAAGCCGAAACTGATTCGAATAGGGCGTAAAAAATTTAAACCATCGATAAACCGGGACAAACAAGGTCAAATCAATATCCATTACTCATGGCGTAAAACAACGTTCGGATAAAAATATTACGGCCGTAAAGATTGAAAGTTTAGAACTCAGAAATCATTCATTACGAGGCCGTAAAATTAATAAAGCCGACATATCAAATTAAAGTCGTAAATCCATAAGTCGACAGTGTAATTTGGAAAAATCCAATCGGCGTCGGATTTTAAACCGAAAGTAGACAAATAAAAAAATTATCGTGACCTTTATCTGCAAAAGAAAAAATGTCAGTTTATTCACAAAAATAATTAAAACAATTAATACATATGCACAGAGAATTATTTACAATTTATTTACATCTCCTAATAATTCATAAAAATCAGAAATTAATTAATAAAATATTCCCCGGCAACGGCGCCAAAAACTTGATGCGTTAAATTTGTAACAATAAAATTTGCTAGCAAGTGCACTAGTCGCTCAAGTAATATAGTAAAAAGGAGTAAGAGTGTCGAACCCACGAGGAATATTATTAATTTTAATATCTGGATTTATAAATTAATAAGAGAGGAAAAACATGGATTTTGAAAATGAGTTTTATAAAATAAAATAAAGAAAATAAGTTAAAGATAAGATAGTGGTGTTGAAGTTAGGCCTTAGGATGAAAATAGATAAGGATAAATATTTGAACCATAAAAGATAAATTTAATCTTTAAAGATGGATTAGAAATTTTCCTAAGTTATTAATTTACAAGATTAACATCACAGAGTCCACAAACTGATAATTCTGCTATTTAATCCGGTAAATCAAATTTATGTCAACTATTAATTTCACATAAAATCAATTAATTTAATTAATAAATTCTGAAATTAAATAATCCACAAACTGGTAAGTACTCAATTCAGAAATCTAAGTAATTAAATTAAAAGCATTAAGCACAATTAACTAATTGATCAGAAAAGATTAAAACAAATAATATAGGGTCCAAATAGTTTCCTTTCAATAATAATCTCCTAACATGAAATAAATAGAAAATATGGAGTTCATCCTAGAAATTCTGGAGAGATAATAACAAAATAATAATAATTGGAAGAATTACACCCAAATAGATAAAAGTCGAAGCTTCGGATCACGGGCAGACAGTCGGACAGCCTCTCGAACTTGATCAGGGTCGCGATCAACTTCCAACCGTCGCACCTCTCTCCTCTTGGTCGTAGCCTGCAGAGCTCACGGCTCGCCGTGGAAGAAACCTGAACTTCCGAGCACGAATTGAAACGATGGATTCTTCACGTATTTATAGGGTGCGGACGGCCTTCAATTTGATCTCGGCCGTAACATCGTACGGTTGACTTTAAAATTATGAGATAAACTCGGCCAAAGATAAATCCTTTTTATCATTACGCCCAAAGATAAATCCTTTTTATCTTTACTCCCTTCGAATCTCGGCCGTAACAAAATTCTTTTATCATTACCCCCTCCATGTCTCGGCCAAAATGATATCTTTACTCCTTTTCATTACTCCCTTTGAATCTCGGCCGTAATAAAGAATTAAATCTTTACTCCCAAAGAGATAAAATTCCTTTTACTCCCTCCAAATCTCGGCCGTAAGGAAGGAATTTAATCTTGTTACGCCCAAAAGATTAAATCATTTAATTGTTACACCCTTCATCTTCATGCCATTACGTCCAAAAGATAAAATTCCTTTTATCTTTACCCCTTCAAATCTCAACCGTAACAACGAAGATTCCATATCATTACCCCCTGGAAATCTCGCCCAAAACGACTTGGGTGTAAAGCCAAATCCCGGCCGTAATGAATAATTTTTTTAAATTTCGGCCGTGTTTTGAATTTTCCTGCAAAATAATTATTCAAGTTTAATTAATCCATCCACAATTAAAATATTCAGAGAATTAATAATTAAAATTAATAAATCCGGAATTACGATTAAAAGTGACTAAAAATGATGCATGTCATGAACAAATTACAGAAAAGTTAACTAAAATAATAATCTAAAATATGTTATATTTTGCATGCATCAACAGGTTGAGCACCTACTCAGGATGAAATATTTCTCAGAACTCATCAGAAAAAAAAAGAATGAATTTCATCGTTTGCTCGGGAGACATATGTAAGTAAATAGTACATAATATAAGATAATAAATTCGTTATTTTAAATAATATAGTTGATGTGTTTTTTTTATATTTCAGGAGGGTTACATAACAAGAGAAGTCGAGCACATTACGCAAGCCACGCAGGAGGGGACCACACCGCTGACCCCTCGACAACTTTGGACGGACCACGTCGGCGTCAAGAAGGGTCACATTATACGACCTCGGATCATCTGTTAGTAGTGCAGATATTGGATATGGCCGTAAATCGATATCAGGTTCCCCGAGTCAAGGTATGCAACAAATGTTTGACAATATGTGGGAACAATATTTATCCGATGTTCGACAAGAGATTAGGCATGAGGTTACGCAGGAACTCAGAAAAGAGTTCGAAGAACGTGAGCGACGCAATTTATTAGCTCAAAAGAAAGAGATGAAGAAAATGATGCGTGATCGACGACGACGATGACGATGTAGTATTGTAGCTTCTTTGTGTTGTATTTGACGTTTGGACATTTGACGTTATGTTGTATTGACATTTGTGTGACATTCAATTTGATTTACTTTAGTTTGGACATTTGGACATAAATTATTTATTTAATTTGCTTTTATTAAATTATTTATTATTTATTTAATAAATCATTTAATCAAATGATTTATTATTAAATTTATGTTTGTGTCAATTTTTTATTTTTTAAAATTAGTTTCGGCAGGTCAGACCGTCGATAGTATCATATTGACGGTTTGAAACGTCGATAACCATCGATGGTTTGAACCGTTGAAATGTTATAGACAGCCGGTCAGACCCATCGATAAATATCGACAGTTTTAACCGTCGAAACCTTACGACGATTTGTACCGTCGAAACCCAACTGTGTTATCGACGGCTCAAACCGTCGATGACCTATCGATGGTTACAACCTTCGATAGTATCGACAGCTCAAATCGTCGATATATATCGATGGCTAAAATCGTCTTAAGTCTCGATTGTTCGACGGCTTAGCCCGCCAACTCGACCGTCGAAGATTTCGATGGTTGTGAGATAACCATCGAAAATAGTTTGCGATGTGTAGTTTTCGAGCAAATGCTATCCATCGAAAAACATGTGCTTGTAGTGAATAGTCGCACACGTGCTTGCAGTGAAAAATAAAACATGCAAATAACAAATAGGTCAATGTCCCGAGTTGCCCAACCATACACTTTACTTTGTATGGAACGTTTTGCATACACGGAGTCGTCATCAGACGATGAACACGCCTCCAGGCATGGCAGTTCGGCAAACAGTCGCACTAACAATTGCATGGTAAAAAAAGAATGACATATATTGCAATAAGTGCACACATATCCAATAACAGTAAAAGAGAAAACATGCAAATTCTTTTGGCACAAATCGCACGCCAGTGCCTAGGGAAAAAAACGAAGCAAGTTTTTGTTTCTGGACGATTCAATATCGAGAAAAGCCTATCGGAATGAATTTGTTCAAATAATAGAGGGTATTATCCTCGCAGTGGAAGATGGATCGTCATAAACTTTTCTACGTTGTTTCAGACTCGTTGTCGAAAACTTGATCACGTACTGAAAGAGGACGCATTCCACAATCCAAATATCCGGACATCGTCAAAATTGCAACTAGAGTCTGGACAGCCCACCACCAGGGGCGGACCCACATATAGCTTGAGGGGGGCCCTGACCCCCCTAATTTTTTAAATTTTAATTAATTCTATATGCTTATATGTAATTTTTAGAGTTAAAAATTAATTTGGCCCCCCTTAAAATAATGTTCTATGCTACATTTGCATAAAATATCTGTTGCCCCCCACCCCCTTTCTTTTTGTTTCTAGGTCCGCCCCTGCCTACCATGACACTCAAATGGCTTCCTCATGGAAGAGCAAAGGAGATCGACATTTCCTTTTATAATGCACTTAAGTGATTACTGGAGCTATGACCTGCCTAAAAGGTAACCAATTATTAGGATTAATTGGTGTAAATGCATTTCGGTCACTGCAGGGCACCTCCAAATCACTCTCTTTAAAAATAAAACTTTGACCCCTGCATTGTTGGTCTTGGCGAGGCCCATGGCCAGAATGGTTCGTCGGTTGAGGTGGGCAATTCCTAGGGCAGCTTCAAGATCATCCAGGTCTAGTCTGGAATGTTGAGCTATTGGCGTGATAAGGGCGCCCATACTGATGCTACCGCTCCGAAGAGTAGTACGACATTGAAGACGACGAATGAGGAAGGCGCCAACATTGACCTGTGTCCTGTGGAGCATGCTGTGGATCAAGAATAACTCTCCCTCCGAGATCGCTCCATCACTGCCACTTTGCCCGCTAAGGGTGCTGCTGAGCATGCGATGGACAAAGTGCAGGACAGGATTTTGGATTATGCTTTCCTTAACTGTGCTCCAGACTAATCGATCTTCTTCAGTTATTTGTTTCCAAAAATCTTCAACATGAAAGTCATTAGGAACAAAACGAGCCCTATAGTTGGGAAATCCATAAATATTATTAAAATCTTCTAAAGTCAATCCATATAGCTGAAAATAAATGTGAGGCTGATCATACTGTCTGCCATCCAAATTGAAGACCTCAAGAGATGATAAGAATTCCATAGTAAGGACTTCATAAGTCGGCCACCACTGTTGAACAAAATCTGAATGACCAATCTGAGAAAATAACAAATGGATATCGGCAAATAAATTGTACTTCCTCAGTATCTCGGTGTCTGGAAATCTAGTGGAGTTGACTCGGACAGTAGCCATTCTTTCAAAACGATCTTGATAGGCAGGCTTGGTCCAATAATAATCTCTCGGATATGAAATTAATTGCTAAGATTGTGGCGTAGGCTGGACGTCCGGATGTCGACGATCGCGACGCCCGCTCCATATATTAGCAAATCGCCTCATCTATTCAATAAAATCATCACTGTGTAAAAATAGGAAGAAAGGTGGCGGCGTGGTGCAATGGACCGAAGGAAGTGAGGTCTCGGCCGTAATAGTCGTCGGTGATGTTGAAGAAGAAGGGTGCTGTCGGTGACGATCTTCGGCCGTCAACTACTGTGAAGTGTCAAATCGGTGAGTGTGGCTCCAGTTGTTCAATCGGAGCTTTTGCGACTGATATGTCATTTCGG
The DNA here is from genome assembly GCA_030549335.1 of Pontederia crassipes. Classification (NCBI taxonomy): domain Eukaryota; kingdom Viridiplantae; phylum Streptophyta; class Magnoliopsida; order Commelinales; family Pontederiaceae; genus Pontederia; species Pontederia crassipes. The sequence continues at coordinate 68,929,061 of CM060189.1, read as the reverse complement.
TGTCGGATGTCAGATTCTTCGCACGGAATCCATCAGCAAGAATCATGGTCAATTGTCATTTTTTTTTATTTTGCGCCCATGATACATCGTGCGTTAGGTGATTGGACTTTGCGGCCAGGCTGTGCCTTGCGCATTTGTATCATAATGCTTGGTCAATGTCGGATGAGCTTTTGCAGCTGGATTTGTCTGCGATTGGATTTTAATCCCCGAGAGACGCCTTGTCCGAGGTTTTCGATGCTGTCTGGTGCTTATCGGTCAAGTCTATTGGAGTTCGGGTGCCGATGCATGCATTTGCGGAGCGCTGAGTCGAAATATCCCAATGTTCTCTTTCCACGAAATCTTAATTAGATGACATCATAAATAAAAAGAATAAGATGTCTACTTAAAAATAAAATAAAATAAAACTATCACCAAAACTAATATGTGACTAAAGCAACTAATTAAAGACTAATCTAAAGAAAAAGGGTAAAATTAGTTCTGATTTTATAGTCATCAGCTTGACTTAATCCTGATGAAAATCAAGGCCTATTTTGCTCTTCTCCCATTGGATTTTTCTCTGTGTTTCTTAGGAGAGAGCATGGTATATGTCCAGTCAGTTGTGTCTCCATCTGGCTCAATTGTCTTTCCAAATTTCGAATTGATGCATTCTGTCTCGTGGCTCTAGATTCCATATTCTTTTGCAACGATTGCATGGTATCTATGATCTGTGCCATCATCTCCTGCATGTGATTTGATGATTGATATTGGGGAGTATCAGGTTGCCTTTTCAGTATATAATCTTTTGATGGACTAGAAGGTTGGCCTTGATTTTGATTATAGGCAAACTTCGGATTGTGTCGGATTGTGTCTCCATCAATAATCATTGCTCGTGTAAAATGGGTTGGAAATAAAGTTAGCATTTTTAATTTGATTAGAATATGAAGTGTTACCTGTAGTGCAATAATTGCTTGAATTTCCCATTAGTGACATCATTTGCTCGAATTTTTAATTAAGTGACTCCAGCTGAGCTACTATTTCTGAAGATTGTATTCCTTGTGCAGCATGTACATCATGAGTTCGGCGAGGTGGTCTCCTTTCTTGGTTTGACTTGAGGGCTACAACTTCAATAATATCTTGTATCTCACTATGGCGTTTAGATCCCAGCACTGTCCCTCCGATGGATTGGTCGAGCTTATCTTGATCTGCAACTCACAATTCATGGTAGAAATCTTCCATTACTTGCTACTTTGGAATCCTATTATCAGGGACTCTAGCTAACAGTTCTTTATTACGTTCTCAGGCCTTATATAATGTCTCGTCATCGTCTTGAACAAATGTCCTTAGCTCCCTTCGATATTTGCCTGCTTTTTGTGGTGGGCAATATTTTCGAACCAATTTTTCTACCAGCTCCAACCATGAATGAATAGATCCTGCAGGCAAAGTTTTAAACTATGTGAAAGCTTTGTCACGTAAAGATTGTGGAAATAATAATAGATGAATAACTTCATAAGAAACATTATTATTTTTAAAGGTGCTCAGAGTAGCAAGAAATTTGTCAAGGTGATCGTGAGGGTCTTCCTGAAATTCTCCTCCAAATTGGGATGCTTGTATCATCCTCATGATTGTCGGATTTATCTCAAAATTATTTGCATTAATATCTGGTAGCACGATGCATGATTCTCGATCACTTTATCTAGCCGAGACATACTCTCTCATAGAAAGCTCTGCTTCTTCTTCTTCATGACGATTATTTTGTGGAGGAACTAGTTCATTTTGTTGATCCTATCTCTGATTGTTACATGCTTGTTCAGCCATTTTTATGATATTCTTTCTTAATCGACGAGCAGTTTTTTCAATTTCAGGGTCAAATTCCAAAAGTTGATTTGAGCTCCTAGTGCTCTTATCAGAAGATTCCAGGATTGATTGTGATTAAATTTTTAATAGTACATGCAACAACCAATTTTTAGTAAGATAAAAAAAGAATATACAAAAATAATTGAAAATAAATACAAGTGATAGGTCACGACGAAAGAAGATTAACAAGTTGAGTTCGAAATTTAAATCGATATAAATAAAAAGTCTTTCGAGCATTATCGAATTGAAAATTCATTAGGTCATTAAAATTATTGTCCGAGAGGAATTATCAGGAACCTATCGGCCGCCAAACTTCAAAGAACATAAAAGTCTTTCAGGAATTATCGAATACGGCGTGAAAGAAAACTTGGACATTCTTCAAATGTTCTTATCAGATCGTAAGGCGATAAAGAAGCCAATTCAAATGCCAAATATTAACATCTCGACCGAAAGAAAATTAAATAGATGGTCGTAAAAATCATGCACTCGTTCGGTTGTAAAACTTGGAAAATTAGCCATTGGATCAAAACGGTTTTCATTGATGTCAACATGCTGGCGCAAAACTCGTTAGATTACGACTGAGATAAAGTTGGATTAACATTTGGATCATCGCATAACAAATTCGGTGAAACTTAGATAAAACGACTACAACACCAAATTACGGCCCCAAAAATCAATCGGTCATGAACAACAACAACAACAACAACAACAACAACAAAGCCTTATCCCACTAGGTGGGGTCGGCTACATGGATCATACGACGCCATTCCGCTCTACAATCGGTCATGAACATTAGAAAAATATTTTCAGAGAATTAAGTTTATTTGCTCGGCCGCAATACAGAAAGCAATTAGATTTACGGCCGAAACAAACTCACCAAAGATGGACGCAAAACAAGATTAAGAAAACAAGTGTCGGCCGCCAAAGTCAGGCACTAATCGAATGCATAAATAATCGAAGGCGCATAAGAAATCAATTCGATCAGCTTGGCTCGAAGTTTTCATGGATGAATTAAAATTTTACAGCCGTAAAACACAGATAAAAATGTTAGCCGCAAAAGGATAAAAGATTGTCCGATAATTAATAAAAACTTTGCGGCCACAAAATTTTTTTCTTTTTCGAAGTCTTTAAAGCCGAAACGAAATCAAACTTATACATTCAGAAGATTCAAATGTTACGGCCGCAAAACAAAAATGTACTTCACGGCCAATAATTAAATCAAATAGATTTGAAAGCAAATAAGATAATCATTAATCTCAAAGCGCAGAACAAAAGTGATTGCCGCCGTAAAATTGAAAGCTTAGAACTCATAATCATAATGTCATTGCGAGGCGCAAATCATACGACCATATCTCTAGTAAAGCCGACAACATTAATCACGATCGTAAAATCATAAGTCGACACAGGTAATAGAAAAATTCAATCAGAGTATTGGCCGAAAGTCAACAAATTTTAATCTAAAATGTCGTGACCTTTATCTGCAAAAGAAAATTATTAGATTATTTACACAAATAAAAATAATTAAAACAAATAGTACAACAATACATATTTAAAAAAATATTTACAAAGAAATTATTTACAAAAAAATATTTACAATTTATTTACATCTCCTAATCATTCGTAAAAATCAGAAATTAATTAATAAAATATTCCTAGGCAACGACACCAAAAACTTGATGCGTAAAATGATGTAGGAAAATAAAATCTCTAGCAAGTACACTAGTCGCTCAAGTAATATAGTAATAGGAGTAAAGAGTGTCGAACTCACGAGGAATATTATTAATTAAATATCTGAATTGATAAATTAATAACAGAAGAAAAACATAGATTTTTGGAAATAGGTTTTGTAATTATAAAATAAAATAGAGAAAATAAGATAATAAGATAAGATAATGGTGTTGAGGTTGGTCTTAAGATGATAATAAATTAAGGATAAATATGTGAACCATAATAGATAAATTAAAATTCTTAAGATTGATTAGGAATTTTTTCAAGTTATTAATTTACAAGATTAAAACCACAGAGTCCACAAACTGATAATTCTGCTATCTAATCTAGCAAATCAAATTATCTTAAATTTAATCAAAACTAAAGTCCCACAAACTAATATTCATGCAGATGAGGTTAAAATTAAGATGCATTGATATGAAAATCTTAAACTATTGATCACCCCACAAACTGGTATAGATTAACAGACCACACAGATCTAATTCTCCACACGCTACTTATTAGATCTATGTCAAATTTTAATTTCACAATAAATCATTTAATTTAATTAAATAAAATCTGAAAATAAGTAGTCCACAAACTAGTAAGTACTTAACTCAAAATTTTAAATAATTAAATCAAAAGCACTAAACACAATTAAAAATTGATGAAAAGAAATTTAATAATAAAATAAGGGTTCATAGAATTTTCCTTGAATAATAATCTCCTAAAATAAAATAATTAAAACATGGAGTTCATCCTAGAATTGCAGAGAGATAGTATAAAATAACATGGATAATTTGAAAGAATTAGACCAAGAAAAAATCAGGATCCTCAGATGTTGTTGGAGCGTTTGGATTAGTCGTCCGATCAAATCTCTCTTGGTCAAAGCTTGCAGATTCTCGACTCGTCGTAGAAGAAAACCACACTTCAAAGCACGAATTGGGACGATGGCTTCCTCCTCTATTTATATGTGCGAAGGGTCTTCATGCATATCACGGTCGATAAAATCATGCGGCCAACTTTAAATTTGGCTAGATAAATAAAACTTGGTTAATGATAAAAAGTTATCCATTTTGCACCCAATGATAAACTTTTGTTGATGATTCTCGGCCACCAAACTTTGTTAATATTGTCTTTTGTGCCCAATGATTGGAGTTCTCGGTCGCAAAACTTGCTCATGATAAACTTTTATGCCCAACAATCTTGGCCGGTAAGGATAAAAACTTTTGGATTTTGCGGCCGATCAACTTGATTGATGATGGTGTTTTGCCCCAAGATTACTTGGAGTTTGATATTGCGGCTGAAACTTGATAGATGATATCACTTTATCTCCTAATGACGGATAGGACTTTAATTGATGATATCTCTTGCTCCCAATCATCTCAAATTAATAATTTGATGTCAATAGCATCTATTGAATGATGATGAAGACTTATCGGCCGCAAAAGAATAATTCTCGCATAGATCCGTCATTTCGATTTGTGCAACTCGTCCTGCAAAATAATTATAAAAATTAAGTCGATTTATTCAAAAATTAAAATACTCAGAGAATCAATAGTCAGACTCGATAAATCCGAAATTATCATGAAAAGTGACCTAAAACGATGCATGACATGATTAAATTACAGAAAAAATAACTAAAATAATAATTTAAAATATGTTATATTTTGCATGCATCAGCAAATAAAAGGAAAAGGACATAAATGGGTCATGTGCTGCGATCCTATCCTTGAGCTCTACATCCTCCATCACTCCTCTCTAACAGGGTTCTTACCTCTAAAATTTTAAATGCAGAGGTATGGAATACCCGTGAGCGAAAACGCCCAGTATGATAGAATCATAGGCTATAAAGTTATAATCAGATTATGCTTGAATCGATGATAAATAAGCAATAGATAATGCATCATACTTTACTTTATCCGTATTTTATTTTTTACCATGTTCATGCTCTATTCTTTACTGTGACAATACTTTATCTTTACTATGCCATGCTTTGTACTTTACCATGCCATACTTTACTATACTTTACTTTATCATGTTCAGCACTATGTCTTTTACATTAACTATACAGTCCTTGAAGTTTGTTGTCAAATGCGAGCTCGACTTTATTAGGTTGAGAAGCCAGAGGTGCCTCTATGCATCTTTGAAGCTAGGGATGCTCACTTTGGGGAAAGTGTAATGCTAATGCATACCTTTCTTGGGATACAGGTGGGAGAGGACCTGTACCCCAGGAACAGTGGTCGTTAAGGACCCGTAGGTTTGCTCTCTCCTTAGCTAAGCTACTTGTCCCTCTGGCACTATAACATGTAATACATATGATGCCCTTTTGGGGAAGGAGAGATGCCAATGCATCACCCTTTTCGAAATACAGGTGGGAGATGATCTATATCCCAGGAGTAGTAGTCGTTACAGACCTGTAGGTTTACTATCTCCTCAGCTCAACTACCTACTCCTCCTCTGTACTATATCACGATCTTTACTCTGTACTTTGGGGTGGCACATAGCAATCACGTGGTTTCATCATTGCTTTACTTATCTTGATTATCATCTATGGATTTTAGAATCATGGATCCAGGAAAGAATAAAGTCATATCCCTTTTCCCTGAGGTAATAACATTATGTTCTGTCTCTTTGTTTCTCTATGCCAAAACCCGTCCTATAAGGTGGGAGGGCCCCTTTAAGGTCTTTACAATATTGGTCATGGCCTCAAGTGGGCCTATCGAAAGTCAATCCCAATTATGAAGGAACGGGCCTAAACCAAGAAGGGTAGTTATGTCTTTATAACAAAACCCGGGCCAGGTAAGGAAAGCCCGGGTCGGGTATTCTATCGAGGGTCTGTGCGCATGACACGGGCCGAGTCGGGGTTCGACTCGGGCCGGATCAGTGCTTGCACACCGAAATCGGTCCGGAACCCCTTTGTCACTGTCGTGCCATGCTCTGGCACGCCCATGCCAGAGTGGTTCGGCCATGCTCTCTAGCACGTCCTTGCCATCGTCACGTCTGTGCCCTTCTTTAGGCACGCCCGTGCCTTGACCAACACTACAAGAAAAGTAACTTTTAATGACCATCCTTTAACAGCAAGCAAAAAATATGGTTGTTAATAATGATCAATAACGGCCAGAAAAATATATCTTCGTCAATGAAAGAATTAACAACGATGAGCAAAAATTCTTGTCGACAAAAAAGTAGATCCGATCGTTAAAAGTTAAAAATAATGACCACTTATTAAAGTGGTCGCTAATATTAGATCATTTGGCGGGTGGCCTAAATTGGCTCCCCCCTCACAAAATTCTTCATATAATAATTATAAATCTACACTGTTAATCAAATATCAATTGTATCCTTAAAAAAATGCCAATCGTGTGATTCATTAAAAGGAGAAAGCCCTAAATGTGCACACATACTTGCCCTGCTGCTTTTGTGCGAAAGGAAAGAAGGAAAGACATTCGATGCTTGCTCCATCTCTCCCTTCCTCTCCTCTCCAAGTGCTTGCTCCATTTCAGGTGCGGCTCCATCTCCCCTTTCCTCTCCTCTCCAAGTGCCTGCTCTATCTCTCCCTTCCTCTCCTCTCCAGGTGCCCTAAATTATTTGTGATGATGTCTCCCTTCCTCTCCTTTCCAGATGCGGCTCCATGATGTCTCCCTTCCTCTCCTTTCCAGGTGCGGCTCCACCTCTCCCTTCCTCTCCTCTCCAGGTGCGGCTCCATCTCTCCCTTCCTCTCCTCTCTAGGTGCCCTAAATTATCTGTGGTGATGTTGCCCACATACTTTATCCTCTCCATGTTATGGTGTCTCATCTATTCTGCTACTGCCTCACTCTCTCATTTGCCCCTTCGGGAACTCTATCTCAGGTGAAGTGCCATTGGTCCCTTTCTGCTGCAATTTCATTTATTTTTTATTTGATTTAAGTATTTTGCTGCTTGATCTTATAACTTGCAGGAATTAGCAATCAAGATCAAGTAGACACTAGTAGCATCTTACCTTTCGTACAGGCATGTCCACTTTAGTTCTTTCTCTTGTTATTTTAATTATAATTAATGGCTGCAAGTCATCATGTTTCTTCTTTTGTACAGAAATGAAACATGAAGCCTAGGAAAGGGGATGCATAACTATAATAAGTAACATGATATAGCTCTCTATATACTGCAAGAAATGTGGAGATACTTCTGCTCTACTTTTATAAGTTTTTTTTTTCACCAAATGATATTCTAGATAGTATTGAATTTGCTCGGTGAAGTCCAATCTCGACATGGGGCTCTGTTCGGGCAAAATTGGGGCATCTAGAGCCTTTTCAATTGCAATATGTTGCTATTGGTAATGAAGACTATTGGAAGAAAAACCAATTTGTTGATGATCTTTCCGCTTCATATAGTTTTTTCTCAGTTGCATTCAATACAATGTATTTCACACATCTGTTTGAATTACCAAATAATTATATTATAACATGCATTTTATTTTCACTTGGAGTGTACTTGCATTAAGTATTGTAATATGTTGTGAAGGGAAAAGCAAAGATTGAGTTTAATGGGAGTCTCAGGTAAATTTAATTAAATAACCTCCAACTTTAGGTTAATAGACTAGGATTGAGGAATATGTGAATTAATTATTTAACTCGCAGGGCTACAATTTCTCTCCATTTTTTGTTTATTGCGAATGAATTAGGGATCGATTAAGTGGTTACACGCATTTAAACTCACTAGTAACTAACAACAAATGTTCCTTATTTTGATAGTTTAGTAACTTTGAATTATTTAAATCTCTTAAGTTCTCTTATGAATCATATTAATCTGGAAGCAAATTGTGGTGATTATTATTATATTTTATAGAAGTTTTTTTCATATTAATCATAATAATGAATTAAAATTTTAACTCCTTGTTATATGCTAACTTGCATGTTACTTATTAACATAGAAATCACATCATGATATCATTTGGAGATTTATGTATTACATATTTTGTTCTCTAGCATATTTCTTGGACAATTGGAGGCATCCAATATCTAAAGTTTTTATATTGATATGATTTTGGTATGAGTGAGTAGAATTAGATGAGCATGAGATCTTTAACTTTTTCTTGTAGACTGTAATGTGAACAAAAGTGAAATAGTATATAAACATGTGAAATCCATTGAAATAAACTACAATATATGGGCATATATAACATGCTTAAATTCAATGCATTTGCAACTCATCAATCGAGCACTAGCTTAAGCCTTCTTGAAAGAGTTTTAAATTAGTTTGTGAACTATTTTTTAGTTTAATAAATGTTTATTCGTGCTAATTTCTTGTTTATTCAAATGCTTGTGATTGCAGGTTTGCTCCAATAGATTTTTAGACATCATATGCAGGTGACTATCCGACTATGGTTATCAATTATTCATTACCTATATAATTAATATTTTCTAATCATTTATATTATAATTTCACAGATTTTGAAGATGTGAAATTTGAAGATAACAAGTACAACATTTGCATCCTTTTGAAGACGACATTTGTTTATTTTTATATTTTGGATTATGAAGATATGATACACTCATATTGTATATTGTGTCTGATGTTGGAGGAGGATGTGAAATTTAGGCACAAATGTGTATGGATGAATGTTGGAAAGCATGAATATTGTCATTTTCTAATGGAATACCATTTTCTACATTTTATTATTCTTATATTGTCATCCCTTTTAGTTTTGTGCTTTCAGGCAAATTTTTATTATGTCAATATTTGTTATGAATTGATACTAAATGTAAATGATAATTATTTAGGACAAAAAATATGATAATTAATAATAGAAAATTAATTATTAAGGATAAAAAGTTGGTCATTAATAACTAGCAATGACAACCTATTGAATAGTCATAAATAATCTCTAACGTCCAAGTTTATGGTCGTTAGAACATTTTAACAAAAAGTAATTGAGTGGCAGCTATTCATCATTAACGGCAAGATACTTGGTCGTCAATATGTTTTTGGCGGCCATCCTTTTACTGGTCGTTAAATGTTTTAACGACGAGATTTTTTGTCCCGTCGCTATTGATCTTTAACGGCGGAGCCTATAACAACGACTGACGACCAGATTTTCTCATCGTTATTGATCAATAACGATCGGATTTTCATTTATAACGGCCATTTTTCCCTTCGTTAAAGGACCCTTTTCTTGTAGTGTTGCAAGATCTGCCTATTCCATCAAATCGGTCGACCGTTCTCCTAACAAGGCACGTCTGCCGCTTATCAGGCACGGCCGTGCCATAATTCGGACGTCGTTTTCATGATCGGCACACCCATGCCACTTAACTTACACGGCCGTGCAGTCGCGACCAGAATAGGGCGCGAGTCCGGCGTCAGTCTTCTTCCTCTTCTCCAGCCACCGGATCTAGACAATCACAATACTAAAATTGCAGTTCATGATCTCTAGATTATTATGGAATCATCTCATGCATCACATGATTAACGATTTATAGGCTAAGGGGATTTGAAATCTAAGGTACCTTTTTCGTTCGCTTTTGGTTCGCCAGAGACTTCTGCGTAGTCTGCTTGAACTTCGGCCATTCCTGGCCGGTGAAGAAGTGCGGTTGGCCTTCATGGACGTGTCGAGGGAGTCCTGTGTATGTCGGATGTCCATCGCACTCCTTCCATGGCCACTTGCGCGCTCACGGTTCGCAGGAGAGGGAGAAGAAGAACAGAGGAAGAGGAGATGGAGGCGGCGGCTATTCGTGGAGGTCGAAGGAGGGCACGAGGGTTCCTTCTCGTGCCTTCTTATAGCGGTGGCTTGGCAGGATTCAAGGAGGAAATTGGGGGATCCGATTTGGAGAAGGAAATCGGAGGAGGGGATTTTTCCTTCCGATTTCAAGTTATGTGTTTCCTTTTTTTTAATTCGTTTCTCTTTTTTATCTTTCCATGTGTATGATCTTTGTTTCCAATTTGTTGTTTGCCATGTTTTTGAATTCCTCTCAATGTTGGATTTTTCCGGTTGGGCTCTCATACTAATTGAAAGAATTTGTTCAAATAATAGAGAATATTATCGGAATACCTCATAGCGAAAGATGGATCGTCGTAAACTTTTCTATGTTCTTTCGGACTCGTTGTCGAGAATTCGATCACGTGTGAAGAAAGAACCGACTGGAGTTTGGACAGCCCACCGCGACACTCAAATGCCTTCATCACAGAAGAGAACCGCACGGCATAAAGAAGATCGACATCTCCTTTTATAATGCACTTAAGTGTATAGTTATAGAAACTGCACTTTATAATACATGCATAATGGGCCATGTAAGAGGAAATTGCATTTGGGCGTCCAATATCCAACAACACATTAAGGAAGCGAGGCAGGGCCTGCTGATACAATTTGAGATTTATTATTATTGCAGTCACGAAATTAAGTTGTAAGACGATATGACTTGCATTGCATTGCATTGCGTTGCGTTGAGTTGAGTTGCGTGCATCCAATCCATATTGGGTTCGTACTGTAAACAAATTACTTTACTTACGTACATATTTTACCCTCTCGGTCGTTATCTCGATGTCTGCAATTCGAAGCTGGATTTACTGGCGTTGAGCAGCGCCCGCCAGGAGCTGCGTCACAGGCCGCTCGGTTTCGGTCCATTGTCCTCGGCGTTATGAGATTGTTTTGGTCTCCTCCCGCGAGCATCCTCTTGTGGGTCTCCGAATCGAGTTGGAACTCCTCCACCGCCGCTACCATCATATTCATCTCATCATCGCCGGCTACGCACTCGCCGGCGCCGTTGACTGTCCCGTTGCATGCGCTTGCAGGGCGGTCAAACCGTGAAACTGCTACCACTGCTGGAGGAGCAGCAGCAGCAGCCGTGGCGTCGGACAATGGAAGGTACTGCAGGAGGAGGACCCCACCACAGATGACTGCTGCTACAGAAACCAGGCACATGCCTCCTCCCATCTACTCTCCTTCTTGGCTCTCTCCCTCTCTCGATCCGTGATCAGATGGGCGACTTGTTTGGCATATATATATATATATATATATATGAATGAGGCGGCCTCGCATTGAATTAATTAACTCATTACTTTATCAACCTACCGTGAAGAGACAAGGATTTGTTTTTTCGCCGGTTCTCCGTATATGAAAAGCGATGTGATTCAACTTGTGCGATGAACATAAGTTAAAAATTGGTTCACCGTCAAAGCCTAATTAATTCGATTATGTTTGTCCTGAGTTATCCAATAATAAAGGAGGAGTCACTTACCACTCTTATTCAACTCTACTCTGGAGTTGGTGGTGAAAAAATAAGGATTCTAGGTCAGCTTTCGATCTGCTCGACAGAAAGAAAAATGATATAATTCTTAAATTTTATCGGTCAACCTGTTCGACAGAAAGAAAAATGATATAATGTAATCAGATTAATGAATCTGGGAATCAAATATAAAGTTTCTGACTATTTGAAGTTTTAATTATAAATCCTACTGACCAATCAAACTTAGTTCGACCTTAATTAAGGTCCATTGTACAATATATACATAATAATACGTTAGGAGAGAGAATTCTAACAGTTATAAGTTAAATTGATAGATATACGGCATCCGATTTTAAAGAATAATGATGCACTTGGCAATGCGATGATGATGGTTCACCAAAAATTGGAAAATCAATTGTATAAATTATGAGAGTGTGTTTGGTTCAAAATTTATTAAGAGCAGGAGAAGATAAAGAAATAGAAATGATAGAAGGTAACGAAGGAGAATGAAAGTCAACCATTATTTTTATTTGATTGATATAATTTAACGAAAGAAAATGGAATGAAGGTTAAATGATAATTTTGTTTAAACTATTCTATTCTTATATGTATAGTAATATGTTTAATTTATATAAATACATATGAAAACATATATTAAATCTTCATTTTTTCATCTTGATTTGAAGTGAAAAGAAATATGAAGTTTTTAAGGAAAATGAAAATAGTCATTTTCTTTTTATTCTCCTCCAACTTTAAATCAATCATGGAAAATCGGTTGGCTCCTTTCTCTTCCCATCATCATTATTTGGATAAAAAAAAATCTAACAGCCAACGGATTAATAGGTTAAATTGATAGATACACGGCATTCGATTTTAACGAAAAATTGTAAAATCAATTGCATAGAGGATGACAATTGTAACACTACTCGAAATGGTACTAGTTAACTTGTGCGGTTAAATACCTCCAAATTTAAGCCCAATTGCTTGCATTTTTTAAGAAAATGAAACCCCCTTTCAATTTAAATTAATAGCCCTCTAAATTCTAATTTTGATTTTCCATTCTATTCATGGATGTGTTACTATACTCATGATATTTTCCTATCCTATTTTAATTACTCACATAAAAAGAATATTTAGAGGTTAGATTAATAGAAAATCACATGCCTTATATATTTGAATTTCTTATTCAGATTAAATACGTGTTTGAACCAATAAATTATTCAACGAAACATTAAATCTTTCTATGTGAATTAAAATCTCACATCTATACATTATTATAATCATTCTATGTGAATTTCACTTAATCTGTGTTACCATTTATACTCGTAAAAATTGTGGATTAACCGGAACATTTAATCCTTCTTATGCTACGGATGCAACATAATTAATCTACATGATTTAACCATAATTTATATTTAACATGGTGGATTAATACACCCGCCTCATGCATACGTAGTTGTAATGGCTAGGCAGGACCCTATAGGCATAGAACAGTATTATACGGTGGAAAAAAGATATTGCAATTTCTTTTTAAAGATGAAAATTTTCATATTCTGCTATAATCGATTGAGTTCATTAATTTCAATTCTTATTTTACAAATTATGACTCATTTATTTGTATAACTTTTAATATCAACATCGAATGAGTAAAATTAAAATCTCACACCTATACATTATGTATTCATTCAAGCAGTGGCGGAGCCAGCCAAGTTGTTAAGTGGGTTCACAAATAATAAATTTTAAAAATATTTATCAATATAAAATATAAAATTTTATTAATTTATCTTTCAATTTTAACATTTGTCACAAAATATCTATTTTATTTTAATTTTATACACAAACATATAAAATTAGAAGTACTCTTAAGCATTTTAAATATGAATTGATATTAAAAATTATTTACTCAAGTGCATGATGAAGAAATGTATTCTCCCCATGATATAGAAAATATGATTAAATAGTAATTTTTATGTAAAATTATACAATGGCTCATTAAAATAAAAAGTTTTATAAATATATTTTCCTAATGAAAATTGCTTTTTAATATATTATTTCACATTATTGTTAATTACAATAAAATTATTTATTGATGTAAAAATAATGAATGTGAAATAAAATAATTATTAAACATATATATAACATATAAATTATTTAATTGATAATGATATGAAATTGAACATTTTTGTAAAGATAAATCAAAATATCATATATTCACATAATCTTCAATAATTATAACCTCAAGCCCAATTAATATTTTTAGAGGAACTCAAAATATTATGTTTGGGACAATTAAACTTTACAAAAGTAGTTTAGATATTGAATGAATAATAAATGAACATATATAATTTAGCATGTATATATTTTTTTGTGAAAAAAATAAAGTAGAAGGTCAAAACATATAGTTCAAATATTTATCATGTCCAAATGTTGTGAAGATTAGAAATACATTATACTGAAAAGTAAATGCAATAAAAATGTTGGATGGTTGCAAGGTTCGATCACCCAACCTTTAGAATACAATGAACGCGTATTCTACTTATCCAGTGGGTGCACGTGCACCTACTGACATCCATGTGGCTCCGCCACTGCATTCAAATATGTGAATTTCACGTGATTTTGTTACCAATTATACTCGTAAAAATGGTGGATTACTCCATTAATTATCTTCCAAGAAAACATATTCTATAAAATCTTAACTCTCATTATTACTAGCACATGTATAATTAGACTTTACCATCTCCTATAATCGTAAGAGAATATTCACATATTGCCCGGGGTGGGACTAGAAGGAGATGTCAAAAAATATTTTAATATTATAAATATAAAAAATATCTTTCTTATTAGTTGAGATTTCAAATTGTTGTAAAATCATCACCGAAAAAGTTGTTTGTAAAATTAAATATAACATTATCATAGAGTTGAGAGCTATTATATCTTGTCTGGTTCATTCGTGCACCCGATGAAGTCAACTGGTTCATCCGATTCAATCAGACGGTTCAATCGAACGCTGAAGTTTCGGCCTTGTCGCCGCCAGAACGACCTCATCTTTGCCACGCACGATCGAGATGATCCCCTCACGAGAATGCCGGAACGACCTCCCTAGCTTGTCGTTTCCGGCCTACCTCCTCATCACATGAGGTCTTTGTTGTGATCTCACCCTCTCTCCCTCTCACAATCTTCAACGCCGTGCGAGTGAACGACGCATGAATGAACCGCTCAAATGAACAGGCCGAGAACTGAACCCAACGGGTTTTTTGCATTAGATTACATTAAACCGCACATTTTTTCTTGCATTGTCGGATGATACACGATGAGGACATACATTAAATCCTTACATAAAACTCGTGTGATTCCTCTAATACAGAGGAAGAGGAAATATACGACATGTAAATTTGTCACGAACATGAGAATGAAATTAATTCTTGAGATGAACAATCAATTGTAGGGAATTAAACATATATACGATGTCGTGGTCTTAACTCTTACGTGAAGACAATGAGACAACAATACATAATGGAAGTGTTCATCGACCTCGGCATGCAATTCTTCAAGACGCTTCATGGATTCGGCTTCTGGTTTGCTGGTTTCATGCAAGGTTTGTGGCTTTTGCCCCCACACATGGCTCTGTCATGTCCCATGGCTCCATTGCTTATGTGAGTGCCTTGGGCCAACACTTTATTCTCTGATAAGAACTCCTCGCCGCCATTGATGGTCACTATGCACCCACTCATCTCCTACTATTTGAAAAAAATAATTATCATTCATTAAAATTAATATGTTGTGCCAAGATATACTATTCTAATCATTTTGGAAAATAAACATCTAAAATCATCTAAAAAATATATGATGTGATTAAATCATATATTTTCAAAAATGTGTTGTGCCAAGGTATACCATTTTAAAAAATATGGTAAAGACAATCAAGGTTATGTGATGGGAGCTCTTCCTTACATTTGTAAGGTGTCAATTAGAAAACCATCATCCCTTACCATAATAATTGAAAAAATGTCATCACGCCATGTAAACATAATAATTCTTGGAGACTGCGTTAACAGTACACCAAATAAGTTTACAGAGAAAGATGGTATTGAATTTCTCACTAACAATCTTTTTCAGTACTTTCCTAGACATACACATATCACGCACCACTCAACAAAAATTGTTACCATGACCATCATACAAATTAGATGTCTTAATCATATTTGAACTACTTATGCTTCATAATGTCAGGCTTATTTCATCATAAATTTTATGAAATATGTCACATTCATAATTCTCAAATATTTATGCATTCAAAGTAAACATTGCATAAATTATATGAATGTGTATTATGCACCCAAATAATCATACAATTCATATACATATAAATGAATATTATTTGTCACACATAAGAATTATAATAGACATATAAATAATCACACAATTACTATCACATGTCTAATTCTACATTTATGTCACATACATAAATACATATCATACATATCTTGTTAATTAAAATTTATTGGATCAATTTTCATGTGTAACAAAAAACATATATGCACATATGTTTATTCATAAAGAAATAAAATTTGACATAATTAATGTGTATATTTTAAAAAATAGTTTGTGCATAACTTAATATAACTATGTGAATTAATTACTCACAAAACACATATTATGTCCAATATGTAACATAATTTTATATATGCACATGTTCTTTCAAGTTACATAATGAATTAATAATGTGCAAATTTCTATTTTTTTAAGAAAATGAACCCCCCCCCCCCCCCCCCCCCCACAATTTAAATATATAGCCCTCTAAATTCTAATTTTGATTTCCATTTCTATTCATGGATGTATTACTATACTCATGATATTTTCCTATCCTATTTTAATTACTCACATAAAAAGAATATTTCGAGGTACACGTGTACATCTTGATTAATAGAAAATCACATATCTTATATATTTGAATTTCTTATTCGGATTAAATATTTGTTTGAACCAATAAATTATTCACCGAAATATTTAATCCTTCTTATGCTACGGATGCGACATAATTTATTCTACATGTTTTCCCATGTATTTATAATTTATATTTATCATGGTGGAATAATACACCCTCCCCATACATAGTTGTAATGGCTAGGCAAGACCGTCACTACTAGAAAATTGCCATTTTTCGACGGATAGAAATCCATCGCAATTTGCGACGGATTTTACGACGAAAATGTCGACGGATTTTTCGACGGTTACAACCGTCGGAAATGAAAATAATAAATTATGTAATTTGTTATATTATTATTTTATTTTTTGATGATTAGAAACGTCGATATTTCCGACCGATAACCATCCGTCGCAATTTTTGACGAATTTTTCGACGGTTACGACCGTCAGAAATAAAAAAATAAATTATGTAATTTATTATATTATTATTTTATTTTTCGACGATTAGGCACGTCGATATTTCCGACGGATATCCATCCATCGTAATTTTCAACAGATTTTGCAACGATGATGACCGTCGAAAATAAAAAATAAATTATGTAATTTTTTATAATATTATTTAATTTTTCGACGATTAAGAACATCGATATTTTCGACGGATATCCATCCGTCGTAAAATCCGCCGCAATTTTCGACGGTCGTAACCGTCGGTAAATGTATAATAATATAATATGAGGAGTATTTTATTAATATAATTAGCGACAGTTCAAACCGTCGTAATTTTCGATGGTTCCGACCGTCGATAATAATTAGCGACTATTCAAACCGTCGGTAAAATAAAAAATAAATATCATTTGCTTTTCCGACGACAAGTGCCGGCAGTAATTAAAATTTTGTTATCCCGCTTTTTTTCCATTTTCCCGCTTTCCCATCTTTCCACTTATATATTATATAATATATATCTATATATACCCCCTCTCCTCTCTCTCTCCCTCTATTTCTTTATTTCCCCCTCTCCTCTCTCTCTCCCTCTCTCGCTCTCCCTCTCCCTCTCCCTGCCCGCACGTCGACCGCCGGCGACCCATCCTGCCGGCGTCCATTTCCCCCCTCTCTCTCTCCCCGGCCCGGACCGCCAAGCGCCCGGATCCAGCCGCTCACGGCCGGATCGGCCGCCTGGCTGCCGAATCCAGCCGCGGGCGGCTGGATCCAGTCGCTAGCGGCCGGATTCAACCGCTAGCGGCCGGCTCAATCGCCTGACGGCCGGATCCGGCCACGGGCGACAGGATTCGGCTGCTGGCGGCTGGCCAACCTGTGGCGGTCGGATCCAGCCGCGTGCGGCCGGCCAGCCGCTCGGCCGCTGGACCGCTAGCGGCCGTATCTCGGCCGCTGGTGGCTGTATTTGGTCGCCACCCAGCTAATTTTTTTTATATTATAAAAATTCATTGTGATGGTTTCGACGAAATTTTCGACGATAGCAACGGTCGATATTTGCGGCGGTCGACGAAATCGTCGAAAACTTCGACGGTCACGATATTTGCGGCGATCGACGAAACCGTCGAAAGCTTCGGCGGTCACGACCTTTCGACGGTTTCATCGACCGCCAATTTTTCGACGGTTTCATAGACCGCCGCAAATTAATTTTTTGACAGTTTCGTCGATCGTCGGAAATCCGTCGAAATTTTTGGCGGTTCTTCCTCAACCGTCGCAAATCAATTTGCGATGACCCTTTTTCGGACGAATGGATCCCGTCGAAAAAACTGACGTTTCCAACGGTTTTGGGGGAAATTACAGACCGTCTGTAATTCCCCTTTTTCTTGTAGTGCGTATAGGCATACAGCAAAATTATACGGTGGAAAAAGTTATTGCAGTTTCTTTTTAAAAATGAAAATTTTCATATTCTGCTTTAATCGATTAAGTCCATTAATTTCATATTTTACAAATTATGACTCAATAAATTTCAGTATCAACATCGAAGGTGTAGAATTAAAATCTCACATCTATACATTATATAATCATTCAAATATGTGAATTTCACGTGATTTTGTTACCAATTATACTCGTAAAAATGGTGGATTACTCCATTAATTATCTTCTATGATGAAATATTCTATAAAATCTCAACTCTCATTATTATTACATAGCACATGTATAGTTAGACACGATCATCTCCTATAATCATAACAGGACCATATGTTGCGATTTTTCACCTTAATAATACAAGCAATACACATCTTCCAACATTAGAAATATAAAAACATTTTTCTTATTAGTTTAGATTTAGAATTGTTAGTTGTAAAATTATCGTGAGAGCTATTAAGTTCAAGAAAAACCGAGATCAAAATCTTTCAAGATCTCGGCAGAATTTGGAAGACGAACGCAAGGCATTGATCGCGTTTGAGACACAAATTCAAACAAAGAATCACGTAAAACTCATGCGTTTCATCTAGTTAATTCACAGGAAGTGGAAATATATGTCTTGTAACACGAATATGAGAATGGAATTAATTAATTCTTGAGATAAATTGTATATCGGTTGTACCAAATTAAACATATATACGAGGTGGTGGTCTTAATTAACTCTTACGTACAGACAATGAGACAATAATACATAATGGAAGTGTTCATCAACCTCGGCATGCAATTCTTCAAGACGTACGCTTCATGGATTCGGCTTCTGGTTTGCTGGTTTCATGCAAGGTTTGTGGCTTTTGCCCCCACACATGGCTCTGTCGTGTCCCATGGCTCCATTGCTTATGTGAGTGCCTTGGGCTAACACTTTACTCTCTGATAAGAACTCCTCGCCGCCATTGATGGTGGCGCCCGGACGTGCGGCCTCGGACGATGGGAGGCGCTGCAGGAGCAGGACGACGGCCGAGACGACCGCAAGGCAGTACAGCATTGCTACTGCTCTCCATGGCCTCATCGTCTGCCTCCGATCCCTCGCCATGGATCTATAGCAATGCTCACTTCTCTCACACACGCAGGTGCATGCACGCATGCTATATATATATGTACGTGATGTAAACGGTTTATGCATTGAACGGTCTGCGTTAATCGACGCGAGAATGATGGCTGACCCATCATTAGTAACTTGTTTTGGCCATGTAGAGAGATATATGCGTCATCTTTTCCTCCATCTTTCTTCATGAAATTACGGTAGGCATTGCATAGTATTTTAAAATCCGGCTCGACACGGCTGATCGGACTTCTCAAGCCAGTGTCGGACAGTAAAACGAACTCTGGGTCATTTAAAATCCCTCAGGGAATTGATCCACTTTGATCCAATTAAAACTCGGACCAACCGGTTGATCCGACGAATTTGAGTGATCAGAACTGGTAAAATAGAAAATTTAAAACATAAAAAGAAATAGTTTTTTAACATATTCTATATACATGATGAAAATTTATGTTTGAATGTCACATATATACTTGATTTCGTCAATATATATTTTATTTATAACTATTTCATAAGATTTATTTTGTTTAACTACTATTCTATTTATTGATGACTTATTTTATACTAACTTTATTATGATATTTAATTTGAATCATTTTATTCTACTTTATTATATTGTATATATTGCATTAAGTATTTGTTATAAAATAAGTTATATATAGATAATATTATAACAATCGATTTATTTATTTTATTTTTAATTACTTTATATATCTGATCCGATCATTCAGTCCAACTAGTTCGACCTAACTTATTGATCAATCCAAGTCGATGGACGGGTCGAATCTTACAACATCGCATTGCATAAATGAAGTACCAAGATGATATATATGGTATTAGTATACAATTTACCAATTATTCGGTAATTAAATATCTAGCACGCATCGAGTATGCAATGTTTAAATATACTATATATATATATATATATATATATTGACGCATGTAAAAATAATAGTAAACACTAACAAGTGCACTAGTCGCTCAAGTAACAAAGTAAATGAGTAGAGTATCATTCCCACGAGAACGGTTAATAAATTATATTTCATTTTAACCTTGTTAATTGAAAATTTAAGAAAATAATTGACTTCATATGTGAATAAAAATAAAGAAAATGATCACACGGAGAAATAATAATTTGGTGATTAAGACACTTAATTATTACCACTAAAATGCAATGATTTTTTTCAATTAAGAATTAGTTGAATCAATAATAAAGTTTAATCCCCAAAGTTAGTTAACCAATATTTTAGGATTTAACTACTATCTTAAGAACAATTAGAATAAATTAATCCTTTAAGTTTTTAACTTATCTAATTAATCAAAAGATGCATTAAATAGGAATTTAGAGTAAGAGATTTTTCAAGTCACTTTAATAACTACACAAATTAGGTATCTTTCGATTTTCCTAATTGTAGCATACAAGAAATAGAATCAATTCTAAAAATAATTATGAAAATAATTACATCTTCTCCGATAGTAATCAATTCATAAAACATAGAAGAAAAGCTTTAAACACAAAATTACAATGTTATTAAATATTCAAACTAAACTGAGATTAAGAAAATCTCCTATACATAAATAGGGTTCGACTAAGATGATCCTAATAAAAGAGATAAATCTAAGAAAAATAACATCAAATCTAATGAAAAAATTTAGGAAAAGAAAACAAAGAACTCTTACATAGGCCGGGCACGTCCTCTCTCGAGTTTTTGATAGAGTTTCACTATTGTTCTCGAACTTCTCCTCTTTATGGCCTTTAAAATAATGCTCCAGGATGCTTTTCTATATCCTCTTTTGTCCCCTTTTATAAATTTTAGACTCCGAAAGGAAGAAACCAAAATTTTATTCGAAAAATGGATAAGATCTGCCTTCTAACCACCAACATATCGTTGTCACGGCCATGATAGGGCCAAACACGACTATGACTGAGACCATATTTAAAAAATTCCAACTTCGGCGCACGCTCACGATGTGAATGTGGTGAAATGGCCGTGGCTAAGGACACGGCTGTGACATTATGAGGCATGGCCGTGACAGTGCACATTCATGGGTTGGGCACGCGAAATAGAGCCATAATCATGACATTTATTGTTTTTATTTGTTTTCGACCATTTTCTTGTCATTTTAATTTTCTGCAATAAAATCAACCAAATTTAGGTAGAAATCATATCTAAAAGAAATTTTATAAAAATAAATAAATTCTCCCCTTTTTTCAATACAAAATATTTCAAAAATGCAAATTAAATGGTCAAAACTAATGCATGATTTTTTGTATATATATATATATATATATATATATATATATATATATATGGAGAAAATGGAAGTGAAACACCCATTTTAGCGTTTCATCAAAGAATGCTTGAATCCTATCCATTCATTTAAGATCAAAGTTTTATATCAAGATCACAATTCTATAAAAATGCTCGCACTTTTCTATTCTCTGGACATGCCTTCGACACCTTCTCCTTGTGATCCCGTACTTGCCACCGTGACAAAAAAAAGAGACCATGGACCCAAATCCCTTACATTGCTTGCTACCTGGATGGTTAAGAACAATGTTGATTTTGTTGCTAGCAGAACTTTTTTCTTTTGTTTCTCTCCGGTTAAATATCTATTGGGTCTAAACGTCATTTGACATATTAAATCAGGCGTCCCATTAAGCTAAATCTTTTTAGGTGCTTTTCATCTTCTAGTGATTTTGGACCACCCATGATTCAAGAATTGATAAAAACATCTTTTAGCGGCATTAGTCAATATTTAGGAACCAAGAAAAAGTTTGATCTGATTTATTGTTGAAAGTAGATTTGTTGATCATTACATGCAATGGTTCTTTGGCACTGTCTCAGGAGGCAAGACTCATAAAACTCATCGCTTGCAATATGGACAGATTGATGCCAAACATGTGAACTTTCGATCTTGTTACGGAAAGAGGAAGAAAGAGATCGCACAGACACAAGAGAACACACGCGATTTATGAAGTTCACATTAAATTGGACTATGTCCTCAGATGGCGGCTCTCTTTATTATATAAAATATTGATGATTACAAGGATGCAAAATAATTCGGCCGTCATGGAGTTTATATAAGGAACTCCAATACAAAATAAGAAACATAAACTTTAAAATCGTCTAGATTTTGGGGGCTCCGCCCCTAAGCCTCCACAGGGGAGATCCCCCCTAGACCCCCTTAGGCTCCTCATAAGGGACAAACAGCTTCGTTGTCCCAATTGTCTTAACACCTGACTAACATAGGGGTGGGTTCAACTAGGGTTGTAACTAAGTTCAAATTTAAGGCACTATCAACAAAACTCAACCTTAACTTGAGTCATCTTTAGAGTACAAATATCATCAATGCCAATGCCATGCCACCGCCAGCCCCATCTTGGGACTTTTACCTATATTGATGTTAAGCAAGTCCAAACAATGCTAGAACTTATTATGATGAACAAACTTAGTGAACATATCAACTGAATTTTCTTCGGTGCCACTCTTCTTCGCATTGATCCTCTTCTCAGTGCAGATGAAATGATATCTGACATCAATGTGTTTGGTTCTTTCATGATGCACTTGATCTTTGGCTAAATATATTGTACTCAAACTGTCACAATGTACTATAGCTTGCTCGTGATGTAATTCGAGATCTCCAACTAGACCTTTCAATAGATGCTTTCCTTAGCGACTTCTGTCACTGTCATATACTCTTCCTTTGGTAAATAATGTAACTGATGACTGGAGTGTAGCCTTTCAACTGATGACAAAGCTGTCCAAAATGAATACATAGTTTATCATGGATCGTCTTTCATCACATCTATAGCATAATTCGAATATGAGTAACCTACAATCAAACACTCTTTATACCTTTTGTAAATGAGACTAACTGCATGAGCAATGTTAAGTCTGGTGCAAAAAATTACATACATCAAACTTTCAACTGCAATGATATAAGGAACTTCAGGCATGTACTCCTTTGTTGTTATTCCTTCATCTGGTTTGGGAGGCACTCCTCCCACGATTTCTTTACATGAAGTAGAGACTACTGTTAGGAATATAATATGACAAGATGTAGGACCAATGAACGCGATAATGAGTTACATGTGTGATCGTGATAGGAACATACCACCTTTTGATTCGGTACATGATTAAGGATTATATCTTATGACATTTTTATATACATTGTGGTACTTTTGTTTGTCGTAGTATATTGTCTACTTGTGATATTATGTGATATTTATACTTTTGATGATATTATGCGATGTTATGGGATATTTTAGATGGAGATATTTAGACTTTTGATGATACTATGTGATGTTATGTTTTATTTTAGATGGATTCACAACTTCTAGGAATGATGAATGTAAATGGGTTTTTTTTTATATAATTTTTTCTAAAAAACATTTTGAATATTAGCGACGAATTGGCGAGAGACATGTCACTAAATTAGTGTCTCAATTAGCAAGAAATCTATGACTATTTAACAACAAATTAGTGATGGATTTAGCGACAACCATCGACAAGTTGTCGAAAACAATGTCGACAAATACAAAAATTGTGGCGGTAGCTTAGCGACAAGTTGGCGACTTCAACACCAATTAGCGATGAATCTGAGACAAAAACTTGTTGTCGCCAACAAGTAATATTTAGCGACAAAAGATGATTTGTCGTAAATACGTCGCAGACTTTGTTAGCAACGACTTACCGACAAATTTGCGACAAAAGTATTCGTAACTAAATCACTTTATTCTTGTAGTGGACGGGAAGTTCATAGGGCTCTAGCACCGTTGAATATTTTTTCATGGCTTCGACCATGGGAAGGCATTTCCCGGAGCCTAAACCAACAGAAAGTCAAAAATCTTGCCAAACTCTCCTGCCTATTTTTTCCCGCTTCTCCCTCTGTCATTGTTTCCCGATTCTCCCTCACTTTTTATTCACCTTCTCCCTCTCTCCACTCTCTACCTCTTTCCCTCTCTCCTCTCTCCTCTCTCTCCCTCACCGGTGCCGCCATTTCCCTCCTTCCAGGCGACCAGCGTGATGACCTCCGTCACTCTCTCTCGCTGGCGACGCGTGCGGCATCCCTCCTTCCCTCTCTCACAGGCGATGCATGCGGACTCCCTCTTTCCCTCTCTCTCACAGGCCATGCATGCGTCCAAAAATGGCCTGCGCGTGCGCCGTCGCGCGGCCGGATCCCTCTTGAGAACGGCCAGAAGTGGCCTGCACGGGTCAGTTCCAGGCCTGTCCTGAGGTCGAATCCCGCACGCGACCTTCACCCCGGGCGCCCGGATCCCACGCGACTGAATCCGTCCGTGCACGGGCGGATTCGCTCGCTCGGACAAGTTTCCGTCCGCGCACGGCCAGATCCTGCCACACGCAGCCAGTTCCGACTGTGTGCGGCCCGTTCCTGCCGCGTGCGGGTGGGATCTGGCCGCGCACGGGCGGGATCCGGCCGCGTGAGGGCGGATCAGACTGTGCGGGCCAATTCCCGCCCGCGCATGGATGGATCCGGCTGCACGGGCCAATTCCCGCCCATGCATGGCCGGATCCCGCCGCACATGGGCAATTCGGTCATGCGCGGCCAATTTTTTTTATATTTTAAAAACCCTTTCGACGGTCTTGACCATCGAAAATGGCCTTTCGACGATTGAAGTCATGGGAAGTTCTTAAGGCTCGGGCCATCCCACGGCTTGATCCATGGAAAGTTCCCGTGACTCCGGCCGTGAGAAATTTTCTCGTGGCTTGATTTGTGGGAAGTTCCCACGGCTCGATCCATGGGAAGAATACTTTCCCACATTTGAAACCCTGAAAAAGTTTTTCCCACGGCTCTAACCGTGAAAATTTTCGACAATTGTAATAGAACCGTCAGAAAAATATTTGCGACGAGTACTTTTACGACGGACGGCTTCCGTCAGAAAATTCATCGCAAAGTGCATTTTCTGACGAATTTTCCTCAGGCAAACTGGTGAATTTCTTGTAGTGAGATGAGGATTACTGTCCTCTTTTATTTCTAATTTATATTATTTCTTGAATCTTGTAAATAAAAAAGATACTATCTTAGGCCCTTCGACCTAGTTGGCCCATTAAATCACATTGGTAGGCGAGATCCATAAGTGTGGGCCCATGAGAAAAAGGAAATTGGGAAAATGGAGGTTTCATACGGTGCTTGTATTCTACGTGCAAGGTCTGGCGACGTTAATGTTATCCAGATTAAGGTTGCAGTCGTTCAAAGCAGTTTCAAAGAATACATGTAATCATCCCATATTTGCGGAGTAATAAGTTATTTGTCCTCGTAACATATTTTGTAACGTCATTCTTATGCTAAGTCACTTATATAACATTAATTTTTTTTATATTTTCACTTAACGGACAATAATAATATTATAATATTAGGGTCAAGTAAAATTGTACCTCCCAATATTATTTTTATCACATGTCGTCAACCCAACCTCGTCAAGAGCAACTAGTCCTTTCTTGAAGCTAATTTAAAATCGAATCTCAAGTGTAATGTGACAATTTATAAAAAAAATATTTCATTCAAGAATTTCGCTCCATTTGCTCATACACATCTTCGCTAAAATGTTTACTCAGGACAAACGTCCTAAATATCATGAAATTTAACAAATCACGAAGTAAACTTTCGTAAAACGTAATAAAAAAGTTTGTCTCAACTATGAACACGTGTAAACGAGCACGAGCCAACAGTAAGTAAAAACGATCCGTGGCGCACGATCAAATAAACTGCACGACCTCAAAAATAAAAGTTAAAATAAAAAAAAAATCACCTATAAGGGTGGATAAGAGTTTTGAAAGAGAACAGAGCATATTTAAAGGTGCGCTGGTCTCTCTCAGTTGGCTTGTTCACCTGCTGAGTGCTGAGGTTTTGCTCTCTCTCTATCTAATCTCTCACGAACTCTGCATTGCAAGCAAGTGATGGGGGAACCCCCCGGCGACCCTCCAAATGAAATCGGCAATCCTTCTACTGCTTCCATGGTGGGCAACAAAGGTAAGTCCCCGTTTAACACCTGGGCTGGAAAGCCAGCCTTTAGTGATGTGGTGCGTGCAGGTACCCGTTCGAGCCTCAAATGCTGCAATCATACTCTGGAACTCCTTCCAGAGCCGGACATCTCTCCATTGGAAGAACAGGTTGCTTCAGATGAAGAGATGATTGACCGCAGCAATGCTAGATGTCCTCGCATCATTGTCACCCCTTTTGAATGGGATCGCTTCAGTGAGGAGTGGAGAGACTCACTGATTATCAAGCTTCTTGGCAGAGAAATTAGTCCTCTCAACCTTAAGAATCGTCTCTCTCAATTGTGGTGCCGTAAAGGAGATATCTCCCTTATCGATCTGCCCAACAATTTCTTCATTGTTAGATTCACAGCAACAGATGACCGAGATTGGGCGCTCACAGTGGGGCCATGGTCAATACTGGGCCATCATTTGTCCTTAAGAACATGGACTCCAAAATTCCGGCCATGGTTAGAAAGCATCACCAAGGTAGCATTTGGGCAAGAGTTCTAGTCAGAATTGCCTATTGAACTTCACAATCGAACAGTGCTACGTCGGATAGGTACTAGCCTCGGCAAATTATTAAGAATCGACGCTACTGCTGGAGGTCGAGGAAATTTCGCACGTCTTTGTGTGGAAATAGATGTCAATCAACCAGTGATCCCGGAGATAGAAATTGAGGGAGGTTCTTATATTATTGAATATGAAGGTCTGGGTATTCTCTGTTTCAAATGTGGAAGACTTGGTCACCGGAGAGACTCTTGCCCGGAGATTATGCTGGAAGCTGAGACAGATTCCAGAGAAGACACAACTGTAGATGGTCGACAACCACAGGTCATTGGTACAGCACAGCAGAAGCTGCAAATTCCAGGCGCACCATCAGGAGAAGAACCATATGGACCTTGGATGATGGTACAGCGCAAGCGCCGCACAGCAAAGCCTCACGCAACTAGCAACTTGCAGTCCCATCGGACAGGACAAAAAACCAACTGGCAAGCTGGCATAGCAACACAAAAGGAGACTACCGAGAAATCTCAAGACACACCAGATCTACAGGTAGCTATTCTAAGCACAGAGGCTTCCTCCCACAGCAAGATAACATCAATTGCAATTAATGCTGCCTCAAAAAATGGAACTCGAGGCCACTCTCAAAGAAAGCGGCCCGCTACAAACTCGCCCAGACATGCTGAGGTGTACGAGGAGGAACTTCCAACGGTTACTGCAACGATCAGAAAAAAAAAAAAATCGTGAGGGGCGGCTGGGCTAATCACGAAAAAAATAAAACATAAATAAAGTCTCATTAGAATTGGATTTAAGGAAGGATTTAATTATGTGATGAGATAAAAATTTGATCTCATTAATTAAATTAGAGTGAGATTAGGAGAGGAAGATGAGATAAAATTTAAAACCTTTTATAAAATTATGTACGGCTGATCTCACGAAAGGAGGACCCCTTTTTTCACATCCGGCGGGCACACTATTTTCAAACGAGAAGCATGCTGCTGGGCACCAGCGATCGATCCTTTCTCTCTCTCATCTCAGTTGCAAGGCGTGCAAAAATCTATTCGTTCGCCTATCGTTTGTCGGGTGCCGTTCTCCTTACGCCTTCGTTGGAATTCTTGCAGAAGCTGGCCAAGAGGAACGAGGGGAAGAACAGGGGCACCATTAACGACTTTCGACGAACGAAAAGAGAAATTAATCGCGAACAGAGGTGGGTGAATCGAAATCACCTTGTATGACATCTGAATTGTCTCAAATTCATGCCCTAATCGTTATGAAAAGAAAAGATCAAAGTTAGGGTTCAAGTTATCGTTTTAATTGATTGATTCTTTGTATTCTTTGATTGATTGATTGAATTGCATGCATAATTCACTTCTTATTGTTCTGTTGTTGTATGATAGATTTGCTAGGAGATAGGAACTAGATTAGGATGAGATTGCATTGGAAAAACGATGAAATTTGAAAGTTTCGTAACTTTCTGGACGCCGATCGATCGACCGGTCCGCAGGTATTGTGGCAACCGGTCGACCGATAACCTGCCTATCGTCATATTTCTACTCATGTCGACCGGTCGACCGATTCTTGTCATCGGTCGACCGATCCTTCCTCATCAGGTCGACCGTTCCACTGAACGGATTGACCGACTTAGTTAATATCCGATTTGACCTATCGGTCGACCGATCTTAACAGACCAATCGATCGACCCGCAGACAATCGGTCGATCGTTCCCCTGAATCGGTCGATCGATTTCCTAGAAAACCTTTTATTATATTTATTAATTATTTTCCTTTTATCCATATATTATATATATATATATGATGATTGATCCTATTTTTTGACCCCACAGAGATCCCTCATTGATTTACATGATTTACTCTGTTATTGATTTATTTCACATTGATCCTATCGTATCGGTTGAATCAAGAACAAAGAGCTACAAGTTATTAAAAGTGATTAATAAGTTCAGATGAAATATTAATGATGGGTTGCCAGTCCAAGCCAAGTGCATCAAGATAAATGTCGCTCTCTTGGTCATGGTTTGATCACCCATTGACCCGCACAAGGCCGTATCGTTTGCTGGACATACCCCAAGAATTAAAGGCACCTAAAGTCATCCTGATTGCTAATTAATAACCAAGATCAAGAAGCAAGTTCAAGTCAAGTCAAGTATGCAATGATTCCAAGTTTACTATGTATATTGATCCTCATGATTCATGATATCGTTGATCTTATTCTTATTATGATCCATGATACTGATATATTATCTTCCACGCTCAAGTTAAGCATGATTATTTACCGCTGATTATTATATTCATGTCATGCATTGTATACCATGTGGTTCTCCACTAGGCTGTAAAGCTTACGGGAGGACCTCCTCCCCTGTGTCTGATTTTCACAGGACCAGGTCAGTGATGTAGTGGAGTAGGTGTGTGGTGATGAAGTTCTGACGATAAGATGACACATGAACCATAGGGCTTTTAGAGTGTTATTTAGTTTTCATTTACCTTCCGCATTTTAGATTCATGATGGAGAACCTATTTTTTTTAGCAATGATATAGTCACTTTTAGACTTCCGCATAATTATGTTATCTTCTTTTATTTTATTATCTTTCCACTGACGTGTCTCAATTTTTTTTACTGAGATATGGTCAAGTTATAGCATACCGTAGCATCTCCAGATTAGTCTTCGCCACGTGGCGAGGGTCGATTTGAGGGCGTTACAGTTACACAATCAAGCAAGGCACCTGCCACTAGCAGCCACAACGGAAGGATTAATCCTAAGGATACCACCAATCAGCCATTAGACAGAGAGACTATCCCACAATTGATGCGTTTGTATTTGTAACAATAAAATTTGCTAGCAAGTGCACTAGTCGCTCAAGTAATATAGTAAAAAGGAGTAAGAGTGTCGAACCCACGAGGAATATTATTAATTCAATATCTGGATTTATAAGAGATGATAAACATGGAATTTTGGAAAAAGAGTTTTAAATGATAAAATAGAGAAAATAAGATAAAAATAAGATAGTGGTGTTGAAGTTAGGCCTTAGGATGAAAATATGTCAGGATAAATATTTGAACCATAAAAGATAAATTTAATCTTTAAAGATGGATTATGAATTTTCTCAAGTTATTAATTTACAAGATTAACATCACAGAGTCCACAGACTGGTAATTCTGCTATTTAATCCGGTAAATCAAACTATCTTAAATTTAATCAAACCTAAAGTCCCACAAACTGGTATTCGTCAGATAAGATTAAAATTAAGATGCATTAATATGAAAATCCTAGACTATTAATCACTCCACAAACTGGTTAGATTAACAGACCACATAAACTTGATTCTCCACACACTAATTATCAAATTTATGTCAATTATTAATTTCACATAAAATCAATTAATTTAATTAATGAATTCTGAAATTAAATAATCAACAAACTGGTAAGTACTCAACTCAGAAATCCAAATAATTAAATCAAAAGCATTAAGCACAATTAACTAATTGATCAAAAAAGATTAAAACAAATAATATAGGGTTCAAATAGTTTCCCTTCAATAATAATCTCCTAACATGAAATAAATAAAAATATGGAGTTCATCCTAGAAATTTTGGAGAGATAATAACAAAATAATAATAATTGGAAGAATTACACCCAAATAGATAAAAGTCGAAGCTTCGGATCACGGGCAGATAGTCGGGCAGCCTCTCGGACTTGATCAGGGTCGCGATCAACTTTCAGCCGTCGCACCTCTCTCCTTTTGGTCGTAGCCTGCAGAGCTCACGACTCGCCGTGGAAGAAAACCTGAACTTCAGAGCACGAATTGAAACGATGGATTCTTCACGTATTTATAGGGTGCGAACGGCCTTCAACTTGATCTCGGCCGTAACATCGTATGGTTGACTTTAAAATTATAAGATAAACTCGGCCAAAGATAAATCCTTTTATCATTACGCCCAAAGATAAATCTTTCTTATCTTTTTACGCCCAAAGATAAATTCGGCCAAAAGAATGATTTTATTGCCATTACCCTCTCCAAATCTCGGCCGTAACGACTTGTTTTATCTTTACTCCCAAAGAGATAAAATTTCTTTTACTCCCTCCAAATCTCGACCGTAAGGAAGGAACTTATCTTGTTACGCCCAAAAGATAAAATCAATTAATTGTTACACCCTTCATCTTCATGCCATTACGCCCTCCAAATTTCGGCCGTAAGGAAAGACTTCTCCTGTGACGCCCAAAAGATAAAAACATTTATCTTTACTCCTTCAAATGTTAGCCGTAACAAAGAATTAAATCTTGTTACGCCCTAGAAATCTCGGCCGTAACGACTTGGGTGTAAAAATCTCGGCCGTAAGAAATAATTTCTTTGAATTTCGGCCGAGATTCGAATTTTCCTGCAAAATAATTATCCAAGTTTAGTTAATCCATTCACAATTAAAATATTTAGAGAATTTAATAATTAAAATTGATAAATCCGGAATTACGATTAAAAGTGACTAAAAATGATGCATGCCATGATCAAATTACAGAAAAATTAACTAAAATATGTTGTATTTTGCATGCATCAAACTCCCCCAAGCTTAAAGTCTTGCTTGTCCTCAAGCAAAAATTCAAAGCAAAGCTCAAGAAAGTTCCATCGTAGCCTCCACATTGTCAACTAACTAATTTTCTCACACAGTTCTTCTACACACCTATTACTCAGTATCTCACCATTTTTCATGCACTTAGCTTCATAGATGTTCTGAATGCTACACAAATTTAAACAATCTCAAATTCAGCCTTGTGAAAAAATAAATTGTCTATCAAATAATAGCATTAATATTGAACACATAAGTACTAATTGAGCTTAAAACTTTTTCTTTTTCAACTTTATTTTCAATCATTTTAAAAGTTCTAATCTTCAAGCAGGATTGCACAAGGAAGTCCATGTAGCGGGCTTTAGACTGATGACTCCCAGACCAGATGGCCTTTAGGGCACCAGGTGATAAAGCACCCCTCGAGTTTACTTGCCCGAACAACCAAGGTTCTGAATGAAGAGTTCGAACTTAGCCATGGTTCAGTACTCTTGTGCTTCTCCATATTTCACAAGATGGTCCATGTAGCAGGTTTTCGATCGACGGATCCCAGAGCAGTTGCCCTTAGGTCGCCAGGCATGAACCCCTACGGATCTAATTACCCGAACACATCTTGGTTTTAGATAACACTTTTGTACCTACACATAACTTTATTCAACTTTTTTTTTTAACATAATTATTTGTTGGGGTTTAACTAACCCTTCTTTTTTTAAATTTTCAAATTTTTCAATTTTTTTTTGGATTTTTTTTACAACTAGATGAAAACATAAGTAAATAAAAAACATGCAATGCATGAAATGCAAACTCCCCCAAGCTTGAACTAGACACTGTCCTCAGTGTTAGGCCAGCAAGGGAAAGTGAAAAGATAATATAGAAAAGCTAAAGAAATAAAAATAAAGAAAAGGGAAAAGATACAACCGGATTTATTGTCGATGGAGAGATGCTCGGCCTCAATATATATATCGATGAAGGTGTCGGCCGCAAAAGATGTCGGTTAGAGGAGATCTCGGCCGATAATTGATGGATCTCGGCCGATAATGGAGAGTTTTGGCCGTAAAAGCTTGGCCGCAACATTTTGTTGATGAAGATCCCAGCCATGCAATCTCGACCGTAAGAGCTGGTTGATGAAGAACCTCGGACATATTTGATGAAGAACTTCGGCCGTAAGAAGTAGAGGGCACTTTGGCTTCTCGGCCGTAAGGAATAGATGTCGACTTGGAGTTTGGCCGTAATAAGTAGATGAACCTCGGCCGTAATGCAGCTTCGGCGTAAGAGGCGGCGTGAAAGCTTGGCCGTAAAGAATAGGAGGCGTGGCACTTTGGGCGTAAGGGAGCAGCGATGGCGGTGTCGGCTCTTCGGCCGTAACGCATTGGGCGTAATGGTGAGACTTCGGCCGTAAGGGCTTTTAGTCATGAAGACTTCGGCCGTAAGAAACAGAATGGAACAGAGGTTCGGCTGTAATGCACAGGGGCGTAAGGATCGGCGGTGAGACTCGGAACTTCGACCGTAAGAGATGAAGATCGGCCGTAAGAGTAAGAGCTTTGGAACTTCGGCCGTAAGGAATTGGCGCGGCGCTTTTGGTCTGCACAAACACGAGGTGTAAGAATTTATAGATACAATTACGGGCGTAAACTTACCTTTCCCTCATGATGCGCAGTGAATGGTCACATCAAATTCAAGCAGCGCAGCGATCGGCCGATTCCAAGGTGATTTTTCCTTTCGCCTTGTCATGTCCGAGATGAACCCGACGTGTTAATTCATGTATCGCTCGGTCTACGTATCCGAAGAAATGATTAGTCGAGTTTCTCTCCGTGCACAAAAAGAAATATCGATTAGATGACTCCTTAAACTATTAATTAAAATGCCAATCAACTAACTAATTAAATAAAAAAAATTTAACTTAATTAAAAAAAATGTAAATTAGTAAAATCTTTGGTTGTGATTAAATATTCAATTCGTCACTGCAACAACCAAGTGTCAGAAAAAAATTAAATAAAAAAAAATTAACATCTGATCAGAATGTGTGACATATAAATTTATCCAAAAGATTAACTTAGTTGTGATTAGATTTTCACTCAAGTCCTGCAACAACTAATTTTCAGTAAGAGAGATAAAAGAATAAAATACAAATATATACAAGAAAAAAGAAATACAGATAATAGGTCACGAAAAAAATAAGATTTAAATTGATAAACATAAAAAGTCTTTCGGCTATTATCGAAAATTCATTAGGTCGTCAAAATTAATGTCCGAGAGAAATTAACCTAATTACTGCCACCAAAATTCACAGAAAAAATTATCAAATAAGGCAAAAAATCAAAACTAAAAAACTAATTCAAATGCCAAACATTAATATCGACCGAAAGTAAATCACATAGATGGTCGTAAAAATCAAGCACTAGTTCAGCCGTAAAACTTGGAAGAATTAACGATGATGTAACAAACGACACAAAAGAAATCAGAACTAATTTGCGGCCGTAAAGTTAATAATCAGACATTAGCAAAAAATATATATATATATTTTCAGAGAGGAAATAAGATTGATCGGCCGCAATACAGAAATAGATTTATGGCCGAAATTAGATTAGTAATCCGAGGCTCGTTCGGCCGTAAAAATATTGAAACAGTGTCAAAAGGATTCAACGTGAAGGCCGTAACAAACTAGGAATTTTGGCCGTAAGACAGAAAACTAAACAGGGTGTTTGACCTGAAATAAAAATCGAACGCAACGTCGACGATTTAATCCTTTACGGCCGAAGAAGAGTAAGATTCATATCGGTCGTAAATCGATGAAAATTAAGTCGAACGTGAGGTAAAACATCTACACATATAAATCGGCCGAAATGAGATTAAATCAAACTTATTTGTTCAGAAATATATTACGGCCGAGTTGAAGTAAAATTGGATGATTCATTACGGCCGAGACAGACTAAATCGCTTTGGCCAAAACAAAGTCAAATCAAAAGTTCAAACTATTATAATGTTACAGCCGAGAATGAAAAAGTCACAAATAAATTGGCCGAAAAGGTCGTACGATGGCGTAAAAACAAATGTTCAGAAATTTTCGGCCGTAAAACCATGAGATCAATTCTCGGCCGTAAAAAGAAAACATGAGATCATTCTCGGCCGTAAAAAAGATTAAATTGTCAATTAAGACTAGATCACATCGGCCTAGATGATGTTAACACGAGGCCGTAAAGAAAAATAGGGTTTCGGCCGAAATAAAAAAAATGAATCATTACGGCCGAAAGTGAATTAAGAAGATTCTTTACGGTCGTAAAACAATGAAATCAGATCAAATCCATATGAAAAGTTCAAACAATTAAAATGTTACGGCCGAGAATGAAAACTGTTTCGAATAGGGTGTAAAAAATTTAAACCATCGATAAACCGGGCGTAACAAGGTCAAATCAATATCCATTACTCATGGCGTAAAACAACATTCGGATAAAAATATTACGGCCGTAAAGATTGAAAGTTTAGAATTCAGAAATCATTCATTGCGAGGCCATAAAATTAATAAAACTGACACATTAAATCTCGGTCGTAAAATCATAAGTCGACAGTGTAATTAAGAAAATTCAATCGGCGTCAGATTTTAAACCGAAAGTAGATAAATTAAAAAATTATCGTGACCTTTATTTGCAAAAGAAAAAAATGTTAGTTTATTCACAAAAATAATTAAAACAATTAATACATATTTATAAAGAATTATTTACAATTTATTTACATCTCCTAATAATTCATAAAAATCAGAAATTAATTAATAAAATATTCCCCGGCAACGGCGCCAAAAACTTGATGCGTTTGTATTTGTAACAATAAAATTTGCTAGCAAGTGCACTAGTCGCTCAAGTAATATAGTAAAAAGGAGTAAGAGTGTCGAACCCACGAGAAATATTATTAATTCAATATCTGGATTTATAAATTAATAAGAGAGGATAAACATGGAATTTTGGAAAAAGAGTTTTAAAAAATAAAATAGAGAAAATAAGATAAAGATAAGATAGTGGTGTTGAAGTTAGGCCTTAGGATGAAAATATGTCAGGATAAATATTTGAACCATAAAAGATAAATTTAATCTTTAAAGATGGATTAGGAATTTTCTCAAGTTATTAATTTACAAGATTAATATCACAGAGTCCACAGACCGGTAATTCTGCTATTTAATCCGGTAAATCAAACTATCTTAAATTTAATCAAACCTAAAGTCCCACAAACTAGTATTCGTCAGATAAGATTAAAATTAAGATGCATTAATATAAAAATCCTAAACTATTAATCACTCCACAAACTGGTTAGATTAACAGACCACATAAACTTGATTCTCCACACACTAGTTATCAAATTTATGTCAATTATTAATTTCACATAAAATCAATTAATTTAATTAATAAATTCTGAAATTAAATAATCCACAAACTGGTAAGTACTCAGAAATCCAAATAATTAAATCAAAAGCATTAAGCATAATTAACTAATTGATCAGAAAAGATTAAAATAAATAATATAGGGTTCAAATAGTTTCCCTTCAATAATAATCTCCTAACATGAAATAAATAAAAATATGGAGTTCATCCTAGAAATTTTGGAGAGATAATAACAAAATAATAATAATTGGAAGAATTACACCCAAATAGATAAAAGTCGAAGCTTCGGATCACGGGCAGACAGTCGGGCAGCCTATCGGACTTGATCAGGGTCGCGATCAACTTTCAGCCGTCGCACCTCTCTCCTTTTGGTCGTAGCCTGCAGAGCTCACGACTCGCCGTGGAAGAAAACCTGAACTTCAAAGCACGAATTGAAACGATGGATTCTTCACGTATTTATAGGGTGCGGACGGCCTTCAACTTGATCTCGGCCATAACATCGTATGGTTGACTTTAAAATTATAAGATAAACTCGGCCAAAGATAAATCCTTTTATCATTACGCCCAAAGATAAATCTTTCTTATCTTTTTACGCCCAAAGATAAATTCGGCCAAAAGAATGATTTTATTGCCATTACCCCCTCCAAATCTCGGCCGTAACGACTTGTTTTATCTTTACTCCCAAAGAGATAAAATTTCTTTTACTCCCTCCAAATCGCGGCCGTAAGGAAGGAACTTATCTTGTTACGCCCAAAAGATAAAATCAATTAATTGTTACACCCTTCATCTTCATGCCATTACGCCCTCCAAATTTCGGCCGTAAGGAAAGACTTCTCCTATTACGCCCAAAAGATAAAAACATTTATCTTTACTCCTTCAAATGTTAGCCGTAACAAAGAATTAAATCTTGTTACGCCCTAGAAATCTCGGCCGTAACGACTTGGGTGTAAAAATCTCGGCCGTAAGAAATAATTTCTTTGAATTTCGGCCGAGATTCGAATTTTCCTGCAAAATAATTATCCAAGTTTAGTTAATCCATCCACAATTAAAATATTTAGAGAATTTAATAATTAAAATTGATAAATCTAAAATTACGATTAAAAGTGACTAAAAATGATGCATGCCATGATCAAATTATAGAAAAATTAACTAAAATAATTAACTAAAATATGTTGTATTTTGCATGCATCAACAATCCAAACCAATTGTAACCAACGAGATGCCGAATCACCAACGCCCTTCAGAACATTGGGGTG
Source organism: Pontederia crassipes (assembly GCA_030549335.1). NCBI lineage: Eukaryota > Viridiplantae > Streptophyta > Magnoliopsida > Commelinales > Pontederiaceae > Pontederia > Pontederia crassipes. The sequence continues at coordinate 68,891,732 of CM060189.1, read as the reverse complement.
ATGATACCATGAGAAGCCGCACAAGCACAAAACTCCAACTTAAACCAAAACATGACCCACCTAATCCCACCTATACTTGCGCCATCGTCAATTCGGGTCACTCTTCAGTGTTAAAGGACGATGAATTGATGGACGAGAATAAAAAAAGATGAGACTTGATGCGTATAGAATTGATAGCAAATGTTAGTAAGTACACTAATCGTTCAAGTAATAAAGTGAATGAGTAGAATTATCGTTCCCACGAGGACGGTTAATAACTTAGATTTTATTTTAATCTTGTTAATTGAGAAATTAAGAAAATATATGATTTTAGATGTGAATAAAAGGAAAATAATAAAAATAAAGAAAATGATCACCTGAAGAAATAATGATTTGATGATTAGAGCACCTAATTATCACCACTAGAATGCAATGAATTTTCTTAACTTAGAATTAGTTGAATCAATAACAAAGTGAATTCCCAAAATTAATTAACCAATATTTTAGGCTTTAACTACTATCTTATGAATAATTAAAATAAATCAATCCTTTCGATTTTTAATTTACTTAATTAAATCATAAGATGTATTCAATCGGAATCAATATTCAGGACTTTCTCAAGTCACCTTAATAACTTCACAGATTATGTCTCCTTCGATTTTCCTAATTGTGGCATGCAATAAATAAGATCAATTCTAGAAACTATTATGAAAATAATCACTTCTTCTCAGATAGCAATCAAATCATAAATCATGAAATTAAAGAAAAGCATTAAACATGAAATTACAATGCTATTAAAGATTCAAATCAAACTAATATCAAGAAATATCCAATACATAAATAGGGTTCAACTAGGATGACCCTAATGAAAGAAATCAATCTGAGAATAACATCAAATCTAATGTAAATGATTGGGAAAAGAAAACGAAGAACTTTGGCATAGGCTAAGAACGTCCTCTCTCGAGTTTCCGACAGAGCTTCGCTGTTGTTCTCGCACTTCTCTTCCTAGGCTTCAAAACTATGCTCTAGGGATGTTTTTTCAAGCTCTCTTCTGCCTCCTTTTATAGGTTTTCTCGTCCCCCAAGGAAAGAAATAAAAAATATATCCAAAAAGTGAATAAAAATGACTTTAAAATGGCCTAACAGATCGCCGTCACGGCCGTGTTATTGGAAATTGTCTGTCACGGTCATGACAGCAACTGTCACGACCGTGACAGTAACTTAGCCAATTTTCTGAGTGCTGAATCTTTCTGTCACGGCCATGACCAGAATTGTCATGGCCTTGATAGTATTATGAATTGTTTTAGGTCTTTTCTAGCCTTCATTTCGACGTTTTCTTATATCTTGCCATGAATAATTTTCAGATTTAGGTAGAAATCAAATCTAAATAAAATTATATGAAAATAAATCAAAACTTTTCTTTTCTAAACATAAAAATATTCTAAAACGCTAATCAAATGACCTAAACTAATGCATAATTTTTCGTGCATCAAATACCCCCAAGCTTAATATTTTGCTTGTCCTCAAGCAAATTTCAGATAAGGCACAGTACTCCATTACAAAATCAATACTTTCCTCCCACCGTTCTTTTACACGACTATCACTAGAGTATTTTTTCTCAACCAATACCCAGCCTTGCAGAATTCTTAGCATTCAAACATGTCTTTCCTGCATATCTACGAATAATATTAGTCAATCTCATAAGAGTATCAATATTGAACCACAAGTCTTTAAGGAGCTTATTTTCATACTATTATCATTTCACATTCTAACATTAATATTTTTATTTTCACTTAAGAATTTAGTAATCCTCCATATTGCACAAAGTGGTCCATGTAACGAGCTTTCGATCGACGGATCCCAAAGCAGATGCCCTTAGGTTGCCAGGTAAAAATCCCCAACGGATCTAATTATCCGAACACACAAAGGTTCCAAAGGATACTTTATACTTCTCATTTAACTGTTGGAGCTCAACTATCTCTCTTTTCCATTTTATTTTAACTTTAAAATTAGCATAATTATAAGCTCTAAAAAGACTTAATGCTTTCAATAAAAATGCAATTATAATCAAGACTAACATTATAGTAAATAATAGAGAAATTCATTATTTAAAAGCTAGTCCTTCTACTTAGCAACAAACTCAATCTAAATCCCAATACTCTGGTGATACCCGATAAAAAGAAACAATGATTGAATTTCATAGATTAAGCGATGTTTTGAAAATAAACTTAAAATACAATAAAATAATAAACAAGAAGAAATAAGATGACACAAAATTTTTAAAATTTTCATAATTAGATGCATGCCAAACAAAATAAGATGATAGACTCAAAATGTTCAAAATAGACATCCCATGCGAATGAAACAAGACTAAGTCCTTCCCCCAAGCTTGAACCTGACACTACCCCAGTGTTAGGACCATATACATGAAAACTACAAAATAATAGTAAGGAATGTGGTAAAATGTAAAAGGAGTAGAGACAACCTAATAATTTCTAAGTCGGTTACGTTACTTGAAAAGGCGGCTCACAAGCTTCTTTCGGTATGGTCCGAACATGGTTGTTGTTTCAGAATTATCATGGTCGTTCCTGCTTTTGTCACTGACCGGTCCATCCAAAAGCATGGTCGTGATAGTGGCTTGAAGCTTCGAATAACATGGCACAGCCATGCCATGCTAGAGGCACCGCCGTTCCTAATTCTTTTAAGAGCAATATGCTTAAAAAATCATTAAACTAAACTTCCAATGTTAACTAATCTAAATTAAAAATCCAATACTAATGCTAAATTAAAAACTAAGAGGACAAAAGTTTAAGAGTATAGTTCTAAGTCATAGTTTTTAGCTTGACTTTTACCCTTTTGCTACCTCAAGTGTCTGGAAGGGATTCGAAGTGATCTTTTTTCATCTTACCTCTGATGTAATGTTCAAAGTATTGTCCCTCCACTTTATAAGAATTACCTGCATCTTCTTGTGAGGTTTGGTCCTTGGACTTCTAATGCATGGAATTTTGTGATGTCGGAGGTGATGATAGTGTGTTCCCTCCTATCAATGAATGTTTTGGAGGTAATGGTGGGATGGTCGGACTTTCTGCAGGCGGATTTCTTCTTCACACTTGCCCATCTTCCATAATATATTCACTTGTCTCCTTGATCCTCCATTGAGTAGTTCTGTCTTCTGGTAATAATTCTTCCTCGATCGTCTTTTTTCTGGATTAAAATATTGCAAGTGACATGGGCATATAATAGGTACAGATTTATCCAAAATATTATTCCCCGAGGCATAAGCAATCTAAGAAGCCAACTCCACTTTCTTCTCTAATGTTTAAAATTTTTCCTACATCATATCAAACTTAACATTAAATTTGGGGATTGAGGAGGAGAAGAAATAATAATTAGTTGTTGATCCTTCAACTGTGATTGTAGATTGCTAATGAGTTGATCTTGTAGGATAAATTTTTTCTCTATGACTCCAATCAATTGGCACAACTTTTCCTCGATGTTGGAATTTGACTCTAACTGGTTGGATGGAGGAACATCATTTTTCATTTGGACCCTAGCCTTCAATTGCTCTACTTGTCCCAACAACTTCATAAAGGCTCTTTGTTGAAGTTGAAATTTTTCTTTAGCCATTGCCATAAATTTTAACATCTTGTCTTCAATTGAAGAATTTCCTTATACCACGGGAATGAGTGGGATACTGTTATTTACAAGTTGTGATATTTGTGCTTCATGATTCTCAAGCATCTTTCTTTGTTCTTCCAAATAATAATCTCCCATAGTCTTTGGCTTTGTTGTCATTTGAAGATATTTCCTAGTCACACAAGATAAAGAGATATGAAAGTATGTGAATTAATAAGAATATGCGTGGAATTTAACAAAAAAAAATCTCCCAAATAACAAGTAAAATAAAAATAAAAGTTAGAAAACATTGTCCCCAACAACGGCGCCAAAAAATTGATGCGTGTAGAATTGATAGCAAATGTTAGCAAGTGCACTAGTCGCTCAAGTAATAAAGTGAATGAGTAGAATTATCGTTCCCACGAGGACGGTTAATAACTTAGATTTTATTTTAACCTTGTTAATTGAGAAATTAAGAAAATATATGATTTTAGATGTGAATAAAAGAAAAATAATAAAAATAAAGGAAATGATCACCTGGAGAAATAATGATTTGATGATTAGAGCACCTAATTATCACCACTAGAATGCAATGAATTTTCTTAACTTAGAATTAGTTGAATCAATAACAAAGTGAATTTCCAAAATTAATTAACCAATGTTTCAAGCTTTAACTACTATCTTATGAATAATTAAAATAAATCAATCCTTTTGGTTTTTAATTTACTTAATTAAATCATAAGATGCATTCAATCGGAATCAATATTAAGGGCTTTCTTAAGTCACCTTAATAACTTCACAGATTAGGTCTCTTTCGATTTTTCTAATTGTAGCATGCAATAAATAAGATCAACCCTAGAAACTATTATGAAAATAATCACTTCTTCTCAGATAGCAATCAAATCATAAATCATGAAATCAAAGGAAAGCATTAAACATGAAATTGCAATGTTATTAAAGATTCAAATCAAACTAATATCAAGAAGAATCCAATACATAAATAGGGTTCAACTAAGATGACCCTAATGAAAGAAATCAATCTGAGAATAACTACATCAAATCTAATGTAAATGATTGAAAAAAGAAAACGAAGAACTCTGGCATAGGCTAAGCACGTCCTCTCTCGAGTTTTCGGCAGAGCTTCACTATTGTCCTCACACTTCTCCTCTTCCTAGGCTTCAAAACTATGCTCTAGGGATGTTTTTTTAAACCCTCTTCTGCCTCCTTTTATAGGTTTTCTCGTCCCCCAAGGAAAGAAACCGAAAATATATCCAATAAAATGGATAAAAATGACTTTAAAATGGCTTAACAAACCATCGTCACGGCTGTGAAAGGCTCCATCACGGTCGTGACGGAAGGCTGAAAAATACAACCATTTTTTCTGTTGGAAATTATCTTTCACGGCCATGACTTAACAACTGTCACGGCCGTGATAGTAACTTAGCCGGTGCTGAATCTTTCTGTCACGTCCATGACCAGAACTGTCACGGTCGTGACAGTCTTCTGAGCTGTTTTAGGCCTTTTCTTGCCTTTATTTCGATGTTTTCTCATATCCTGTCATGAATAATTTCAAGATTTTGATAGAAATAAAATATAAATAAAATTATATGAAAATAAATCAAAATTTTTTTTTAAACATAAAAACATTCTAAAATGCTAATCAAATGACCTAAAGTAATGCATGATTTTTCGTGCATCAAGCTACACAAACAATTGTTCACCACTCTGAATGGAGCCACTCCTTGGTCGGAAGCAATGATCAATGTCCAAAACGTGGTGCCCCCACAACCCTTTCCTTGATCCCATGTTAAATAAAATATTCTGTTGGAATAGCATAGGTGTAGGAAAACCATCCTTCAAGCAAGAAGTTCAAGAAGTTATTCAACAAGAAAAACTAGAGATAATTATCATCGTTGAGCCAAGAATAAGTGGTAGGAAAGCTGCTAACATCTGTCGGAGGTTTCGAGGCTAATCAAGAATTAACCCTCTTGGTTTCTCAGGAGGCATTTGGTCCTCTGGAAAGGTCAATGCCTCACTATCACAGTCATGGGTCGTCATCCTCAATCACTTCACTGTAATGCCTCACACTAAAAAAATGAAGTAGAAGAGGAAACGGTCGAGCTCTCTTCCTCTCCCTCCTCTTCACTTCATTCCCTCTCTTCCTCTCCCCTCTTCAATTCTCTACCAGTTGAAGAAATGGAGAGACAAGAGGAGAGCAAGGGACATCCCCACCTTGATAAAATCCCCTGCTTTGATCTCCTCTCACGATTTTCCCTTCCTCTCTCTCTCTCACTCACTCCCTGTTCCTCTCCTTCAGCGCGCACGAGCAGTAGAGGACGAGAGGAGACCACCGTTGACACTTCCGAGCGCTCCTGTAGGACCTTCCGACACGGACGATGGCGAGCAGTGGCCGGAGACCTGAGCACGAACCATGCAAGGACAAATCGCAATTTTGTAGGCATTAAGGTGTGAATTCGGGATCTTCTTCATAAATTAGTTTCTGGATGTTTATGCATACCATTTCGTGGAACAATAAAAAAAACAATTCACATGTAATTTTGAATGAACTTTTTACTTCTACAGAAGACTCTATAGAAATGTTTTTGATAAATAAAATTCATGGGCTTCTCTTCATTCCTAAAAATTCCCAAGAATTTAAACATCCATTTGATAAGAAATCGGCATTGAACTTTATTGTAAATTCTTTAACATCAATCAATCGCAGTTTCGTAGGCATTAAGGTGTGAATTCGCGATCTTCTTCATAGATTAGTTTCTGGATGTTTATGCATGCCTTAGGACTTATCTAGAAGTAAAATCCGCGACCAGTAGGAGTAGAACAACGTATTTTGTGATACCTACTGAATGATGAATCCATTTCATCGCTTAGATTGTTTTCAACTCGAATCTAATACCTGTGATGCATGCTTTCTGAAATAGATTGGTGAAAACCTTTACATAAATTAGGTGACGTGTTAATTATGTTCACAAACTCATGAAGTCAACGTATGATCGTTCCGACTAGTGAAAGAATGAACCGATGAAAATCTAAAAACTCTCGTAGTTTTCTGCGAATGAAGAACCCGGCCCGGTTGCCCTCAACCTGGCCCAGATTCGGACTAACCGGGGACCGAGTTCTCTCAACTCGGCCCGGATCCGTCATTAACGATCGATCGGAGCTCGGATCACACCAGTAACCTGGCCCGGGCCCTGCCTGACCCGACTTGGGTATCGATCATAGAAGAAGATCGGGCGGATCGACTTTTCCGACCCGATCGCGTATCCAACTTGGCCCAAGTGTAATCCCGACCCGGCCTAGGTTCTAACTCGAATTTTCTGAGATTGATTCAGCTAACAACTCGGCCCGGATTCACCTATACTCGGCCTGAGTTCTGACCAACAGAACGTAAACATTATGATTTACGAACCCCTATTTACGGAATTGATATATGATCTTTATGGAAAATTAATTCTGCTTAACAGAACCATGTTTACCTCATATTGAACTGAATGGAAAAATGAAATGACAAACTTGATTATGACATCGTTGAAAGGATAAATGGTCGTCCGTTCCCTCGTCGGACGACCGCTAAAAAGGACTATGACGGACGACCTCTTGACTTCTGGACGTCCGGTATGTGGACAGAGAAAATTCGACCTTAATCAAACCCTCTAATTTTAAGTTTCTGTCCACTTAATTTGTTAAAGAAAAGAAAGTACTCAAAGAATGATTTGGAGCTTCGCTCCATACGGCCTTGACCAATTTACAGATTGGAAAATGAGTCCACATGATTCGGAACTATGTTCCAAACGACCTTGATCGATCTTTGAATTGAAAGAAATGTCCATTATAATGAGGAAAGTTGAACGAGCCCTAAGCAAGGCACTTCCTCACGGATTACCATTTGTTCTATCTAGATGGGAGTTCTCTTCCTTATGGATGTTTTCCTCTTGGCATGAGGTCATCCCAGCTCGATGGGGCTGGCCGTGGCACTGATCACCCAATAGCCCATGATAGTTTAGATAGTAGCACTACGAGTACAGGAAATGATATTTCCCTAATAGAATGAAGAGCTCTTCCAATGGAAAAGAATGAAAAGGAATGTAAAGGAAAGAAAATGAAAGGAAAAGAAATAAAAGAAATGAAAGGAAAGGAAACGAAAAGAAAGAATGGAAAGAGAAAATGAAGGAACAAATGAATGAACGAACGAAAAGAAGGAAAAGACAATGGAAAAAGAGATGGGAACTACACTGTGCTCCCTACCACATGGCTCACTTCCACATTTCACTATACGATATTTTATTATGCTTATTCTGACAGAACTGATCTATGATTTATACGAACTCATACTTAGCTTTATGCTAACAGCTGAGCTTGCTCCCCTGTGTGATCCCACAGGTACATGATAGTTGCTCATGATGTGATGGTGTGTGCGCGGCGATTTCACTCTGGGTGGCACGTGCATATGGTTATGGTCATGTCTAGTATGAGTTCGTGTGTTTATCCGTTATATTAAGTGGTATATCTACTCAGATGGGTCTTATCAGGTTATTGTCGACCATCGTCGCTTTTATGTTTAGTATTCATACTCTTATCTTTACTACTTCAGACTGAGACCATGGGATGTTATCTTTTGCTTCCGCACTATGTTTCTTATCGAGACCGTTTGGCATAATTTAACCCTTTTTCTTCCGCATTCTTCTCATATTGTTGTATTATTTTAATTAATAAGTCTTCAGCTTACGTGTTACTTTCCTTGACCATTCGGGTCAACAAAAGAGTGAAAGCAAAGACAAGAATATGGTAGCGCTCGAGAGGAGATCGCGCCACATGGCGGGTCGAATTTCAGGGCGCTACTTTAATGATATCAGAGCCTAACGCTAGGACTCTCTTGACCTGATCTATGTATGGTCAGTATGCACCCACCTGAGATACCGCCACACCTAGCCGTCGTAGAGCAAAGTAAGAATTTCTATGTCTTTAAAGTTATGATTGTTTATTGAGATGAAATTGTTATGTTTATAGATGGCTCCTACCACACGTTCAGCGGCAAGACGCGGCAGAGGCCGTGGGCGCAGACGTGAAGGTGACCGTGTCATGGTTATCCCAGAGATTGTTATGGATGGACTTGATTCCGCCCCAGGGAGTCAAGTAGGAGAGGATGTGCAACAAGAGCTTCCTCTAGTACAGCCACAGGAGCTCCAGCCGCCCTCACTGCAGCCGACGTACTCGGTACTTATGTACCAAATGTCGTTTCCACCTTCAGCACTACCAATGGTTCCTCCTCTCGATACGATTCAAGAATTTCTGAAACTGCATCATCCCTACTTCAGAGGGGTGGTGAATTATGAGGTTGTCTAGTGGCTCACTAAGATGGAGCAATTGTTCGTCACTGGCAGATGCGGCGAAAACAACAAGGTCTCTTACACCGTTCACATGCTCACCGGTCGGGCCAGTGACTGGTGGGAGATAGCACGGGAAAGTAGTTTCCCGAATTAAACGAGTATTCTTTTGGCAAGATTCAAGGAACTATTTGAAGCTCACTACACTCCATCCTACAGAAGAAAGGAAAAGACAAAGGAGTTTAAGGATCTACGTCAAGGCAACATGACCGTATCGGAATATCATGCATGCTTCATTCAGTTGGAGCGCTACTGTAAGAGTCACATGGATGAGACTGAACATGCCGAGCAGTTCCTCGACGGCCTCCATCATACCATCCGAGAGAGAGTCGTCTATGGGGCAGAGATTGACTTGCATGGAGCGGTTCGGATGGCATACAGGATCAAACGGGAGATCGAAATGCGATGTGAAGAATTGAAGAAGGAGCCAACACAAGCTACAGAGTCTTCGAAGCGGAGGTGGGAGGATCTTCGTCCAGCTCGCAAGGACATACGTCGCGACAATCGCCATCAGCCCTACCAGAGGCCACGACGCGACGCTCCACGCCAGCTAGCACCTCGCCATCCTCAGCCACAGACACAGTGACAAGCACCTGCACCTTAGCCTCCACGTCAGCCACCGACACCTCAACAACAGGGCATACCAAATTGTACTTTTTGCCTAAGGCCCCATTCTGGATAGTGTCGTTGGAAGAATGGTACCTGAATCGAATGTGGCAAGATGGGACACTGTCCGGGATTGCCCCGTAAAGAATCATCGAGGTGCGGGGGGAGTACCAGGACATCTCTACACCGCTCAGGCTGATGCAACTTCACAGGATAATGACGTTATCCGAGGTACCCTCTCTATCGCAGGATTGCCTATGCTTGTGCTTTTTTATTCGGGTGCTTCACACTCTTTTATTTTCGAGGCATGCGCTTCCTCCCTTAGTATACATATGAAGAGGATGAAACATAGAATGAACATAAATACACCAATGGGGACCCTCCACACAGCAAGATACCTTCCCGAAGTACCAGTTGACGTGGATGGGAAGAACTTCTCTGCTGTTTTGATCATAATCTCCATGGTAGACTACGATGTCATTTTAGGTATGGACTGGTTGTCCTACCATGATGCATCAGTTATATATAAGCAAAAGAAAGTCATCATCGGCAACCATGGTGGAAAGAGGACTGTGATCAGAGGAACATCAAAGCCGGACAGCGGAATCATTTTGTCAACCATGAAGGCGCACAAGCAATTACAGAAGGATTGTAGATGATACTTGTCCAGCGTATCCATAGCTGATGCACCGATACTAGCCCTACAACAAGTCGACGTGGTTTGTGATTTTCTATATGTCTTTCTAGAGGACATCTCCGGATTGCCTCCTTAGAGGGAGATCAATTTTAAAATTGATGTGACACCAAGGACGCGCCGATCTCTAAGGCTCCCTACCGAATGGCCCCGGCGGAGATGCTAGAACTGAAAAAGAAGATACATGAGTTACTCAACAAGGGGTTTATCCGACCTAATGTCTCCCCTTGGAGTGCTCCAGTCCTATTTTAAAGAAAAAGGATGGATCCCTATGACTCTTCATCGACTACAGAATGTTGAATAAAATAACGATTAAGAACAAGTACCCGCTACCCAGGATCGACGACTTGTTCGACCAGCTGTCCAAGACTTCTATATTCTCAAAGATCGATTTGAGGAGCGGCTATCACCAGCTGAGAGTCATAGAAGAAGATGTGCCCAAGACTGCTTTTTGATCGCGGTATGGCCATTACGAGTTCACGGTCATGCCCTTCGGACTTACGAATACCCCTGCAGCATTCATGGACCTGATGAATCGGGTGTTCAAGAAACACTTAGATCAGTTTGTGATCATTTTTGTAGACGACATCCTGATATACTCCTCCAGTCCGGAAGAGCACCGAGAACATCTACGAATCGTCTTGGAAACTTTGCGCCAACATCGACTTTTCGCAAAATTCTCCAAATGAATTTTGGATGGAACAGATGATGTTGTTGGGGCACATCGTGTCCAAACATGAAATAACGGTGGACCCAGCAAAGGTCGAGGCAGTGGCCAACTGGGTCAGACCAAAGAACGCGACGAAGATTCGTAGTTTCCTCGGTTTAGCGGGCTACTACCGGCGTTTCATCCGAGATTTCTCAAAGATTGCAGCCCCGCTCACTCATCTGACGAAGAAGAACGAGAAGTTTGTCTGGACGGATAAATGTGAGAGCAGCTTCCAGGAGCTGAAAACATGTTGACCTGCTCTCTAATTTGTTGGTCTCAAGACCATATTCCATGTATTTTGATGATAGCAAACAAGGAATATGATGTACTAATTCTGTTTAAAGTAATGGTGTGAACAGGTTTAACATTTTTCGAAGAAAAATATCCAAAGTTTTTATCTATAGCAAAAATGGGCGACCGATAATATAACGGTCGACCGTTATGACAGATAATGGACGACCGAAATCAATGATGGAGCGTCCGCTAATCACAGAATGGAATGCAGAAAAACGGACGACTGATTCATAACCGGTCGACCGTTATTGAAGATAGTGGACGACCGAAATAGAAGATGGAACGTCCGCTAATCACAGAAAGGATTAAACTCTAAAAATGGGCGACCGATCCACTATCGGTCGACCATTATTGAAGATAGTGGACGACCGAAATGGAGAATAGAACATCCGCTAATCATAGAAAGGATCAACTTATAAAAACGGACGATCGATCTTATAGCGGTCAACCATTATGAAGAAAATGGACGACTGAATTAGAAGATTGGATCGACCGCTAATCACAGAATGGACAGAACTTCAGCATCGGTCGACCGATTCACTTTCGGGCGACCGTTATGAAAGTAAGAACGACTATAATTCTTCTACGACCTAATATCAGCGATAAACTACACAGAAAAGACAAAATAATGGATATATTTTTTTATTAAACGGACGACCGATTTGGTAATGGGCGATCGCTGCAGAATCGACAGACAGAATAACGGCTAGTTACTGTGCAGAACGAACGACCGATATTAAAATGGTCGACCAATTCAGGGCTGACAACAAAAGCTTTTTGAATTATTTTACAACGGCCAAATTTCAAGAAAAGCCTATAAAAGGGACCCAAAAGATTGAAGGAAGATCATCCAAGCAAGGCAAATCATTCTTGAGCTCCCTTCAAATCCAAAGCATTTTTCTTGAGCCAAAGTTGTAAATCATCCCTTCCTTCTTCTAGTTTCTTAGTGAGAATACTATTTGTTAGAAGAAGAGTCTTGGAGGGAATTCTTGTTTAGATAGTTTTTTAGAGCTCCTTGTAAGAAGAGGTGTGCCTTATCTCTTGAGCAAAGAAGAAGGCATTGTGGTGTAGAAAGAGTTATTCTCTCCCTATAAGAAAAGAGAATGATAGTGAATCTCCGACGGTCTCAAGGTTGAGGAGTCGGAGCGGGGATGTAGGCCAAGGAGTTGGGCCGAACCTCGTCAACATATCGCGTCTTTCTCTTCTCTTCTCTTGCTTCTCTTGTGCTTTTATTACCTATTCTTTACTTGCTTGTGATCGTATTCACTTTGAATTTACTTCAACATTATTTTCGGTTCTAAATTTTTATACACCAATTCATCCCCCTCTTGGTGCTTTCGATCTTACAATTGGTATCAAAGCTAGGTTGCTCTTGTTTTAAAGATTTAAACTTCTTTTGAGCTATGACGTCAAATGGTTTTACCTTGGGTGAAGGTCAATCCACAAATCGCCCTCCACTTTTTAATACTTCAAATTTTGCCTATTGAAAAATTAGAATGCAAGCTTATGTATGCTCTATTGATATTGATATTTGTGATATAATTAAAAATGATTTTGACTTGCATGGAAAGTCACCTTTGGAATACATCGAAGGTGAAAGGCTACTTGTGAAATTAGATTGGAAAGTAAAAAATCATTTTTTTTGTGCTTTAAATGCAACGAAATTTAATCGTGTTTCAAATTGTCAAAGTGCTTATGAGATTTGAAGGAAACTTATTATTACACATGAAGGTACCGATAAGGTTAAGGAGTCTAGACATAATATTTTGAATAATCAATGACTCTTTTAAGATGCATGAAAATGAGTCTATAAATGAAATGATTGTGTGTTTTAATGATATTGTAAATGGCTTAGCCTCTTTGGGCGAACTACGGACTAACTCTCAAAAAGTGAAGAAATTTTTTAGGTCACTCTCCTCTAAGTGGCGTACAAAACGAACCGTGATCGAAGAGAAGGACTTAAACAAGCTAAATTTTGATGATCTCATAGGATCACTGTTGACTTATGAGATTGGAGTCAAGGAAGATAAAACAAATATTTCCAAAAAGAAGACATCTGCATTGAAGGTAAAGATGGATGAAAGTGAAACAAGTGAAGAAGATGAAGATGAGAAGAAGCTAGCCTTGTACGCTAAGAAGCTTGACAAATATCTTAAATTTGCCAAGCAAAAGAAGAAATGTGACTTTTCAAAAAGAAGATCATCAAGTAAAAATCAAGTGACGTGTTTTGAATGCAAGAAGGTTGGATATTATAAGAATGAGTGTCCAAATCTAGCCATGAAGGAAAAGGAAGGAGAAAACTTGAAGAAAAAAAAGAAAGCTCTTCAAGCCACGTGGGATGGAAGTGAAACTGAAGAAAATGACTCAAACATCTCCTCAAGTGATGATGAAGAAGCTTACATTTGTCTAATGACAAATAGCTATGAGGTATTATCTAACTCATCCGAATCTAGTGATAGCGAATCTTTCGATATGCATGATGAGTTTAGAATTTTTATAGATAAATATAGATCTCTTAAAGAGAAGCATGGTGATTTAAAAATAGAATTTGAAAATCTAAAAAATATACATGATACTAGAGTTTGTGAAAATTGTGATTTATTAGGTGATGAGAATTCTAGTTTGGAATTTATGATTGAAGCTTTAAAAATGAAAAACAATACCTTGAAACTATCTTATGATAAACAAACATGTAGTGTTGAAACTTTGAAAAATGAGAATATTAGTTTAAAAGGTCAGCTTGAAAAATTTACAAATGATAGAAAAATGCTAGATGCAATGCTATATACACAAAGAAAACCTTTTAACAAAAATGGATTTGGTTTTAGCTCATTTGATACTAAGAAGGATAAAATGATTTTATTTGTTAAAGCATCACAAAATCCTCATATGAAATCGCATATTACTTATTTTCATTGTGGTTATCAAGGATATTACTCTTATGAATGCAAAGTAAGAATGTGATTAAAAAGTGATATGAAGAAGATTTGGGTCCCTAAAAGGACCATCACTAACCAAGCTGGACCCAAGTAAGTTTGGGTACCAAAAAGATGAGAATCTTAACGTCTTGCTTGTAGGGTGCTCCAAAAGAAATTGAAAGCAAATGGTATTTGGATAGTAGATGCTCAAGTGATCCATCAAACTTTGTTACATTAGAAAAGAAAAATGGAGGAAGAGTCACCTTTGGAGATAATAACAAAGGTAGAGTAATTGGCATATGTAATATTGGTAAGAATGACAAGATATATTTAGAATATGTGTGGTTAGTTGAAAACTTAAAACATAATTTAATTAGTATAAGTCAATTGTGTGATAAGAACTATTTAATGAATTTTGAAAATGACAAATGTTTGATTTTAGATGAAAGCAAAAAGGTTTTACATGTGGATTTTAGGTATAATAAAGTATACAAAATTGACTATGAAAATTGGAAAAGCGAAAAATGTCTTAGTGTTATGCATGATGATATAAATTTTTGGCATAGAAAATTAGGACATGTAAACTTTAAGTTGTTAAACAAACTTTCATATCATGAATTAGTTAGAGGTTTATTTAAAATTAAATTTGAGAAAAAATAATGTTTGTGATTTATGTCTTAAAGGTAAACAAAACAAAAGTTCTTTCAAATTAAAGAATGTTATTAGTACACATAGGTCCTTAGAACTTTTACATCTTGATTTATCTGGACCTATTGATATTATAAGTTTTGGTAGAAAGAAATATGTATTTGTAATTTTTGATGACTTCTCTTGTTTTACTTGGACTATTTTTCTTACAAGTAAAGATGAAATAAATATGTTTTCTAAATTTGCAAAAATAGTACAAAATGAACTTGAGTTGAGAATTGCAAAAATTAGAAGTGATCATGGAGGTAAATTTGAAAACTACAAATTTGAATTATTTTGTGAGGAAAATGGAATTACACATAATTTCTCCACACCTAAAACACCTTAACAAAATGGAATAGTGGAAAGAAAAAATAGAACTATTCAAGAAATGGCTAGGACAATTTTAAATGAAAGTAATTTACCCAAGTATTTTTGGGCGAAAGCCATAAACACATCATGTTATATTTTAAAAAGAGTCACACTTAGACCCCTTGAAAAGAAAACATACTTTGAAATCTTATATGGAAAAAGGCTAAATATTTCAGATTTCAAGGTGTTTTGTTGTAAATGTTATATCTTGAATATTAAGGATAAATTAGGAAAATTTGATGCAAAATGTGATGATGATGTATTTCTTGGATACTCTAGCACTAGTAAAACATATAGAGTATATAATAAAAAAAACATTAGTTGTTGAAGAATCTATTAATATTAAATTAAATGAAACTAATAATTTTTTGATGAGCAAGCAAATGAATGATGATGATGAAGTGGAACGACATCTTGAAGACATACAAATCCAAAATGAAGAATTAAAAGAAAATAGAATGTATAACTCAAATGTAGAACAAATGGAAGAATCACAAGTGGAGGACAATCAAATCATTCCAAGGAATTGGAAACATGTATCATCACATCCACTGGATCAAGTTATAGGTAATATAAATGAAGGTATAAGGACTAGAAATTCTTTGAAAAATTTATGTGCTTTTTCAGCTTTACTTGCTCAATTTGAACCTAGCAATATTGATGAAGCTTTGAGTGATTCAAATTGGATAAATGCTATGCATGAAGAATTAAATAATTTTGAAAGAAATCAAGTTTGAAAGCTAGTAGAGAGGCCAAAAGACTATCCAATAATTGGTACAAAATGGGTGTTTAGAAATAAGCTAGATGAAAATTGGATCATAATAAGAAATAAGACAAGACTTGTAGCAAAAGGCTATTCACAAGTAGAAGGAATTGATTTTGAAGAAATTTTTCCTCCCGTTGCTAGACTTGAGGCTATTAGAATGCTCTTAGTTTTTTCTTGTTTTAAAGGATTTAAATTTTTTCAAATGAATGTAAAATCAGCATTTTTAAATGGATTTATAAATGAGGAAGTCTATGTTGAGCAACCTCAAGGGTTTGAAAATCCAGATTTTCCTAATCATGTATTTAAACTTTCTAAAGCCCTTTATGGACTTAAACAAGCTCCTAGAGCATGGTATGAAAGATTGAGTACTGTTTTGAATGAAAATGGTTTTCAAAAAAGAAAAGTTGATACCACATTATTTTTTAAACATCTAGAAAATGATATTTTAATAGTTCACATCTATGTTGATAATATTGTTTATGGTGCTACTAATGAAATCTTGTGCAAAGGGTTTGAATCTCTTATGCAAAAAGAATTTGAGATGAGTCTTGTAGGTGAGCTTACATTCTTTTTAGGATTGCAAGTCAAGCAAAACAAAGATGGAATATTTCTTAATCAAGAGAAGTATACAAGGGAATTGTTAAAAAGATTTGGAATGGATGAATGCAAACCGAGTTCAACTCCCATGAGCACTACAACAAAATTAGATAAAGACGAGAAAGATAAATCTATTGATCAAAAGAAGTATAGATGTATGATTGGTAGTTTACTTTATTTGATGGCATCTACGCCGGATATAATGTTTAGTGTATGCTTGTGTATAAGATTTCAATCCGCACCTAAGGAATCTCACTTAGTTGCTGTTAAAAGAATATTACGTTATTTGAAGCATACTTTTGATCTAGGCATTTGGTATAATAGAAACTCATCTTTTGATTTACATACATATACCGATGCGGATTTTGCCGGATGTAAAATTGATAGGAAAAGCACTAGTGGGATGTGTTGTTTTCTTGGTAGTTCTCTCATCTCTTGGGCTAGCAAAACTCCATCGCACTCTCTACCACTGAGGCCGAGTATATTGCAGCCGATAGTTGTTGTGCATAAATATTATGCGTAAAATAACAACTTCTTGATTATGGTATAAGTTGTTCAAGTGTACCCATGAAGTGCGATAACACAAGTGCAATAGAAATGACTAAAAATCCAATTCAACACTCTAGAACCAAACATATTAATTTGCGTTATCATTTCATTAGAGAACATGTGACACTCAAGGACATTGCTATTGAACATGTGTCTACCAAAATTCAACTTGCGGATATATTCACGAAATCCTTAAGTGAGGAGAGATTTTGTATACTTAGACGTGAACTTGGAATGTTAGGAACCTAATTGTCTATCAATTCAACTCATAAGTGACTTGGTTATGCAAGCATCATTTGTGAATCGAATTGAACATCAAAATTGTGTTGCACAACACATATATTCAAATCAGTCGTCCGATTTAGTAACGGTCGACCGTTACTCCTCTGATCGGACGACCGTTAAAGTCAGTAAACGACCGATAAAAATAGAACGTATTAACTGCAAATATCTATGAGATAATGGTCGCCCGATATGATATCGGTTAATCATTTTTGATGCGATATAAAAACCAAATCGTAATATTTTTCCCAATTTGCAAATCGGTCGACCTATTGGAAATCTCCGCCGCCCGATCCAGGATCTCACTGGCGAGCCCTTCCGATTGGATATCCCGTCGGCGACCTCTGTCGCCGGCGAGTACTTTCGCCATCATCGTCATCTTTGTCCGGCGTACGGACGCTGCCTTGTCACCGATTCAAGCCGTCGTAGCCGCCGCCGCCGCTTCGTCGTCGATCCACGTTGCTGTAGTCGCCGCCATCACCGTCGTCGTCACTGCAGCCATTGCAGTCACCTCTGATCGTCGCCGCTATCACCGCCGCAATAGTCGCCACCGCTGCTGTCGACGACCGCAATCGCCGCCGCCGCTTAACGCCGGCGAAATTGATTAAGAACGGTTCATAGGTCCTTCCGAATCACATTAAGTTAGAAAAACATCGACAAGGAATGTGATTCTCATCCGAAATTCTATGACCCAATTTTGAATTTTTTGATCGTTTGACAGGTGTTCGACATTGATATCGTGATCTCTCTCTCGGATTTTCTTCAATTCAAATCATTCTGTCTTGTCAAAATTCATCTCATTGTCTGTCCTTAGATTCTGTGAAAGTTGTAATTGTTTGTTCTTAGAAAGTTGTAATCAAAAGATCATTCTAAACAAACGATATATTGTTGTATTCTGAACAAAAACGATCGATCGTTTCTCATATCGGACGATCGTTTCTCCATTTGATAAACGATATATCGTGTGTTTTGGACAAAAATGATCGATCATTTCTCATAAAGGTCGACAGTTTCTATCCTTCCGAGTCAATTTTTGTCAATTATCATCTTTCACTCCTCAATTTGATTTTGTCCAAATGCCACCACGAAAGAAGACGTGTGCTAGTCCTCGCAAGAGGAAGGAGCTAGCATCATCTTCTCGTCGATCATCGGACTATCCACCAACACCTCCTCGAGATTTTGACTCTTCTCTCTTTGTTAACACTTCCGTTGCATCTTCTTTTGAAACCTTATATTCCACTAGGGAGGTAACACACGACATGCGAGTAGATTGGTCGTCCCTTAATATGCGCATGCTTCACGATCTCTTTGACATGATAAGTTGGATTCCCTTCCTTAATGTTAAGGAACCAGTTTATCGTAGGTTGGTCAGACTTTTTTATGCCAACTTATCTTTCTCAGAGTCCAAATCTACTGTGACCTCTCACTTACTACGTCATACCATCAAACTCACTGATTGCTTGGTGTGTGAGATTTTTGATGTCCCCGACCGAGGACTCTTGAACATCGTATCACATAGGTGGCCTACTGATATCTATATAAATGACGCTCTTGAAGTTGTCTTTCGTGGTGAAGTGCATAGTTTTTCCATGAAAGGGCTTCTCAAAAAGTTGTCTCCTCTACTTCTTGTTGCCCACCACATCATTAGTCATATCATCTTTCCTCGCTCTGGCCATTTTACTGATATGACTTTCAATGACCTACGTCTTCTTTATTGTCTTCTTCGACATGATCTTTCTCCGGTTAACTTTGGTGCGTATATGATTTATCATTTCATCTTCACCAAAAAAATGATCGATTCCCGAAAATCCCATAACATGATCATTCACTTTGGTTCCTTTCTCACTCGAATCTTTCATCATGAACGCATTCCTATTCCTGAATTTGAGTTGTCCCTTTCTGAGAGACCGACCGATATCATTGGAAAGGGCACATTGAAACGGAAGGGTCTTGTGTTTGTTAATGAAGAATGGATCTTTTCCACTCAAGACCAAGATGATCAGGACTCGGACTCCGATGATGAGGCAGGCACTAAGGCGCCCACGCCGGCTCCTACACAGGCTCCCCTAGAGATACTGGACCTTCTTGGGACCAGTACATACCTCCTTCACGTGAGCTGACGAGAGTTTGGGGCTTAGTTTCGACACGTAGTGAGTGGGATGAGATGGTGGCACGCGTCGATCACATAGAGCAGGATCAGCGTCGCACACAGGAGTGTATATTTGCCTATTTCTGATCTCAGGGGTTCGACACTTCTCCCTATGAGCAAGTTGCACCCCCGCCCGATGACGCTCCGGATGTTTAGTTTCTCGCTTATCTTTATGTTAGCTTTTTGTTGTTTCCTCTTTTTTGATGTTGTCAAAAGGGGGAGAAGGGATATGTGGAATATGTGAGGATGTATGACTTTATCACTATGTATGACATTATTGTTATGTTTATGAGATGTGTTCACTGCTCTTGTTTATAATGTGAATTGTATTGAGAATTGTGAGTCATGATTTATTTTCACTATATATATGATATGACATTCATGATATTTACAAAAAGAAGTTATGCTTTGATTAAGGGGGAGTAAATAATATATTTTTAAAAGCAAGCATGAATTTAGGGGGAGGAATTTATAATTTTGATATTTTGATTACCTCCTCGTCACTTTACTTGCCATTATAAAAAATGGGGAGATTGTTGGTCTCAATACCATATTCCATGTATTTTGATAATAGCAAACAAGGAAGATGATGTACTAATTATGCTTAAAGTAATGGTGTGAACAGGTTTAACATTTTTCGAAGAAAAATAGCCGAAGTTTTTATCTGCAGCAAAAATGGGCGACCGATACTATAACATCGACCGTTATGACAGATAATGGACGATCGAAATAAATGATGGAGCGTCCGCTAGACATAGAATGGAACAACCGTGGAAAAATAGACGATCGATTCATAACCGGTCGACCGTTATTGAAGATAGTGGATGACCGAAATAGAAGATGGAACGTTCGCTAATCACAGAAAGGATTGAACTCTAAAAATGGGCGACCGATCCACTATCGGTCGATCGTTATTGAAGATAGTGGACAACCGAAATGGAGAATGGAACATCCGCTAATCACAGAAAGGATCAACTTATAAAAATGGACGACCGATCTTATAGCGGTCGACCGTTATGAAGAAAATAGACGATCGAAATAGAAGATTGGATCGACCGCTAATCACAGAATGGACAGAACTTCAGCATCGATCGACCGATTCACTTTCGGGCGACTGTTATGAAAGTAAGAACGGCTATAATTTTTCTACGGCCTAATATCAATGGTAAACTGCACAGAAAAGATAAAATAACGGATATAATTTTTTATTAAACGGACGACTGATTTGGTAATGGGCGATCGCTGCAGAATCGACAGACAGAATAACGGCTAGTTATTGTGCAGAACGGATGACCGATAATAAAACGGTCGACCGATTCAGGACTGACAGCAAAAGCTTTTTGAATTATTTTACAACGGCCAAATTTTCAAGAAAAGCCTATAAAAGTGACCTAAAAGATTGAAGGAAGATCATCCAAGCAAGGCAAATCATTCTTGAGCTCCCTTCAAATTCAAAGCATTTTTTTGAGCCAAAGTTGCAAATCATCCCTTCCTTCTTCTAGTTTCTTAGTGAGAATACTATTTGTAAGAAGAAGAGTCTTGAAGGGAATTCTTGTTTAGATAGTTTTTTAGAGCTCCTTGTAAGAAGAGGTGTGCCTTACTCTTGAGCAAAGAAGAAGGCATTGTGGTGTAGAAGGGGTTATTCTCTCCCTATAAGAAAAGAGAAGGATAGTGAATCTCCGACGGTCTCAAGGTTGAGGAGTCGGAGCGGGGACGTAGGCCAAGGAGTTGGGCCGAACCTCGTCAATATATCGCGTCTTTCTCTTCTCTTACTTCTCTTGCTTCTCTTGTGCTTTTATTACCTATCATTTATTTGCTTGTGATCGTATTCGCTTTGAATTTACTTCAACAACATTTTCGGTTCTAAATTTTTATACACCAATTCACCCCCCTCTTGGTGCTTTCGATCCTACACAATTCTCACCCTACCATCGGGGAGCGGAGGGTATACCATCTACAGCGACGCCTGTGGTACCAGCCTGGGATGTGTCGTAATGCGGGACGGGAATGTAGTCGCCTACGCTTGGAGACAGCTGAAGAAACACGAGGTGAACTATCCGACACACGATTTAGAATTAGCAGCGATTGTGTTCGCATTGAAGATATGGAGGCACTACCTATACAGTCAAGAGTTTCAGGTGTTCACCGACCACAAGAGCCTGAAATACGTCTTCATCCAGAAGGATCTCAATATGCGACAAAGACGATGGATGGAATTCCTCAAAGACTACGAGTTCGCAATCAACTATCATCCGGGCAAGACGAACTCAGTAGCCGACGCTCTTAGTCAGAAATGGGAGGCTTCACTAGCGTCCTTCCAGCTACGGAGGTATGAGATGATCGATCCTCGAGCTGTAGGACACAAAGCAATTCTAATGATGCACCAACTACAGTCGAGCCTCATTAGTAGAATCGTCACCGCACAGATGACCGACACCGAATACACGAAGATGTTCAATAGATGCCAAGGCGAACTAGAAGACTTTAAGGTCGGCAATGATGGAGGAATCAGATATTTGAACCGCCTCTGGGTTCCGAATGATGCTACAGTTCGGCGAGAGGTGCTCAATGAAGGCCACAAGTCAGAGTTTCTGATTCATTCGTGCAGCACCAAGATGTATAGAAACATCAAATGCAGTTTCTGGTGGCACGATATGAAAAGGGTGATAGCCGACTACGTCTCGAAATGCCTGGTATGCCAACAGGTGAAGGCCGAGCACCAGCAACCGTACGGACTCATGAAGCCACTAGAAATACCGGAATGGAAGTGGGAGAATATCACGATGGACTTCATCTCGGGTCTACCTAGGATACATAAGAGTCACGACGCCATTTGAGTCATGGTCGATAGATTGACGAAGGCGGCCCATTTAATTCCAATCAAGTGGAAGCAGCCAGTGGAGAGCCTACTGTAAGTATACGTATGAGAAATCATCCGACTTCATGGCATTTCAGTCTCGATCGTGTCGGACCGTGATCCTCATTTCACATCGAGATTTTGGAAGAGTCTGCAAAAGGCTTTCGGCACCAGATTGAGTTACAGCACGGTCTTTCATCCGCAGACTGACAGACAGTCGGAGAGGATAATTCGGACATTAGAGGACATGCTTCGAGTATGTGCTTTGTATTGGCATGGTAGCTGTGATGAGGATTTACCGTTGATCGAGTTCTCGTACAACAATAGTTTCCACTCCAGCATAGGCATGGCGCCTTTCGAGGCGATGTATGGCAGACCTTGCCGTTCGCCCGCGCATTGGGGTGAAGTCGGTGAGTGGATAGAGATGAGCGAGGAACTAGCAGTCCGAGCTCAGGAATATGCGGATACAATGGATGTCATCCGAAAGAGGATGAAAGTCGCACAGTCATGACAGAAGAGCTACGCCGACAAGAAGCGACAAGAACAAATTTTCGAGGCCGGAGACCAAGTACTACTGAAAGTGTCTCCGATGAAGGGAGTGATGAGATTTAGCAAACGAGGGAAGCTCAGCCCTCGATTTGTTGGCCCCTTCGAAGTCCTCGAGTTAGTCGGCGATGTAGCTTGTAGATTAGCCCTACCACCTTCCTACGGAAGAGTTCACAATGTCTTCCACTTATCCATGCTCCGGAAGTACAAGCACGATGATGCCAACGTCGTGAGGATCGAAGAACCTAACCTAAAAGAGGACCTGACTAACGCAGAGTACCCAACGAAGATTTTGGATCGCAAGGTCCAGTAACGGAAGGATAAGGAGGTTCCGCTAGTCAAGGTCGCATGGAAGTATCACCATGGAAAAGATGCGACATGGGAACTCAAATCCGATATGCGCAAGGAGTTTCCACACTTATTTGGTAAGCACTATTCCTTACAGGATTCGAGGACGAATCATTTTCTATGGGTATTATATTGTAATGCCTCACATAAAAAATGAAATATAAGAGGAAACGGCCGAGCTCTCTTCCTCTCCCTCCTCTTCACTTCATTCCCTCTCTTCCTCTCCCCTCTTCAATTCTCTACCAGTTGCAGAAATGGAGAGACAAGAGGAGAGCAAGGGACATCCCCACCTTCATAAAAACCCTTGCTCTGACCTCCTCTCACGATTTTCCCTTCCTCTCTCTCTCACTCACTCCCTGTTCCTCTCCTTTGGCGCGCACGAGCAGCAGAGGACGAGAGGAGACCACCATTGATACTTTTGAGCGCCCGACCTTCCGGCACGGACAATGGCGAGTTGCGGCCTACGACCTGAACACGAATCACGCAAGGACAAACCGTAGTTTCATAGGCATTAAGGGGTGAATTTGGGATCTTCTTCATAGATTAGTTTCAAGTCGTTTATTCATGCCTTAGGACTGATCTAGAAGTAAAATCCGCGACCAGTAGGAGTAGAACAATGTAATTTGTGATACCTACCGAATGATGAACCCGTTTCATCGCTTAGATTGTTTTCAACTCGAATCTAATACATGTGATGCATGCTTTCTAAACATAGATCGGTGAAAACCTTTACTTAGAAAAATTAGGTGACGTGTTAATTATGTTCACAAACTCACGAAGTCGACGTATGATCATTCCGACTAGTGAAAGAATGAACTGATGAAAATTTGAAAACTCTCGCAGTTTTCTGCGAATGAAGAACCCGGCCGGGATTCGGACTAACCCAGACCGAGTTCTCCCAACTCGGCTCGGATCCTCCATTAACGACCGATCGGAGCTCGGATCGCACTAGTAACCCGGCCCGGGCCCTGCCTGACCCGATCTGGGTATCGATCGGAGAAGACGATCGGGCGGATCAACTTTCCGACCCGATCGCATATCCAACTCAGTCCTGGTGTAATTCCGACCCGGCCCGGGTTCTAACTTGGATTTTCCAAGATTAATTTAGCCAACAACTCGGCTCCGGTTCACCTGTACTCGGCCCGAGTTCACCAACAGAACGTAAATATTATGATTTACGAACCCTTGTTTACGGAATTGATATTTGATTTTTATGGAAAGTTAATTGCGCTCAACAGAACCATGTTTACCTCCTATTGAACTGAATGGAAAAAATGAAATGCCAAAATTGATTATGACATCGTTGAAAGGATAAATGGCTGTCCGTTCCCTCGTCGGACGACCGCTAAAAAGGACTACGACAGACGACCTCTTGACTTTCGAGTGTCCGGTATGTGGACAGAGAAAATTCGACCTTAATCAAACCCTCTGATTTTAAATTTCTGTCCACTTGATTTGTTAAAGAAAAGAAAGTACTCAAAGAATGATTCGGAGCTTCGCTCCATACGACCTTGACCAAGTTACGGATTGGAAGATGGGTCCACATGATTCGGAGCTATGTTCCATACAACCTTTATCGATCTTTGAATTTAAAGAAAGGTCCATTATAATGATGGAAATTGAACGAGCCCTAAGCAAGGCACTTCCTCACGAATTATCATTTGTTCTATCTAGATGAGGGTTCTCTCCCTTATGGATGTTTTCCTCTTGGCACGAGGTCATCCCAGCTCGACGAGGCTGGCCGTGGCACTGATGACCAATTGACCCATGATAGTCTAGATAGTAGCACTACAAGTGCAGACAATGGTATTTCCTTAATAGAATGAAGTGCTCTTCCAATGGAAAAGAATGGAAAGGAATGGAAAGAAAAGAAAATGAAAGAAAAAGAAATAAAAGAAATGAAATGAAAGGAAAGGAAACGAAAAGAAAGAATAGAAAGAGAAAATGAAGGAATAAATGAATGAATGAAAGAAAGAAAAGAAGGACAATGGAAAGAGAGATGGGAACTATATTGTGCTCTCTACCACATGGCTCACTTCCTCATTTCACTATACGATCTTTTATTATGCTTATTCTGATAGAACTGATTTATGATTTATACGAATTCGTACTTAATTTTATGCTAACGGTTGAGCTTGTTCCCTGTGTGATCCCCATAGGTACATGATGGTTGCTCATGACGTGATGGTGTGTGCGCGGCGATTTCACTCTTGGTGGCACGTGCATATGGTTATAGTCATGTCTAGTACGAGTCGTGTGTTTATCCGTTATATTAAGTGATATATCTATTCAGATGGGACTTATCAGATTATGGTCAATCGTCGTCGCTTTTATGTTTAGTACTCATACTCTTATTTACTACTTCAGACTGAGATCATGGGATGTTATCTTTTGCTTCCGCACTATGTTTCTTATCGAGACAGTTTGACGTAATTTAACCATTTTGCTTCCGCATTCTTGACTTTCGTCCATATTAGTTTGACTCATACCCAAGAGAGACAAGCCTGAAACCATCCAAGACTTTCGTCCTATTAGTTTATGTAAAACCAGCTACAAGATTATCACTAAAATACTTGCTAACAGACTCCAAGCCCACGTGAGCAGCATCATCTCTCCTTTCCGATCAAGTTTTGTTCCAAAGCGAAGCATCCATGATAGCATAATCATTATGCAAGAAATGGTACACACCATGAGCAGGATGAAAGGAAGAACCCAATTCATGTCGTTAAAAATCGATCTTGAAAAGGCGTTCGATAAACTGAGATGGAATTTCATTCTTGATACACTCAATGCCACCAGACTTCCAACTAAGATAATCTCAATTATTAAGGACTACCTTACAACACCTATTAAAATCTTGTGGAATGGTGGAGTCACAGAAGAGTTTGGCATGGAGAGGTGTATCCGACAAGGTTGTCCCCTCTCCCCTTATATTTTTGTTCTCTGTAGAGCGCCTTAGCCATTTGATTCAAAAAGCTGTGGAAGAAAAGTAATGGATTCCTATGCGTGTAGGAAACTATGGTCCCTTGGTTTCTCATCTTTTATTTGCTGATGACATAATTTTGTTTGCAAAAGCGAAAACAAATTACTCACGTCCTAGAAATTCTCCGTCAATTTGGAGAAGCTGCTGGCCAGAAGATCAACAACAACAAATCATCCATTTTTTTCTCCAAGTTAGTCACACAAGAGACAAGAAATAGTATCCTTCGACTAAGCTCCTTCAAAGAAGCAACTTCTATTGGGCGTTACCTAGGAGTGCAAATTGTGCATGGAAGGGTAAACAAAGAGCACTTCACGCACATCGTCGATCGTGTGCAATCTAGAATCTCTGGATCGGCAGCAACCACCCTTTCATTTGCTGGAAGGATCACTCTACCACAATCTGTAGTGCAAGCATCTCGACATTCGTAATGCACACCATGAAGCTGGTATCAAAACACAGACAAATTATGCAGAAATTTTATTTGGGGACACTCACAAGAACAAAGAAAGATCCACCTCGTGGATTGGGATCAGATCATGCAACCCCCAAGGATCATGGAGGGCTTGGACTAAGGGACCTTCGACGCACTAACGTTGCAATGCTAGGTAAAATTGGTTGGAACATCCTCACAAATCCAAACTCCTTTTGGGAAAATGTACTTCGAACCAAATATGCAAAAAGACTCTTGCCTGGCGAACAACTATCTGCAACGCCTAAAGATTCTTGGATCTGGCGGAATATAGTGGTAACATGGAACAAAATTGCTGAGGGCATCAGATGGCAGGCTGGAGATGGAAGAAACATTCGTTTTTTGAAAGACGCTTGGCTCCCTGACGGTATACCACTATTAGCTAAAGCCTTCAATCTCCCACCGGAGACTGATCTTAATGTAACAATAGCAAGCAAACGCCATGTAACACAAGGGTGGACTTGGGAGAATATTACACCTTACCTTCCTAACCAGGACTTGCTTTAAATTGCTGCACACTCATTCATCGGTGAAGATCAACCCTTCTGTTCCCATGAAGCTACAGTTAGTTATAGTGTATGTTCTGGCTATCAGTATTTGGAAGGGCCAATGATTCGACCCAGGGATAAAATATGGAGAATAATATGGCATCGGCCCTCAAAGAATTCGAACATTCCTATGGTTGGTAGCACACGGTAAGATTCTCACCAACGACCAAAGAGTTCGGAGGCACCTTGCACAATCTAGTAGCTGCCAACGTTGTCATTCAGCGTCCGAAACAATTCTCCACACACTCAGAGATTGTCCTTGTGTAGTCCAAGTGTGGCGCTCTATTATTCCCCCACATTATATATGTCTCTTTCTTCGCATTAGGACTTACCGATTGGCTTTCTTTCAATATGCAGACTCTACGCTCTCAGCATGCAGTTAATGACCGGCCACTCACCTTCGGAATTGCCTGCTGGCAACTTTGGTTATGGTGGAACCAATTGATTTTCCATCCAGAGGACGATCAGCCTACTACACCGGCAAAATTGATATGCATGTTTGCAAGATCAGCACAACTAGCCTGCCATTGGGACGCCAATAAAAAACCATCTTTCAACTCTCCTTTTGGAATCTGGATCAAACCCCAACCTGGGTGGGTCAAATGCAATACAAATGGGACATCAACTTTGATCGAAGGAAGAAGGCACGCAAGAATTGGTGGACTAATACGTGATCATGATGGCCAATGGTTTCTTGGATTTATGCGGGGTATTGGTCCAGCCATAGCACTAGAAGCTGAACTACAAGGTGCACTTGCTGGTCTCCAGCTCGCTTGGGACCTAAATTACAAGAAACTCATCCTGAAAACCGACTCTGAAGCTGTCGTTCAAATTGCTAATGGCTGCAATATGACAGCCCCGCACATCGCCGACACTGTTGCAGAAATACATAGGCTCATCAACAAAGGCTGGAGCGTCATTGTTATGCATGTATATCGTGAAGCCAATATGGCGCTGATACGCTGGCTAAGCGAACCCTATCAAGCCAACAAGTCACTACTAGTATGTGTGTAGCTCTATTTTGTGACCATGCATGTATTTTCGTACCACAATTCCTATGTACTACTTTTGATTAATTATCTAATATAATTTCCCGGAGCTAGGCCCTTATCATTACCAAAAAAAAGAGAACAGAGCAGAGTATACGCCGACGCATAGTATCACACACGTTGGACCCCCCCTCCCCTTTTTTTCTTTTTTTACAATCGTTGAGTGTAATTTGTAGTTTATTTTTTTAGTTTTGAAATAATTTATGATAGTTTGACTTTAGGCAATATATATATCTACATTCACTGACTTAAGAAACTAGAAAGCGTCGACTTGCACTTTAAGTAATTTGATTTGTTTTCTTCTTTTCATTACTTCACGTGCTTCTTTATTATTTTCTTTAATTTTACTCATTACGTTTAATTAAACTTTAAAAAAGAATAAAATAATAAAAAACATCTTTTTAGATCATATCTCGTGTATATATATATATATATATATATATTATGATCTTATGAAATGGCAAAAAGGAAGAAAAAAGATGTTTTTGCTTGTGACCAAACAAATAGATTCTGTTATAGCTCATAGAAAGTGGCAACGAAAGACCGAGAAATGGAAGAAACATGCATGAGATATTGATAGCCTTCTAATTAATTAATTAAATAGACAGAGATCGCGATAAACTTGATTATTAACATGCATGCACTATATATGTAGGTGACAGGTGTACGTCGTCAGTAGTATCGGCAGTGCTGGGATGGGGGAGGCATGGCCGGTGCGGTTTGAAACCCACAGGTGGTGGCAGGCACTTGCTGTACGGGTTGCCGTTGCCGGAGTTGCACACCTGCTTGTTATCTCGGGTCACAGGATGGGCAATATATTTTCGTGCTTGCTGGAGGAGGCGCCGGTGGACGTTGACGGAGTCGAGCAAGAAATCTTCTCCTGCTGTTGCTGCTGCTGCTTGGCACTGCGCCGCGGTCCCATTGCACCCGGCGGCGATCACCATTAATCCATCGCCGTGACTGTTTCCGACCAACGAGGCACCGATCATGACTGCAGCCATTGCGAGGACCCCCAGCAGCGACAGGGGATTGCGCCAGTAGTGGCGGCTTGGCAGCTTCCTCTCCATTTATGTGATGCGACGTACAGCAGGCCGGCGGGCCGGCTAAGTGACAGAGCACAAATTAATTAAGGAGTTTAAGCGCTCGCTGAGGGGTGGGGGGCGTTGGTATACGTCCTTTGAGGAACATTTTTGTTCTTATTTTTTCAGTGTTCTCGTCATTACTATTGTGAGTTATGTTATAAAAATACCCTAAGAGTAGTGTGTACATCTCATCTTCATGCTTGGACCACTTCAGTATTTCTTTTTTTCTTTTACCAAATCGTTTGACTAAAATATCGACACGTATATTATAACCCTGGAATGAAATTAGTGATTAGGATTGGAAGTTAACTGGCACCACAAAATTAAATTAATAAAAAATAATACTTATGCGGTTAATAAGTTAAGAGAACAAGTAAGCATCAGAAGAAAACAATTAAGCATCATAAATGCTGGACATATAATTTAAGTTAAAGACGAGTGAGTTAAGGTGGTGAAGTTGAATGTAGTGAGGAGTTATATAGATCATGATTGAATATGAGTTAATAGAATGGAGTGTGTTAACTTAGGCTCATTTGGCAATGTTAAAAATAATATTTCAAGTAGCGTTTAGAGGTTGAAATGTTATTTTATCTGTTTAGTTACACACATAATCAAATAGAGTTTAGTACTTTGAATGAAAAAATTGAAAAGTTATTTTTTACTAGTGTTTAACTTTTAACGTTTAGAGATTCATATTCTTTTCCGATTTATCCTTATTCAAATGTATTATTTCTTTTTTAATTTATCTTATTATTTTTTAATTTTTATTTTATCACTATTCAACATTATTCATTTTATATTCATATTTAATTAATTACAAAATATTTATTTATTAACAATGGATATAAAAATAAATTTAATAATTAATATTTTTAGATCATGTATGAACTATATAAAATGTATTATAAATATATTTTAATAAAAAATTTACTTGTGAAATTTTATTATTTGTCTTTTATTATTCATAACAAAATTTTATTTCTTTTTAATTTGAATAAGAATAAAATGATAGAACGGAAATAATAATTTTTAACCTCTAAAAAATCATTAATTTGGTGAATTTAATTTTAACTCATGTGATGAACTAACAAACACCAACATAATCTTAGTTAAAATTTTAAAATCATTATCCAAACAATATTTAAGAATTTTAAATTCATCCAACTCCAATTAAACCTAATTTATTCCTCCTTAGCCCTCCATCCAAATACACCAGCTAATTGCAATATTTCCTATTTGTGATTACAATTCTTGTTTCCTTTCTAAACTATGTCAAGACTATAGCGTAGTAAGTATTTTTTTAGAAATTACTTTATCTCACTTTTAATTCCAAATTTATACTTAAAAGATTAGGCTTAGGCCTCTTTCACAGCATGGAAAACAACGGTCACGCATGCATCAACCGTAGAGCGATGGCTCACCGACCGTCATGTGAGATGCCGTCAACTTGGACGATGGGGACAAAAAGGTACAAGGAATAATTGATTAATTATCGACAAATTCAAAGTTATATACGTTCAAACTTCTAAAGGGACATAAGAAACCATTATTTATTGCGACATGAGTAATTATATTCATTTGTAATTATTTATTGGGACATAAGAACCATTATTTATGACTTTATTACAATTAGGAAAAAAGTTGATTATATTCATTTATGAAACCATTATTTATTGGGACATAAGTAAAATCTCGGGGGACATAATTAAAGAATAATAATAATAAAAATAAAATAGATTCATATTACTATTACATATTTCTATCAAATGTTCTCATTCTAAACTTCTCAATTGAAGTTTTATTTGAATAGAAAGGACATTTTTTTCCTCCAAAAAGATCGAATACGAAATGGAAACGACTAATCCTAGATGGAATTCTAATCCTTATTAATATATATATATATATATATAAATATATCTATATATATATAATCTTTTAGCATATATCAGTCACATTAAAGAAAGGGTTCTAAATTGAATCACAATAAAGTTTATAAAATTAAAAAGTATATATATATACATCAAATAAGTTCATGTAGAATTAAATTCTTACCATTTATTGAGAGTTGATTAATTACCTATGTTTGAATTTGATGTGCTAGCAATACCATTTATTTTATATTTTTAACATTGTCCTTCACGTCAATTTTGATGTAACTTAGCTCATCACGTGGACAATAAAAAAATATTTCTTTTAATAAGAACTTAATATGATTTAAATTTTTTACCTATGATATCGTATTAAATTTAATGTATTAATTAATTTTTCTAAAAAAATTAAATTATTAAAAATAACATGATTTATTTAATATTTTTAGGTATGCAAACAGAATTATCCAAACGATATATGGCTTGACTGGGTATGTCCATGTCAGTCCTGTAAAGGCATTTCAGCTACCAATGCCCACGTACTTTTTACAATGACATGGGTGATAACTTTGTAACGCCCCAAAATCGCACCTCCCATCACGTAGGCGGTCAGATTGACTCCTAGGGTGCTACACTATCTACTGCTCTACTGATCTTGATCATTCAACAAAATAGCTTACGTGGTACTAATAAAATAATAATAACCATAACAGAGAACCTTAAATGCGGAAGAATAATCGAATGCCAAAATAGCTTTGCTTTTCAATACTCTGTTTTGCTTTACTTTGCATTGCTCTGTTGTGAGTTGTACTACGTCTTTTACATTACTAGAATATCCTTAGAGTTGGTTGTCCTATGCGAGCTCGACTTTATTAGGTTGGGATGCTAAGGGTGCCTCTCTGATTCAATGATGCCAGTAAGCCCGTAAACGAGAAGAATGGGTGGGTGTTAATGTCTCAACCAGTTCAGAAAGTAGGGGGGAGAATTCCTATAATCCAGGAACAGTGGTCGATTACTAGACCTCCTCAGCTTAGCTACCTGTTCCTCTGGCATGATACTTTAATTTTTAAGGGAAGATGTGTGACCATAGCATTACCCTTCAATTCGAGATATTGGTAGGAGAACACCTGAAATCTTAGGAATAGTGAGCATCTAAGCTAGTAGCTTCGCTGTTCCCTCAACTAACTACCTATCCCCCATTGCTTTAACTCTGAACTTTGCTTTAACTTCAGGGGCGGCACATAGCAATTCCACATCTTTGCCTTTACTTTAATCATCTTTAGTTACTATAAAATATATGATTTGGGGTCCACAGGAAATCGATCTTTGTACAATAAGACTTAGCCAGTGTAGGTGAACTGGTCAGAGTCGTAATTAGGATTAGGAGTTGATCAGTCCGGTTAAGTTTCGATCAATGGATCTTTATTGGACCGGTCGACCGTTCTCTGGTACCGGTCGACCGATACTCTAGGCCGGTCGACCGTGGTCTCTGATTTGGCACTTGCGAACCGGTCGACCGTCCAGGGTATCGGTCGACCGTTCTCTAGAACCAGTCGACCGATTGTTAGGCAGGGTCTGTCTATCAACATATGGGTCGGTCGACCGCCGTGGTGAGGCCGGTCGACCAATAAAAGGGAAATAAGTATGCATAACTGTGCAGACCAGTCGACCGTTTAATTAAATCGGTCGACCGGTCCCTGCGGTAAAATAGAGCCGCCGAATTTCTCCATGGATTCCGGCGGCCTTCCGGCCGTCAATTGACGTCGACATAAATACGAAACTTATAGGAATTTACTTCAGGATCAATATGAATCTACTTTACGTATCAAATGATCATTAATTCATCGTCTATAGGATTTTAACGCTAAGGTACCTCTTTCGTTGGAAAAATGGATTCGCCGGTCACTGTTCGTCGTCCGATCATCGTCGGATGTTCATGATCGGTGCGAGGGGGTCGCCCGGTCCTTGCACACGTGAGGGAGGGTCGAAGTCGTGCGTCAAGGGTCGTTGGTCGCCGTGGTACGTCGCTGCTCTGCTCGCGCACGCCAGTCGCCGTTCGCCGGACGGAGAGAAGACGAGAACAGAGAGAGAGAGGGGCAGACGGTGGTCGGGATTCCAAGAGGGCGCGTGGCAGCCCTTCCCCCCTTCTTATACGCCCCGGCCGACCCTTGGATGGCCGGAGGCGAACGGTCGGAAGGCCAGGGGAGGCGACGCTTCCCCTGCCGACCGATCGTTTCCTATTTCTTTTTCTTTTGTTTTTTTATCAAAATCCGATATGTTGCTTACCGAAAAGATCAAGAAATTTCTCTCACATTTTCGACTCTACTTCCCAAGTGGCCTCATTCCCTTGGTGATGCTTCCATGCCACTTTGACCAGTGCTATTCTCTTCCTCCCTTGTTGATGTTCTTGATACTCCAATATCTCCGTGGGTTGTTCTTCATAAGTCAGATCCTCCTTGAGATTTGGTTCCTCAATTTGGGTCACGTTGGCGTAGTCGTGCTTGTACATCCGAAGTAGGGATACATGGAAGACATTGTGTACTCTTGAGTAGGTTGGAGGCAGGGCCAACCTGCATGCTGAGTCTCCAACCATATCTAGTATTTCGAATGGGCCTACGTACCTTGGGCTCAATTTCTCCCGTTTGCTAAACCGCATTACTCCTTTTGTGGGGGAGACTTTGAGCAGAACTTGGTCACCCGCCTTGAACTTATGTTCTCGGTGCTTCTTATCCGCGTAGGCCTTCTGACGATCTTGAGCAGACTTTATTCTTTTCTTTATCAGTTCCACCCTGTCCGTATACTCTTGTGTCTACTTTTGTAATTCTGCGCTCAAGATCTTTTTTTCTCCAACTTCGCCCCAACATGCCGGAGAACGACATGGGCAACCATACAATGCTTCAAAGGGAGACATCTCTATACTAGCATAGAAGCAGTTGTTGTAGGAAAACTCTATAAGGGGGAGGTTCTTGTCCCAACTATCGTGCCAATCCAAGACGCATGCTCTCAGCATATCCTCCAGTGTCTGGATCGTCCTCTTTGATTGGCCGTCCGTTTGTGAATGAAAGGCAGTGCTACACCGGAGCCTTGTCCCAAAGGTATTCTGGAGACTCTTCCAGAACCTTGATGTGAACCTGGGATCTCTATCAGACACAATGACTGATGGAATTCCGTGAAGCCTGATAATCTCCTGCACATGTAAATTTATGAGGCTTTCAAGAGATTATTTTATCTTAATGGGTAGAAAGTGAGCTGATTTAGTGAGTCGGTCCACTATAATCCAAATGGCATCATGTCCTTTCAAAGTCCGGGGTAAGCCTGTGATAAAGTCCATTGATATTTTTCCCACTTCCATTGTGGGATACCCAGACTCTTCAAGGTTTCCTGTGGTTTCTGGTGTTCCACCTTGACCTGTTGGCACACTATGCATTTGGAGACGTATTTGGCTATTTCCTTCTTCATGTCTGGACACTAGAAACTTCTCTGAACATCCTTATACATCTTTGTACTCCCTGGGTGGATTGAAAATTTGGACTTGTGGCATTCGTCTAGTACTTCCCTTCAGAGTTCAGGGTTGTTCGGTACCCATAAACGATCACGGTACCTTATGCCACCATCCGAGGAGACCTTGAAATTCGTTGTTTCCACACTTATCTTTATCATCATACTTTAATACTCTGTGTCTTCTACTTGTGCTTCTATGATCCTTCCTATCATATCCGGCACTATACTCTGCATCATCATTAGTGATCCATCATGCCTCACTTTTGGCGTCCATTTGAATAGTTCTTCCATAAGCTCGAACCGTCGTAGGCTCATGTAAGCCAAGGATCCTTCTCATTTTCGGCTGAGCGCGTCAGCTACTGAGTTGGCCTTACCTGGTTGGTAATTAATGGCAAACTCGTAATCTTTTAAGAATTCCATCCAACGCCTTTGACGCTGATGCGTTATAATTGTAATAATAAAATTTGCTAGGAAGTGCACTAGTCGCTCAAGTAATATAGTAAAAAGGAGTAAGAGTGTCGAACACACGAGGAATATTATTAATTCAATATCTGAATCTTTAAATTAATAAGAGAGGAAAAACATGGATTTTGAAAATGAGTTTTATAAAATAAAATAAAGAAAATAAAATAAAGATAAGATAGTGGTGTTGAAGTTAGGCCTTAGGATGAAAATAGATTAGGATAAATATTTGAACCATGAAAGATAAATTAATCTTTAAAGATGGATTAGAGTCTCCCTAAAGTAATCTAACATGATTAACTTGTGGTCTCCACGACTGGCATCCCTCAATCTAATCATATAGAACTATCTTAATTTAATAAGAATTGAAGTCTCCACGACTGGTACCCCCAAAATCATATTAAAATTAAGATGCATTAAATTGAATTATCTAGACTATTAATCACTCCACAAACTAGTATAGATTAATAGACCACACAAAATTGATTCTCCACACACTAGTTATCAAATTTATGTCAATTATTAATTCCAAATAAAATCAATTATAATTAGTATAATAAATTCTAAAATTAAACACTCCACAAACTGGTATAGCCTAATTCAGAATTTTAATTAACTAAGATAAAAGCATTAAGCATAATTAATAATTGATCAGAAAAGATTAAAGCAAATAAAATAGGGTCCAAACATTTCCCTTCAATTAATAATCTCCTAAAATAATAATCCTAAAAACATGGAGTTCATCCTAGAAATTTCGGAGAGATAAGAAAATATAAATCATAAAAATTGAAAGAATTACACCCAAAATAGAGATCTCGAATCTGGCAAACAGTCGGGCAGCCTCTCGGACTTGATCAAGGTTGCGATCAACCTCCAACCGTCGCACCTCTCTCCTCTTGGTCGTAGCCTGCAGAGCTCACGACTCGCCGTGGAAGAAAACTTGAACTTCAGAGCACCCATTGAAACGACGGATTCTTCACGTATTTATAGGGTGCGGACGGCCTTCAATTTGATCTCGGCCGTAACATCGTACGGTTGACTTTAAAATTATAAGATAAACTCGGCCAAAGATAAATCCTTTTATCATTACGCCCAAAGATAAATCCTTTTTATCTTTACTCCCTTAGAATCTCGGCCGTAATAAAGAATTAAATCTTTACTCCCAAAGAGATAAAATTCCTTTTACTCCCTCCAAATCTCGGCCGTAAGGAAGGAATTTAATCTTGTTACGTCCAAAAGATAAAATCATTCAATTGTTATTCCTTTTGAATCTCGGCCAAATTCATCTTCATGCCATTACGCCCAAAAGATAAAATTCTTTTATCTTTACCCCTTCAAATCTTAGCCGTAACAACAAAGATTCCATATCATTACCCCCTAGAAATCTCGCCCAAAACGACTTGGGTGTAAAGCCAAATCTCGGCCAAAATGACTTGGGGGTAAAGCCGAATCTCGGCCAAAATGACTTGGGGGTAAAGCCAAATCTCGGCCAAAAGCGATAATTTCTTTGAATTTCGGCCGTGTTTTGAATTTTCCTGCAAAATAATTATTCAAATTTAATTAATCCATCCACAATCAGAGAATTAATAATAAATCCGGAATTACGATTAAAAATGATTAAAAATGATGCATGCCATGAATAAATTACAGAAAAATTAACTAAAATAATAATCTAAAATATGTTATATTTTGCATGAATCAAACTCCCCCAAGCTTAAAGTCTTGCTTGTCCTCAAGCCAAAATTCAAAGCAAGGCTCAAGAAAGTTCCATCATAGCCGCCACATTGTCAACTGACTAATTTTCTCACAAAATTCTTCTGCACACCTATTACTCAGCATCTCACCATTTTCCATGCACTTAGCTTCATAGAGGTTCTGAATGCTACACAAATTTAAACAATCTCAAATTCAGCCTTGTGAAAAAATAAATTGTCTATCAAATAATAGCATTAATATTGAACACATAAGTACTAATTGAGCTTAAAACTTTTTCTTTTTCTTTTCATTTTTCAACTTTATTTTCAATCATTTAAAAATTCTAATCTTCAAGCAGGATTGCACAAGGAAGTCCATGTAGCAGGCTTTAGACTGATGACTCCCAGACCAGATGACCTTAGGGCACCAGGTGATAAAGCACCCCTCGAGTTTACTTGCCCGAACAACCAAGGTTCTGAATGAAGAGTTCGAACTTATCCATGGTTCAGTACTCCTGTGCTTCTCCATATTCCACAAGATGGTCCATGTAG
The DNA here is from genome assembly GCA_030549335.1 of Pontederia crassipes. Taxonomy (NCBI): domain Eukaryota; kingdom Viridiplantae; phylum Streptophyta; class Magnoliopsida; order Commelinales; family Pontederiaceae; genus Pontederia; species Pontederia crassipes. The sequence goes on along the minus strand of CM060189.1, from coordinate 68,854,155 downwards.
CAGGTTTTCGATCGACGGATCCCAGAGCAGTTGCCCTTAGGTCGCCAGGCATGAACCCCTACGGATCTAATTACCCGAACACACCTTGGTTCCGGATAACACTTTTGTACCTACACATAACTTTATTCAACTTTTTTTTTATTATTATTATTTGTTGGGGTTTAACTAACCCTTCTTTTTTATAAGCTCAAAAAGTACTTGATATGGTCAATAAGAAGGCTACTACTATCAAGACTTAAAAGAAATAAAAAGGCATGAATATGATTTTATCGTCTAGTCATTCATAATTCTACTTAGCATAGGCACATAGTCCATAAGTTTGATACTAAAATAGCAAGTGATAAGAAAGAAAAGTATTCAAATTTTATCAATTAATAACATGTCTTTGAACTTTTACTAAAAGATAATTAAAACAATAAGACAAGAGTTTGTAAGATGGTAGCAAAAATAAATGCATGCAATGGTATTTTTTTTTTTAGAAAATTTTCAAATTTTTTAATTTTTTTACAAATAGATGCAAACATAAGCAAATAAAAAGAAAGAAACATGCAATGCTTGAAATGCAAACTCCCCCAAGCTTGAACTAGACACTGTCCTCAGTGTTAAGCCAGCAAGGGAAAGTGATACATACTCAATAAAAAGGAAAATTAAAGAAACGGAAATAAAGAAAAGGAAAAAGACACAACCGGATTTACTGTCTGCGGGGTGGCGATGGTGGATGGTAGCCGAGATTTCCTTGGCGCATATGATACTCATGGATGCGTCTCGTCATGCGCGCATGTTGATTCTGAAGGGATTCGAAGCGACCCTGACGATCATCCATATTTCTAGAATCGACTCGAATGTTGGTCAACTCTTGTGCTTGTCGAAGTTGCTCTTCCTGAATAGTGTGCAACTGCCCTGACTGACGAAGTTGTTCTTCTTGAAAAGTGTGAAACTCCCCTTCTTGACGAAGTTGTTCATCATACATTGATTCCCATAAGTTTTGCATGGAAGCATAGTCAGACTGAGGTGGCGGAGGTGGATAGTAAGTCTGCTCTAGGGCTGAAGTAAAAGTGGGCTCCGGTGCTATATAGCGATTCTGCACAGGTTCTTGTAAAGAGGCAGATACTTCCATCGAATCGCGTTCCTCATAAGGAGTAGAAGGTATGTACGAGGAATCAAAAGAGCTCTCTTGTGCTGGAGATGGAATCGGAGAAGGCACCGGCATATAAGGTGAATGGACGGATGTGGCATATTGGGAAGCTGCCGGTGATGCAGCCTGAAATCCTTGTGGCTGTTGATGGTAGGGTTGTGCTGCCGGATAATCAGTAGAATCAAACCAGGAGAAAGGTTCATCCTGGTGTAGCTGTCCGACAGAGGTAGATGGTCCTACATGTGGGATTACTGGAGCTATGACTTGCCTAAAAAGGAGCCAATTATTTGGATTAATCGGCGTAAAAGCATCTCGATCTGAGCAGGGCACCTCCTGATGGTGGCCTTTAAAAATAAAAACTTTGATCCCTGAGTTGTTGGTCTTCACGAGACCCATAGCTTGAATGGTCCTATGAGTGAGGTGAGTGTTTCCTGGCACAGCTTCAAGATCATCCAAGTCAAGTTGTAGGTGTTGAGCGATAAGTGTGAGAAGGGCACCCATATTAATGCTACCGCCACGATGAGTAGTGCGGCACTGGAATCGACGAATGAGGAAGGCACCCACATTAATAGGAGTTCTGTGAAGCATGCTGTGGATGAGATATAATTCTCCTTCTGAGACGGCACCATCATTATCACTGCGTCCACTTATGGTGTTGCTTAGCATGCGATGGACGTAGCGCAGAACAGGATTCTGAATTGAGCTATCTTTAGCGGTGTTCCAAACCAATCGGTCTTCTTCTGTTATCTGTTTCCAAAAAGTTTCAGCATCAAAGTCAGCAGGTACAAAAAGAGATCCATGGTTGGGAAATCCATAGATATTATTAATCTCTCCTAGAGTGAGAGTAAATGGCCGCCCATAAAGTTGGAATGAAATGCGGGGCTGATCATAGTTCCTGCCATCTAAATTAAAGACTTCCAGGGATGAGAGGAATTCCATAATTAGTACTTCATAAGTTGGCCACCAAGAATGCACAAAGTCAGATAGTCCAATCTGAGAAAATAATAGATGAATATCTGCAAGTAAATTATACTCCCTCAGCAATTCAGTATCTGAAAATCTGGTGGCATGAATTCGAATCTCACACATCCGTTCATATCGAGCTTGATACTCCGGCTTAGTCCAATGATAATCTCCGGGGTAGGAGATTAATTGTGAGGGCTGTGGGGCCGGCTGAGCATTCGGATGTCGTCATTCATGACGTCCCCTCCATATATTAGCAAATCGCCTCATTTTTATCTGGACAAAAATCAACAAAGAAAAGGTGTCAGCTCGGTGGAAGCGGCTGAGGTTTCGACCGTAGTATTCGATGAAGATCTGAAGGTCGGAGGCGACTCGGCCGTAAGGAATTGGTTGATGAAGAACTTCGGCCGTAATAAGTAAAGCTCGGCCGAAGATTGGAGTTTGGCCGTAAGAAGTTGGAGGCGTGACTCGGAACTTCGGCCGTAAGAGTAGATGTCGATGAATAGCCTTGGAGTTTGGCCGTAAGAGAGCGGCGGTGCGCGGTGGCTTCGGCCGTAAAGAAGATTGTAGGTGCGCGGTGGCTCGGCCGTAATGCACCCAGGGCGTAATGGGTCATCTCCGATCCGCGTTATGGAAGACCGGCCATAAGAGATGGCGGGGAAAGCGTTGGAACTTCGGCCGTAAGGGAGAAAGCTCGACCGGAGTCGAGTGGAGTTTGGCCGTAAGGAACAGGCGCGGCGCTTTTGGGCGTAAGGATCGACGGTTGGCGTTGAGACTTCGGCCGTAGAGAAGAAAGGGCGTAAGGATAGCGGAAGCACCTCGGCCGTAAGGAATGCGGATGAAATGGAGGCGGTGCTTGATTTGCAAAACGCGAGATGTAAGATTTTATAGATAAAACTTCGGGCGTAATCTGACCTGTTCCCACGTGATGGTGCAGTGAAAGGTCATATCCGGGCGTAAAAGCAAAAGCATGCCCGATTTTCAAGGCACGTCCGTGGTCAGCTGGGGCGATGTGATCGGCCAATTTCCACATGAGTCATCTGTTTCGCCCTGTCATGTCCGAGCTTGATGCATGTCAGTGTGACAACTCGGCCGTAATGCACACGTAATGTGTGGTAGGTTGTCTTGTCATGTCCGAGCTTTGGCCGTAAAGAGAACAGGTGGCGGGGCGTAATGAGGGTGGCAGCTTGTCTTGTTATGTCCATTGGAATCTTTACGGCGTGGTCATCGAGGTGGTTCTCGGCCGTAACGAGGAACATGGCGTAATCTTGTCGTTTCGCCTTGTGTTTCCCATGCATGGTGCATTCTTCGGTCAACGTATGATTATCCGAATTCTGCTCAATGTACAGAAAGAAATATCGATTAGATGACTCGATATCAAATAAAAAATAAAATGTCTAATTAAAATTAAAAATAAAACTATCACCGAAACTAAGATATTAATTAACAACTAATTAGACTAATAAAAAAATAAAAAAAAATAAATAAATAAATAAATAAATAGGATATAAATAGTTCTGATTTATAGTCGTCAGCTTGACTTAGTTCTGATGAAAATCAAGGCTTATTTTGCTCTTCTCCTCTTGGATTTTTCTCTGTGTTGCTTGGGAGAGAGCCCGGTGTACGTCCAGTCAATTGTGCCGTGATCACTTGCTGATCACTATATGTTTCTAACCCATTTTAGATGCAATTCATGCATATCGAGTCCCACTTTTGCCTATTTTTAGGCCAATTATACTTGGAATGCAAACATTATGATAACTAGTAGATATTCCTCTTTTCGTACTTAATTCCATATGCATAGAGGTTCTGAAATGCCAAAATCCATTAATATTTAAAGTCTATGCCAAGTTATCATTTTGAGGACAAGTTATCATTCCTATATGTCAAGTTATCATTATTTTGAGTGAACTGATTTTCAATGGTTTTCTTGCCCTAAATCCATCATTATCATGTATAAATCATATTTGGATAGTCACATCTCAACTTGTGCAAAGTTTTAAATCCATTTGAACAAGTTATCATTTTTCCTTTGCCAAGTAATCATTAAAGGGAAATTCTGTCATTTCGACATCCAAAACCATTAATTCTGCACAGGGACCTTAGGCATTCATTATATTATTGTCCTAAATCATTGTTGTTTAAATTTGATCACATTTGGATTATCACAACAAAAGTTATGACAAGTTATCATTTTTAAGGCAATTTAGTTATCGTTTTGGCACCCAAGTTATCATTCCTATGAAATCTTATCCATATTTGATTTCTGACTTCACTCACTTGTCATCCTAATCCTTTGATGTCTTCAATGCTTTGAACTACTCATATTTGAACATTTTCCATGAAATATGAAAAGTTATCATTCCGGGTCCCTAAAACTATTATTTTTGATATGGGTTTTCATTCCTGCACGACACCTAATCCCATTTGATGTTTGAGCTGACAACTATCATTATCCTAATCTTTATTTGTTAAAATCACATTTAAGGATCTTGATGCTTGTTGTTTTGGATTTTGTAGCAGGAAAAACAAGTGCAAAAAGGTGGAAAAAGTAGGAGGGGACCACTTGCTTTTGCTGTCCAAAAGCTGCTGCAGCAGCTGGAATTCCTGGACCATTGGACAGGTGGCTCACATCAGGGGGTATGGAACAATTTGATGCTGATCTAAGGGTGGAAGGAAGACATATATAAGCTGAAGAAACCCTGGAATCAAGGGAGGGCCTCCATTTGGAGGGCTGCTGGACCAGGAGCAAGGTGGAGGAAGGCTTGCTGATTTCTGCATAACAGCCCTGATTCCAGGATGAATAGCTTCTTCTCTTCATTCCATTTTGTATCTAAGTTTGTATCTATGAGGAGCTAAATTCCATGCCTCCTAGGATAGGATAGTAGTCTAATATATATTATGGATGGATTAGGGATAAGTTTAAGTTTCCTGCACTGATTTCTGAATTCTGAATTTCTGGTTTTACATTTCTGAAATCTGAAGTGTTATAAATCTGATCTTGTCATTTGAAGACCCTATTTGTATTTATAACTGAGAAGTTATTATTTGGTCTAACCCTTTGTTCAGAAATGAATCAAGAATCAATGCCAAGTTCTAGATACAAACCCAATTAGAATTCTGATTTCTACTTTCTGAAATCTAATTTTTCTGAAATCTGAATTCTGAATGCCTTCCTGATTTCTGAATTCTTAGAATCTGTTTTGTCATTGTGGAGCCACAATTGTTTTGACAACTGAGAGGTTATCTTATGGTTCCATTCTAGTTCAGAAATGATCAAGATGCAATGACATTCCTAAGGTTCTAATTTGTAATTGTTGCTGATTTTCTGTTTTCTGATTTTTGAACAATCTGATTTCTGATTTTCCTGGGCTGTTTGAATCTGATTGTCATTGGGGATTGAATTAATTGAACAACTGAGAGGTTAACATCTATCCCAATCTTGTTCAGAAATGAATTGAGAAGCTTTGACATTCCTATGATTCAAATCTGATTTGGTTTTTCCTGATTTGAATGAGTTGCTGATTTCTGGTTTCCTGGAATTCCTGAAATCTGATTTCCATTGTTAAGCCCTACTTTAATCCACCATTGAGAGATGGTTTTAAGGCCTTCCTTGAGATTTAGAGATGAGCCAAGGAGCAATGACAATTTTTTATTTCCCAAACTTGTATTAAGTGCTGATTTCTATCCAATTCATTAATGGAAATGTGGATTTCATTTGAATTTGCAACTGAGAAGCTGATTTTAAATCCTCTTGTAGTTTAGAGATAAACTAAAGAGCATTTGCATTAATATTGGATTGATTTCATCCATGTTTAGCTGATTGAAGCATTCCCTTCATTTTCAAAGTGCAATTTAGAGTTATCATTTCAGGTTTTATTGAATTGCCAAAAAAAAATCAGCAAAGTGACTTGGATTGAACATAGTGATAACTTGATTTTCAATGGGGATCCTCTTCTAATTCAACATGGCTAACAATTATATGACAATATATTATTTAGTTCTGGTCTAATTGAGCTGTGAAAACAACCATATTGAAAGTTGAATTGGATTTGACTAGAAAATGATAACTTGTCCATTTCCATCCATAATTAAATTAGATGAACCCCAATTCTAAGGAGGACCTTCCTCATTGACAGATAAACACTTTTAGACTCTAGATTAGCATTTATAACTCAGTTTTGATAAGTTTCCAAAATACAAAAATCAGTTATTGTTTCACTTTCCATTAAAAATCTGTTTTCCCTTTCCTTTAAAAATCTGTTTTTGCCACTTTAAATAGGATTAGTCTAAATTATTTTTAGGTAGTCTAGGACTTCAAATCACTGTAGATATGACATTTAGGGTTACTACAATTGACCTGTATACTTGCAGTAGAGAGTGAATTAGGAAGTTGAACCAAAAATTGAAAAAATCTCAAGTTTGACCCAAAAAATCAGCAAGTTATCACTCAACCTCCTAAACATTACTATCATGCCGCCATCTGGCCCAGTTGTCTTTCTAAATTTCGAATTGATGCATCCTGATTCGTGGCTCTAGATTCCATATTCTTTTGCAGCGCTTGCATTGTGTCTATGATCTGTGCCATCATCTCATGCATATGATTTGATGATTGATATTGAGGAGTATCAGGTTGCCTTTTCAGTATATAATCTTTTGATGGACCAGAAGATTGGCCTTGATTCTGATTATAGGCAAACTTCGGATTATGTCTCCAACCATAATCGTTGTTCCTGTAAAAGGGATTGGAAATAAAGTTAGCATTTTCAATTTGATTTGAATATGAAGTGTTACCTGTAGGGCTATAATTGTTAGAATTTCTGATTAGTGACATCATCTGCTCGAATTTTTGATTAAGTGACTCCAGCTGAGCCACTATTTCTGAAAATTGTATTCCTTGTGTAGCATGTATATCATGAGTTCGGCGAGATGGTCTCCTTTCTTGGCTCGACTTGAGGGCTACAGCTTCAATTATATCTTGTATCTCACTAGGACGTTTAGATCCCAGTACTGTCCCTCCTGCTGATTGATCGAGCTTATCTTGATCTGCAGCTCGTAATCCATGGTAGAAATCTTCCATCACTTGCCACTTTGAAATTCTATTATCAGAAACTCAGGCCAGCAGTTCCTTATATCGTTCTCAGGCTTCATATAACGTCTCGTTATTGTCTTGAACAAATGCCCTCAGCTCCCTTCGATATTTGCCTGCCTTTTGTGGTGGACAATATTTTCCAACAAACTTTTCTACCAGCTCCAACCAAGAATGAATCGATCCTGCAGGCAAAGTTTTAAACCAAGTGGAAGCTTTGTCACGCAAAGATTGAGGAAATAATAATAAACGAATAACTTCAGAAGAAACATTATTATTTCTAAAGGTGCTCAGAGTAGCAAGAAATTTGTCAAGGTGATCATGGGGGTCTTCATGAAATCCTCCTCCAAATTGGGATGCTTGTATCATCCTCACGATTGCGGGATTTATCTCAAAATTATTTGCGTTAATATAAGGCAGCACGATGCATGATTCTCGGTCACTGTATCTGGCCGAGACATATTCTCTCATAGAAAGTTTTACTTCATCTTCTCGCCGATTATTATGTGGTGGAACCAGTTCATTTTGTTGCTCCAGTCTCTGATTGTCGCGTGCTTGTTCCGCCATTTTTCTTATATTTCTTCGTAATCGACAATAGGTTCTTTCAATTTCAGGATCAAATTCCAACAGTGGATTTGAACTCCTAGTGCGCTTATCAGAAAATTCCAGGATTGGTTGTGATTTAATTTTCAATTAGTACCTGCAACAACCAATTTTCAGTAAGATAAAAGAATAAAATAAAATAAAAATATATACAAGAAAGAAGAAATACAGATAATAGGTCATGAAAAAAATGAGATTTTAACAAATAAAGTCTTTCGTCCTAATAGAATTGAAAATTCGTCATTAAAATTAATTTTCGAGAGGAACTTTTCAAAAACTTAATTACGGCCGCAAACGGAGGTTCTTCAAACCAATACAAATACCAAATATTAATATCGACCGAAAGAATTTATGATGATGTAACAAATGGCACAAAATAAGTCTGAACTAATTTGCGACCGTAAAGTTAATAATCAGACATAATAAAAAATTACTTTCAGAGAGGAAATAAGATTGATCGGCCGTAATACAGAAATAGATTTACGACCGAAATTAGATTAGTAATCCGAGGCTCGTTCGTCCGTAAAAATCATAAAACAGTGTTGAAAGGGATTCAACGTGAAGGCGTAAAACTTGTTGGCTTATGGTCGAAACAACGTCGTAAAAATTAACACAGCGATGAATCATTTCGGCAATCAACTCCTCACATATAAAATCCTAGGCGTAAAGAACTGAAGTTGACAACCTTTGATCGTAAAACAGAACAGGGTTTCGGCCGAAATAAAAATCGGACAAAACGTCGACAAAATGACTCATTATGGTCGAGGAAGTGGATATTTCATATCGGCCGTAAAACAATGAGAATTAAGTCGAACGTGATCGTTGATGGCCGAGAAAGAAAAAGTCACAAATAAATTGGCCGAAAAGGTCGTAATATGGTGTAACAACAAATGTTCAGAAATTTTACGGCCGCAAAACCATGAGATCATTCTCGGCCGTAAAAAGATCCGGATGAAGTGAATTTCGACCGTAAAGATAAAAATTGTCAATTAAGCCGAAATGAGATCACATCGGCCGAGATGAAATCAACATGATTGGCCGTAATGCAAAATAGGGTTTCGGCCGAAATAAAATTGAATGAAACTTGAGAATATTACCCCAACTCTTACGTCGACAATTGAATCATTACGGACGAAAGTGAATTAAGAAGATTCTTTACGACCGTAAAACAACGAAATCAAATCAATGACGTAAAACAATGTTCGGATAAAAACATTACGACCGTAAAAATTGAAAGTTTAGAACTCAGAAATCATTCATTGCGAGGCCGTAAAATTAATAAAGCCGACATATTAAATCTCGGTCGTAAAACCATAAGTCGACAGTGTAATTCGAAAAATCCAATCGGTGTCGGATTTTAAATCGAAAGTAGACAAATTTAAAAAAAATTATCGTGACCTTTATCTGCAAAAATAAATGTCAGTTTATTCACAAAAAAAATAATTAAAATAATTAATACATATTTAAAATGAATTATTTACACTTTATTTACATCTCCTAATAATTCATAAAAATCAGAAATTAATTAATAAAATATTCCCTGGCAACGGCGCCAAAAATTTGATGCGTTATAATTGTAACAATAAAATTTGCTAGCAAGTGCACTAGTCGCTCAAGTAATATAGTAAAAAGGAGTAAGAGTGTCTAACCCACGAGGAATATTATTAATTCAATATCTGAATCTTTAAATTAATAAGAGAAGAAAAACATGGATTTTGAAAATGAGTTTTATAAAATAAAATAAAGAAAATAAAATAAAGATAAGATAGTGGTGTTGAAGTTAGGCCTTAGGATGAAAATAGATCAGGATAAATATTTGAACCATGAAAGATAAATTTAATCTTTAAAGATGGATTAGAGTCTTCCTAAAGTAATTTAACATGATTAACTTGTGGTCTCCATGACTGACATCCCTCAATCTAATCATATAGAACTATCTTAATTTAATAAGAATTGAAGTCTCCACGACTGGTACCCCCAAAATCATATTAAAATTAAGATGCATTAAATTGAATTCTCTAGACTATTAATCACTCCATAAACTGGTATAGATTAATAGACCACACAAACTTGATTCTCCACACACTAGTTATCAAATTTATGTCAATTATTAATTCCAAATAAAATCAATTATAATTAGTATAATAAATTCTAAAATTAAACACTCCACAAACTGATATAGCCTAATTCAGAATTTTAATTAACTAACATAAAAACATTAAGCATAATTAATAATTGATCAAAAAAGATTAAAGCAAATAAAATAGGGTCCAAACATTTCCCTTCAATTAATAATCTCCTAAAATAATAATCCTAAAAGCATGAAGTTCATCCTAGAAATTTCGGAGAGATAAGAAAATACAAATCATAAAAATTGAAAGAATTACACCCAAAATAGAGATCTCGAATCTGGCAAACAGTCGGGCAGCCTCTCGGACTTGATCAAGGTCGCGATCAACCTCCAACCGTCGCACCTCTCTCCTCTTGGTCGTAGCCTGCAGAGCTCACAACTCGCCGTGGAAGAAAACCTGAACTTCAGAGCACCCATTGAAACGACGGATTATTCACGTATTTATAGGGTGCGGACGGCCTTCAATTTGATCTCGGCCGTAACATCGTACGGTTGACTTTAAAATTATAAGATAAACTTGGCCAAAGATAAATCCTTTTATCATTACGCCCAAAGATAAATTCTTTTTATCTTTACTCCCTTAGAATCTCGGCCGTAATAAAGAATTAAATCTTTACTCCCAAAGAGATAAAATTCCTTTTACTCCCTCCAAATCTCGGCCGTAAGAAAGGAATTTAATCTTGTTACGCCCAAAAGATAAAATCATTCAATTGTTACTCCTTTTGAATCTCGGCCAAATTCATCTTCATGCCATTACGCCCAAAAGATAAAATTCTTTTATCTTTACCCCTTCAAATCTTAGCCGTAACAACGAAGATTCTATATCATTACCCCCTAGAAATCTCGCCCAAAATGACTTGAGTGTAAAGCCAAATCTCGGCCAAAATGACTTGGGGGTAAAGCCGAATCTCGGCCAAAATGACTTGGGGGTAAAGCCAAATCTCGGCCAAAAGCAATAATTTCTTTGAATTTCGGCCATGTTTTGAATTTTCCTGCAAAATAATTATTCAAATTTAATTAATCCATCCACAATCAGAGAATTAATAATAAATCCAGAATTACGATTAAAAATGACTAAAAATGATGCATGCCATGAACAAATTACAGAAAAATTAACTAAAATAATAATCTAAAATATGTTATATTTTGCATGCATCAGACGCATATTCAATTCCTTCTGTGTAAAAACATATTTCAACCTTTTGTGATCTGTATAGTCCACAAATTCTTCTCCATATAAGTAGTGGCGCCAAAGCTTGAGGGCGAACACTACTGCTGCCAACTCGAGGTCATGTGTTGGATAATTGACCTCATGCTTCTTCAGCTGTCTAGATGCGTATGCCACTACTTTACCATGTTGCATCAGTACGCATCCCAATTCTGTGTCACTGGCATCACTGTGAACTACGTAGCCACCGTTGCCCGATGGTAATGTCAGGATTGTCGCTGGTTAGTCGTTCCTTTAACTCTTGGAAGCTTTCCTTGCACTTGGGTGACCAAATGAACTTTTCTCCTTTCCGTGTGAGCTTGGTCAGTGGCAGTGCTATTATGGAGAAGTCCTTGATAAAACGTCTGTAGTAGCCGACTAAACCAAGAAAACTCCTAATCTCGGAGACGTTCTTTGGTCGAGTCCAGTTGGACACTGACTCTACTTTTGTGGGATCCACTGCAACTCACTGCAACTCCATCTTTAGAAGTGATGTGTCCGAGGAACATTATATGTTTTAGCCAAAATTCACATTTAGAGAATTTGGCGTACAACTGCTTCGCTCGCAAGGTTTCCAGTACAATCCTCAAATGTTCTCTGTGTTGTTCCATACTTGGCGAGTAAATGAGGATGTCATCTACGAAGACAATTACGAACTTATCCAGGTGTTCGTGGAAAGTCCGATTCATGAGATCCATGAATGCGGCCGGGGCATTCGTTAATCCAAACGGCCTCACCATGAACTCATAATGTCCATATCTTGATCGGAATGCTGTCTTCGGAATATCTTCTTCTGCCACTGATGCATGCAAAATATAACATATTTTAGTTAATTATTTTAATTAAATTTTCTGTAATTTGATCATGGCATGCATCATTTTTAGCCACTTTTAATCGTAATTCCGGATTTATCAATTTTTATTATTAAATTTTCTGAATAGTTTAAATGTGGATGGATTAACTATATTTTGATAATTATTTTATAGGAAAATTCGAATCTCGGCCGAAATTCAAAGAAATTATTTCTTACGGCCGAGATTTGGCTTTACACCCAAGTCGTTACGGCCGAGATTCAAAAGGAGTAACAAGATTTAATTCTTTGTTACGGCTAAGATTTGAAGGAGTAAAGATAAATGATTTTATCTTTTGGGCGTAACAAAAATTAAATCCCAAGTCCTTACGGCCGAAATTTGGAGGGCGTAATGGCATGAAGATGAAGGGTGTAGCAATCAATCGAGTTTATCTTTGGGCGTAACAAGATAAAAATGAGTTTATCTTTGGGCATAACAAGATATATGAAGGTGTAAAGATAAGAAAGATTTATCTTTGGGCGTAATGATAAAATGATTTATCTTTGGCCGAGTTTATCTTATAAATTTAAAGTTAACCGTACGATGTTACGGCCGAGATCAAATTGAAGGCCGTCCGCACCCTATAAATACGTGAAGAATCCATCGTTTCAATTCGTGCTCTAAAGTTCAGGTTTCTTCCACGGCGAGTCGTGAGCTCTGCAGGCTACGACCAAGAGGAGAGAGGTGCGACGGCTAGAAGTTGATCGCAACCCTGATCAAGTCCGAGAGGCTGCCCGACTGTCTGCCCAATTCGAGAGCTCTACTTCTATTTTGGGTGTAATTCTTTCGATTATTATTGTTATTTTGTTATTATCTCTCCAGAATTTCTAGGATGAACTCCATGTTTTTAAGATTATTATTTTAGGAGATTATTAATTGAAGGAAAATGTTTGGACCCTATTTTATTTGCTTTAATCTTTTCTGATCAATTATTAATTGTGCTTAATGCTTTTATATTAGTTAATTAAATTTCTGAATTAGGCTATACCAGTTTGTGGAGTGTTTAATTTCAGAATTTATTATACTAATTATAATTGATTTTATTTAGAATTAATAATTGACATAAATTTGATAACTAGTGTGTGGAGAATCAAGTTTGTGTGGTCTATTAATCTATACCAGTTTGTGGAGTGATTAATAGTCTAGAGAATCCAATTTAATGCATCTTAATTTTAATATGATTTTGGGGGTACCAGTCGTGGAGACTTCAATTCTTATTAAATTAAGATAGTTCTATATGATTAGATTGAGGGATGCCAGTCGTGGAGACCACAAGTTAATCATGTTAGATTACTTTAGGGAGACTCTAATCCATCTTTAAAGATTAAATTTATCTTTTATGGTTCAAATATTTATCTTGATCTATTTTCATCCTAAGACCTAACTTCAACACCACTATTTTATCTTTATCTTATTTTATTTATTTTATTTTCATAAAACCTCTTTCCAAAAATCCATGTTTTTCCTCTCTTATTAATTTATAAATCCAGATATTGAATTAATAATATTCCTCGTGGGTTCGACACTCTTACTCCTTTTTACTATATTACTTGAGCGACTAGTGCACTTGCTAGCAAATTTTATTGTTACAAATCATACGCATCAACCACCCTTAGCTGATGGTATCCGCTCCTCAGATTGATTTTGGAGAACACTTTTGCTTTAGATAATTGATCAAATAGATCATCAATATGAGGTAGCGGGTACCTGTTCTTTATTGTGACTTTGTTCAACATTCTATAATCGATACAAAGTCTCAATGATCCGTCATTCTTCTTGACAAAAAGGACTGGTGCACCCTACGGCGAAACACTGGGCCTGATAAAACCTTTGTCCAATAGCTCTTGAATCTGATCTTTAAATTCCTTCATCTCTGCTGGAGCCATGCGGTATGGGGCTTTGGAGATTGGTGCAGTTCCGAGTGTCACTTCGATACGAAAGTCTATCTCCCTTCTGGGCGGTAGACCGCTAACATCTTCAAGAAATTCCCGCACTACGTCTATGTCTTGAGGAGTCTTATTTGGTTCCTCTGTCTTGGTTATACTGGCCAGATAACCTCTACATGCTTTTTGCAGTAGCTTCTTTGCCTTTATGGCGGATACTATGATTTTTTGTTCCTTCTGTGAAATTCCCCTGACTATAACTTTATCTTTACTCTGTGCGCCTATGATCACTTTATTTTGTTTGCACAGGATGGAGGCATCATGTGAGGTTAACAAATCCATGCCCAAAATTATATCATAATCTTTCATGGGGATGATGATGAGATTGGCATGATGGTTCTTTTTTCTCTATCTCTATAGGTACATGGGAGAGATACTTTGTGGTAATGAGGGTGCCTTGTGGGGTCAATATATTCATCTTTTGCTCTAAGTTCACTGCTTTTAACCCTAATGTTTTGGCACACTCTTCTGATATAAATGAATGTGAAGCACCGAAATCAAAAAATGCTTTTGTAGGTAGATCGGCTATGAACAGTGTACCTCGAATGATATCAGCGTCATTCTGGGGAGCATCCTCTTCCAGGTTGAAGATCCTTCCCTGTACCAACTGTTGTTGTCCACGTCTCGGACAGCTCGCTGCCATGTGACCCATTCCACCGTACTAATAACAGGCTCTAGATTTCATACGGCATTCCCCAGCATGGGTCCTGCCACACGTGTTGCATAAGATCCGCTCACTTTGTGCGGGTGGTGCCTGAGGGGCTCTATGAGGCTGTTGCCGCTACTGTTGGGCTGGACGTCTTTGCCCTTGCTGAGGTGGTCGCTGCAGCTACTGTTGTTGTGGCTGCTATTGCGGTGGGGGAGGAGCTTATTGTGGATGACGGTAGGGTCGTTGTTGTTGTGGAGGACGGTAGTTCTATTGAGGCGCAGAATACGGGTGGTACCGGTTATCCCATCGTTGGTGTTGCCGGTTGTTCCCATGGAACTGCTGTTGCAGCTGGGAGTTCTGCCCTACATTCTGCTGAGTCTTCTTCTCCCTCTGAAGATCCTAGTGGTCCCTCTCGGTCAAGGTTGCTAGGCTGACCGCTTCATCCAGGGTTTTATAATTCCCTGGCCTGGTCTGGGATCTCAGTGAGGGCCTTAGTCCGTCCACAAAATGTTTCGTCAGCTCCATTTCGTCCATAGTCAATTTAGAGTATTTCTTCAACCGGACGAACTTGGTCACATATTGGTCCACGGTCATAGCCCCTTGCTCTAGATGCAGAAATTCCTTCTGCTTTAAATCTTTCTGGAAGGACGGGAGGTAGCGCGTCTCAAATGCCTTGCGGAAGTCCCCTCATTCCACAGTTCTGACTCCCAAAAAGTTGGTGGCCTTCTTTGCCTTCCACCATTCCTTGGCGTCCCTCTGGAGAGTATCTCCAACGAATATGAGCTTCTTGTGCTCAGGGACGTCAAGGATGTCAATTTTTTCTTCTAAAGTTTCGATCCACTGCTCAGCAACGTCAATTCCTCTTTCCCCGTTAAATGTTGAAGGCTTCGAACTTCAAAACTCTTGCAGTGTACAAGGGATGGGGGCCCGTCGTCCTTGCTGTGGTGGTGAACCGGGCATAGGTGGGGAAGGCGGAGGAGGATCCAACGGAGGCGAGGGAATAAAATGGACCTCTTCTTCGTTATATATCTCATACTCACTGGACGCGGATCCTCTTCTCTAGTCGGCCATCTATAAAGAGATCATGGCAAATGTTTGAGAAGGGTGTACAATCGAGAATCTTTAATAAGGATAACAAAAATCTTATATTAAAATGGAGACCATGCTGCTCAACATTTACTAATGGAAAATGTTCATTTATCATTAAGATTTTCAAAAAGTAAACATATGTCTGAGGCACACTAAGGCCTTCCACAAAGAAAGAAAAGTAGCATAGCACTAATCATTACGTCGAGAGGGCCCCTCTGGTTCATTCCCAGGATTCTTCGGAGGATTAGGGCACTCCTCTTCAAAATGTCCCTCTTGATCACAGAGACTACAATATGGCTCTGGATCAAACTGGCTTATCGGGCTGGTCTCCTGACTCTGAACTTCTTCTTTGGGTTCATGCGCTTCTTCTTTGTCATCTGAAGACAGACAAATAGGGTTATCGGGGCGTCCCCCTATCGTCTGCGGGTGCCACCTCTGATTCATTTCTTCACGTGTCTCTATGGGGAAGAAGTGGCGTGGGGAAGGTAACACCGGATCATTACTCCCCACACTCTTTAAATCCGAATCTGAAGGCTCCGATCTCACTAGAGCAGGCTGTGGTGGGGTTGGAGGATCTAGTGGCCACATACGTATCCCAACTATATGGCCTCTACCCCTTCGTATAATCCTGGTTACCATGCGGCGTGGAGGCATCTATAACATAAATTAATTCAATAATATAAGTATGATTCACATAGAAATGTACTTATTACCTACTTGAGGAGTGAAGCCGCAGATGCTTGAGAAGCTTGCACATGACTTTACTTTGAGTTGTGTAACCATATGAACAGTGAATGCTATGCATGAACCTATACTCTACTATAACCAATGAAGGAGCCAAGAACTTAAGCTCTGATACCAAACTGTAACGCCCTCAAAATCGCACCTCCCGCAACGTAGGTGATCAGATTGACTCCGAGGGCGCTACACTATCTACTGCTCTATTGACCTTGACCATTCAACAAAATAGCTTACGTGGCACTAATAAAATAATAATAACCATAACAGAGAACCTTAAATGCAGAAGAATAATCAAATGCCACGATGAAGGACTTTAATGCGGAATTTCATAGTGTCTCATATAAAATATGCGGAAATTCATAATGTCTTTCATTATGGAAAATGTGCGGAAGAAACGTGATGTCTCTGAATAATAAACATAATTAAACAAATATACAGCAAGAGAACTCGGAGCAGATTATCAGTCATGTGCAACGTTCTCCAAGCCCTGCGTCCTCCAACACCTCGTCAGTTGGCATTCTCACCTGCAAAATTCCAATGCAGGGGAATAGAATACCCATGAGCAAAGATTGCCTAGTACAATAGCCATAGACATAAAATAAGGATCAGTGATGATAAGGAAATCAATGAGTAAATCATTAATCATATCAGTACTTTGTTCTTTACTATACAATACATTGTCCTTGCGTTACTCTGCTTTCACTTTAACATATCTCTACTTTACTTTACAGTGCTTTGCTTTACATTACTCTGTTGTACATTACTTTTCTTTACATAGCTTTGCTTTTCAATGTTCTGCTTTGCTTTACTTTGCATTGCTCTGCTGTGAGTTGTACTACGTCTTTTACATTACTAGAATATCCTTAGAGTTGATTGTCCTATGCGAGCTCGACTTTATTAGGTTGGGATGCCATGGGTGCCTCTCTGATTCACTGATGCTAGTAAGCCCGTAAACGGGAAGAATGGGTGGGTGTTAATGCCTCATCCAGTTCGGAAAGTAGGGGGGAGAATTCTTACAATTCAGGAACAGTGGTCGGTTACTAGACCTGTAGGTTCGCTGTCTCCTCAGTTTAGCTACCTGTCCCTCTGGCATGATACTTTAATCTTTAAGGGAAGAGGTGTGACCATAGCATCACCCTTCAATTCGAGATATCGGTGGGAGAACACCTGAAATCTCAGGAATAATGGGCATCTAAGCCAGTAGCTTCGTTGTCCCCTCAGCTAACTACCATTCCCCCATTGCTTTAACTTTAGGGGCGGCACATAGCAATCCCACATCTTTGCCTTTACTTTAATCCTCTTTAGTTACTATGAAATCTATGATTTGGGGTCCATAGGAAATCGATCTTTGTACAATATGACTCAGCCAGTGTAAGTGAACTGGTTAGAGTCGTAATTAGGATTAGGAGTGGATCAGTTCGGTTAAGTTTTGATCAATGGATCTCTGTTGGACCGGTCGACCGCCCCTGATGGATCGGTCGACCGTTCTCTGGTACCAGTCGACCGATACTCTAGACCGGTCGACCGTGGTCTCTGATTTGGCGCTTGCGAACCGGTCGACCATCCAGGGTGTCAGTCGATCGTTCTTAGGCTGTACGGGTGCGCGGTGCGCACCGAATCGGTCGACCGTTCTCTAGAACCGATCGATCGATTGTAAGGCAGGGTCAGTCCATCAACATATGGGTCGGTCGACCACCGTGGTGAGGCCGGTCGACCGATAAAAGGGAAATATGTATGCATAACTGTGCAGATCAATCGACCGTTTAATTAAATCGATCGACCGGTCCCTGCGATAAAATAGAGCCGCCGGATTTCTCCATAGATTTCGGCGGCCTTTCGGCCATCAATTGACGCCGACATAAATACAAAACTTATAGGAATTTACTTCAGGATCAATATGAATCTACTTATGCATCAAATGATCATTAATTCGTCATCTATAGGATTTTAACGCTAAGGTACCTCTTTCGTCAGAAAAATGGATTCGACGGTCACTGTTCGTCGTCCGGTCATCGTCGGACGTTCATGATCGGTGCGAGGGGGTCGCCCGGTCCTTGCGCACGTGAGGGAGGGTAGAAGTCGTGCGTCGAGGGTCATCGGTCGTCGTGGTACGTTGCTGCTTTGCTCGCGCACGCCGATCGCCGTTCGCCGGACGGGGAGAAGACGAGAACAGAGAGAGAGGGGGAGACGGTGGTCGGGGTTCCAAGAGGGCGCATGGCAGCCCTCCCCCCCTTCTTCTACGCCCCGGCTGACCCTTGGTCGGCCGAAGGTGAACGGTCGGAAGGCCAGGGGAGGCGACGCTTCCCTTGCCGACCGATTGTTACAAATTTTTTCAATACGTGAATATTAGGAAAATTTTTACGAGGATAAGTTAAGAGGATGCAGTATACAAAATAAACTCATGGGTAAAACTGATCTAGAATAAAAGTTTGCCAAGCACAAAACTATACTTTTTTTAAAAAAAATTGATGAGTATAAAAATAGGTAAAGGGTAAAAGTTCGGAATCACAAAAGTTACCACCTTAATTTTTTTCTCAGGCTATGTTTGAATTGTAATTTGTAGTTCTCGTTAGTTCTCAGAATTTAGTCGATTTGATAAAAAAGTTTAGGTGTAGAGTTTAGATGAAAAGTATAGTGATAAAAATTTTAAAAATTAATTTCATTGATAAGTTTTAGTAGGTGTTTAGATAAAATGTAAGAACTAAAGATATAATTTATTATTTTATTATGTATAAAATTATAATAAATTAAAATATTATTTCTTTAGTTAAAATAATTATTTATATTAATATTCTACTTTATAATTTATGAAAATAATTATTTATATATTATAATTTATAAAAAATATTATTTTTCTTGTGTTATTAATATTATAATTTTTTTAAAATATTTGTATTACATTAAAGAATTTATTTTATAAGCTAAATATATTATATTAATCAATAAAATATTATTTATTATTATTTAAGATAATATAAAAATAATATAATAAAAAATAACAAGATTACGTAGTAATTAAGAATATTTTACTAATTAAAAATATAATAAGGAATTGAAAGAAAAAAAGTAAAAAAAAGTAGCACGTTCTCGTTGGAGGTGAGAACTCAACGAGAACTTAAAGTTCTCCAAAATGGAGAACAAACCTCACGTAGAACTTAACAGTTTGATCACATATAGTGTTTTACAAAAAATATCAGAACTTGAGCTAAGTTTTGATCCAAATTTCGATACCAAACACAGCCTTAATGAAAACATCTTCAATTATAAGTTCATTCGCATAGAAATTGCAATAGACTTATTTTTTTGCATGAATTTATCTCACGCCACATATTATGTTTTTCTTAATGTCACAATCACATCATATAACACATTTTGATTGACATTATAAGAACCTACACCTAATATCTGCATGAATATTTTTGTTATAATTTAGTTGCTTATAATTGACTTATACTATGAAATTGATAAATTTATGATTTGTCTCTGTACATTATGATGTGCACTACTAAACACATACTGAATTACTAATTAATGTTATCCGATTAATTAATATGAATCATCGTTCTCACACTTTGGAGTATTTTCTAATCTCATATGATTCATCGATGATCATAGTGATTTCAAAGATAAATATTAAGATAATAAGATAAAAGATAAAAAGTTGAGAAACTTGAATGTTAAACAAGCATCATTATTATTTATTGATAAGAATTTTTGTTTAAAGTTTAGATAAAACTTTCATTAATTAAAGTAACACATTAAAACAATGACATTAAACATTTACTGATAATTGTATTATTTATGAACACCACACAAATATTATAAATAATATTCAACATTGATTGATTATTTTATTATTGAACAAATGAGTAGCTATCATATTTGTGATATAGTGACATTGGATCAGATTCAAGTAAGCTGAAATATTAGTGAAATTTAATTTGAATATTAGTGAAATAAATCATCTTGCATTAAATTTAAGTTAGGAATTCAGTTTCTTGTCAAAAGAGCTTAACATCCTCCTATTATTACTGGTTGTTAAAAAGAGATCTCTTATTTGTTCCTAATGAACTTCTATTTGGATTACATGTAATTGTTATTTTGAAATTCATTTAAATTTCATTAGTTTGATATTGATTTTTATGCACATAATCATAACTTGGTGAATATTCACTTTCTTGATTTGTGTTTCGAGCAAAATGATTTTGATTTTTCATTTCCTCTTAATTGTTATTCATTAGTGTAGTTATCCTAACGAGTATCCTATTATTTGGTATCGAAGCTTGAGGCTTCAAAATCTTAAATCTATTTTTTTATTCTTCGTATAAATATTAGATGTTGATAATCTTATCAAAATTTATTATTATGCTTCATCAAAATTGACAAGAAAAAATTTTTTGCGTCTGACTTAATTTGTAATTTTGTGCAAAAAAATAAAGAAATCTTTTAAAAATTTGCTTGTTAGTTCAATCTTCAAAGTAACCTTCTTCATTGGTATCCTTTTCACCTAAATTTTTTATTATTTGAATTAAAATTTAATTAATGACATTTATGTTCAAATGATTTATTTTCTTAGGATTTGACAATTAAAACTAAGCTTGAACAGAGATTAACTTCTGGTCGATTCTGTCAAATGAGAAAACTCCAAGCATCCTAGGCCGAGGGGGGAATAGAGCATCGGTCCACTTTTTTTCTACAACTCTTTTTTATCTCAATATTTATTAATAGAGCATCCAAGGCCGAGGGGGGAACAGAGATTAACTTCTGGTCGATTCTGACAATTGTTTTTCAAGGTACCTAACCTCTTTTCAAATTTTAGTTCTCTCTCTATG
Source organism: Pontederia crassipes (assembly GCA_030549335.1). Classification (NCBI taxonomy): domain Eukaryota; kingdom Viridiplantae; phylum Streptophyta; class Magnoliopsida; order Commelinales; family Pontederiaceae; genus Pontederia; species Pontederia crassipes. The sequence continues at coordinate 68,832,922 of CM060189.1, read as the reverse complement.
CATTAGATTTATCAAATAATTTATTATTAATATAATATATTTATTATAAAGTATTAATTTATTATTTTGGGAATTTTTTTAAAAAATGTTAAAACTAATTTATTATAAATATTATTTATTATATTTAAATTTTTTTAATATAAAATTTTAATTTATACTCAATATTTATTAATTAATAAAATTATATTTTATATCTATAAAGCTTATATTTGTTCAAACACATAATAAAATTAATCTATCACATCAACTTTATAGTTTCTTATTATTACGTCTCAATCATACAAATACACTCTGAACTAATATTTTAATTTAATTACTCATGTAGAATTCAGAAGAACTATGATTATACTTTCCATATACTACTTTGTGTAGTTAAAATTTGAGAAGCCTGTTTGATTTCGAATTTATTCATCCCTTGGCAAGAGTTTTTTTTGTGAGACTAATTTGAGAAATATGAACTTCCTTCTGTGTGCCTTTTAAAATTGTTGGTTTCCAAGTTTGCGGCATCAAAATATGCAATTATTTGTTACTCATTGAGTATTTCTCTTTTGTCCAGAAGTTAAAAAAGGAAAAGAATCTAAGAAAAATAAAAGAATAAGAAAAAGCATAAAATCTGAAAACATAAATTCGAAAAAAAGTAATAATAAAATCTGCAAAAGTAAAAAAATTCCTGATGCATGCCATAGTTGAACTACATCAATTAGTTGTTGTTTCATTTCTATATTGACCATTGTATCTACAATTTCAAATTTGGAAACACATGAAGAAACTAATTTCCTTGATTCTTAATTCTTGCAAAATTGAACTAAGTTTTTTATAGTATAATATCGACATTAGTTGTTTAGTATGTTAAGAATCAATGTTTTGAACTAAGTTTGCTTGAATTCGAAATCTCATTTTATCTGATCAAATTGGTTGTGAGTTTGCTTAGAACTTTGAAGAGTAATACAGAGAGATAAAAGACAAAGTGTGAGATCAATTGATGAAATTCATTATGTGATATGAGCATACCATATGAGAATATTGCGAGGATTCCTTTCTTTTTAATATAGAGCATACCATATGAGAATATTGTGAAGATTTCTTTCTTTTAAATATAGATTTGGAAACATAAATATTGATATGCATAATAGTTCTTGTTCCACAGTTGTTTTATGTGCTCCACATGTACAATAAAATTCTCTTGAAAGAGTCACAACGAGAAAATATTTTTTATGTACGTTGTCATGTTATTATGAAGTGATTATTGATTGTGAGAGTAGTGTTAACCTTACATAGTGGAGAAGTTTCAACTTTTAAGCATCCCAAACCATACAAATTTCAATGAATAAATAATAAAGAAGTTGAAGTGATGAAAAAAATGTGTGTTTAATGTTGAAAAATTTTGTAATGCCCTGAGACCCATTTAACGTGTTCAGAATTTACACAATTTTATAAAATAATTTTATAGAAATATAAACTATAAAATGCGAAAGACTTTCAATAGTAAAGCTAAAATGTGGAAGACTTTCAATATTAAAAGTGCAAAAACATAAAAACTAAATAACATCACTAGGACTCAAGCTAGACTCATGTGCAATATCTATCAGTCACTGAGTTGAGCCACTTACAATACCATCCTCTCACCTGCATGAATTTAATTACAAGAAAAATTCATGAGTATAAAAATATTCAATAATGAATTTAATCAATAAAAATATTCATGAATTTAATCAATAATGCTTAAGATAGGAGTTGAACAAAAATCAAATTAGCAAATGAAACAATGCTATATGATAATCAATGGATCATGATATCAATGAATCAATCGAATGATACAATATCATAATATAAGTCAATGAGGCAGTGGATCAATAAAATGATATAATGGAGCAATAGATTAATATAAGTGATCAAGCTAAGGTCAGGAGACCAACTAATAATGATAACAATTATCAGTTAGAATTCAATGGTCTTGATCAATATGACACTATTCAATTGACAATTTTCAATACAATAATCATTGGTCATTGAACAATAATAATTCAATTCAATTTAATTCAATTATCAATGTTTAGAATTATCCAATACAATAAGAAGCATTCTGTCAATTAAAGAAAACTCCATGTCTCTTTCATGTAAGCTAATAAGGAATATCAACCCACGACAAGTCGTTCAACAATAATAGCGCTAATAATAATTCATGATTGGTGGAGTATAATCATAACTTCTCTAAAAGATTATGACTCATACAATAACAATAACAATATGGTTCGAAGGTTTAGAGACAATTAGAAAACATGAAGACCCAATAGTTTTCATTTTTTTATCTTGCTTACATAACATATTTATCTTTTAACAATTTAGTTTAGGAAAAAACAAGACCCAATCAAGTGAAATCTACCGAATCAATATTAGAATCAATAACATGATTGAATAGAATAACAATAGGGTCAATAGATGATAATAGAATCAGGATATGATCATACTATAATCAGATAAGATGATAACCACAAGATCACATACGAAAATCATATGATCAGATAAGATAATAATAACATCAAATATGATGACATTATAGTCAAGTATGAATTTAGAACAATTAATATCAATAACAATCTCATTAACCATAATCCAATATTCCAAAATAAGTTTTCTGCCTCCAGAACTCGACCCGCGTCGGGTGGAATCCGAGTTGTGTTTGGAGACGACCAATATGCCTCGGCTTGGGCAAACTCGGGCTGGGTTGGCCCGGTTCACATCCGATGTCCATCGTGACGCCTCGAGCTGTGCCGAGGCTAACTCGAGCTGCGCTCTCCAAAACACGTGCCTCGAATAACTAGTCGATATCGGTGTCATTGTGAACCTTTTTTAATTCTAAGAAACTCTTTTCACATTTCGGCGTTCACTTGAACTTCACTCTTTTCCTTGTCATGTATGTCATCGGAAACATATTCTTGAGAAATCTTGAATGAATCTTCTATAATAACTCGTCAAGGGTAAAAAGCTTCGGTCTTCGACCTATTCCAGTTCAGCATAGTTTCTACTTTGCTTGGGTCTACTGAGAGACCATCTTTGGACATGATATGACCAAGAAACATGATTTGGTCTAGCTAGAACTCACACTTGGAGAACTTGACATATAACTTATGTTGCCGCATAGTCTCTAGCACAATCCGCAAATGCTCTCTATGCTCTTTCGGGAGTTGACAAGTAAAATAATATGTCGTCGACAAAGATGATGACAAATTTGTCCAAATATGGTCTAAAAATTTTGTTCATAAGATCCATAAAAGAGGTAGGAGCATTTGTTAGTTCAAAAGGCATAACTAAAAATTCATAATGCTCATACCTAGACCAAAAAAATGTCTTGCTCCGCCACACTTAGTTGGTGATATCTACTCCGAATATCAATCTTGGAGAACACCAATGCCGGTTAATTCGTGACAAAGGATATTTGTTTTTCATAGTTACCTTGTTTAGCATGCGGTAATTTATGTATAATCACAAGGATACATCCTTTTTCTTTACGAAGAGGACCTGTGCACTCCAAGGTGACACACTCGGTTGGATGAATCTTTTATCTAACAATTCTCGGAGTTGAGTCTTCAACTCGTGCATTTTGACCGGTGCCATTCCTTAAGGTGCTTTTGATATCGGTGCTACTTTGGTTAGCAACTCGATAGTGAAGTCAATCTCCCTTTGTGGTGATAATCCCGGAAGGTCTTCTAAAATACATCTTGAAATTCGTTGAGAACTTTCACATGTTGTGGACCATGAAGATGGTCCTTCTTATTCATCACCACACTAGCTAAGAAATATCTACATCCTTTTCTTAGCATCTTGTTGGTCTTCATTGTCGACACTAGTATCCTTTGGTCATCCGATGATGTGCCTTGGATAACCAGTTGGAGCTTTCTTGATGCTCCTATCAAAATTTTCTTCTCCCTATACATGACGTAAGTGTCATATTTAAATAACCAATCAATGTCTAGGATTACATCATAATACTTCATTGGTAATAACATCAAGTTGGCAGCGAGATTCTTTTCTCATACAAGTATGGGAACATTCGGTACCCAACTTCTAATTGCCATAGCACCCATCTGCATCGCTTGAGCCTTCAAGCCAAAAATGTTAGCAAAATTCATGGACATGAAAGAATGAGTCGCCCATAAAATGAATAGAACTTTAGCATGATGTCCAGCGATAAGTAGCGTACCTTGCACTACATTATTGAACTAAAGTACTTCCTCGGCTATCATATTATAGGATTTCCCTTGCTGAGATGTCACTACCATCTTCCCTTTGTCTTGATTGTCATTGCGCTTCTCGGGGCATTCCCTTGCAAAATGCCCATATTTCTGACAATTTAGACATGCACTCGTCTTGCGAAAACACTCCTCGCCATGAAATCTATCACAATGTAGGCATGCATTTTGGCCATCCCTTATTTTCCCTTTGGGTGGAGGTTTTGTAAGGTGTTCTTGCCCACTTCCCTTTCTCTTGGTCACTTGTTTTTTTAGGTGACTTGCCCTTAGCACTATTGCGAGCTTCAAATTCTCTTTCCAGCTTCGTAGCCCTTGACATTGTTGGAGCAAAGTTTTAATGATAAAAAATTATATTTTGATGATATACACCTCGAAAGGTTAAAGATAAATATCGAAAAAGTTTAAGTAAAAATGGATAACTTTATGCACTAACTTTAATTAAATAATTGATTATGATTTGTTAGATTTTGATGACAAATATCAAAATTGTAGAGAATTATGCTAGCTATCCATAGAATCCAAGATTATCTAATTTGGATAACTGTGCAAAACGTTATGCTCAAAATAGTGCAGGTTGGTCAACCTACCGGTCGAAGCAAAGAAGGTCGGTCGAGATGATACCGGTCGACCGAATAGAAGATGTCGGTCGACCGATGAATACTGAGCTTGCCGAAAGAAAAGATGAGACAATATCGGTCGATGGTTCGGTCATTGTACCGGTCGACCGATCCACACAGGGATGAATTCTATAAATGTCGAGACTATGTCGGTCGACATTCCGATTGTTAAATCGGTCGACCAATCAAGCGCAGAAGCTGAAGAAATTGCGCAATAGTCACATAGACTGGTCGACCGATCTAGATGTGCGATCGATCGGCGTCCTGGTCAAATGAACAATAACGGTTAATTTTGAAGGAGAAATTTGTGGAATGAATTTTGGACGAATTTTTCACATACTGAAGGCTATAAAAGGAGTGCCAAAGCCAGAGACAAAAGCATCCATTCACTCATTGAAGAAAAACTTCAAGTTATAAAAAGAAGATCATTTTCTTGAAGTTTTCATTTTATAGCTTTCTTTTCTTTCTCTCTTCTCTTCTATTTCCATTTTATTCTTATGATTTGAATTGCATTCATTCAAAAGGTTTTAAGAATCGATTTTAAACTTCCACGATGATTTATCCCTATGATAGAAAATCACATTTTAAATCCCTACGATTATTTTTCAAGTGTGCTTCACATTCAAAGCAAAGGGCAAGTGGTGAAGGCACAAAGGTTATAGTAAAAGTATCAACTAAATTATTGGTTTCACTCAAAAATTTCAAAATACTATTTCTTTGAAAAGAGGAACATATAAATGAGAATTGGTAATAGTGATAAGAGGAGCATGTTAAAACTTTATTTTGACATAATCATTGTTAGATCAATTTGAATCTTACCAATATACAATAGCTATAAATTTAGGGGGAGCTATTTTTCTGCAAGTTTTTTTAATTCTTTATGATGCAACATTTTACATGTTAACAAAAAGGGGAGAATAATTTTTTAAGGGGGAGACAAATATGGTCTCTTATATGCTTCATATACAAATTATCTTTCTGATGAAACAAAAGGGGGAGAAATATGATATGAATATAGTTAAGATTTAGAGGGAGTACAATTGATTTTACGAGAATTTTACAATTTTTTAGCAAGTTATATATGTTTCATATTTCTCAATTTGTCATCATAAAAAAGGGAAAGATTGTTGGAGAAAAGTTTTAAAGACATATAAAATTATATTTTGATGATACAAACCTCGAAAGGTTAAAGATAAATGCCGAAAAAGTTTAAGTTTTAAAGATAACTTTATGCACTAAGTTTAATTAAATAATTGATTATGATTTTTTCAGATTCTAGATGAATGATAAGTATAAAAAATTGTAGAGAATCATGTTAGCTATCTATAAAATCTAAGATTATCTAATTTGGATAACTGTGCAAAAAGATATGCTCAAAATAGTGCAGGTCGGTCAATCTGCCGGTCGAAGCATAGAAGGCCGGTCCAGACGATATCAGTCGACCGAATAGAAGATGTCGGTCGACTGATGAATATTGAGCCTATCAGAAGAAAAGATGAGACAATACCGGTCGATGGTTCGGTCATTGTACCAGTCGACCAATCCACACAGGGATGAATTCCAAAAATGTCGAGGCTGTGTCGATCGACATTCCAGTTGTTAAATAGGTCGATCGATCAAGTGCAAAGGCTGAAGAAATCACGCAACGATTACATCGATCGACCGATCCAGATGTGCGGTCGACTGGCCTTTTGGTCAAATGAACAATAATGGTCAATTATGAAAGAGAAATTTGTGAAATAAATTCTGGATGAATTTTTCACATACTGAGGCTAAAAAAGGAGTGCCAAAGCCAGAAGCAAAGGCATCCATTCATTCATTGGAAAAAAACTTCAAGTTATAAAAAGAAGACCATTTTCTTGAGGTTTTCATTTTATAGCTTTCTCTTCTTTCTCTCTTATCTTCTTGTGAGCATAAAATTGTAAAAGAGAGAAACACTTTTGTTCAAACAAAACTGAGAGAGCTCCTATGTAAAAGAGATTCAAAATCTTATCTCTTGAGCGAGAGAAATAGATTAGCTTCATTGGCGGGGAGATGTGCCTTACCTCTCAAAGCGGAAAAAAGGCGGTGATGTAAAGGGCTCTCTTCCTTGCCCCATTTGAAATAAAGGAAGAGATTCTAGTGGAATCTTTAGTGGTCTCGAGGTCGAGAAGACAGAGTGGAGACATAGGCCAAGGTGTGGCCGAACCTCATCAACAACCATCGTGTGTTGGTGTTTGATGTTCTCTCTCACTCCCTCTCACATTATTCTTATGATCTGAATTGCATTCATTTAAAAGGTTTTAAGAATCAATTTTAAACTTTCACGATAGTTTTTGTAAAATTGACATTTTCGATTGAACACCAATTCCACCCCCCCCCCCCCCCCCCCTCTTGGTGCCCTTTGGGATGCTACAAACGTTTGCAAGTGGGTCCTCTATTTAGTATTGCCTCTTCAACCCATGATTGAGGTCATGGATGAAACGATCCACTCTTATTCTCTCATCCTTGACTAAATCACAATATCTTTCGAGCTCCATGAACTTGGCAAAGTATTCATCGAAGCTCATACTACCCTCTTATAATGCAATGAATTCAATCAACTTCTCATCCTTCACATATTGAGGGAAATATTGTCCTTTGAATACTTCTACGAATTCCTCCCAAGTGATGAATGGGGTTCATCTAATTCTACTATGGATGGATTAGAATAATTCAGCAATGCAAGTTAGGTCAGATTCAACCTATATAAGGAACTGTTGTCATAGTGCATTAGAATTAAAACTAAACATCATATTCTCATATGAATGTTAGCTAGGTTGAATTAAGAAGGATCTTTACTGATGTTAGATTATCATGAAGCACAGCACATGACATTTACTGATATGCTAGCAATCCTCTCAGACATAAGCATAACAAGTAAAGTCTAAAGATGATATCACAAGTAATCAACAATTACAATGATAGAGCAATTGAATTAACTAACCACACAGAAACATAATCAGATCCAACACTAATGTCAATGTTTTCGATTTATCTCTAAACATCAAGGGAACCTATAATCAACCTCTCGGCTGCCAATACAATGTGAGGTTCACACTAACAAAAGATAATTGGATTCATCAAACTCACAACAGCAGATTGGAATCAAGAAACATATTATTGTTCTTAGTTCATTTCTGAATAAGAGGGAAATCTTAAATCAACTTTTCAGTTGCTATTACAAATAGGATTTTCAATGATAAGAATTGATTCCGAAATTTCATTATTGTACCGACATCAGAAATGAAATCAGAAATGTTCATCATCCATCCATAGCTAAAACTAGACTACTACCCTATCCTAGAAGAGCTTAGATTTAGCTCCTCATAGATGCTAAAACTAATACAAAACAGAGAAGGAATTCAGTAAAAATCATTCTGAAATCTTTCGACAGAAAAATCAGCTTCAGCTCCTTCTTCTCCACCTTCAGCTCACAGGTCCAGAATTCTGCAAATGGTGGCTGCCCCCTACATTCCTCCTAGAATCCTCCCTTTTATATGACCTTTCCTCACCCTTTGATGCAAATCATAAGCTTCTATTCTTTCTAACTCATGCCATCTAACCTGGTCCCCTCCTTTTCCAGCAGATTCCTTTTTGCTTTTTGGCAGCCTGCAGTGGTCCCCCCTCCTTTTCCAGCAGAATTTGTGTCTTGATTAGTTGTTGAATTCAAGAGAACATCAAGCATCAGACCCTCAAATGAAAATTAAACAAATAGGGGGTTAGAACAGCATATAAAACAACTCAATTATCAAGTGCAGCATAGTATTATGCAGGAATGATAATTACATGTACATTGAGCATAATTATCCAAATATACACATTTCAAGGCTTATGTGCACATGAATTCAGATGTAGAAATGAGTAAAATCATAGTATGATCAGCTAGTGATCACCTACTAGTCATTTCCTTCAATGAAACATCAAACATAAAATTAGTTAAACTAGCCATCGGAATGCACTTGGGTTCTTATCATGACTTCGTTTGTCGGTGGTTGCTCATGACCGTTGCATATGTACTTGACACTTAGACATTTTAACCATGGAGCCAAGAACTTTAGAAAACACTTAACCATAAAGCCAAGAAACTTAGGAAACACTTAACCATAAAGCCAAGAACTTTAAGAAACACTTGACCATAGAGCTAAGAACTTTAGGCCTGTAACACCCCAAAATCAGCCCCATGACATGTGTCGCGAGTAGGTCTCGGAGTGGCGGTGGACAATGCAATAGTTGACACCAAGTCAACGAAACATGAGATGATTTAGAAGAGTGAAAGACGATAAATTTTTAAAACTAATGTACTTGAAAACATAGTGAAAGCGATAACACATAAAGGATCATAAGACACTAAGCCCGATAACATTAAGTACACTTGGCGAATAGACCAAATACACAATAAGACTCAAAGTCCACAAATATGTCCAAATCCAACATACTCCATAATAAGGCCCATAAGCCAACTGATACATGACCCATAATTACTATGACATACTATGGCCCACGTGAGGCCGACACCATATGCTAACCGTCATCATGGGCTCACCATCGACTTCAACCTACTCTTTCATACCCGCATGAACCCGGATGTAGGGGAGCTCCACCTCTCATTAGTTGTATGTAAGGGCCATAAAATAAGCAATTCAATAATACAAAAAAACATTTTGATTAAAACGATAATCAATGAACAATGAAGATCTCAAAATACATCATGAAAGTAAATTCTCAATTCATATTTCAATTTCATAGATTCATTGCATTAATACCATTTAATGCTCAATTATCCATATCCATAGTGGCTAAGAGCATTCCATTGCATTTACCCTTGAAATGCCCAATATATAGCAATAACAATATGTTCTTGCCACTTAACCTATCTTCTTGATTAAGTTATCAATCAATCAATAGTGAACCATTACCAATATGCTGAGGTACTTGGTTATCCTTGCGCCATTGTCCGACTATTGTTCAAATAATGCAGTTATGGAAAAACCAATGTTTGCACACTAAATATAGGTATGTAGAGATCGGATTCCCTTTTGCAAAAATATAAAAAAATTTAAATTATAATCCCAACTACACTTCTCTGGCCGCAAGTGCACGACCTTCACCATAGTATAGATCGGGGTCGGACTACATAGAGAGAAGTTGCATTTGGTTTTAGACTTATGTAACAATGAGAGAAGATTATATGATTTTGATAGTAAGAGAAGTAAGCTAAGATTCTTAAAATCAATATTGTCGAAATGTAACAGTTTTATGATTTTTGTTTTGTGTATTTTTTTAGCTTTTTGGTCAAATGTTAAAAACATAACTAAAAATCCGAAACTAAGTGACAAATGATGTTAACTATCAAGACTAGATAATTTTCTTTAGGGTTGAACAATAATTAGCTATGCCTAAGAAATTCAGTTCAATTGGATGCAAACAAATCAACAAGTCATAAAAATGGATACTAGTACTGTTGCATTGAGGATCGCTTTAGTCCCTCCACTCTCGCTTTGAGACCGCAGATTCAAGCACATATAGCACTACTCCTCTGAGCTCTCCCATCTTGGCTTGAGCTCAGTTTCCGCTATCTCATTTGCTGATTTCTCTAATACAACTAGCTAATCTCTCGGCTCACTACTAAATTGTCTCACAAATATCCTTCTCAGGGGTCTTATCGCAGAAGTAGGAGAAAACTATCTAAAAAATATCCTTCTCAGGGGTCTTATTGTAGAAGTAGGAGAAATCAGACATGAAGAAGGAGATGGGAGATTACAAACAAATCATCAAAACATCAAATATTGATTCCCATCACTCTCTAGTTTCTGCGCTCTCATTTCGAAACTATGGATTTAAACATTCAGATTATAATTGAGTCATCCTCCATGAGCTCCACCTCTCAGTTTATCTCAAGTTGGAGTGACTAGCCGATTGATTATTCCAGCGTGACTAGCTAAGCATCTCAGCTCCTTGCCGGGACACTAAGACAACATATGCTCCCTCTCAGGAGTCTATTGCATGGAGGAAAAATCAACTATCGACAGAGAAGATGAAATTCAACAAGTAAAATAAGCATCGCAGATTAAGAAACATATGCATCCAATCCATAAGTGGCATAACCAAAGAGTTCAATCCCATTAAAAAATCCTCCAGCCTTGATGGTTGATTAGTTATGCATAACTATGAGGATTACAACACAAAACATCATTATCCTAACACTAAACATTGTTCAGCAAAGACATCCAGAAAGCAAAATAGTAAAATGACATACTAAAAGCAAAAAAAAAATAGGAGCAATGTAATAGAGTTCCAGCTTCCTTTCTCAGCTTGGCTAGTTCTCTCTCCTCTCAAAGGTGACCTAACTTCCTTCATGGTTAGCCTCCTCCAGCCCTCAAGATACTTTCTCTGGTTTCCCTCCATTGTTGCCTCTCGTTCATTGCTGGCCATCCCTTTACTTCTAAAAATATTCGTTCTTTTTATATCTCAGCAAGACTTCTATCCACCATTTGATCTTTGAAACTTGTCCCTTGTTCAACATCAGCTTTGTGTCCGGTCATTTGATGTGCAACACCTGTCCAGCCTAGTTGACGTGAACTTTAGTGAATGTAATTTTCTCACACCAAAAGTAATTCTAGTCGTATTTAAATTTTACTCTAGAGTTCACCTTACTGCAAATGCATAGGTCGAGTAGAAACCTTGAATGTCGTAACCCCGATGATTTATATTGAATATCAATCTATTTATATCTTGAAAGTTGTCAGAAAAGATTTAAAGGAAGAAGATAAAACAGGAAAATAATTAATAGGAAAAGAAGGAAAGAAATAAAAGAAACTAGAATATAGGAGAGTAGATTCCCTTGTGATGAATTAGTTAAGGCTATCGCATCTTAGTTCTCATTTGTGAGTTAAATGATCTCTCGATCTTACGGTGCGAATCGATTACTCTTTCTCTAAACTGGCCGATCTCTCTTTGAGTCAAGAGGGAAATAGCCGTTGATAATTAGATTAGAGATGACTGGTTAGTTGATCTCTCATCCAAACAAAAAAAGAGGCCAATTTCCAGATCTTAATTTATCAATTCTTCTATCCTAATCCGAGCAATTAGAATGAATCTAATATAACTAGTCATTGTTATGGACTCTCGCCTCACAACAGACATAACAATGGACTTGTTAGTCTCTAAAAAAAATCAATAAATATGATATTACTGAAAACACTGCAATTGAGAGTAACTTGTCCCTTCTCTCGAATGGAACGAGTTAATGCTAAAAATAATAGATCTCTCGATTTGATTGAAATTGAATGCAGATAATAAGATTGCAATGTATCAGGCATATAGGAACTAAAGGTTTGAAATATGGCATCAGAGAATTATAATCATAGCATCAACAAAATATCATCACAAGAAAATCAGAATTCCTTTACCCAGACATAGGGTCCGACAAAATCAATAATTCTTCTCTCGGCATTCTTTTTCTTCTCCTTCCTTCCGCTTCTCTCCCGTTTCTCCCGTTTCTCCCTTCTCCAGCCTCCTTTTCTCTCCGATCCCTCCTCCTTTTCTTTCTCCCCATTGAGAATTCAAAATTTGAAAAGTAGTTAGTCCCCTTTTTACTAGTTCAGCTCTACTACAAATAATAGGTAAAAATTGTTTCAAATATAATAAGATTTTATATCAATCTAGCGGATTTAGCTTTAATAATTATAAGCAAAATAAGGGATGATCAAATTCCCCCAAGATTGGATTTTTGCTTGTCCTCAAGCAATGTTCAAGATAAGAAGTTTCAATCTCCACCCTATTTTCCAACTACACTTTTTGGCATTCAGACCTTGCACTCTTTGCTCAAGTGCGTTCTATCTTTTCCGCATACCCCGACTTTAAAGAAGGTATTAGAAGCAAGACATTTTTAACTTCCTCCAAACTTAGCTAATAGTCATAAAGAAAAAAATAAGATGTATTGATAATAAGAATGTTAATGCTGAGTACACCAGTGCAGTATGTGCTTTCTTTAGATTCTTATTTCTTTTCATTAATCCAGTACTCATGTGATTATCCATAATGCATTGAGTGATCTGTGTAATGGGTTTTTGATCGACACATCCCAGGACAGTTGCTCTTAGGTTGCTAGGTATGAACCCCTACGGATCTAATCACCCAGATTCACCCAGGTTCAGGAGTACACCCTTTTTGTACCTTCTGGGGCTACACCAGCCCTCTTTTTTTTTTACTTTTAACTTTCACTTTTTCACTTTTACTAAGCTTGACGCTACACTAGAATAGTTAGCATTAACATAATTATTATGAGACTTAATAAAAGTAAGAGTTAAGCATGAGTAGGATTAGTCGTCGAGATTTTAAAGCTTCATCATGGCCACTTTCTTCGGGCCATAACCCTACACTTAAAGCATTGAATTGGAGCCATGAAATGCTTCAAATTTTGTTGGGTAGGCAGGGTGTTTTTGAACATGGCTTCAGAGAGTCACAAAAGGGGCCCTGGCTATGAGGCAATAAAAATATCTCTTACTTTACAGCTAGGAATGAAATGTTTCAATGTTGCTTCATGAAACAGTAAAGAATTTCAATGTTTCAATGTTTCAGTGTTGCAATTGAAAAAAAAGAATAGCAAATGTAGGGAGGAATGTAAAAATAAACGAGTAGAACCATGTCGTCCTCTCCCCCAAGCTTGAAATCGACACTGCCCTCAGTGTCGATCATGCCAGGAAGAGGGACCGGGGGGTTGAAGCTCAAGCAACCGGTCAGTGACTTGTTGAATGTCACTAAGCGTCGTGAGGATGAAATTTTGCACCACTTCAATTCCTTGAATTTGTCGTGATGGGCGAGACCTTGTTGTTCTAGGTTATGAAGCTGATCCTTCAATGCTTGGACGTCTTCATGTTGGTGGGCATTAGCTTCTGCTAGCTTGGTCACTGGTTCTAAAATAAGGTTCAGTTTAGCAGCTAAGGTGAGAGGCGATGTTTGTAAGGCATCGAGTGTAGATGATGAAGAAGAGACGGCGACAGGTCTTCTATTTGTTCTTGGTCTAGAAGGAGCTCGTGAGGATAGGGTGTAATCTAGTGCAAGGGGAGGAAGCATTGAAGTTGGGTGTGCGACTTGGATGAAGTCATTCATCCACCAGTTCTGGCCTTGTAAGATGGAAGATTTTTGGGGGTTAGGCAGCTTGGAAAGAGCTAAGGAATCAAATTGTCACCAAAAGTGTCGGCCATTGGCTGTATGGAGGACTCCTTCTTGAGTTAGAAAGTCCAAATCGAGCTGGGTTGCTGAGGTTGGGTTGGTGTCACCTAAGAACACATAATGTTCACCAATTGATGAGATAAGATTTCCATAAAGAATCGGGTTATACTCGCGGGTAGATTCCTTGAGTATACTTTGCATGAGAAAGGCTGCAAGGTTGACATCTGAGTTGGATAGAAGACACCAGATAATGAAAAGCTCGTCGGCAGAGACAAGATCCATCTCATAATCATTTGAACGGATTAAGATGGTATTGGTAAGGAGAATGTGGAGGTATCAAAAAATAGGGTTTTTGAGATGATGGCCGACAAGTTGAAGGAGGTTGTTAGTACGTTGTCTTGTAAGTTGATACCAGACTCAAAAATGGGAAAAGCAAGTGGAGGGGTTTTGTGTCCTGCGTTGGGGAGGTTTAGGAAACGGGCGAAGGTGTTGAGGCTCATAGAGAAATCCTAATTATAAAGACGGAATTCGATGTGGTCAGGAACACCATCATCGTCAATGTGAGGGCAGAACACTATTCTGACGAACTCTGTTGCTACCTCTTTGTAGAGGTCCCAGCGTTTCATGAAGAAGGGCAGTAGGCGTGATCAGTGAAGAAGAGTTCTAATATCATCAAACAAACCAAGAGGCTTGAGGGTTGCAAAATCTAAGAACCTAGTGGAGGAAAGTCGTAATCGGGAGTTGAACAATAGAACTTGGTCGCCTTCTTTAAAGTCCTTTTTCAGTATGTGATTATCATGCCATTTCTTTGCTCATTCTTTGTAAAGGTGAGAGTTGGTAAGCATCTAGCCTTAGTTCATTTAACTCGTTGAGCTGTAGTAATCGTCTACCAAAATCCATTTGAAAGTCGTAATTGAGCGCTTTGATTGCCCAGAAAGCTTTGTGTTCTAATTCCACAAGTAAGTGGCAGTGCTTGCCGTAAATCAACTTGAATGGTGTCATTCCTATCAGTGTTTTGTATGCAGTGCGGTATGCCCATAATGCTTCATTAAGTTTCCTACTCCAATCTTTTATTGTTATTGAGACTGTCTTCTCTAAGATTATTTTAATCTCTCTATTCGAAACTTCTGCTTGCCCATTAGTTTGGAGGTGATACGCGTCTACTCCCCACACATCAAATATTTCTATTTTGAGTATTGGTTGTTGAGGTGCTTCATTTCTTCTTCCTATGTTTTCAGTCCTCTGACAAGCATCACAAGATTTCACCAAATTGGTTGTGTCTTTGAACATAGTAGGCCAGTGAAAACTTGTTTGGAGAACTTTAGAGGCTGTCTTCTAATGTCCTCCATGGCCGCCATAAGGAGATGAATGGCATTCTTGTAGTATAAAAAATTGTTCTTTTACTGGTATGCACCTCGATATATTCCATCAACACATTTTTTGAAGAGAAATGGCTCATTTCAGAAATAGTGTTTGATGTCGGAGAAGAATTTCTTCTTTTGTTGATAGGAAAGATCAGGCCGTAAGACTCCTGAAACTAAATAGTTAGCATAATCTGCAAACCAGGGAAGTTGTGCTTCCTGAATTGAAAACAATTGGTCATCAGGAAATCATTAATAGCTTTATAATTGCCAAGATTATTTTCTTGCTTTGATAGTTGGAGTCGAGAGAGGTGATCAGCTATTTGATTTTCTGCTCCCTTTTTGTCTTTGATTTCCAGGTCGAATTCTTGTAGCAGAAGGATCCACCTAATCAGTTTAGGTTTGGCATTTTTTTTAGAAATCAAGTAACAGATGGCTTGATAGGTCAGTATATATGATGACCTTGGAGCCGACTAGGTAAGATATGAATTTATCCATTGTAAATACAACTATTAGAAATTCTTTTTCTATTGTGGCATAATTGATTTGTGCTTCGTCTAAAGTTCTGCTAGCATAGTAGATCGCGTGTTGCTTCTTGTCTTTCCTTTGTCCTAATACTACTCCAACAACTTGATCATTGCATCGCACATGATTTCAAAGGGCAGAGATCAATCTGGCGGTTGGATGATTGGGGCTGTCGTGAGAACTCTTTTCAACGTGTTGAAAGCTTTTAGGCAGTCTTCATCGAATACAAATTCTGCTTCTTTGGATAAGAGTTTTGTTAATGGCCTCACAATGAGAGAAAAGTCTTTGATAAATTTTTTATAAAATCTAGCATGTCTAAGGAAACTTCTGACTCCTTTGGTATTAGTGGATGGGGACAACTTTTCAATAACTTTTGTCTTAGCTTTATCAACTTCAATGCCCTTGCCTGAAACAATGTGTCCTAAGATTATGCCTTCTTGCACCATAAAGTGGCATTTCTCCCAATTCAACACTAGGTTAGATTCAGCGCATCTATGTAATTCTTTGCAGAGGTTGTGAAGATAAACTTCAATAGTGGTTCCATACACCGAGAAGTATCCATGAAGACTTCCATGATTTCTTTGATATAGTTAGAAAAAATTGACATCATGCACCTTTGCAAACTTGTTGGAGTATCGTATAGTCCAAATGATATTCTTCTGTATGCAAAGGTTCCATATAGACATGTAAAGGTGGTTTTTTTCCTAATCATTTGTGTGAATAGGATATGATGAAATCCAAAAAATCCGTCTAGATAGCAGAAATAGGAGCAGTTCGCCAATCTTTCTAGCATCTGATCAATGAAAGGTAGGGGAAAGTGGTCCTTTCGGGTGGCTTTGTTTAGCTTCCTAAAATCAATGCACATCCTCCATCCTATGACAGTTCATGTTGAGATGAGCTTGTTCGAGTCGGTCTTTATTATGGTCATTCCACCTTTTTTTGACACGACCTTTTTTTGGTTGTCTGATATGGGATAAATGATTCCGGCATCAAGAAGTTTAATTACTTCTTTCTTTACTACTTTCTTCATTGCTGGATTTAGTCTTCTTTGTCCTTCAACAGATGGTTTGAAATCATTTTCCATGTGAATGCGGTGCATGCAAATAGAAGGATTGATTTCTTTGAGATCATCCAGAGTATAACCAATAACGTGCTTGTCGGCTTTTAGCTTGTTTAGCAGCTGTTGAAGTTGACTTGATTTTAAATCTCAGCTGACAATCACTGGGTATGTAAAGTCTTCTCCTAAAAATTCATATTTGAGGTTTTGAGGATGTTTCTTCAACTCTGGTTTCAGTGGTTTCTTCGAACTACATTGTTACACGAGATCAATAGCTTGATTCTCCTGTGGGTTGTCTGGATGTTGTATCTGTGCTGGGAGCATATGACTTGTAAAAATTTTAACTTCTTCTTCTGTCCATAATGATGATTCTTGAGCCTCGAGAGATACTTCTAAGAGATCAAATATATGAATAACTGATGCAACCTTCCGGATTAGAGGATCTACTTGCTCAAGTTGGAGATGATAATCCTCAATGTCTGGATAGTTGATAATCTGATTTAAGTGAAATTCCATTATGTCATCACCTATTTGAAAAGTAAGGCGACCTTGTTTGATGTCTATTATTGCTCCTGCAGTGGCTAGAAAAGGTCTTCATAAAAGAATGAGAGTTTGATTATCTTCATCCATGTCTAGGACTACAAAATCAGCTGGTATGTAAAAATTCCTTACTTTAATTGGTATGTCTTTCAGAATTCCTTGTGAGATTTTTGTAGGTCGGTCCGCCAATTGGAGAGACATATTAATGGGCTTAATATCGTCCATTTTAATTTTCTTGCATAATGAGAGAGGAATAACACTTATAGAAGCAGTTAAATCGCATAAAGCTCTTTGTATCATTCTGTTTCCAATTTCACAGGGTATAGAAAAACTCCCGGGGTCCTTGAGTTTTGAGGGTAATCTGTTTTGAATTACGGCACTGGTTTCAACAGTTAGTGCGACTGTTTCATTCTCTTGTATCCTACTTTTCTTTGATAAAATATCCTTGAGGAATTTTGCATGGGCGGGCATCTCTTGGGTAGCTTCATAGCTTCGACGAAGGGTACATTAATATAAAGCTTCTTTAGGATTTCATTGAACTTGCCTTGTCTGAATGTTTCGAGGGCCTTAGGGAATGGTACTCTTGTATAGTAGCCAGGATGTCCTTTTGGAGTCTTCGGCCGCTTGGCTTCATTTTGCTCTTTAAACTTGACCTCTGGTTGAGCTACTTCATCTCGTTCTAAAGCTTCTATGTTTTCTAGTGTTGAGATTTCTAATCTTGTTCTCTTAGTATCTTCAATTATTTTCCCACTTCTTAACATTACAGCTTGGGCTTGTTCCTTCGTGTTCTTCTATAGTTGTCCGGATAGAATTCCCTGTTGTCATGAAGACGATGCTGCCTATTGGGTTATCTGTGTTTCCAACATCTTGTTATGAATGGAGAGGCTTTTGATTTTCTTAAACATCTTTTGCATGAGGGTATCTTGTTTTGACATGTACTTTTCCATCATCAATTCAATCTTACTTGTAGAAGACGGTCCTTGATTAGGTGAAGAATTTTGAGGTTGTGTTCTTTGATTGAATCTATTTTGTCAGGCAGGAGGTTGAGCTTGCTGATGGTTATCTCTATAAGAAAACTTCAGGTTATTTTTCCATCTAGGATTAAATGTATTGGAGTACTGATCATTATTAGAAGGGTATGGACCTATCGCGTTTGCCTGATGTTGATGACCTCGTTGCTTCAGTAATTCGCCGTGCATAGAGATATGATCAGATGAACCACATATTTCACAACATTTGGTTATCATATTAACAGTAGGAGTAGCTTCATTGAGTCCTAACCTACTGATTGCCTTCTAAACAATGTACTCTACCTTAGAAGAAAAATCTTCACCATCTAGTCATGTCCGAGTGAAAGCAATTGGTTCGTTGGACCTTGAGTGAGCTAAGCAGTGTTGGTTCCTTGCTATTTCTTCTATAAGTTGGTACACCTCATCTACATTTTTGTTTATGAATACACCATCCATAGCATTGTCAAGTGGCATTTTTGAAGCATAATTAAGTCCATTATGAAAGGACAGGACTAAAATCCACTTGCTTAAACCATGATGGGGACACGATCGTAGCAATGTTTTAAATCTTTGCCAAGCTTCATACAATGTTTCCTGATCTTTTTTAACAAATCCGATGACCTGATTCCTGATCTTAATTGTCTTACTTGGAGGAAAATATTCTGAGAAGAAAGTTTTTACCAATTGTTCCCAAAAGTAATTCTAGCCGTATTTAAATTTTACTCTAGAGTTCACACAACTGTAAGTGCACAGGTCAAGTAGAAATCCTTAGTGTCGTAACTCCGTTGATTTAGATCGAATATTAATCTATTCATATATTGGAAGTTGTCACAAAAGATTTAAAGGAAGCAGATAAAGCAGGAAAATAATTGATAGGAAAAAGAAACTAGAATATAGGAGAGTTGATTCCTTTGTGATGAATTAGTTAAAGTTATTTCATCTTAGTTCTCATTTATGAGTTAAATGATCTCTCGATCTTACGGTGCGAATCGATTACTCTTTCTCTAAACTCGTCGATTTCTCTTTGAGTAAAGAGGGAAATAGTCGTTGATAATTAGATTAAGGATGACTAGTTAGTTGATCTCTCATCCAGATCATAAAAGAGGCCGATCTCTCGATCTTAATTTATCAAATCTTCTATCCTAATCTGAGCAATTAGGATGAATCTAACATAACTAGTCACTGTTATGGACTCTCGTCTCACAACAAACATAACAATGGACTTGTTAGTCTCTAAAAAAATCAACGAATATCATATTACAAAAAACATTGCAATTGAGAGTAACCTATCCCTTCTCTCAAATGGAACGGGTTAATGACAAAAACAATAGATCTCTCGATCTGATTGAAATTGAATGCAGATAATAAGATTGCAATATATCAAGCATATAGGAACTAGAGGTTAGAAATACGGAATCAGAGAACTAGAATCGTAGCATCAACAAAATATCATCATAAGGAAATCAGAATTCCTTTAGCCAGACATAGGTTCCGACAAAATCAATAATTCTTCTCTCGGCATTCTTTTTCTTCTTCTTCCTTCCGCTTCTCTCCCGTTTCTCCCTTCTCCAACCTCTTGTTCTCTCTGATCCCTCTCATTTTCTTTCTCCATGTCAAGAATTCAAAATTTGAAAAGTAGTTAGTCCCCTTTTTACTAGTTCAGCTCTACTATAGATAATAGGTAAAAATTGTTTCAAATATAATAAGATTTTATATCAATCTAGCGGATTTAATTTTAATAATTATAAGCAAAATAAGGGATGATCACTAGTATACCATAGTCTCTTTATTTCTTCTCATTTTTCATCAAGCAAATGAATGTGTTACACCTGTCCTAGTGCTTTTATCTTTTTCTGTAGACTCTGTTTTTGTTCCCTGCACACGTCAGGTGACAACTACCATTTTATCTTTTGTGTTAGCTCAACTTCTGGTCTTAGCAGCGCTAGATACATGTAGAGACTCTTTTAACTTGGCTGCAGGATACTCCAATGCAATGTGAGGGTACCTACTGAAGGATAAAAGTTTATAAATTTAGAAGATTTTATCTATGTTTTCAACAAAAGAACTAAAATGACATAGAGATTTCATATGACAAGTAAAAGGTTAAAAATGTAGATTTTATGTTATTTAATTGCAGCATAACTCAAGAAAATTATGCTTCTACTCTAATAATATTGAGTAAGAAATCCATGTCATCACCGACTAAGCCACGGGTCCCACTCACACCCAAATGACAATCCCATGGCATGTCATTCTCATTACCCTTCTCACATGGGCACACACAATAAATCCATTTACATTTAGCAAGCGCCAAGTACTAAACCTGAACATGACATTTCCATACAATGATTCATTTTAATCCTACGACTTAGCATGAAAAGTCGGATTTGAGGTGAGTCAATCAATAACATGACGATCATATCAATAATAGCATCAAGCATGGTATGGCATAGCATGATATCAACTGATGAACAATTAATAGAAGAATCATTGAATTAAAAGTTCAAAATCATACATTTCGATTGGTCGGTCCACAAATTAGTTGACCGATCGAAACTTTAGAGCGGTCGACCACTCACTTGACTGATCGACTGATTTAACCAAGGGCTTATGACCAATAGTCCGATCGCGTTGTTCAAAGCTTCTGACATCTGCATGCACAAGTCCAATCGAAAGAAAAAAAAATGCATGCTTTTGCTTTTATGCCCTGACATGACCTTTCACTGCTAGCCATCACGTCAGAACAGGTCAGATTACGCCCGAAGTTTTATCTATAAAATCTTACATCTCGTGCAGGTGCCTCCGCTATTTTTACGCCCGGACGAGAGCCGACGTCGTCACCGCTGCTCCCTTATGCCCAAAGTGCCACGCCTCCTATTCTTTACGGCCGAGCTTCAATACCGCCCTTCCTTCTTTCCGGCCGAAGTGACTACGCCTTTTCTCCCTTACGGCCGAAGTTACGCCGCCCCTCTCACCATTATGCCCAGTGCGTTACGGCCAAGCTTCCACGCCGCCTTCGTTTTACGGCCGAAGTCTCACGGCGTCTCGCTGCTCTTTTACGCCCGAAGTCACACGGCCGTTATCACACCGGCCTCTTACGCCGAAGCTGCATTGCAAGGTTATTCATCGACATCTACTCCTTACGGCCAAGGTTCATCTACTCTTACGGCCGAGGTTCATCTACTCTTATGGCCGAGCTTCATCAATTACGGCTGAACTTTTCTCTTTACGGCCGAGGTTCATCTACTCTTACGGCCGAACTTTTCTCTTTACGGCCGAGGCCTCAGCCGCCCAGCCGCCGTCTTCTCAAAGGCATTCCACCGCCATGGACCGGCCAAAGTTTTTAATCGACTTACGTATTTATGGCCAACACTTCAGCATATGTATTACGGCCGTGAGACTTTGCGACTGACCGAGGTCTCTTCCTTACGGCCGACACATATTACGGCCGAGATTCAGCCGCCAATTTCACCGACGACATGTCTTTGCCTTATGGCCGAGTCATCTAGCTGACTTGGGCCGAAACTTCAGTGATCGAGCCGCAACCGTCCTTTCGACCGAGCCACAACATTTTTGTTTTACTGATCTCTGCGAATATAGCATGAGGCGATTTGCTAATATATGGAGGGGACGTCACAAACGACGACATCCGAATGCTCAGCCGGCCCCACAGCCCTCACAATTAATCTCCTACCCCGGAGATTATTATTGGACTAAGCCGGAGTATCAAGCTCGATATGAACGGATGTCTGAGATTCGAATTCATGCCACCAGATTTTCAGATACTGAATTGCTGAGGGAGTATAATTTACTTGCAGATATTCATCTATTATTTTCTCATATTGGACTCTCTGACTTTGTGCATTCTTGGTGGCCAACTTATGAAGTACTAATTATGGAATTTCTCTCATCCTTGGAGATCTTTAATTTAGATGGCAGGAATTATGATCAGCCTCGCATTTCATTCCAACTTTATGGGCGACCTTTTACTCTCACTCTAGGAGAGATTAATAATATCTATGGATTTCCCAACCATGGATCTCTTTCTGTACCGGCTGACTTTGATGCTGAAACTTTTTGGAAACAGATAACAGAAGAAGACCGATTGGTTTGGAACACCGCTAAAGATAGCTCAATTCAGAATCCTGTTCTGCGCTACGTCCATCGCATGCTAAGCAACACCTTAAGTGGGCGCAGTGATAATGATGCCGTCTCAGAGGGAGAGTTATACCTCATCCACAGCATGCTTCACAGAACTCCTGTTAATGTGGGTGCCTTCCTCATTCATCGATTCCAACGCCGCACTACTCATCAAGGCGGTAGCATTAATATGGGTGCCCTTCTCACACCTATTGCTCAGCACCTACAACTTGACTTGGATGATCTCGAAGCTGTGCCAGGAAACACTCACATCACTCGTAGGACCATTTAGGCTATGGGTCTCGTGAAGACCAACAACTCAGGGATCAAAGTTTTTATTTTTAAAGGCCACCATCAGGAGGTGCCCTGCTCAGATCGAGATGCTTTCATGCCAATTAATCCAAATAATTGGCTCTTTTTTAGGCAGGTCATAGCTCCAGTAATCCCATCCGCAGGACCATCTACCTCTATCGGACAGCCACACCAAGATGAACCTTTCTCCTGATTTGATTCTACTGATTATGCGGCAGCCCAACCCTACCTTCAACAGCCACAAGGATTCCAGGCTGCATCACCGGCAGCTTCCCAATATGCCACATCCGTTTATTCACCTTATATGTTGGTGCCTTCTCCAATTCCATCTCCAGCACAAGAGAGCTCTTCTGATTCCTCGTTCATACCTGCTACTCCTTATGAGGAACGCGACTCGATGGAAGTATTTGCCCCTTTACAGGAACCTGTGCAAAGTCACTATATAGCACCAGAACCTACTTTCACTTCGGCCCCAGAACATACTTACTATCCACCTCCGCCACCTCAGCCTGACTATGCTTCCATGCAAAACTTATGGGAATCAATGTATGATGAGCAACTTCGTCAGGCAGGAGAGTTTCACACTTTTCAAGAAGAGCAACTTCGTCAGTCAGGGCAGTTGCACGCTATTCAGGAAGAGCAACTTAGACAAGCCCAAGAGTTGACCAACATCCGAGCCGATTTTAGAAATATGGATGATCGTTAGGGTCGCTTCGAATCCCTTCAGAATCAGCATGCACGCATGATGAGGCGCATCCATGAGTATCATATGCGCTAAAAAAATCTCGGCTACCATCCACCATCGCCACCCCGCAGACAGTAAATCCGGTTGTGTCTTTTCCCTTTTCTTTATTTTCATTTCCTTAATTTTCCTTTTTATTGAGTATGTATCACTTTCCCTTGCTGGCTTAACACTGAGGACAGTGTTTAGTTCAAGCTTGGGGGAGTTTGCATTTCATGCATTGCATGTTTCTTTCTTTTTATTTGCTTATGTTTGCATCTATTTGTAAAAAAATCCAAAAAATTGAAAATTTTGAAAATTTTCTAAAAAATACCATTGCATGCATTTATTTTTGCTACCATCTTACAAACTCTTGTCCTACTGTTTTAATTATCTTTTAGTTGAAGTTCAAAGACATGTCGTTAATTGATGAAATTTGAATACTTTTCTTTCTTATCACTTGCTACTACAGTATTAAACTTATAGACTGTGTGCCCATGCTAAAAAGAATTATGAATGACTAGATGACAAAATCATATTCATGCCTTTTTATTAATTTCTTTTAAGTCTTGATAGTAGTAACCTTCTTATTGACCATATCAAGTACTTTTTTTGAGCTTATAAAAAAAGAAAGGGTAGTTAAACCCCAACAAATGAAAAAAAGAAGAAGAAGGGTTAGTTGAACCCCAATAAAAAAAAATTTTTCAATAAAGTTATGTGTAGGTACAAAAGTGTTATCCGGAACCAAGATGTGTTCGGGTAATTAGATCCGTAGGGGTTCATGCCTGGAGACCTAAGGGCAACTGCTCTGAGATCCGTCGATCGAAAACTTGCTACATGGACCATCTTGTGGAATATGGAGAAGCACAGGAGTACTAAATCATGGCTAAGTTCGAACTCTTCATTCAGAACCTTGGTTGTTCGGGCAAGTAAACTCGAGGGGTGCTTTATCACTTGGTGCCCTAAGGTCATCTGGTCTGGGAGTCATCAGTCTAAAGCCCGCTACATGGACTTCCTTGTGCAATCCTGCTTGAATATTAGAACTTTTAAAATGATTGAAAATAAAGTTGAAAAAGAAAAAAAAGAAAAAGTTTTAAGCTCAATTAGTACTTATGTGTTCAATATTAATACTATTATTTGACAGACAATTTATTTTTCCGCATGGCTGAATTTGAGATTGTTTAAATTTGTGTAGCATTCAGAACCTCTATGAAGCTAAGTGCATGGAAAATGATAAGATGCTGAGTAGTAGGTGTGCTGAAGAATTGTGTGAGAAAATTAGTCAGTTGACAATGTGAAGGCTATGATGGAACTTTCTTGAGCCTTGCTTTGAATTTTTGCTTGAGGACAAGCAAGACTTTAATCTTGGGGGAGTTTGATGCATGCAAAATACAACATATTTTAGATTATTATTTTAATTAATTTTCCTATAATTTGTTCATGGCATGCATCATTTTTAGTCACTTTTAGTCGTAATTCTGGATTTATCAATTTTAATTATTAATGTTTTGAATATTTTAACTAAAGAGAAATTTACGTAATTTTTATAATTATTTTGCAGGTAAAATGAATCGGTCGTAAAGAATTATATTTCGGCCGAGATGATCTCATGGTTGGATAAATTACATCTTACTTCGTTGGGGGTAAAAACGAATGCAACTTGAATTTTGGGCGTAACGAGATCATATTTCATCATTTTGGGCGAGATTACTGATGCGTTGTAATTTGTAACAATAAAATTTGCTAGCAAGTGCACTAGTCGCTCAAGTAATATAGTAATAGGAGTAAGAGTATCGAACCCACGAGGAATATTATTAATTCAATATCTGGATTTATAAATTAATAAGAGAGAAAAAACATGGATTTTGAAAATGAGTTTTAAAAGATAAAGAAAATAAGATAAAGATAAGATAGTGGTGTTGAAGTTAGGCCTTAGGATGAAAATAGATCAGGATAAATATTTGAACCATAAAAGATAAATTTAATCTTTAAAGATGGATTAGGAATTTTCTCAAGTTATTAATTTACAAGATTAACATCACAGAGTCCACAAACTGGTAATTCTACTATTTAATCATGTAAATCAAACTATCTTAAATTTAATCAAACCTAAAGTCTCACAAACTGATATTCGTTAGATAAGATTAAAATTAAGATGCATTAATATGAAAATCCTAGATATTAATCACTCCACAAACTGATATAGATTAATAGACCACATAAACTTGATTCTCCACACACTAGTTATCAAATTTATGTCAATTATTAATTTCACATAAAATCAATTAATTTAATTAATGAATTCTGAAATTAAATAATCCACAAACTGGTAAGTACTCAATTCAGAAATTTAAATAATTAAATTAAAAGCATTAAGCACAATTAACTAATTGATCAGAAAAGATTAAAACAAATAATATAGGGTCTAAATAGTTTCCCTTCAATAATAATCTCCTAAAATGAAATAAATAAAAATATGGAGTTCATCCTAGAAATTCTGGAGAGATAATAACAAAATAATAATAATTGGAAGAATTACACCAAAATAGACAAAAGTTGAAGCTTCGGATCACGGGCAGACAGTCGGACAGCCTCTCGGACTTGATCACGGTCGCGATCAACTTCCAGCCGTCGCACCTCTCTCCTCTTGGTCGTAGCCTGCAGAGCTCACGACTCACCGTGGAAGAAAACCTGAACTTCAGAGCACGAATTGAAACGATGGATTCTTCACGTATTTATAGGGTGCGGACGGCCTTCAATTTGATCTCGGCCGTAACATCGTACGGTTGACTTTAAATTTACGAGATAAACTCGGCCAAAGATAAATCCTTTTATCATTACGCCCAAAGATAAATCTTTCTTATCTTTACTCCCTTTGAATCTCGGCCGTAAGGAAAGAACTAAATCTTTACTCCCAAAGAGATAAAATTCCTTTTACTCCCTCCAAATCTCGGCCGTAAGGAAGGAATTTAATCTTGTTACGCCCAAACAATTTTATCTTTACACCTTCATATATTGGTCAAACGGATGATTTCATTGTCATTACCCCCTCCAAATTTCGGCCGTAAGGAACTCTTTTATCTTTACACCTTTCGAATCTCGCCCAAAACATCTTTATCTTCATGCCATTACGCCCAAAAGATAAAATCCTTTTATCTTTACCCCTTCAAATCTCACCCAAAATGGCTTGGGTGTAAAGCCAAATCTCGGCCGTAATGGTAAATTCTTCGGAATTTCGGTCGATACGGCACAATCCATCTAAATCTCAATTTTTCCTGCAAAATAATTATCAAAATTTAGTTAATCCATCCACAATTAAAATATTCAAAGAATTAATAATTAAAATTGATAAATCCGGAATTACGATTAAAAGTGACTAAAAATGATGCATGCCATGATCAAATTATAGAAAAATTAATTAAAATAATATTCTAAAATATGTTGTATTTTGCATGCATCAAACTCCCCCAAGCTTAAAGTCTTGCTTGTCCTCAAGTAAAAATTCAAAGCAAGGCTCAAGAAAGTTCCATCCTAGCCTCCACATTGTCAACTGACTAATTTTCTCACACAATTCTTCTGCACACCTACTACTCAGCATCTTATCATTTTCCATGCACTTAGCTTCATAGAGGTTCTGAATGCTACACAAATTTAAACAATCTCAAATTCAGCCTTGCGGAAAAATAAATTGTCTGTCAAATAATAGCATTAATATTGAACACATAAGTACTAATTGAGCTTAAAACTTTTTCTTTTTCTTTTTCTTTTCGTTTTTCAACTTTATTTTCAATCATTTTAAAAGTTTTAATCTTCAAGAAGGATTGCACAAGGAAGTCCATGTAGCGGGCTTTGGATTGATGACTCCCAGACCAGATGGCCTTAGGGCAACAGGTGATAAAGCACCCTTCGAGTTTACTTGCCCGAACAACCAAGGTTCTGAATGAAGAGTTCGAACTTAGCCATGATTCAGTACTCCTGTGCTTCTCCATATTCCACAAGATGGTCCATGTAGCAGGTTTTCGATCGACGGATCTCAGAGTAGTTGCCCTTAGGTCGCCAGGCATGAACCCCTACGGATCTAATTACCCGAACACACCTTGGTTCCGGATAACACTTTTGTACCTACACATAACTTTATTCAACTTTTTTTTATTTTTTTATTTTATTATTATTATTATTATTATTTGTTGGGGTTTAACTAACCCTTCTTTTTTTATAAGCTCAAAAAGTACTTGATATGGTCAATAAGAAGGCTACTACTATCAAGATTTAAAAAAATAAAAGGCATGAATATGATTTTGTCGTCTAGTCATTCATAATTCTATTTAGCATGGGCACACAGTCTATAAGTTTGATACTGAAGTAGCAAGTGATAAGAAAGAAAAGTATTCAAATTTCATCAATTAACGACATGTGTTTGAACTTTTACTAAAAGATAATTAAAATAATAAGACAAGAGTTTGTTAGATGGTAGCAAAAATAAATGCATGAAATGGTATTTTTTAGAAAATTTTCAAAATTTTCAATTTTTTTTTGAATTTTTTTACAAATAGATGCAAACATAAGCAAATAAAAAGAAAGAAACATACAATGCATGAAATGCAAACTCCCCCAAACTTGAACTAGACACTGTCCTCAGTGTTAAGCCAGCAAGGGAAAGTGATACATACTCAATAAAAAGGAAAATTAAAGAAACAAAAATAAAGAAAAGGGAAAAGACACAACCGGATTTACTGTCTGCGGGGTGGCGATGGTGGATGGTAGCCGAGATTTCCTTGGCGCATATGATACTCATGGATGCGTCTCGTCATGCGCGCATGTTGATTCTGAAGGGATTCGAAGCGACCCTGACGATCATCCATATTTCTAAAATCGGCTCGAATGTTGGTCAACTCTTGTGCATGTCGAAGTTGCTCTTCCTGAATAGCGTGCAACTGCCCTGACTGACGAAGTTGTTCTTCTTGAAAAGTGTGAAACTCCCCTGCTTGACGAAGTTGTTTATCATACATTGATTCCCATAAGTTTTGCATGGAAGCATAGTCAGGCTGAGGTGGCGGAGGTGGATAGTAAGTCTGCTCTGGGGCTAAAGTAAAAGTGGGCTCCGGCGCTATATAGCGATTCTGCACAGGTTCTTGTAAAGGGGCAGATACTTCCATCGAAACGCGTTCCTCATAAGGAGTAGAAGGTATGAACGAGGAATCAGAAGAGCTCTCTTGTGCTGGAGATGGAATCGGAGAAGGCACTGGCATATAAGGTGAATGGACGAATGTGGCATATTGGGAAGCTGCCGGTGATATAGCCTGGAATCCTTGTTGCTGTTGAAGGTAGGGTTGTGCTGCCGCATAATCAGTAGAATCAAACCAGGAGAAGGGTTCATCCTGGTGTAGCTGTCCGACAGAGGTAGATGGTCCTGCAGGTGGGATTACTGGAGTTATGACCTGCCTAAAGAGGAGCCAATTATTTGGATTAATCGGCGTAAAAGCATCTCATCTGAGCAGGGCACTTCCTGATGGTGGCCTTTAAAAATAAAAACTTTGATCCCTGAGTTGTTGGTCTTCACGAGACCCATAGCCTGAATGGTCCTACGAGTGAGATGGGTGTTTCCTGGCACAGCTTCAAGATCATCCAAGTCAAGTTGTAGGTGCTGAGCGATAGGTGTGAGAAGGGCACCCATATTAATGCTACCGCCACGATGAGTAGTGCGGCGCTGGAATCGACGAATGAGGAAGGCACCCACATTAATAGGAGTTCTGTGAAGCATGCTGTGGATGAGATATAACTCTCCTTCTGAGATGACACCATCATTATCACTGCGTCCACTTATGGTGTTGCTTAGCATGCGATGGACGTAGCGTAGAACAGGATTCTGAATTGAGCTATCTTTAGCAGTGTTCCAAACCAATCGGTCTTCTTCTGTTATTTGTTTCCAAAAAGTTTCAGCATCAAAGTCAACAGGTACAGAAAGAGATCCATGGTTGGGAAATCCATAGATATTATTAATCTCTCCTAAAGTGAGAGTAAATGGCCGCCCATAAAATTGGAATGAAATGCGGGGCTGATCATAGTTCCTGCCATCTAAATTAAAAACTTCCAAGGATGAGAGGAATTCCATAATTAGTACTTCATAAGTTGGCCACCAAGAATGCACAAAGTCAGATAGTCCAATTTGAGAAAATAATAGATGAGTATCTGCAAGTAAATTATACTCTCTCAACAATTCAGTATCTGAAAATCTGGTGGCATGAATTCGAATCTCACACATCTGTTCATATCGAGCTTGATACTCCGGCTTAGTCCAATAATAATCTCCGGGATAGGAGATTAATTGTGAGGGTTGTGGGGCCGGCTGAGCATTCGGATGTCGTCGTTCGTGACGTCCCCTCCATATATTAGCAAATCGCCTCATCTTGATCTGGACAAAAAAATAAACAAAGAAAAGGTACCGGCTGAGGTTTCGACCGTAGTATTCGATGAAGAACCGGCTGAAGGTCGGAGGTGACTCGGCCGTAAGGGATCGGTTGAGAAGAACTTCGGCCGTAAGGAATTGGTTGATGAAGAACTTCGGCCGTAATTGATGAAGCTCGGCCGGAGATTGGAGTTTGGCCGTAAAAAGTTGGAGGCGTGATTCGAAACTTCGGCCGTAAGAGTAGATGAACCTTTAGATTTCGGTCGTAACAAATGGCGATGAGATTTCGGCCGTAAAGAAGTCTTGATGCGCGGTGTTGAGGCTCGGCCGTAACGCAGATGGTAGGAGCGCGGTGGAAACTCGGCCGTAATAAGTGTCGGTGTGCGGTGGAAGACCGGCCGTAACGCACAGGGAAGCGCTGGAACTTCGGCCGTAAGGAGTTGGAGGCGTGGCACTTTGGGCGTAAGGGAGCAACGGTGACGGCGTTGAGACTTCGGCCGTAGAGAAGAAAAGGCGTAAGGGTAGCGGAAGCACCTCGACCGTAATGCACAGAGGGCGGCGCGCGGTGGCTTCGGCCGTAAAGAAGATTGATCTGCAACATACAAGAGGGGGTAAGATTTTATAGATGAATTTTCGGGCGTAATCTGACCTGTTCCCACGTGATGACGCAGTGAAAAGTCATGTCGTAAAAGCATGCATTTTTCCAAGGCACGTCCGTGGTCTCCCTGTCATGTCCGAGCTTGACGATTTCCAAGGCATGCCCGTGGTCTGCTGGTGTGACATCTCGGCCGTAACGAATGGTGGTAGGGTGTAACGAAGAACCAGCAGCTCGTCTTGTCGCGTCCGAGCTTCGGCCGTAAAGAGCACAGGTGGCAGGGCGTAATCTTTTTTTTTCTTTTGGGCCCGTGATATGTCTCATCTTGTCGCGTGGAGGGAATCAATTCTTGGAGTTTACGCCCCTGAGTTTACCTCCGAAGTCCTCTCCTTACACACATTAAATATTAAATTAAATGACTCCATAATAAAATAAATGTCTAATTAAAATTAAAAATACAACTATCACCGAAACTAAGATATTAATTAACAACTAATTAGATTAATCTAAAAAAATAAAAATAAAAATAAATAAATAAGTAAAATAAAAAGGATAGAAATAGTTCTGATTTATAGTCGTCAGCTTGACTTAGTTCTGATGAAAATCAAGGCCTATTTTGCTCTTCCCCTCTTGGATTTTTCTCTGTGTTGCTTGGGAGAGAGCCCGGTGTACGTCCAGTTAGTTGTGCCGCCATCTGGCCCAGTTGTCTTTCCAGATTTCGAATGGATGCATCCTGACTCGTGGCTCTAGATTCCATATTCTTCTGCAACGCTTGCATTGTGTCTATGATCTGTGCCATCATCTCCTGCATATGATTTGATGATTGATATTGGGGAGTATCAGGTTGCCTTTTCGGTATATAATCTTTTGATGGACCAGAAGATTGGCCTTGATTCTGATTATAGGCAAACTTCGGATTGTGTCTCCAACCATAATCGTTGTTCCTGTAAAATGGATTGGAAATAAAGTTAGCATTTTCAATTTGATTTGAATCTGAAGTGTTACCTGTAGGGATATAATTGTTAGAATTTCCCATTAGTGACATCATCTGCTCAAATTTTTTATTAAGTGACTCCAGCTGAGCCACTATTTCTGAAGATTGTATTCCTTGTGTAGCATGTACATCATGAGTTCGGCGAGATGGTCTCCTTTCTTGGCTCGACTTGAGGGCTACAGCTTCAATTATATCTTGTATCTCACTAGGACGTTTAGATCCTAGCACTGTCCCTCCTGCTGATTGGTCGAGTTTGTTTTGATCTGCAGGTCGTAATCCATGGTAGAAATCTTCCATCACTTGCCACTTTGGAATTCTATTATCAGGAACCCTGGCCAGCAGTTCCTTATATCGTTCTCAGGCTTCATATAACGTCTCGTTATCGTCTTGAACAAATGTCATCAGCTCTCTTCGATATTTGGCTGCCTTTTGTGATGGACAATATTTTCCAACAAACTTTTCTACCAGCTCCAACCATGAGTGAATCGATCCTGCAGGCAAAGTTTTAAACCAAGTGGAAGCTTTGTCACGTAAAGATTGAGGAAATAATAATAAACGAATAACTTCAGAAGAAACATTATTATTTCTAAAGGTGCTCAGAGTGGCAAGAAATTTATCAAGGTGATCGTGAGGGTCTTCATGAAATCCTCCTCCAAATTGGGATGCTTGTATCATCCTCACGATTGCGGGATTTATCTCAAAATTATTTGCGTTAATATCAGGCAGCACGATGCATGATTCTCGGTCACTGTATCTGGCCGAGACATATTCTCTCATAGAAAGTTCTGCTTCATCTTCTCGCCGATTATTATGTGGTGGAACCAGCTCATTTTGTTGCTCCAGTCTCTGATTGTCGCATGCTTGTTCCGCCATTTTTCTTATATTTCTTCGTAATCGACGATAGGTTCTTTCAATTTCAGGATCAAATTCCAACAGTGGATTTGAACTTCTAGTGCGCTTATCAGAAGATTCCAGGATTGGTTGTGATTTAATCTTCAATTAGTACCTGCAACAACCAATTTTCAGTAAGATAAAAGAATAAAATAAAATAAATATATACAAGAAGAAAGAAATTCAGATAATAGGTCACGAAAAATGAGTTTTTAACAAATAAAGTCTTTCGGCCTGATAGAATTAAAATTAATTTTCGAGAGGAACTTTTCAGAAACCTAATTACGGCCGCAAACGGAGATTCTTCAAACTAATACAAATACCAAATATTAATATCGACCGAAAGAATTTATGATGATGTAAGAAACGGCACAAAATAAGTCTACTAATTTGCGGCCGTAAAGTTAATAATCAGACATAATCAAAAATTATTTTCAGAGAGGAAATAAGATTGATCGGCCGTAATACAGAAATAGATTTACTGTCGAAATTAAATTAGTAATCCAAGGCTCGTTCGTCCGTAAAAATCATAAAACAGTGTTGATAGGGGTTCAACGTGAAGGCGTAAAAACTTGTTGGCTTATGGTCGAAACAACGTCGTAAAAATTAACACAGCGATGAATCATTTCGGCAATCAACTCCTCACATATAAAATCATAGGCGTAAAGAACTGAAGTTGACAACCTTGGTCGTAAAACAGAACAGGGTTTCGGCCGAAATAAAAATCGGACGAAACGTCGACAAAATGACTCATTATGGCCGAGGAAGAGGATAATTCATATCGGCCGTAAAACAATGAGAATTAAGTCGAACGTGATCGTTGATGGCCGAGAAAGAAAAAATCACAAATAAATTGGCCGAAAAGGTCGTAATATGGCGTCAAAACAAATGTTCAGAAATTTTACGGCCGTAAAACCATGAGATCATTCTTGGCCGTAAAAAAGATTAAATTGTCAATTAAGACGAGGTCACATCGGCCGAGATGAAGTCAACACGAGGCCGTAAAGAAAAATAGGGTTTCGGCCGAAATAATTTCGAATGAAACTTGAGAATATTACCCCACTCAAATGTCGAAAATTGAATCATTACGGCCGAAAGTGAATTAAGTCGATTCCTTACGGTCGTAAAACAACGAAATCAGATCAAATCCATATGAAAAGTTCAAACAATTAAAATGTTACGGCCGAGAATGAAAGTCGAAACTGATTCGAATGGGGCGTAAAAAAATTTAAACCATCGATAAACCGGGCGTAACAAGGTCAAATCAATATCCATTACTCATGGCGTAAAATAACGTTCGGATAAAAATATTACGGCCGTAAAGATTGAAAGTTTAGAATTCAGAAATCATTCATTGCAAGGCCGTAAAATTAATAAAGCCGACACATCAAATTAAAGTCGTAAATCCATAAGTCGATAGTGTAATTCGGAAAATCCAATCGGCGTCGGATTTTAAACCGAAAGTAGATAAATTAAAAAATTGTTGTGACCTTTATCTGCAAAAGAAAAAAAATTAGATTATTCACAAAAATAATTAAAACAATTAATACATATTTATAAAGAATTATTTACACTTTATTTACATCTCCTAATAATTCATAAAAATCAGAAATTAATTAATAAAATATTCCCCGGCAACGGCGCCAAAAACTTGATGCGTTGTATTTGTAACAATAAAATTTGCTAGCAAGTGCACTAGTCGCTCAAGTGATATAGTAAAAAAGGAGTAAGAGTGTCGAACCCAAGAGGAATATTATTAATTCAATATCTGAATTTATAAATTAATAAGAGAGGAAAAACATGAATTTGGAAAGAAGTTTTATGAAATGAAATAAAGAAAATAAGATAAAGATAAGATAATAGTGTTGAAGTTAGGCCTTAGGATGAAAATAGATCAGGATAAATATTTGAACCATAAAAGATAAATTTAATCTTTAAAGATGGATTAGGAATTTTCTCAAGTTATTAATTTACAAGATTAACATCACAGAGTCCACAAACTGGTAATTCTACTATTTAATCCGGTAAATCAAACTATCTTAAATTTAATCAAATCTAAAGTCCCACAAACTGGTATTCGTTAGATAAGATTAAAATTAAGATGCATTAATATGAAAATCCTAGACTATTAATCACTCCACAAACTGGTATAGATTAATAGACCACATAAACTTGATTCTCCACACACTAGTTATCAAATTTATGTCAATTATTAATTTCACATAAAATCAATTAATTTAATTAATGAATTCTGAAATTAAATAATCCACAAATTGGTAAGTACTCAATTCAGAAATTTAAATAATTAAATTAAAAGCATTAAGCACAATTAACTAATTGATCAGAAAATATTAAAACAAATAATATAGGGTCCAAATAGTTTCCCTTCGATAATAATCTCCTAAAATGAAATAAATAAAAATATGGAGTTCATCCTAGAAATTCTGGAGAGATAATAACAAAATAATAATAATTGGAAGAATTACACCCAAATAGACAAAAGTCGAAGCTTCGGATCACGGGCAGACAATCGGACAGCCTCTCGGACTTGATCACGGTCGCGATCAACTTCCAGCCGTCGCACCTCTCTCCTCTTGGTCGTAGCCTGCAGAGCTCACAACTCGCAGTGGAAGAAAACCTGAACTTCAGAGCACGAATTGAAACGATGGATTCTTCACGTATTTATAGGGTGCGGACAGCCTTCAATTTGATCTCGGCCGTAACATCGTACGGTTGACTTTAAATTTACGAGATAAACTCGGCCAAAGATAAATCCTTTTATCATTACGCCCAAACATAAATCTTTCTTATCTTTACTCCCTTTGAATCTCGGCCGTAACGAAAGAACTAAATCTTTACTCCCAAAGAGATAAAATTCCTTTTACTCCCACCAAATCTCGGCCGTAAGGAAGGAATTTAATCTTGTTACGCCCAAACAATTTTATCTTTACACCTTCATATATTGGTCAAACGGATGATTTCATTGTCATTACCCCCTCCAAATTTCGGCCGTAAGGAACTCTTTTATCTTTACACCTTTCGAATCTCGCCCAAAACATCTTTATCTTCATGCCATTACGCCCAAAAGATAAAATCCTTTTATCTTTACCCCTTCAAATCTCACCCAAAATGGCTTGGGTGTAAAGCCAAATCTCGGCCGTAATGGTAAATTCTTCGGAATTTCGGCCGATACGGCACAATCCATCTAAATCTCAATTTTTCCTACAAAATAATTATCAAAATTTAGTTAATCCATCCACAATTAAAATATTCAAAGAATTAATAATTAAAATTGATAAATCCGGAATTACGATTAAAAGTGACTAAAAATGATGCATGCCATGATTAAATTATAGAAAAATTAATTAAAATAATAATCTAAAATATGTTGTATTTTGCATGCATCAATTACAAAGAAGATGATCACTTTTTGGTCGAGATTTGGAGGGGGTAAAGATAAGAAATGACTTATCGTTTTGGGCGTAAAGAAAAGGAGTAAAGATAAAAGAATTTCGTTTTGGCCGAGATTCAAAGGGGGTAAAGATAAAAGGATTTATCTCTTTGGGAGTAAAGATAAAATAATTTCGTTTTGGCCGAGATTCAAAGGGGGTAATGATAAAAGGATTTATCTTTTGGGTGTAATAGTTAGAAGAATTATCATTTTTGGCCGAGATTTATCCCGTGAATTTAAATTCGGTCGTACATCGTGATCAAATTGAAGGCCGTTCGCACCCTATAAATACGTGAAAAATCTGTCGTTTCAATGTGTGCTCAGAAGTTCAGGTTTCTTCCACGGCGAGTCGTGAGCTCTACAGGCTACGACCAAGAGGAGAGAGGTGCGACGGTTGGAGGTTGATCGCGACCCTGATCAAGTTCGAGAGGCTGCCCGACTATTTGCCGAATTCGATATCTCTATTTTGGGTGTAATTCTTTCAATTTTTATAATTTGTATTTTATTATCTCTCCGGAATTTGTAGGATGAACTCCATATTTTTAAGATTATTATTTTAGGAGATTATTAATTGAAGGGAAATGTTTGGACCCTATTTTATTTGCTTTAATCTTTTCTGATCAATTATTAATTGTGCTTAATGCTTTTATGTTAGTTAATTAAATTTCTGAATTAGGCTATACCAGTTTGTGGAGTGTTTAATTTCATAATTCATTATACTAATTATAATTGATTTTATTTGGAATTAATAATTGACATAAATTTGATAACTAGTGTGTGGAGAATCAAGTTTGTGTGGTCTATTAATCTATACCAGTTTGTGGAGTGATTAATAGTCTAGAGAATTCAATTTAATGCATCTTAATTTTAATATGATTTTGGGGGTACCAGTCGTGGAGACTTCAATTCTTATTAAATTAAGATAGTTCTATATGATTAGATTAAGGGATGCCAGTCGTGGAGATCACAAGTTAATCATGTTAGATTACTTTAGGGAGACTCTAATCCATCTTTAAAGATTAAATTTATCTTTTATGGTTCAAATATTTATCCTGATCTATTTTTATCCTAAGGCCTAACTTCAACACCACTATCTTATCTTTATCTTTTAAAACTCATTTTCAAAATCCATGTTTTTTCTTTCTTATTAATTTTTAAATTCAGATATTGAATTAATAATATTCCTCGTGGGTTCAACACTCTTACTCCTATTTACTATATTACTTGAGCGACTAGTGCACTTGCTAGCTATTCTATTTTGTTACATCATCGCAACACATCATACTTACTTGAGGAGTGGAGTCGCAGTTGCTCAGGAAGCTTGCACATGACTTTACCATGACCATAAGACACAATGAACAACGACGACAATGCAATGACCTATACTCTACTATGAACGACAATGACACTGAATCTATACTCTACTGTGAACACTGGGAGCCAAGAACTTAGGCTCTGATACTAAACTGTAATGCCCCTAAAATCAGTCCTCCTGCCACACTGGCAGTCAGATTGACCAAGGGAGCGCTACACTGCCTACTACTTCTTTGACTTTAACCTATCAACACATGACACACGTGGCATTATAAATAATAGAGAAATAACGAATGAAAGGAAATTGCGGAAGAAATATCATTGGGAAAAACAAATGATGTCACATTTACTAGAGTAGTTCAAGAAAAAGGAAATGCAAGTAATCCAAATAGTTCAAGCAAATATCTACATACGCAAGGACAAAAGCGGAAATTCAGACGTCTTTGGAATAAAATATGTAGATATGCAAATTAAGGAAATAACAGAGCGGAAAGTTGTAGTGTCTTGTAAGTCATGTACTGCTATCCTTGAGCTCTGCATCATCTACTACCTCCCTAAGCAGGGTTCTCACCTACAAAATCCCAAAGCAAGGGCATGGAATGCCCGTGAGTTAACGCCCAGTACACATAGATAC
This sequence comes from Pontederia crassipes, assembly GCA_030549335.1. NCBI lineage: Eukaryota > Viridiplantae > Streptophyta > Magnoliopsida > Commelinales > Pontederiaceae > Pontederia > Pontederia crassipes. Next base: position 68,794,909 of record CM060189.1, on the reverse strand, counting down.
ATAGATGATGAAATGATAACCTCGTTATGGTCAATACTAAATAAAGAAGATTATTGATCAGTTACTTTATTTGTTGGTTTCAATACTTTAATCTATGTAGGCTATGGACCATACATATACAGACCTGTAATTTATCCCTTACTTTAACCATACCTTGTACTGTACCCTACCTTACTATACATTACTTTGTTCTATACATTACTCTGCAATCATTACCATACTTTATTATACTTTGTGTAGTACTACGTCTTTTACATTACTATGAGGTCCTTGATGTTCGTTATCCTATGCGAGCTCGACTTAATTAAGTGGGAAGCTAGAGGTGTCTTTATACCTTCGTATATCGGCCAAAACGGATGATTTCAATTGCCATTACTCCCTCCAAATCTCGGCCGTAAGGAATGAACTAATCTTGTTACGCCCAAAAGATAAAATCAATTGATTGTTACACCCTTCATCTTCATGCCATTACGCCCTCCGAATTTCGGCCGTAAGGAAGGACTTCTCCTGTTACGCCCAAAAGATAAAAACATTTATCTTTACGCCTTCAAATGTTAGCCGTAACAAAGAATTAAATCTTGTTACTCCTTTTGAATCTCGGCCGTAAGAATTAATTTCTTTGAATTTCGGCCGAGATTCGAATTTTCCTGCAAAATAATTATCCAAGTTTAGTTAATCCATCCACAATTAAAATATTTAGAGAATTTAATAATTAAAATTGATAAATCTGGAATTACGATTAAAAGTGACTAAAAATGATGCATGCCATGATCAAATTATAGAAAATTTAATTAAAATAATTAACTAAAATATGTTGTATTTTGCATGCATCAAACTCCCCCAAGCTTAAAGTCTTGCTTGTCCTCAAGCAAAAATTCAAAGCAAGGCTCAAGAAAGTTCCATCCTAGCCTCCACATTGTCAACTGATTAATTTTCTCACACAATTCATCTGCACACCTACTACTTAGTATCTTATCATTTTCCATGCACTTAGCTTCATAGAGGTTCTGAATGCTACACAAATTTAAACAATATCAAATTCAGCCTTGTGAAAAAAAATAAATTGTCTATCAAATAATAGCATTAATATTGAACACATAAGTACTAATTGAGCTTAAAACTTTTTCTTTTTCTTTTCATTTTTCAACTTTATTTTTAATCATTTAAAAGTTCTAATCTTCAAGCAGGATTGCACAAGGAAGTCCATGTAGCGGGCTTTAGACTGATGACTCCCAAACCAGATGGCCTTAGGGCACCAGGTGATAAAGCACCCCTCGAGTTTACTTGCCCGAACAACCAAGGTTCTGAATGAAGAGTTCGAACTTAGCCATGATTCAGTACTCCTGTGCTTCTCCATATTCCACAAGATGGTCCATGTAGCAGGTTTTCGATCGACGGATCCCAGAGCAGTTGCCCTTAGGTCGCCAGGCATGAACCCCTACGGATCTAATTACCCGAACACACCTTGGTTCCGGATAACACTTTTGTACCTACACATAACTTTATTCAACTTTTTTTTTATTATTATTTGTTGGGGTTTAACTAACCCTTCTTTTTTATAAGCTCAAAAAGTACTTGATATGGTCAATAATAAGTCTACTATTATCAAGACTTAATAGAAATAAAAAGACTTGAATATGATTTTGTCGTCTAGTCATTCATAATTCTACTTAGCATAGGCACATAGTCCATAAGTTTGATACTAAAATAGCAAGTGATAAGAAAGAAAAGTATTCAAATTTCATCAATTAACGACATGTCTTTGAACTTCTACTAAAAAGATAATTAAAACAATAAGACAAGAGTTTGTTAGATGGTAGCAAAAATAAATGCATGCAATGGTATTTTTTAGAAAATTTTCAAATTTTTCAAATTTTTTTTTTTTTGGATTTTTTTACAAATAGATGCAAACATAAGCAAATAAAAAGAAAGAAACATGCAATGCGTGAATTGCAAACTCCCCCAAGCTTGAACTAGACACTGTCCTCAGTGTTAAGCCAATAAGGGAAAGTGAAAAGATAATATAGAAAAGCTAAAGAAATGAAAATAAAGGAAAAGGAAAATATACAACCGAATTTATTGTCGGTGGAGAGATGCTCGGCCTCAATATATATATCGATGAAGGTGTCGGCCGCAAAAGGTGTCGGTGAGAGGAGCTCTCGGCCGATAATTGAGAGTTTCGGCCGTAAAAGCTTGGCCGCAAAATTTTGTTGATGAAGATCTCAGCCGTGCAATCTCGGCCGTAAGAAACTGATGTCGACTTGGAGTTTGGCCGTAATAAGTAGATGAACCTCGGCCGTAATGCAGCTTTGGCGTAAGAGGCGGCGTGAAAGCTTGGCCGTAAAGAATAGGAGGCGTGGCACTTTGGGCGTAAGGGAGCAGCGGTGGCGGTGTCGGCTCTTCGGCCGTAAAATGAAAAACTCGCCCGGAGTTTGGCCGTAACGCACAGGGCGTAATGGTGAGACTTCGGCCGTAAGGAGTTGGTTCGGCCGTAACGAATAGGTGGTGGCACTTTGGGCGTAAGGAAGCGGCGGTGACGGTGTCGGTTCTTCGGCCGTAAAACGAAATCGGCGTGGAAGCTTGGCCGTAACGCACAGGGGGCGTAAAGATTGGCGGTGAGACTCGAAACTTTGGCCGTAAGAGCCACTTCGGCCGTAAGGAGTTTTTGGGCGAGAGGATTGAAACTTCGGCCGTAAGGAAGTGGTGCTTGATCTGCAAGGATGTGGAAGGGGTAAAAAATTTATGGATGAAACTTCGGGCGTAAACTTACCTTTCCCACGTGATGCGCGCAGTGAAGGGTCACATCAAATTCAAGGAGCGCAGAGATCGGCCGATTCCAAGGTGATTTTTCCTCTCGCCTTGTCATGTCCGAGATGAACCCGACGTGTTAAGTCATGCATCGCTCGGTCTACGTATCCGAAGAATTGATTAGTCGAGTTCCTCTCCATGCACAAAAAGAAATATCGATTAGATGACTCCTTAAACTATTAAAATGCCAATCAAATAACTAATTAAATAAAAATAATAAAAAAAAATTAACTTAATTAAAAAAAATGTAAATTAGTAAAATATTTGGTTGTGATTAAATATTCAATTCGTCACTGCAACAACCAAGTGTCAGAAAAAAATTAAATAAAATGAAAAATTAACATCTGATCAGAATGTGTGACATATAAATTTATCCAAAGGATTAACTTAGTTGTGATTAGATTTTCACTTAAGTCCTGCAACAACTAATTTTCAGTAAGAGAGATAAAAGAATAAAATACAAATATATACAAGAAAAAAGAAATACAGATAATAGGTGTGAAGAAATAAGATTTTAACAAATAGAAAGTCTTTCGACCTTAAGAATTGAGAATTCATCATTAAAATTAATTTCCGAAAAGAATTTATCAAAAACCTAATTATGGCTGCCAAACGTACTACAAACCAATTCAAATGCCAAATAACTCGATCGAAAGTAAATCAAATAGATAATCATAAAATCAAGCACTTGTTCGGCCGTAAAACTTGGAAGAATTAACGATGATGTAACGAACGGCACAAAACGACTCAGAACTAATTTGCGGTCATAAAGTTAATAATCAGACATTAGCAAAAATTATTTTCAGAGAAGAAATAAGATTAATCGGCCGCAATACAGAAATAGATTTACGACCGAAATTAGATTAGGAATCCGAGTCTCGTTCGGCCGCAAAAACCATAGAACAGTGTCAAAAGTGATTAATCAACGTGAAGGCGTAAAACTTGTTAGATTATGGCCGAAATAAAATAGCAAGATGGCGTAAAAACAAATGTTCAGAAAATATCGGCCGTAAAACTAGAGTAAGAAACAATTCTCGGTCGCAAAAGACATGCACAACAGGATTACCGAGACGAAAATCCAAGGCACAAAATGATTAACACGAGAGATTTAACCAACGTTCAAAGAGGATTCAGAAATTTATCGGCCGCAAAATAATTTGATCGTGAAGTTTCAGCCGTAAAACTCATATTAAATTTGTCAGCCGCAAAATATAAGCAAAGACTTTTGCGGTGTAAAAGATTTTTCGAAATTATTAAAGCCGAAAGAGGTCAAATCAAAAAGGAATTCTCGGCCGTAAAAAGAAAACATGAGATAATGGATTATCAGAGATTAAATTCTCGTCTGCAAGCTTAATCAATCATATCACAAGAGAGAGAATTCAGTTCGATCTGGATGAAGTGAAATACCGGCCGTAAAATTGGATAAGAGTTTGTCAGTTAAAAGCTTACGGGCGTAAAAAAAATCATAATCATTAAAGCTGAAAAAGATCAAATCAATATTAAAAAGAGTTCTACGGTCGAAAAAACAGGATTCATTCTCGGCCGTAAAAAAATGAGATAAATGCTCGGCCGTAAAAAAATGAGATCAATTCTCGCCCGTAACAAACAATATAAAATATAAAGCCACTGAAATCAATGTTGCGACAGCAAAATTAAAAGTTTAGATGTCAGAAACGAAGCCGTAAAACCAGTAAAGTCGACAAACTAGATCTCGGTCGTAAAACCATAAGTTCACGTAATCTGAAAAATCCAATCGGCGTCAGAATTTAAGCCGAAAGTCAACAAATTTAAAGTTGTCGCGACCTTTATCTACAAAAGAAAAATATCGGCTCCAAAATAAACAAATCCCGAATTTTAGCATCACGAATCAGCCATCAGTAAATCAAATCCCAAAATCATAGCAGGCAATCAGCACTTAAGGTCGCCTCTAACAAGCAGTAATCAGTTTAAATTGTTTAGGAGAAGCATTAAAAATTCAGAAGTAACAAATCATAGGAAGGTGTAAAAAAAATCCATGTCGGATGATCCATTACGGCCGAGACAAACTAAATCGCTTCGGCCAAAACAAAGTCAAATCAAAAGTTCAAACTATTATAATGTTACGGCCGAGAATGAAAAAAAATCACAAATAAATTGGGGTCGGAAGATGGCGTAAAAAACAAGTGTTCAGAAATTTTACGGCCGTAAAACCATGAGATTAATTCTCGGCCGTAAAAATGAAACATGAGATCATTTCGGCCGTAAAAAGATTAAATCGTCAATTAAGATGAGGTCACTTCGGCCGAGATAACACGAGGCCGTAAAGAAAAATAGGGTTTCGGCCGAAATAAAAATTGAATCATTACAGCCGAAAGTGAATTAAGTCAATTCCTTACGGTCGTAAAACAACGAAATCAGATCAAATCCATATGAAAAGTTCAAACAAAAATGTTACGGCCGAGAATGAAAACTGATTCGAATAGGGCGTAAAAAATTTAAACCATCGATAAACCGGGCGTAACAAGTCAAATCAATATCCATTACTCATGGCGTAAAAACAACGTTCGGCTAAAAATATTACGGCCGTAAAGATTGAAAGTTTAGAATTCAGAAATTATTCATTGCGAGGCCGTAAAATTAATAAAACCGACACATTAAATTAAAATCGTAAATCCATAAGTCGACAGTGTAATTCGGAAAATTCAATCGGCGTCGGATTTAAACCAAAAGTAGACAAATTAAAAAATTATCGTGACCTTTGTCTGCAAAAGAAAAAAAATGTTAGTTTATTCACAAAAATAATTAAAACAATTAATACATATTTATAAAGAATTATTTACAATTTATTTACATCTCATAATAATTCATAAAAATCAGAAATTAATTAATAAAATATTCCCCGGCAACGGCGCCAAAAACTTGATGCGATTGATTTGTAACAATAAAATTTGCTAGCAAGTGCACTAGTCGCTCAAGTAATATAGTAATAGGAGTAAGAGTGTCGAACCCACGAGGAATATTATTAATTCAATATCTGAATTTATAAATTAATAAGAGAGGAAAAATATGGATTTTTGGAAAGAGGTTTTATGAAAATAAAATAAGATAAAGATAAGATAGTGGTGTTGAAGTTAGGCCTTAGGATGAAAATAGATCAGGATAAATATTTGAACCATAAAAGATAAACTTAATCTTTAAAGATGGATTAGAGTCTCCCTAAAGTAATCTAACATGATTAACTTGTGGTTTCCACGACTGGCATCCCTCAATTTAATCATATAGAACTATCTTAATTTAATAAGAATTGAAGTCTCCACGACTGGTACCCCCAAAATCGTATTAAAATTAAGATGCATTAAATTGGATTCTCTAGACTATTAATCACTCCACAAACTGGTATAGATTAATAGACCACACAAACTTGATTCTCCACACACTAGTTATCAAATTTATGTCAATTATTAATTCCAAATAAAATCAATTATAATTAGTATAATAAATTCTGAAATTAAACACTCCACAAACTGGTATAGCCTAATTCGGAAATTTAATTAACTAATATAAAAGCATTAAGCACAATTAATAATTGATCAGAAAAGACTAAAACAAATAAAGTAGGGTCCAAACATTTCCCTTCAATTAATAATCTCCTAAAATAATAATCCTAAAAACATGGAGTTCATCCTAGAAATTCTGGAGAGAAAATAACAAAATAACAATAATAATCGAAAGAATTACACCCAAAATAGAAGTAGAGCTCTCGAATTGGGCAGACAGTCGGGCAGCCTCTCGGACTTGATCAGGGTCGCGATCAACCTACAGCCGTCGCACCTTTCTCCTCTTGGTCGTAGCCTGCAGAGCTCACGACTCTCCGTGGAAGAAACCTGAACTTCAGAGCACCAATTGAAACGATGGATTCTTCACGTATTTATAGGGTGCGGACGGCCTTCAATTTGATCTTCGGCCGTAACATCGTACGGTTAATTTTAAATTTATAAGATAAACTCGGCCAAAGATAAATCATTTTATCATTACGCCCAAAGATAAATCTTTCTTATCTTTTTACGCCCAAAGAGTCTCGGCCGTAAGGAAATTATTTTATCTTTACTCCTTTCCATTACTCCCAAAAGATAAAAATCCTTTTATCTTTACGCCCAAACAATTTTATCTTTACACCTTCGTATATCGGCCAAAACGGATGATTTCAATTGCCATTACTCCCTCCAAATCTCGGCCGTAAGGAATGAACTAATCTTGTTACGCCCAAAAGATAAAATCAATTGATTGTTACACCCTTCATCTTCATGCCATTACGCCCTCCGAATTTCGGCCGTAAGGAAGGACTTCTCCTGTTACGCCCAAAAGATAAAAACATTTATCTTTACGCCTTCAAATGTTAGCCGTAACAAAGAATTAAATCTTGTTACTCCTTTTGAATCTCGGCCGTAAGAATTAATTTCTTTGAATTTCGGCCGAGATTCGAATTTTCCTGCAAAATAATTATCCAAGTTTAGTTAATCCATCCACAATTAAAATATTTAGAGAATTTAATAATTAAAATTGATAAATCCGGAATTATGATTAAAAGTGACTAAAAATGATGCATGCCATGATCAAATTATAGAAAATTTAATTAAAATAATTAACTAAAATATGTTGTATTTTGCATGCATCAACTGTCTCCTCAACTGAGCTAATATAATCCATATGTTGCTCCCGCGGGGGAAGGGTATGTCAATATGTCACCCTTATTTGGAGCACAAGTGGGAGAGAGCCTGTGGTCCAGGAACAGTGGTAGTTGATACCAGTAGGTACACTATCTCCTCAGTGCAGCTACCTGCCCCCCACGATACCATACCTTGATCTGTACCCTGGACGACACATAACTATCCCATTATTTCAGCTTTACTTTTCTTATCTTTTTTAACATGTGTGGGTTCAGAATCATGGTTCAGAGAAGGGGATAAAGTATGATCCCCTTTCTGCGGACGAAAGGTCCGTTACTTGCTTCACTGTATTAGACATGGCCTCAGGTGGGCCAGTCGAAGATTTAGAACTGATTACAGGAGTTCTGGCCACTCAAGGAGCATTTTACTCATTTCACATTGAGAGTCACGACTCTTCTTCTCTGGACTGGTCGACCGTCCTAATGGATCGGTCGATTGTTATTGTCGAACCGGTCGACCGCCCAGGTGGACCAGTCGACCGATTATGTACACGGCCAATTACTCCTTCATGCAGTGCCGGTCGGCCATTCTCTATGAATCGGTCGACTACTTCCTGCGTGTCGTGTCACGGGATTGGTCGATCTGTTCTCGGGGAACGGTCGACCGACTCTGCGCGAATGGCCTTGATGGCCTCTACCGGATCGGTCGATCGATTATGTGGGATCGGTCGACCGAACGTAAGTTTGACACTTGATGTTGAAGATCGGTCGACCGATAAGGTGAAATCGGTCGACCAATAGTTTGCACGAAACAGAGTCGCCGGTCGGATTTTCCATTTTCGACCGACCTCCGATCATCCGATCACAATACAGATACTACGAAAAACATTTTTACATGTCCCTAGGTCATAATGGAATCAAAATTTATGATATTTGATTTACATTTCTTCATCTAGGGGATTGTACGTCTACGGTACCTTTTCTGAACGTTTTTCATTCGTTGGAGTTGCTGTCGTCGATCTATTCGATCGCCGGGCATTCTCGACCGGCGGAACTGCATGCTTGGTCCTCACGAAGACGGAGGTCCCTGTACATCGGGTGTTGTGTATAAATCATATTTGGATGGTCATATCTCAACTTGTGCAAAGTTTTAAGTTCATTTGAACAAGATATCATTTTTCCTTTGCCAAGTTATCGTTAAAGGGCAATTCTGTCATTTCGATATGCAAAACCATTAATTCTGCACAAAGGGCTTCAGCAATCATCTTGTTATTATTTTAACTCATTGCTGGTCAAATTACATCACATTTGGATAACCACAACTCAAGTTATCACAAGTTATTATTTTTAAGTCATATAAGTTATCGTTTTTGGGCACCCAAGTTATCACTCCTTAGAAATCTCATTCATATTTGATTTCTGATCTCATCCACTTGTCACTCTAATCCATTTGATGCCTGAAATGTTTTGAACCACCCATATTTGGACATTTTCCAGGATTTATTAAAAGTTATCATTCCGGGCCCCTAAAATCATTAATATCGATATAAGTTATCACTCCTGCACAACACCTAATCTCATTTGATATCTGAGCTACCAACTATCATCATCTCAATATTTATTTGTCAAAACATCATTCAAGGGCTTTGATGCTTGTTGTTTTAGGATTTGTAGCAAGGAGGAAGATGGCCAAAAAGTAGAAAAAGTAGGGGGGACCATCTACTTTTTCCTGCACAAAAAGAAATCTGCAGCTGGGAATTCAGGCAGGGGACAGGTGGCTGCAATCACAGAGAAAAGAACATTATGATGCTGATCAAAGGGTGGAGAGGAGTCATATAAAGAGGGATTTTCTAGAGGAGAGAGGGGGGCTGGTCATTCAGGGTTTGGAGCAAGGAGGAGCTGCTGCTGGACTGGCTGCTACCTGCTAAAGCTGCTGGCCAAGAGCTTCAATCAAGGATGATTTGTACCAGTTTTCCATTCCATTTTGTATCTGAGTTTGTAAATATGAGGAGCTAAACTCCACTTCTTCTATGATAGGATAGTAATCTGGGTTAAGTATGGATGCAAATGGATTGAATTAATTTCTGCACTGAATCATTGTTGATTTTCATATTTCAGAATTGTTTAGAATTAGTTCTTGCCATTGTTAGATCCCATTATAATCTATAACTGAGAAGTTATCATTTGATCTATCCCTAGTTCAGAAATGGATTAGAAATCAATGTCAAATTCTGAATTCCAATTTAATTGAAAGTTCTGATTTCCTGGTTTCCGGTTTTCTGAATTTTCTAAACCTGATTTTTGAACTGTTGAATTTGTTTGTCATTAAGGATTGGATTAATTGAATAGATGAGAGGATAATATTTACCCTAATCTTATTCAGACATGAATCAAGATGTTTGACAACTTAAGATTCAAATCTATTTTTCCCCAAATCTGATTTCTGAATTTATTTCAGAAATCTGTTCTTTTGATTTTTTTTTTTGGTTGGAATCTGATTTGCCAAGTGAGCATCCTTACTTCATCAAATCACCGAGAGGTGTACTCTGGGAATCTCTTGCAGCCCAGAGATGGATCAAGAGGTATTTGGCAAGCCTGAATTCTAAGGGTCTTGTTGCTGATTTTTTCTGAATTGCAGAATTTTGTTTTCCAATTTCATTTGAATTCTGATTTCCATTGTTAAGATTCATTTTAATCCACTACTGAGAGGTAGTCTTAAGGTCATTCTTGAGAGTCAGAGATGACCCAAGGAGCATTGGATAATCACTGAATTCTCCATTTAAGATTGGATGTCTTCTAACCCCAATCAATTAGAGTTTTGTGTGGATTTTATTTTCTTTTGCAACCGAGTGGTTGATTTCAAATTCCCCTGGATTTCAGAGATGAATCGAGGAGCACAAGCTCTATTATTGGATAGATTTCATCCTAGTTTAACTAATTGAAGTGACTTCACTACTTTATGATTGCAATTATAAGTTATCACTTCAGATTTCTTTGAATTGTAAAAATCAGTAATGAGTTTCATTTGAGCTTAATGATAACTTGATTTTCAGTGAGGATCCTCTTCTGATTCAAAGTAATTAACAATTATATGATAATATGTTGCTTAGTTAAAGGCCAATTGAGTTGTGAGAGCAGCTAGATTTCAAGTTGAATCAGATTTGAATTTTCAATGATAACTTGATCCAAACCATCCATAATTAACTTAGATGAATCCCAACTCCTAGGAGAACCTTCCTCATTGATAGTTAAACCTTTCTAGCCATTAATCTAGCATTTAGAATTCAGTTTTGCAAAAATTTCCAAAGCCCCAAAATCTGTTATCATTCTGCATTTGTTAAAAATCTGTTTTCACTTTCAATTTAAAATCTATTTTTGCCACCTTAATTAGGATTAGTCTAAACTATTTTTAGGTAGTCTAGGACTTCAAATCTTTGTGGATACGACAACTTGAGTCTACTACAACTTACCTGTGCACTTGCAGCTAGTGAGTTGGAAGACCAAAAAATTGAAAAATTGAACTTTTACTTAATTTCAGCAAGTTATCACTCAAACACCCAAATTTCACTATGACGGACTCACTGGAAAACATCGCTGGCCGTCAGAAAAAGAAATCCCAACTCGACCACCTACAAGATGGGAGCAAAAGCACGTTTAATGTCCCTCAAAATGAGTTTAATCAACCTGTAGTACCCAACTTACTGGCGAAAAGATTGGCGTGAATTGGAGTCAAAACAACTAGTGAACTTTACTCTTTCTTGTCTTTTGACGCTATAACTCAAAATGTTCGTCTCATTATCCTCTTTTCATCGATACTTCTCATTCAAAAAATGGTGGCAGGATGATGTCACTTATTTTTCATGTCACTTATTTTTTTTTTATTCTTATTTTCTGTTGTTTCCCTGCACAAGAAGAAATTACCCTCACCTTTTTAAAATAATTTCACCTTTTTTTTGAAACATACATACTGTTACAGTTTGAGAGCTCGTCCGCTGCGTGGTGGCGGAGGTGAGCCCTGACTTGCTGACTCTGGAATCGGGCTTCTTCATAGAGGCGTGTAACTGCTCGTGGGCGCGATGAACTCCCCTATCGTACTGGCAAGGAGGGACGTCGGACCTGACCTGAAGCAGAAATAGTTGAAGGGTCAACCTGAGATGTAATAGCCGGCTATTTAAAAAAAATAGAATGAGAGAATATCCCACTCTTCCACTCCCCCTCCCCACGACTGAGTCGGGCGGCAGGGAGTATAAGGGAGGGAGTCAGGTGAACTCCCTCACCTTTTTCCCCCTCTGCCGCCACAGCCCTCTCTCTCTCTCTGCCCTGATCTTCTCTCACGACTGACGAACCAACGGCGAACGACGAGCGACGAACAGGATGGCGTAAGGATGAACGAAATTTCATGGTTCATCCTCTCGATGTGAGCTTTCCATGACCACAAGAATCATGTAAAAAGGACTTCTGTAGAGAACGTTATGAACCGAGCACCGTAGGTCACTCACTCTGTCCCGAGTCAGAGACAGGTCCGCCTTGTAGATTAGAGTATCATTAGGTTAAATCGAATAGCATTTGAAATTTATACATGTTAAATTATACTTCACAAGGGTTCGGTGAGAAGTGGAATCATCCAATTTGAATGCGTAGATGTGAAGAAATTAATTTTTCATTTCATAGTAAGTTTTCTGTCAGGTTCCAGGACATGGATAGATCACGACCCTAATTTACTATTTTTGTTATAGGGTCATACAAGGAGTTAAATTCTATAATTTTTATGCTTCAACACTACTGAAGTCTAGATTCTAGTAAAATTAGGATATCATCAAATGGATAAGTATTGTTAAAGATATAAATTAATCATTCAGTGATACACAGTCTGCCAAAGCATAAACTCTAGGTTAGATTGTCTTGATTTTTATGACTTGATCACTTCGAATTAGTTAATGATATTTGGGGATTGGAAACCTTAATAAGTCTAGTTTCTAAATTATCTAGAATCATGAGATTTACACTTAGGGTTAAGAAGTTATGAATTATTTATTGACACACACTCATTCTGGAATCCTGAGATAGCACCTAGTTAAGTTATGGAAGATTGAGATGTTCCAAGTGTGAACTAGTCTATGAATATAAATATTTGAAGTTAGATATTAGTACTAGAGGGGATTATATGCATTTTAAGATGAACAAGGGTTCATGCATGAGCATGCATTGCATATTGTTATTATTAGTAATTGGAAAGTGAAATAGCATCCTTGCTTGTAGGAAACCAACAAGCTACAAGTGAAAGGAGAAAAATCTAGTAAACCTCTTTGAAAACATAAACTACAAGGTGAGTGGATAAATTTACAACATAGCAAAATGTTATATATTAGTTCTTTTATTTATGTTATTACCTCAAGCAAAGCTTATTATTATTATTATTGAAACATATATTGAGCTATGGAAAGTATTTATGATATGTTTCAAAGATTTCATATGATATGGAGTAACATCTTATACAAAAATGTTTTCAGGGAACAATGCTTGTGAAGTGAAAATAAGTTTTACTTGATAATGATACGAGATTATGACATGTGTATTTTGATATTCTTAAACTCCATGTGTTCATTAACCATGATGTTTGAAAAAGGTCTTTGGGACCGCATTCGATATACATGAAGCCTTTGGGGCGTATATCGGGTGTGTTTGCCCTTTGGGGGCTGCTCTGCATGCACGTATTGACCCATGATCGCTCTGCGTATCTGATAATCATGATTGGGTGGCACACAATCATGATTGAGATACGTATTAACCCATGATTTGCTCTGCGTATCTGAGACTCTTGATTGTCAAGCTCTGCTTAACTGTATGACACACAATCATAGAGGGATATGTATTAACCCATGATTTGCTCTACGTATCTGATACTCTTGATTATGAAGCTCTTCTTAACTGTATGACACATGATCATAGAGGGATACGTATTGACCCATGATGAGTATGTGCAATGACACATGTGTGGAGTTTGACTATGAATATGATGATATCTTGAATATTTTATATTTATGTAAAAGTTCATATGATATCGAAAGTTATGTGATAGTAGTTATGCTTTTAATGTTTTCTCATATGAAAAAAATATGATTATTTAAATGTTATATGCACTCGTGTTGTTCCCCTGTGTTGTACTTTTATTTCACTCACTAAGCAAATGATTGTTGCTCACAGTATCCATTTTAAATTTTTCAGATACTCGTAAGTTCTCGAGTTGAGTTGACTCGAAGCTTGGTTTGAGGCATATAGAAGAGGTCGAACCGTCGAAGCATTGTAATTTTTCTTTCATTTTTATTTTTTCCTTCACTTTTGTTTTTGAAACATGCATGTAATAGGTAGTTTTAGATGTAATTAAGTTTGTGAGAAAACTTTTTGTAAGGTTGTATAAAACTTGATCCTGTGGGGTGTTGTATGTGGGGTGGTTAGTGGAAAAAAAATTATAATGATAATATGTGAATGATATATCTTATAACTGTTTATTTAAACTTTGATGAATATATATATATATATATATATATATATATATATGCATCCTTTGTATGTATTGGCAAATAACACAAATAAGGGAGGAGGTTTTGTTGATTTTATTTATAAAATTGCTAAACATAATTAAGGAATGTAATAGTTGGAATTGAAACTTAGTCACAGAGTGGGGTGTGACAAAACTAGTCTCGGCCAAAATGATAAGTTGTTTTAGTCATTACGCCCAAAAAGATGAACCCTTTTTATCTTTACTCCCTTCTTCAAATCTCGGCCAAAATAAATTCTCTCTTCTAATCTCGGCCAAAACGATGACTTCGCCCAAGGATAAACTCTTCTCAAATCTCGGCCAAAATGATATGTCACTTCTTCTAATCTCGATCAAAACAACGTATATTGACCAATACGTTTCGACCGTGTAACCGCATGAATTAAATAATGTTACGCCCAAAGATATCACGTTGCAAAGCTTTTACCCCCAAGGAAGTCACGTAAAACTTATCTAATGAAATGATTAACTCTTTTATGCCTTCATGTGATTCTTGGCCGTAAGATCTTTGTATTCGAATTGCGGCCGATAAATAACATTGCAATTGAATTGCCGCCAATACGTTAATAATTCATTTAATATAATCCCTCAGATAATTGTGTATTCGGCCTTTCCTGCAAAATAAATATCAAATTTTAATTAATCCATCCACAATTAGAATATTCAAAGAATTAACAATAAAAATTGATAAATTCGGAATTATGACTAAAAGTGACTAAAAATGATGCATGCCATGATCAAATTACAGAAAAATTAATTAAAATAATAATCTAAAATATATTGTATTTTTCATGCATCAACATACATAGATGCAGTACTTTGCTTCTCATCTTTGATAAGTGATAAGGACATTCTTCTTCAACTTTAGGTGCATTATGCTTTGCAATACAACAATCATTCTTCATCTTTTAACCTAATTACAGCTGAACATACGTTACGTGTATCTACGTGTCATATACAATCAATACACATCCATACATACTTATATACATAAAGAAATAGGTTTAAAATAACTTGGCTTTCCTTTCTGATCTATCATGGCCGTGATAGTTGCATCACGCCCGTGACAGTGGCCTATTAATTCATTTGCATACGGTCACGGTCATGACATGTTTTGTCATGGTCGTGCCGAGTCCTCATCACGGTCGTGACCTGGTTGGTCACGGCCGTGCCCCACTCCATCACGGCCATGACACTGTTGTCACGGTCATGACAGAGTGTTGGTTTCACCCATCTTCTGTCACGTCCGTTCCGGGACCAAGCACGACCGTACCAGCGTCCTGCGAGTCTAATCTTTCATCTGAAATCCTTAATTTTTTTAAGATTGAAACATCGAGAAAGATAATCTAAAAATCATAAATATTTCATGTATGATCTCTTAACATCTATGCATCATATAGCACATTAAAACATGAAATTTTCATTCATTAACAAGAGTTGGGCCTTTTTCCTAAAAATTCATACAACTACCAGAATTCATTCTCTGCACAGGATTCTGACAGCAGTCACTAAAATATTAATAACTTAACTTATACTTGTTCTTTTCATATGATTTTAATTTTCATAGAAAGGTAACATGAACCTTTAATTTGAAAGTAAATTTTAAATCCTAATTCAGTATTCCCAATTTACTATATGTTTTACAATTTGATCTCACTGTTATCCGAGACAGCACGACAGTAGTCTAATGTTTGGATCATAACTATTTGTATGCAACTCCAAATCATATGAAACCAAATTCTGTGGAAACTAGACTTCAAGGGCGTTCCATATATATATATTGTTTGTAATTTTTGGATAAGAAACAATTATTACAAAATAGTCACGAATTCCCAAGACAGCATGACACCAGTCCGGTGTTTGGATCATAAATATTTGTATACAACTCCAAATCATATGAAACCATTTTTTATGGAAACTACACTTCGAGGGCTTTCCATAAATATATTATTTATAATTTTTGGATAAGTAAAACCTATCCAAATAATTATTACAAAATAGTCACGGATTTAATAGATTATGCAAATATAAATCATGAAATCTTCAATCATACAAATCCTTATTTATGCAACCCTCAATCAAAATCCTTATGAAGAACAGTGTGTTCTTGAGTATTTCAATCCCAACAAAACATCATTGAGAGGGGAGAGAGGAGTTTGGATCCCCTTTACATACCTATAATCTTGTTTTTCCTCATCGTTAATCCTCTTTCCCTTGTCCATGTTCTCTTCCTCTTTGCCCTCTTCTTCTTCCTCGTTCTCCTCCTTTTCCTCCTTCTAGGTTGCAGCCGTCAGGTTGGAGAAATAAGAAAAAAGAGGAGAGGGAGATTTGGGAGGTTTTTATAGAGTCTAGTCCAAGGTTTCTTAAGGTTTCCTCCAAATGACTTAAATATCCCTATTCAAAAATTGGGGTTGTTACAAAGTCACACAAGGGGAAGAGCACCGAGGAGAAGAACCGCGGGCGCACGGACACCGTGGAGAGGCGTGGCATCCCTGAGGTAGACGGATCAACCAGACAACGATCGGAAAAGAGGTGGGTGAAATCTGAAATCACCTTGCATAATTTTTAAGTAGATCCAATCCGAAATTTATTCAAGATTTGCCTATGCTCCCTTCTGAAATGATAAGAAGAAAATGTTTAGGAATATATCTGATGATTGCCTAGAGATTGTGATGGTTTTATTAGGAATTATTGTATGTAGAAACCTATTGTTCGTACTTGATTTGCTTTGATCTACTGTAGTGTAATTTGTACTTTAATCCATGTATTATCAATCATTTAGGCTTGCATGAAAGATGTAGGGTCCATTTGGCTTAGCTGATATAAAATAATTGATAAGTTGGAGTGCTAATAAGTATTTTATTAGCTGAAACTTATTTTTAAAAATAATCAATTACACGTTTGGATAAAACTACTTATTTTGATAACAACTAGTTAGTTGTGAGACAACAAACTGACTTATTTTTTAGAAAAAAATAAGCACCCCTCCCCTTGCTTTTTTTTTTTTTACTTATAAGTAGATTTGATATCTCCTTATTAGTCAAATTTTTAAGTTACTAAATGATGAGATTTTTTTAAACTAACTTATAAGTGGCTTATAAGCTTAGCCAAACAGCCCCATAGTCATAAATCAGTTTCCTACATGTTTTATAAATCACACGATGTTCTGTTTATTACTGAACTCGTCCCGTATTCCTACGGACTCGGCCTGGGCTTGTACACAGACTAACCGTGAAGATAAATCTTCACGGTCGTGCTCACATAACTCGGCCCTGGTCACCCCGAACCTGACCCGAGTTCAAGTATGATACCAATCAAATATTGTCATGATCTCTGTTATGATTAATGAGCTTCCTCTTCATCCCATGTTACCATATATTATCATGATATTACTGCTTATATTATTCATTGATCTTTATTGTTCTAATGACTCCATGCTCAATTTCTGATCAAGATATGCTATTCACGGATTCTGATTTATCCTATTTAATAGTTATGCATTGTATACCTTATTGGTTCTCCACTGAGCTGTAAAGCTTACGAGAGGATCTCCTCCCTGACCAAGTCTGGTGTAGAGTTATTGTGCTGCGACAAAACTTTAGTGACATGAAAGCACATGAATTGCATGGCCTATTAGTTATCTATTTTCTTCCGCATTATGAACTTATGATGCAAACTTTATATTATTATTTCAGAGATGATATAACCACTTATGAACTTTCGCAATATATGTTATTCTTCTTTATTTTATTCTTCTTTCGTTGACGTGTATCGATTCTTGACTGAGACTTAATTAATATCATGGCCAATGTCATAGCGTCTGTTGTGTTTCCAAGTTGATTTTCGCCACGTATGTAACGTGAGTTGATTTGATGTGCAGCAAAATGGAAAGGGGCGGAGGTCAAAGGGTCACACAGGCCACAGGGTAGGAAAGAGAATAGGTGGGGGAGGAGAAGAATAAATAATACTTCTAATAATATTAGTCGATGCATTAAAGTTTATTGACATTACATAAGTTTGAAATTTTTTACGGATCAATTACTTCTGAACTTACATTTGTAATCTTGGCCACCCAATGTTTTGTCCGCTAGGGAGTTCGAAATCACATGAAGCTTTTATTCAAAAGAAAAAAATTTCTCTTTTAATTGTCGAGCAAAATCGAAGTTCTCGGCAGAATGCGAAGACGGACGCGCGTAAGGCATTGATACACATTTGAGACGCAAATTAAAACAAAGAATTACGTAAAACTCGTGCGCTTCATCTAATAAATTCATAGGAAGAGGAAATATATGACTTGCAAATTTGCACGAACATGAGAATGGAATTAATTCTTGAGATAAATTATCAATTGTAGAGAATTAAACATATATACGAGGTGGTGGTCTTAACTCTTACGTACAGACAATGAGACAACAATACATAATGGAAATGTTCATCAACCTCGGCATGCAATTCTTCAAGACGCTTCATGGATTCGGCTTCTGGTTTGCTGGTTTCTTGCAAGGTTTGTGGCTTTTGCCCCCACACATGGCTCTGTTGTGTCCCATGGCTCCATTGCTTATGTGAGTGCCTTGGGCCAACACTTTATTCTCTGATAGGAACTCCTCGCCGCCATTGATGGTGGCGCCCGGACGTGCGGCCTCGGACGATGGGAGGCGCTGCAGGAGCAGGACGATGGCCGAGACGACTGCGAGGCAGTACAGCATTGCTACTGTTCTTCATGGCCTCATCATCTGCCTCCGATCCCTCACCGATCCCTCGCCATGGATCTATAGCAATGCTCAGTTCTCTCACACACGCAGATGCATGCATGCACGCACGCACGCATGTTATATAAGTGATGTAAACGGTTTATGCATTGAACGGTCTGCGTTAATGAACGCGAGAATGATGGCTGACCCATCATTAATTAACTTATTTTGTCCATGGAGAGATATATCATATATGGGTTATCTTTCCTTCATCTTTCTTCTTGAAATTAAAGCACAAGCAATGGACATTGCATAAACGAAGTAATAGGATCATATGTGATTATTTGTATACAATTTACCTATTATTCAGTAATTAAATATATTTTTGAAGTACATAAATAATATTAGAAAATTAAAAACTTATTTTATGCTTTAAAATAAATATAAAATAGTAAGAAAAAAATTAAAAAATGAAAATTGGATGGTCGGGTCGGATCGGGTTTGTTCATAAGTTGGGTCGGGATTATTCACGGGTCAAGTCCAACCCGACTTGTGAATGTCATGGGGTCATTCTCGGACACTAGACTACATGCGGCGACTAGGCGGACAAGAACCTAGCCAAACTTGTTTTGCATAGCAACAGAAGATTTATGGTCGAGACGACTATAGCGAGAATCGCTCTTGTAGGCATTCGATTACTGACATGACTAGAGTGTAGGACTACTCATCACGAGACCGTGGCATTAGCGCATTGCGGCACTAGTGTAGGCGCTTGTTCGCTTAAGGGGCAACCGAGGAATTACGAGATGCCACGAAGGGATATCGACGTGGGTTGCCACCCCATGTTCAAGATCATGACAGTAGAATTAAAAGAAAGCTTTCTTGTATTGAATATGATGAAACATAACATACATATGGGCCTCGGAAGGCACTAGTGAACTCCTTCCAGTGTACCGCAGGTATAGGAGTCTTATTACATATTGAAGATGCAAAAAACGTACCCTACGGATAACGCCACCTACTTGGCCACTCATAAGGATGGCCTTACGAGATAAATGAACCAAGGACGGATAACTTGGTACTCCGTAATATTATGCAGTGTGGGGCGGGTGCATGTGTTCCAGAGTTTCGGCTTTGCGCGGCCGAGAGCTTTAAGTTGAGCGGCCGAGAGCTTTAAGTTGAGCGGCTGAGAGCTTTAAGTTGAGCGGCACTGGTACCGCGAGGCTTCGCGCTTTGTGTCACGGGAAAACGCTCCGTGACATTCTCCCCCACCAAAGTCGGTGACGGCGTTGTCCGAGCTGTTGGATTTAAGTTTTAGTGATATATAAAATTATATTTTGATGATGCAACCTCGAAAGATTAAAGTTAAAATGCTGAAAGATTTAAAGAAAAAGGGATAACTTTATGCACTACACTTTGATTAAATAATTAACTATGATTCTATTAGATTTTGGATAAATATCAAAGTTGTAGAGAATTCTGTTAGCTTTCCATAGAATAAAAAATCATCTTATTTGAATAACTGTGTAAAAAGTTATGCATAAAATAGTCTAGGGCAGTCAAGCTGCCGGCTGGAAACCAGGTCGACCGGTCCAAAATATCGGTCGATCGGTCCAGAACACAGGTCGATCAGTCAGTGTAGAAAATGCCTGATTTTAACTAGCAGAATGTCGAGACTGTACCGGTTGATGTACGGACCGATCGGTCCAAAACATAGGTCGACCTGATAGTGCAGAATTCGCCAACGGTCATATTTTTCATAAAAGAAAGTGTACCGGTCGACCGGTCCATATGTGCGGTCGACCGACCTCTGAGTCAAATGAATAGTAGCGGTCAAATTTGAATGAGAAAATTATGGAATGATTTTTGGACGACTTTCTCACTTGCAGAAGCCTATAAAAGAAGTGTCAAAGCCAGAAGGAAGTGCACTCATCCAAGCCTTGAAGAAAAACTTTAAGTTATAAAAAAAAGACATTCTTCTTGAAGTTTTCATTTTTAGTTTTCTCTTCTTCCTCTCTTCTTCTCTTGTGAGCTTAGCTTTGTAAAATAGAGAAACATTTTATTTAGAAAAATATTGAGAGAGACCTGTGTAAAAGAGGTTCAAAATCTTACCTCTTGAACATGAGAAAATATTAGCTTCCTAGTAGGAGAGGTTGCCTTATCTATCGAAGTGGAGAAAAAGGTGGTTGATGTAAGGAAGAGTTTTAGTGGAATCTCCGACGATCTCAAGGTCAAAAAGTCGGAACGGGTACGTAGGCCAAGGTGTGACCGAACCTCGTCAACAACCACCGTGCCTTTGCATTTGATTTTCTCTCTCTCTCGCCCCGATCATATTATGCTTATGATCTGAATTGTTTTATTTTAAAAAGGTTTTAAAGAATTGGTTTTGTGCTTCCGTGACGATCTCTGCGAAATCGACATTTTTTATTTAACACCAATTCATCCCCCCTTTTGGTGCCCTTTGGTATCCTACAATTGGTATCAGAGTGAGTTGATCTTGTTTAAATTTTTTGAATCATCTTGTGTTTAGATCCAATCATTTTAGATCTAATCATTTTTTAGATTCAATCATCTTTTTTTAAGATTTAACAATCTTCAAGAGCTATGGCATCAAGTGATTTTAATTTTGCCAAAGGACAATCAATTAGCCATCCTCCCCTTTTAAATGCATCAAATTTTGCTTATTGGAAAATTAGAATTCAATCATATATTTGTTCTATTGATATCGACATGTGAGACATAATTGAAAAAGGTTATTATTTTTATGAAAAGTTACCTACAGATTCTAAAGAAAGGGAAAAGGCTTTTTCAAAACTTGATTGGAAAGCCAAAAATATTTTTATTATGCTTTGGATTCAACAGAGTTTAATCGGATTTCAAGTTGTGAATCTACAACCGAGATTTAGGAAAAGCTCATCACTACTTATGAAGGAACCAACAAAGTTAAATAATCTAGATTGAATATTTTAAACCATCAATATGATTCTTTCAAAATATATGATAATGAATCAATAAATGATATGGTTGCTCGATTTAATGATATTTTGAATGGCTTAGTCTTCTTGGGCGAGCCAAGAACTAATCTCAAAAAAGTGAAAAAGATTCTCAGGTCTCTCTCCTCAAAATTTGAAAAAAAAATATTTGAACAAATTGAATTTTGATGATTTAATTGGTTCACTTCTAACCTATGAGATCTCAATCCAAGAAAATCAAAATGAAAAATCCCCGGAAGAAAACATTGGCACTGAAAGCAAATCCAAAAGAAGAAGACTCAAATGAAGAGGAAGTGGACGAAAAGAAACTCATCCGCTACACAAGAAAATTAGACAAGTATCTCAAGTTAGTAAAGAAGAAAGAGAAAAATGAGAAGCCAAAAAGAAGATCATACAAAGAAGAGACATCTCATAAAAGGAAAAAAAAAATATGAAGAGTCAAGTGACTTATCAAGTTCTTCTAATGACGAAGCATATCTATGCCTAATGGCGCACAACGATGAGGTAAGTTCTAGTCCCTCAAACTCAAAAGATAACTCATCGAGCATTTCCGAAGAAAATATTTCTTTAGATGTGAATAAAGAATTCTCCTCCCTTATAAAAAGATATTCCTCAATTAAAGAGGTAAATGAAAATACATGAGATTAAAAAATTAAAAGAAGAAAATACTACATGTCTTATGGAAAATGAAAAACTAAAAAATGAAATTGAAACTTTGAAATTTACACATGTATGTGAAATTGTAAAACTAGCATGTTCTTTAGAAAAGGTAAAAAAGAAAAATGACCTTTTGAAAAACTCACAAAATAAGACTATTTCTCATGTAACGACAAATAATCTTAAGAATCATTTTGAACATGAAAATTCATATTGGAAATACAATCATTTATATGGTAAAAAATCACATCTCAAATGTTTTACATGTGGATTTTATGGTTATGCATACCAATGCAAAATAAAAAAATCTTCACAAAATGGGATGATATGGGTTTCGAAAGGAACATTATCTAACAAAATCGGTCCCAAAGAAATTTGAGTACCAAAAGTTACTTGATTATTTTTCAGGTATGCCTCACATGCAAAGAACATATGGAATTGGAAATGTGAAGGCACAAAAGTTATGATAAAAGTATCATCTATTTTTTATGTCACTCAAAAATTCAAAACTACTATTTTTTTAAAAGATGAACATATAAATGAAAATTGGTAATAGTGATAGGGGAGCATGATTAAACTTTATTTTGACATATCATGGACATTATTGTTGAATCAAAGTTTTATGTCAATTTTTTATTCTTAATATATTTTTTTGGCTTTCATAAATTGATTTTCATTATAAAATAGTCATAAAATTTGGGTGAGTTATCTTTCAAAACTTGTAATACTTTACATGTCTATTATATGACAAAAAGGGGAAAGAATAAATTTGTTGAAAAATTGATTAAAGGGGAGTTACATATGGTTTCTTATATGTTTCATATATAAATTATTCTTTTTGATGAAACAAATGGGGGAGAAATATAGGAGAAATATGATCCGAATATCACTTTATATGAAGAGTTCCTTACAATTTATACTTATGTGAATATCTATTATTGTAAGGAAAGTTAAGTGTTAGGGGGAGTAAAATTGATTTTACAACTTATTTTATAACTTTTTCGTAACTTATACATTTTTCATATTTCTCGGTTTGTCTTTATCAAAAAGGGGGAGATTGTTGGATCTAAGTTTTAGTGATATATAAAATTATATTTTGATAATACAAACCTCGAAAGATTAAACTTAAAATGCTGAAAAAGTTTGAAGAAAAAGGGATAACTTTAAGCACTACAATTTGATTAAATAATTAACTATGATCCTATTAGATTTTGGATTAGTCATAAATATCAAAGTTGTAGAGAATTCTATTAGATTTTCATAGAATAAAAAATCATCTCATTTGGATAACTGTGCAAAAGGTTATGCTTAAAATAGTGCCGACTAGAAACTAGGTCGACCGGTCAAGAACACAGGTCGACAGGTCCAGAATATCGGTCGATCGGTCCAGAACACAGGTCGACCGGTCAGTGCAGAAAATGCACAATTTTAACCAGCAGAATGTCGAGACTGTACCGGTCGACCGGTCCAAAATGCAGTTGACCGAACAGTGCAGAATTTGCCAACGGTCACATTTTTCATAAAAGAAAGTATACCGGTCGAATGGTCCATATGTGCAATCGACCGACCTCCTAGTCAAATGAACAGTAACGGTCAAATTTGAATGAAAAAATTGTGGAATGATTTTTGGACGACTTTCTCACTTGCAGAAGCCTATAAAAGGAGTGTCAAAGCCAGAAGGAAGCGCACTCATCCATGCCTTGAAGAAAAACTTCAAGTTATCAAAAGAAGACATTCTTCTTGAAGTTTTCATTTTTAGTTTTCTCTGCTTTCTCTCTTTTTCTTTTGTGAGCTTAGCTTTGTAAAAGAAAGAAACATTTTATTTAGAAAAATACTGAGAGAGCTCCTGTGTAAAAGAGGTTCAAAATCTTACCTCTTAAGCGAGAGAAAAGATTAGCTTCCTAGGAGGAGAGATTGCCTTGCCTTTCGAAGTGGAGAAAAGGTGGTTGATGTAAAGGGCGTTCTTCCTTGCCCCATTTGGAATTAAGGAAGAGTTTTAGTGGAATCTCCGACGGTCTCGAGGTCGAGAAGTCGGAGAGGGGACATAAGCCAAGGTGTAGCCAAACCTCGTCAACAACCACCGCGTCTTTGTGTTTGATTTTCTCTCTCTCTCGTTCATAATATGCTTATGATCTGAATTGCTTTATTTTAAAAGGTTTTAAAAAATCAGTTTTATGCTTCCGCGACGATTTTTGTGAAATCGACATTTTTTTATTTAACACCAATTCACCCCTCCTCTTGGTGCCCTTTGGTATCCTACACGGGCTTCTTCAGGGTCTTCGCCTTTCATCTTAACTTCGCTTGTCCCGTTCAATTCCATCTTCTTTGCCTGGACTTCTACTTCACCAGTATCACGCAGCACCAGGAATGCCTGCTCCTTGGGGTCTCGCTCAGGACTCCTCCCTCAGGCCTGCTTCGCTTACTGATCCTTCGTCCAATCCGAGGTCATCACTTATGCAGCGCTAGTGGAGTTCGCCATGTGCGATCTGAATTTATCAAGCAACTATCCGTCCGTCCTGTTGGTTTCAGTTTTTCTCGGCTTGCGCAGTGTCAACTTGTGTGGTTTGGCTTCTTGGGGTGAAACAAGTCTTGTATACCTTCGGGAATAGCTCGGAGAAAGAGTTTCTTCAGGGTCGTGCAGAGCACGATGAAGAGTTTCGTCATTCGACTTGCATGACTTGACTCAATGCCCTCATGTTGCAGGTGGCTGCCCGTCGAATGCAAGGTATGGGATCATCTCACCCTCGATGATAGTTCTGGAATTTCGATGGCTTGAAACAGCACAACCTCTTCGAAAGCAACATTTGCAACTTGTCTACTTCAGGTGCTTTGGGTCGCTATGATGAGCGACAAGAGTCTTCTCACGGATGCTTCGGGATGCTTCAGGTCTCCTTGTGGGATTGACTCAATGTCTCTATGTGGCAAGTGACTGCACATATAGTCTTCCATCCTTCCGCCGAATGAAGAGCATAGGACCATCTTACCCTTGGTGATCACCTGATGTTTCGATTGTCTTGAGGCAGGACAAGGTTCTTTGATATAACACTCCATGCCTTGTCCGTTTCGAGTCACCATGGTGAGCGATGAGAATTTTCCTACGTCCCCTTGTGGTTCAACTCACTATCTCCATGTTACAGATGACTGCAACGTAGAGTTCTTCGTCCGTCGAGTGCCGAGTGCAGGACCACCTTACCCTTGGCGGTCATTTGATATCTCGACGGTTTAAGGTGGAGCAAGGTTCTCGGATATGACACTCTCTACCTTGTCAAATTCAAGTCGTTATAATGAGCAACGGGAGTCTCCCCACATTCCTATGGTTCAACTGGATCCTCCTGCTTTGATGGGCTTGGTCTTTGTCTTTGGCATAATAGCTTCCTTTTTGCGACTTGCACTTCTCTCCCCCACCATTGCCCTTGCCCCAAGGGCTTTGGTGGTATGGCACTTGTCTTGGCATGAATGCCTTGGTAACGGCGACTAGCGAGCGGAGGTTGGGCGATCCTGTCGTTTCAACTCCATCCTAGTCCAAAGCTTCAACCCTTCTGCTTGAAGAGCACCAACATTGGGTCTTCATCCACTTGGGAACACTGTAGGTAGAGCTCAGTGATACCTTTCACGTCCTCCTTCAACATGCCCATCTGGCCGATGCTGAACAAAGCGATCTTGACCTCCAGTCCCGACTTGTCAGGGTATGTGTAGTTGATGAATTGTCCTCTGCCTCTGTCCCATGTCTCAATGGGATCCATGTTCGCCACATTCCACATCATAGCGATGGATTCACCATCATAAGTTTGCCGCATCTTGAAGGGTTCTTGGGATATGCCTTCTTCCGATCTTGCGATCTCCTTTTAAGCTTAGTCAACACCTTTGGGTATGGACGGGATGACGTCCTTGTGTTCATTCGTGAAGAGGATGCACCTTAAATACTTGTCCCTCCGCAATCCATACGAAGTAATGCCATTGTGTTTGTCGACCAACATCATGCACCCTTGACATACTTGTCCATCGGGCGGCCGACTGTCGTGAGAGAGTGGACATTCCGGGTCTTCACCAATCCATGGGGATGCTCGTGAAGATGTTCTGCTTGGGCAAGTGGGTCGTGGTTGGTGAACTCGTGGCGTGAGCTCCCAACTTCACCTCCATCTCCATTCGAAGGGACGACATCACCAATGTGTCCTTTGAAATTTTTGGATTGCGATCCTTGGAGGCCGCTTCAATTACTCGAGGTGCTGACCGAGAGGAAAGGGTACTCCTTTCTTCGGTTGGTGGTAGAATGCTTGACAGCAGCATGTCAAGATTCGCCGATGCTTGACGCTCAAACCATTTGCCAAATTGGTCATTGAGTTGAGGCATAAATTTGAATTGGCATGTAGCAGGTTCGTCCTAGCCCTTGATGGGTAACATCACACCATTTGCGGGATGACACTTGATGAGGCAGGCAAGGTTGAAAGCTCGTCCCCAAGTGTTTGCAAGTAATCAATGCTTTGCCCCATCCATGAAAGTCATCGTGGCATGGCAGGTGATGTTGCGGCATGACAAGATGCTTCTGATTGATGCTCCTTTGCAGATAGGATAATATTCCTTAGCCGAAAGGGACCATGAACCTTGATGCTTATCCTAGAGCCAACTTCTCTCGTAAAGCGATTATGTGCTTCATGTTGCATGACTGAGCATGCGATGCGACGTCACGGAATACTGAGCAGCGTCAAGTCGTCACGATAGTGCATGATCGACAGTCTCTGAATATAACACGGGTCCTCCGAGTTACATGGTGTTTGTGTAAGCGACCTCTTGGTATGGGTAACACAAGTCCATCATGCGGAGCATATGGCCACTCTTGACGCAGCGCAACTGATAGTGATTTTAGGGTTTTCAAAATCATTTTCTAGAAAACTTGGCCTACTGATAACTTGGGCCAAATTGAATTCAATCTTCTCCTCTCCAATTTGGAAGGTCAATCTCCCTTCCTTAACATTAATTACAGCCCCTGCAGTGGCTAGAAAGGGCCTCCCAAGGAGAATGGGGGTGTTCACATCTTCATCCATATCTAATACAACAAAATCAACTGGAATATAGAATTTACCAACTTTGAGGGGTATGTCCTCAATAATCCCATGTGGATATTTGATGGATCTGTCTGCCAGCTGAAGGGACATATTTGTTGGCTTCAAATCTCCAACTTCAAGTTTCCTACACAATGATAAGGGTATGACACTCACAGAAGCTCCCAAGTCACACATGGCTCTTTGAATTTTTCTATTGCCTATCTCACATGGAATTGAGAAGCTTCCTGGATCCTTGAGCTTTGGAGGCAACTTATTCTGGATAATTGCAGAAGCCTCTTCAGTCAATGCTATAGTCTCATGCTCCAATACCCTTCTCTTCTTGGTTAGGATTTCCTTTAGAAACTTGGCATATGATGGCATTTCCTGGATGGCTTCAACAAAAGGAACATTTATGTATAGCTTATTCAGGATTTCCAAGAACCTTCCATATTGCTGGTCTTGTCTTGCCTTGATTAACCTTTGAGGGAAGGGTACCTTGTCAAAAACCCTTGGATTTGCTTCAATTTGAGGGCTTGAATTCCTGATTTCCTCACTTGGTTGTTCACTTGGCTTTTCAGCAACCCTTGAGTCTGAATTGGCTTGATTATCATCCACTTTCTTCATTGGTTCCTCCACCATTTTACCACTTCTGAGCTGGATGGCCTTTGCTTGCTCCTTTGGATTTACTTCTGGCTGTCCAGGAAAGAATAAGGGAGGTCTAGTGGATGTACTAGCTTGTTGAGCAATTTGGCTTTCCAACAATTTCTGATTTGCATTCATGGCATCCAATCTAGAATTGATCTTCAAAATCTCCTCTCCTTGGCTGTCCTGCTTCTTCAGAATTTGTTGAAGCATCTCCTTCATTTCATTTTGGAATTGTGATGCTTGGACTTGAGGTGGTGGCTCGTACAGATTTCTTTGAATTGGTGCACTTTGGCCTTGATTTCCATAAGGTGGTGGTGGCTGATTCCTTGGCAGGATTTTAGGCTGCCAATTTGAATTTTGCATAGGAGCTCCTTGATAGTTGTTGCCCTTGTAAGAAAAGTATGGATGATTCCTGTTTTCTGGAGTATAAAATTCAGCAGGAGGTTTGATTCCATAATTGCCCACAGCATTGATTTGATCCACATTTTGGTCCACTTGCTGCATAATTAAGTTGCAATTCTCTGACACATGGCCTTGATTCCCACATACACAACACCTTGTTTCAGAATTGGAGGCCCTATTGCCATTGGGAGTCAAGTTCAACCTCTCCAAAGTCTTGTACAGCACCTCTTCAAGTTGAGTGGACAATTGATTCACTGAATTGTCCATGGGTGGCCTCCTGGTTCTATCATGGGTAAGGAAGTGGTGGTTCTTGGCTATGTTTTCAATGAGTTGATAAGCTTCATCAATGTTTTTAGATGCAAAGATGCCTCCTGCAGCAGTATCCAATGCCACCTTGCTAGGGTAGTTCAACCCCTTATGAAAATAGTTGACTAGCTGCCACTTCTCAAAACCATGATGGGGACATGCCCTTAATAATCCTTGAAGCCTTTGCCATGCCTCACAAATATTTTCTTGGTCCAACTGATAGAACCTCACTATTTGATCCCTGAAGTTATCAGTTTTTGAAGGAGGAAAGAATTCTGAAAGGAACAATTGAACAATTGATTCCCAAGTGGCTACCTCCTCAGGATTCAATCCTTTAAACCATATCTTGGCCTTGTCCTTGAGTGAGAAGGGAAATAATCTCATATACACTGCATTCATGGGGATATTATTGAAGTTCACAGTGCTGCATATCTCCTTGAAATTGTCCAAATGACATGCTGGATCTTCAGTCCCAAGTCCAGAAAACTGACTTTGCCTAATCATAGAAATCAAGGCTGGATTAACTTCAAAATTTGCCACAGGTGCTAAGGCTCCTCCCCCTTGTTGATTCCTTGCATTGCTTGGTGAATAACAGTCCCTAAGAGTTCTAGGAGCTGCCATATTTTGATTCATAACTCTTT
Organism: Pontederia crassipes; assembly: GCA_030549335.1. Lineage (NCBI taxonomy): Eukaryota > Viridiplantae > Streptophyta > Magnoliopsida > Commelinales > Pontederiaceae > Pontederia > Pontederia crassipes. The sequence continues at coordinate 68,765,520 of CM060189.1, read as the reverse complement.
CAAATTCAAGGTTGTATGCTTCTTCCTCTTCTTCTTCAAATATCCTTCTCCTTGCCTCAAGCCTTTGCAATCTCCTTCTTCTTAAAAATCTTCTTTCAGGTTCAGGATCTGATTGGTAATGTTCCTCTTGATGGTCCAAGTCCTGCATAAAGAGATTCAAAAGTATCAAATTCAAGAAAGAAATGAAAACTAGACAAAAATGAAAAGTAAGAAATGATAACTTGCAAAAACTGAAAATTAGCCTAACAAATAAACTAAAAACTAATCTAAAACTAATCTAAACTATCTAAGTTAGCCTAATTGACCTCAAATCCCCGGCAACGGCGCCAAAAACTTGATAGTGATTTTAGGGATTGAGTAGTGATAACTTGCTGAAATTAAAGAAAATGTCAAATTTTCATTTTTTTTTTTGGTCTCCCAACTCACTAGCTGCAAGTGCACAGGTAAGTTGTAGTAGACTCAGGTTGTCGTATCCACAAGAATTTGAAGTCTAAGACACCCTAAAACAATTTAGATTAGTTCTACTTAAGTGCCTAAAAACATATTTTTAATGAATAGTGAAAACAGATTTTTTTATAGAAAGTGAAATGATAACAGATTTTTGGGTTTTGGAAATTTATCAAAACTGAATTATAAATGCTAGAATGAAGTCTAAAAAGGTTTAACTATCTATTAGGAAGGTTCTTCTAAGATTTGGGGTTCATCTAAATTAATTAAGGATGGAATGGAACAAGTTATCATTAAATATCCAACTTTTGATTCAACTTGAAAATGGCTGTTCCCACAGCTCAATTGGCCTCTAACTAAGCAATATATGATTATATAATTGTTAGCAAGGTTGAATCAAAAGAGGGTCCTCACTGAAAATCAAGTTATCATTGGGCTAAAAAGGAAGATTCAATGCTGATTTTTTTGCAATCCAAGGAAGTTTGGAATGATAACTTGCATTTACAATCATAAAAAGATGGAATCATTCCAATCAACCAAACCAGGATAAAATGTACTCAATAATGGTGCTTGTGTTCCATGATTCATCTCTGAATTCAAGGGAGATTCAAAATCAACCTCTCGGTTGCAAAATAAATTGGAATCCACACAAACACACTCAATTGGAAATGCAAAACATATGGCCACATGAGTTCACAATTTCCATTGCTCCTTGGCCCATCTCTGGATCTCAAAGAAGCCCTTAAGACTACCTCTCAGTAGTGGATTAATATGAGGGTTGACAATGGAAATCAGAAGTTAATTAAATGAGAAAATAGAAATCAGCATTTCTGAAAAAATCAGCAATGTGGATTGATGGAATTCAAGTTTGCCAAATGCCCCTTCACCCATCTCTGGACTGCAAGGGATTCCTAAAGTACACCTCTCAGTGATTTGAATAAAATAGGGATTAACAATTGGCAAATCAGATTCCAAACAATCAAAAAATAGAATTTAGAATCAAACTAAGAAATCAGATTTTGGAAAAAAAATCAGATTTGAATTCTGAATTGTCAATGATCTTGATTCATTTCTGAATAAGATCATGGCATATATTAGCCTCTCAACTATTCAATTATCTAATCCTTGATGACAATCAGATTCAAAAGCCCAAGAAATCAGATTTTGGAATTCAGGAAACCAAAAAATCAGCAACTCATTCAATTCATTCAAATCAGGAAAAACCAAATCAGTTTTGAATCATAGGAATGTCAAAGCTTCTCAATTCATTTCTGAACAAGATTGGGATAGATGTCAACCTCTCAGTTGTTCAATTAGTTCAATCCCCAATGACAATCAGATTCAAACAGCCCAAGAAAATCAGAATTCAGATTTCAAAAAAATCAGATTTCAGAAAATAGAAATCAGAATTCTAATTGGGTTTGTATCTAGAACTTGCCATTGATTCTTGATTCATTTGTGAACAAGGGTTAGACCAAATGATAACTTCTCAGTTATAAATACAAATGGGGTCTTCAAATGGCAAGATCAGATTTATAACAAATCAGAATTCAGAAATGTAAAACCAGAAAAATCAGATTTCTGATTTCAGTTCAGGAATTAATGGAAAATCTGATTTGAGTCAAATGATTGCCCAAACAATCTTGATTCATTTCTGAACAAAATAGAGACAATACCAACATCCCAAAGACTCAATTAATCAGGTTAGAAATGAAGAACAGATTCTGATATTTATAGGAATCAAATTCAGAAATCAGAAACCAAATCAGAAATCAGAATTGCAATTGAATGAAATCAGAAAACTGACATTAACTCTTAATCCACTTCTGTAGAATGATTAGATCAAGTAATACTTCTCAGTCATTGGTTACAATCAGATCTTATAGTAGCATAGCATAAATCAGTAAAGAAGTTTCTGAAATCTGAAAACCAGAAATGATTCAGTGCAGGAATTATAAAACAGTCCATATCCATCCAAAACTAATCTAAACTACTACCCTATCCTAGAAGAAATGGAGTTTAGCTCCTCATATTTACAAGATTTGGCATCAAATGGGATAAGAAACAGATACAAATCATGAATCCTTTGAAGCTTCCTTGCCAGCAGCTCCTCCCAAAATCCAGCAGCCCCCTTCCTTGCCTTGCCTTGCTCCAAACCCTTGAATGACCAGCCTCCTCTTTCTTCAGAAAAATCCAGCTTTTATATCACTTCTCCCCACCTTTGGATCAGCATCAGAACATTCTTTGTGCTTTGATTGCAGCCATGTGTCCCCTGGCCCTGAAATTCCAGCAGTGACAGCTTTTTGGACAGCCAAAAAGCTAGTGGTCCCCCCTCCTTTTTTCTTCCTTTTGGCCACCTTTTCCACTTGCTACAAGGGCCAAAACATCAAGCATGAAAGTCTTCTAATAATATTTAAACAACTAAGGATTAGGACAGTAGTTAAAATCAGATCTATAGCAAAAAGGGAATTGGTGTGTTGCAAGAATGAAAACCGATATCAATATGAATGAATTCAAGGGCCCGGAATGATAACTTTATGGAAATCTTAGAAAATGTCCTAGTATGGGTGGTTCAAAGCATTTCATGCATCAAATTGATTAGAGTGACAAGTGAGTGAGGTCAGAAATCAAATATGAATGAGATTCCTAAAAGTGATAACTTGAGTGCCCCAAAAACGATAACTTATATGACTTAAAAACGATAACTTGTCATAACTTGAGTTTTGATTATCCAAATGTGATGAAATTTGACCAGAAATGAGTTAGAACAATAATAAGATGATTGCTTAAGGTCCTTGTGCAGAATTAATGGTTTTTCATGTCGAAATGATAGAATTGCCCTTTAACGATAACTTGGCACTTGAAAAATGATAACTTGTTCAAATGGACTTAAAACTTTGCACAAGTTGAGATGTGAGTATCCAAATATGATTTATACATAATAATGATGGATTTAGGGCAAGAAAACCATTGAAAATAAGTTCATTCAAAATAATGATAACTTGTCACTTAGGAATGATAACTTGTCCTCAAAATGATAACTTGGCATAGAATTTAAATATTAATGGATTTTGGCATTTCAGAACCTCTATGCACATGGAATTAAGTATGAAATGAGGAATATCAACTAGTTATCACAATGTTTGCATTCCAAGTATAATTGGCCCAAAAATAGGTAAAAGTGGGACTCCATATGTATGAATTTCATCTAAAATGGGTTAGAATCATATAGTGATCAGCAAGTGATCAGCAACACTTCAAGATTTCTGACTGTATGCTTAGGGTGGTTGATTTAATCGAGTGAGCGACGCATGACCGTCCTAGTTAGGCGGGACGATCAATCCGCCATCATAGTGCATGACGAATGTTCCTTGACACAACACGGGTGTACAAGAAACATGCTACGGGGCACGACTGGACGTGCGTCCATGATCAAAGACCATGGTACCAATGCACCTGGACACAGTGGAGTTTTTGAGTGGAAGCACTTTTCCTACGCCAGGGCACGTCGCGACGACACAAGCGAGTCATCATCGTTGAGTAATCCGAGCAGGAAGAACTGCTCTGATACCACTTGTCACGGGGTCATTCTCGAACACTAGACCACATGTGGCGACTAGGCGGATAGGCACCTAGCCAAGCCCGTTTTGACTAGCAGTGGAAGAGTTATGGTCGAGACGACTATGTCGAGAATTGCTCTTATAGGCATTTGATCACGGACATGACTAGAGTTTTGGACTACTTGTCACAAGACCGTGGCATTAGCGTGTTACGGCACTAATGCAGGCACTTGGGCACTTAAGGGGCAGCCGAGGAACCACGAGACGCCATGAAGGGACACCGATGTGGGTTGCCACCCCACACTTAAGGCATAACACTAGAATTAAAGGAAAGCTTGCTTGTATCAAATATGATGAAACATAACATACATATGGGACTCGGAAGGCACTAGTGAACTCCTCCCAGTGTACCGTAGGTATAGGAGTCTTATTATATATTGAAGATGCAAAAGACGTACCCTACGGTAATGCCATCTACCTGGCCATTCATAAAGATAGCCTTACAAGATAAATGCCTTAAGAGCGGATAACTTGCTACTCCATAATATTATGCAGTGCGGGGCGGTTGCATGTGTTTCATGGTTTTGGCGGTGAGCGGCCGAGAGCTTTAAATTGAGCAGAATCGATGCCACGAGGCTTCGTGCTTCGTGTCAGGGAAAACGCCTCGTGACATTAACACCCCTAGTTGGATTCCCTATGGTCACACCATAGGGAGTCCACAAAAAGTTCATCTTCAGGCCTTTTTTCGATTTTCATCTAATTTTTGTAATTCATGAAGTACAAGTAAAATCACTATACATTTAGAAACCATTGCGGGATCTTCAATTTTCGATATGTGTTTCAATTACAATCATTCCTAAGAAAATATGACATCTACTTAACATATGGCAAGGTTCAAAAATCATTTACATTCAAGTCCATGCATTTCCTTATCAAATGTCATATACACTACATGAATCCCTTCTAGTACATCTTTTTCATATCCATAACATAACTTATCATACGAGACATTTCACTAATCCAACTTGTAGCAATTCCATGATCATTTCAGAGATAATCCAAGTCATACAATATAGTTTTCATGTGGATAATCCTTTGCGTAAAACATAGTCATCCACATGTCTCTGAATCAAGCATATGACATGTAACTGAGAAACAAATAAGGTCCTAATCACACTTGAAACCCATCTAAATATGGCATTTATCATTGATTATAAATCATGCACTTCTATTCATCATTTTCAGCATATAACTCATTGAAGTAATAACAAAAAAGGCATATATGTCCATCCATCATAAGAACCATAAATAGGAAGTCATACTACCCAACCACTATTATAAATCCTAAAGTCAAAATAGTCCTTCAAAGCATGCGTAGACCTCGAGAAAATAAGCCATCCCGAAATCACGCATTATTTTGGTTGTTTTTCGAATGTTCTTCAAGTTCTTCGACCTCTTGTCATTCTTCTTTATTCCTCCATGGTTCCTCACATTTTTAGCACCTCCAAAGTCCTTCTCTTGAGCCCCTGTTGCAGCCTGCAGTAAGGGAGAATATCAACAATAACAGTGGAAGATGAAGTGTATGAGAAGATCAAAGGAAGGAAATAAAAGAAGTGACAAATGTGAATAAAAAGGAAAACAGGTCGAGCATTGCGTCCTCTAAAGTAGATGAAAGGTATCATGAGTTTTCAAAAGTTGGGATGAAAAAAAGGAAGTTAAATTTGACTTTCTTCTTAGTATGCTGGGGGCGGAGTTCCTTGCCGCCCACCCCCGGCTGCGGATTTCGAAAACAACGATATGAACATTTTTTTTTGGAAATTGACTTGTTAAAAGCATTCTCTCTCCTGCCAGTTCACCCTTGATGGTGACGTCGGGATGTGCGGCAGCTGGTGAATATCCGATCCGACCACAATTCGAAGAATGAACCTGGGGAACCTTCGCGACATAGTGATTAGCGTTTAATGTTTTCTTGATGTGGAAGACCTTAGTGTGCCTTAGACGAATACTTGAGTTTTGTTCTGATTAACTCTACGATGAGATTAACTCTTGTCTTAGCGGATATTGAGCCATAAGGTCTCAATTTTGATCTAAGATTTTTATTTTGGTTAAAAATCTTTGGTTCTATTCTTTTTCTCAAATGTTTTCATGGTTTTTTTATAAATGTCTCCTCAAAGAAGGTCACAAGCATCCACTAGTGAGAATGAGATCCATAACGAAGGGGAGACCTCTTTCATTTCCCCACCTCCATCTTATCCTCCTCCACTTCCACCTTCTCCTCCTCCATCTGAACCACTAGCACAACAAGGACGTCGAGTTCCTCTTCCCTACACGCTACAAGAGTTCTAGAGGTCGAAACCTCCAATGTTCAATGGAGAAGGGGGCATAAAAGTAGCTGAACAGTGGATAGAGACAATAGAAGACAAGTTCGACATCTTAGACGTTCCTGAAAACAAGAAGGTGCTGTTCGTTGGAGACACTCTCTAGAAGGACGCTATAGAATGGTGGAAAGCAAAGAAGATCACCAACTTTCCGGAAGTCAGAATTGTTGCCTAGGAGGACTTCCGTAAGACATTCAAGACGCGCTTCTTCCCTAAGTTCCAAAGGGATTTGAAACAAAAAGAGTTTCTGAACCTGGAGCAAGGGTCCATGACAGTGGCCTAATACATGACAAAGTTTGTTCGACTGAGGAAATACTCCAGGCTGATTATGGATGAACAAGATGTAACGAAGCGTTGACGGGCTGAACCCCACTTTGAGATCCCAAACGAGACCAGAGAATTGCAAAATCCTAGATGAGATGGTCAGTTTGGCTACACTGACCGAAAAGGACTACCAGGACCTTCAGAAGGATAAGAGGGTCCAACAAAACGTAGGGCAGAGTTCCCAGCAACAACAACAATATAGAGGGAACAACCATCAGCAGCAACGACGGGACAACCGGCTCCGCCCTTATCCAGTGCCTCAATAGTACAATCGTCCACAACAACAGCCCTACCGCCCTCCAAAACAAGCTCCTCCACCACAGCAATAGCAACAGAACCTGAGGCCCCCCTCAACAGGCACAAAGGCGCCCAGCCCAGCAGTAGAGCCAACAGCCTCCTAGAGCCCCACAGGCGTCACCCGCACAAGGTGAGCGGGTCTTATGCAATATCTGTGGCAGGACCCACACTAGAGAATGTCGTACAAAGACTGGAGCATGCTACTATTGCGGTGGAATGGCCACATCGTAGTAAACTGTCCAAGACGTGGGCAACAACAGTTAGTGCAAGGAAGACTCTTCAATTTAGAAGAGGATGCTCCACAGAATGACGCTGAGGTCATTCGAGGTACGCTATTCATAGCTGAATTACCCACTATAGTATTGTTCGATTCCGATGCCTCACATTCATTTATATCTGAAGAGTGTGCCCATACATTAGGGTTAACTGCAATGAACCTAGATCATAAGATGAATATACTTACTCTACAAGGAACCCTAAATACCATAAAGTACCTTCCTAATGTACCCATAAAGGTAGAGAAAAAGAACTTTTCTGCAAATCTTATCATTATCCCTATGAGATATTATGATATAATTTTAGGCATGAATTGACTAACCTCCCATGATGCTTCTATCTTGTGTAAGCAAAAGAAGGTGATTATAGGTACAAAAATTATAGATAAAGTCATTGTTAGAGGCATTGCACAAAAGGAACCAAAGATCATAGTATCTGCTATGAAGGCACATAAACTACTCCAAAAGGGGTGTAGAGGTTATCTGGCAAGTGTTACCAAGATAACAGAGCCAGCCAAGACCCCTCAAGACATAGAAGTTGTGAGGGAATTTCCCGAAGTATTCCCTGATTATGTTAGTGGTCTACCGTCCAGAAGGGAGATAGACTTTCATATCGAAGTCACACCCGGCATAGCACCGATCTCCAAAGCTCCATACCACATGGCCCCAACAGAAATGAAGGAATTGAAGAACCAAATTCAAGAGCTGCTAGATAAAGGCTTCATCAGGCCTAGTGTCTCACAATGGGGTGCATCAGTCCTCTTTATTAAAAAGAAGGACGGATCGTTGAGACTTTGTATTGACTACAGAATGTTGAACAAAGTCACAATAAAGAACAAGTACCCGCTACCTCGCATCGACAACCTATCCGATCAACTATCCAATACAAAGGTGTTCTCCAAGATCGATCGGTTATCACCAACTCAGAGTAGCAGAAGAAGACATCTCAAAAATAGCTTTTAGGTCACGATATGGACATTATGAGTTCTTGGTAATGTCATTTGGGTTAACAAATGCCCCGACAGCATTCATGGACCTCATGAATCGATCTTTCCACGAACATCTGGATAAGTTCGTAATTGTCTTCGTCAACGATATCCTCATCTACTCGCCAAGTATAGAGCAGCACAGGGAACATTTGAGGATAGTATTGGAGACTTTGCGAATAAAGAAATTATACGCAAAGTTTTCGAAATGTAAATTCTGGCTAGAACAGATGATGTTTCTTGGCCATATCGTCTCCAAAGATGGAATTGCAGTGGATCCGGCGAAGGTAGAAGCAGTATCCAACTGGACTCAAACAAAGAATGTCTCCGAGATCAGGAGCTTCCTAGATCTAGCAGGCTACTACAGATGCTTCATCAAGGATTTCTCCAGAATTGCACTATCATTGACCAAGCTCACCAGAAAAGGGGAAAAGTTTATCCGGTTGCCCAAGTGTGAAGAAAGTTTTCAAGGGTTAAAGAAGCGGCTAACTTCAGCACCAATCCTGACGTTACCATCGGACAACGGTAGTTACGTAGTTTACAGTGATGCTAGCGGTACGGGATTGGGTTGCGTATTGATGCAACATGGAAAAGTAGTGGCATACGCATCCAGACAGCTGAAGAAACATGAGGTCAATTATCCAACGCATGACCTCGAATTGACAGCAGTATTTGGCCTCAAGCTTTGGTGCCATTATTATATGGAGAAGAATTTGTGGTCTACACTGACCACAAGAGTTTGAAGTATGTCTTCACACAGAAGGATTTGAATATGCACCAAAGACGATGGATGGAGTTTTTAAAGGACTATGAGTTCGCTATCAACTACCATCCTGATAAAGCAAACTCAGTGGCGGACGCACTTAGTCGAAAGTGGGAAGGATCTGTTGCCTTCATGCGCCTTCGACAATTCGAAATGATGGAAGAACTTTTCAAATGGACACCAAGAGTAAGACATGATGGGTCACTGATGATGATGTAGCGTATAGTACCAAACGTCATAGGAAGAATCATTGAGGCACAAGTAGAAGATACAAACTATCAAACAATGATGATAAAGACTAGTCTCGAGATAATAAATTTCAAGGTCTCTTCAGATGGTGGCATCAGGTACCGTGATCGTTTATGGGTACCGAATAACCCTGAACTCCGAAGGAAAGTGTTAGATGAATGCCACAAGTCAGAGTTTGCAATCTACCCAGGGAGTACAAAAATGTACAAGGATGTGCAGATGAGTTTCTGGTGGCCAGATATGAAGAAGAAGATCGCAGAATATGTCTCCAAATGCATAATGTGCCAACAGGTCAAGGTGGAACATCAGAAACCTCAAGGAACCTTGAAGAGTCTAGGCATACCACAGTAGAAGTGGGAAGAGATATCAATGGACTTCATCACCGGTTTACCCCGGACTCAGAAGGGGTATGATTTCATTTGGATGATAGTGGACCGACTCACTAAATCAGCTCACTTCCTACCTATCAAAATAAAACAATCTCTTGAAGGTCTAATGGATCTATATGTGTAGGAGATTGTTAGACTACATAGGATTCCGTCAGTCATTGTGTCCGATAAAGATTTCAGATTCACATCAAGATTTTGGAAGAGCCTCTAGAATGCTTTTGGGATTAGACTGCGCTACAGTACAGCTTTCCATTTCCAGACCGACGGTCAATCAGAGAGGAGGACCATTCAAACGTTAGAAGATATGCTCAGGACATGTGCGCTGGATTGGCATGGCAACTGAGGCAAACACCTACCTCTTATAGAGTTCTCTTACAACAACAACTTCCATGCTAGCATAGAGATGTCCCCCTTTGAAGCACTGTATGGTCGACCATGCCGCTCCCCGACATGTTTGGGCGAAGTTGGCAAAAGAAAGATTTTGAGCGTGAAATTACAGAAGTGGACCCAAGAGTACACAGACATGGTTGAACTGATAAAAAAGAGGATGAAGTCCGCTCAAGATCGTCAGAAGGCCTATGCGGATAAAAAATGCCGAAAACATACCTTCAAGGCAGGAGATCAAATTATGTTAAGGTCTCCCCCACCAAAGGAGTGATGCGTTTTAGTAAGCGTGGAAAATTGAGCCCAAGGTATGTAGACCCTTTCGAGATATTAGACATGGTTGGAGACTCAGCATGCAAGTTGACCCTACCCCCGGTGTATGCTAGGGTTCACAATGTTTTCCATGTTTCTTTGCTCCGGATGTACAAGCACGACTACGCCAACGTAATCCAAATTGAGGAACCAAACCTCAAGGAGGATCTGACCTACGAAGAACAACCCACGAAGATATTGGAATACCAAGAATACCAACAAGGAAAGAAGAGAGTAACATTAGTCAAAGTAGCATGGAAGCACCACCAAGGAAAAAAGACCACTTGGGAAGTAAAATCAAAGATGCGAGAAAAATTTCCACAATTATTCGGTAAGTTCTAACTCTTAACAAAATTCGAGGACGAATTTTCTTTTAAGGGGTTAATAATCTAACGTTTGCAATCTTCATAAGGCAATCAATGGAAAAATCAATAGGAATCAATGAAATTAATGGAAATCAACTCAAAAATTAAATTGGATTAACAATTAAGGAAGAATTTGAAATGAATTCGAAATCACAAAAAAAAGAAAAGGAAAGAAGAACGGCCGAAGGGGAGGAAAATCCTCCCCTGATTTCCACTTGGGAACGGCCGACCACCCTGGCCGGCCGAGACTATAAGAGGACGTGAAGGGGCGCCCTCGCGTCCCCTTCGACACCCTCGTCCGGCCGCCACCTATTTCTTCTTCTTCATCTTCGTCATCTGCAACTCCGACGGACGCACGAAACAGGGCGCGACTTCAATGACGAACGCCAGACGATCGGACGACCCTCGACGCACAGCAACCTCCTCCGACGATCGTGAGGATCGGGCGCACCTTTCCTTCACCCAAAGACGACCAGCGAACGATCGTAGATCGCCAACGAATTCCAACGACCGAAAAAAAGGTACCTTAGCGTCTTAAATCCCCAAACGAAAAAATAGTGATCGTTTGATATGCAAGAATAGTCCATCATGATCCTGAGATTGTTATCTACATCTTTTTTATTCATGTCGTAACGAGTTGATGGCCGAAAGACCATCGGAAATCGAGAACGAAGTCCGGTGGCTCTGTTTTATCGTTGAGACCGGTCGACAGATATTATCAATGATCGACAGGTCCGCGCAAAGAACTCTCACGAGTTTCTACCGATCAGTCGACCGGCCTCACCATGGTGGTCGACCGATCTATCTGTCAACTGACAGATTTGATTTTATGATGGGCCGACCGGACTTCCGATCGGTCGACCGATCCGACGCGTAGTGCGCGTCCTCATGATCTTACAACCGGTCGACCGACCACTAGGATGGTCGACCGATCCTAGAGTAACCAGTCGATCGGCCTTATGCGTACGGTCGATCGATCCACAGACATCCGACAAAGAACACGGCTGATTGATCCAACAGGACTTGTCGACCAGTGCCAGAGAACGGTCGACTCATCCACCAGGAACGGTCGACCGGTTCGATCAGACCAATCGGGTCAGACCGTCCAGTTCAATTAGACCCATTGGTCTGAGCCAACCGGATTGACCCGCTCATAAATCATAATCTGAGACTCTAACCAGTTCATCTATACTGGCTGAGTTTTATTGTACAAAGATTAACGCCCAGTTGGGCCCTGATTCATAGATTACATGATAAGCAAAGATAAGTAAAGTAAAGATAAATACACGGGATTGTTATGTGTCGCCCCATGGTATGGAACAAGGATTACAGTATGGTATAGAGAGGGGCAGGTAGTTAGCTGAGGAGACAGCGAAGCTACTGGTCTTCGATGATCACTGTTCCTGAGATTTCAGGTTCTCTCCCACCTGTATCTCGAAGAAGGGTGATGCATTGGTCACACTCCTTCCCCCAGAGAACATAGTATTGAGCTAGAGGGACAGGTAGCTAACTGAGGAGACAGTGAACCAACAAGTTCTTAAATGACCACTATTCCTGGGGTGCAAGTCATCTCCCACCTGCATTCCGAATTGGGTGACGCATTGTCGCACCCCTTTTTCCATTTGGATTCATTGGCTTTATGGATATAGAGGCACCTCTAACATCTCAACCTAATAAAGTCGAGCTCACATAGGACCACTAACTTTAAGGACATTATAGTAATGTAAAAGACGTAGTGCAACTCACAGAAAGTAATGTAAAGCAGAGTATAGTAAAGTAAAGTTTAAGCATGGTAAAGTGAAGTATGGTACAGTATAGAATATGGTACAGTAAAGCATGGAACATGGTATAGTAAAGATAATGTAGAATAAAGACAAAGTATAGCCATAGTAAAGAACAAAGCATAGATATTGATATTGTCAAAGAATGATGTATTGATCCATTATAGTCAATGCATAGAAATCAGAGTACATTATTGTTCATTATCGATATATTGGTTATATGATTATCATTAATCTCTATTTCACCGTCTATTGCATTGAAATTTTGCAGGTGAGAATGCTAACTGGTGAGGTGATGGAGGGCACAGTGTTTGGAGAGTGCTGCACATGACACAAATTATTGCTACAAGCCCAACAGAATTTTATTATGTTTTAGCATGTTTTCTTCCATTAAAGACATCATGGTTTTTCCGTTTATTGAACATTTATTCCTATTGAACCTCTTAAAGTTGCTATCTTTTTTTATCTTGTTGTAGGCTGTATTAACTATCAATGTCTCTTGACATTCCACCATTTGAACTTTCGCATTAAAGTCTTTGATTATATTTTGTATTATATTACCACGTATGTCATTTTGTTGAATTGTCATGATCAATAGTGTAGTAGGCAGTGTAGCGCTTCCGGAGTCAACCTGATTGCCTATGTGGTAGGAGGAATGATTTTGAGGACGTTACATTAGGAGAGAGGGAATGAGTGAGAGATGAGTGACCACATGTTGTTTGGAGGTTGATGAGGCTCCTTGAAGCTGCTGTTGGTGCTCTTGCCGAGATGTGAGGGAGGTAGCCACTGTAGCTACAGTGGCGATTTACTGTAGCAAGAGAGGTGAGAGAGTACAGAGGATGTGGGTTGTTTCCTTTGCTCTTCCTTGCTACCGTGATATTAGGAGAGATGTAAGGGAGAGAGAGAGTGGGTGAGTTGCGGGGGAGTCACCTCCTTGCTTGCTGTGATCCAGACGTGAGTGTATGGGAGGAGACAGATAGAGAGAGAGACGGAGAGAATGTTGTTTGTAGAGGGGGAAAGGTCTTGTTGTTGCCAACTGGGTGTGGGGACTGGGGAGGAAAAGAGTTAGGTGGGTAGGTTTAGGGCATATAAGTCACCTTTTATATTTTAGTTAGATGTTTAATAGGTTAATGAGCTTTCTAATAGACTTTTAAATAATTTTAGTTTTCTTTTATCTATTTTTTTCTTTTTATGTTATTTTTGAGAATATTATAATATACCCCTTTTAAAATAAAATTCGTCTTCGAATTTTATAGAATCTTATACAATAGTTCTTCGTATCCACATTGCTTCATTTGTCTTTCGCTCCTCGTATGCACCAACTTGATCTCTCCCTTTGTGACATCCAATGTGCATTCCTCGGTAATCTCACTTTAACGACCTTTGCATTTCGTCTTCACTAGTCAATCACCATCACTTGCTACTCTAAGATTTATCACACAAAAATCCTTCTATTTTCATTGTTTCGTCCATCTTCAACCCTTCATGTGCATCCACGTAGCCTTCCTCATGCGTCTTCACTAACATCACTTAACAGTCTCTTGTTAATGATTCTTGGTGATGGTCCTAATCATGCCATCATATCACCTTGTATTTCTAAGTCTTAGTGTAAATCTTAGATCCTTACGTAACTTAATGAAATGGAGATCATTCTTGCGCCATGCTTCCGTTGCGCTACTCTGATTCTTAACTTAATCTAAGTGTCGAATTATCTAGCTCAACACGTGATCATTTCATGTCATTGTTTAGGTCATGTAAGCCTACGTAAAACAATCCCAATTCCCTTCACATTTTAACCACCATTCTTATGACCTTGATAACCTTCCTTAACTTTCTTTGTTTTTAGAAATCATAATTGGTTCATTATCCCTAGAATATTCCTTTTAACATTCTAAGTGGACTCTATGTCTATCATGCATACACATTAGAATTTACAAAATTAATCATTAAGTGACGATTACCTTGAATCATATCCGGGGCTAGTTGAGCTTCATCAACTTCCATAGCATACATGCTTGTTGGGCCTCTTGACGAGTTTGCGGCCATCTTTCCTTTGTCATTGTTGTCCACATGCTTTTCCCGACAGTCTCTCTTATAGTGGTCAGCCTTGCCACATAGCAAGCAAGTTCTAGCCTTGTAGCGGCATTCCCCAGGGTAAGTCCTTCCACAATGAGAGCATGTGGCTCTAGTTTGTCCCCCCTTTCTTTGGAGAATAATACGGTACTTTCCTTGGACTTTCTCCTTGAGCTTTCTCTTCGTGCCTCTTAATTGCTTTTGCTCTTGCACTCATCCTTTCATTGTATTTCCTTTCATGTTCAGCAGCAAGTTCCACTGCATCCTTCATGGTGATGCATCGACCACTCCTGACCCATGGTTGTAATCTGGGGTTCAAACCATTAATGAACCTCTTAGTCCTTCTAAGCTCATTTTCATTGAGTTCACCATACTTTCCAGCCTTAGGAATGTTTTCACGTATAGATCCACAATCATATTGCCTTGGACGAGATTGAGGAATTCATCCTTCTTTTCCTTAACGTGATCCGAGAAGAAGCGAGCCTCAAACACTTACAAGAAGCTCTCCCAATCAACCTCTTCTTCACTCTCAAAAGTAGTCTTCAAGAGTGCCTTCCACCATGCCTTGGCTTGGCCACAAAGACGATGTGTTGCATACATCACCTTGCGGTCTCCGGAGCATCCCATGACCTTGAGTATGTCCCCTACTTCTTCGATCCACGATTTAGCTAACTCGGGATCTCCAACTCTATCAAACTTCGGAGGTTGAAGCCTTAGGAACCTCTCGATGGAGTAATCCGATTCAGTGGGTATTTGGACATTTTGTGCCGTTCGGATTAATCCATCAATAAATGCATTCCTCTTATACTCTTCATCAACGATTGCTCGTCTTGGTGGCATCTACATTCATACTCAAAATAATACAGAAACATCCTTAGCATAAGCTAGTCATATGATAACATTTACCTTTAAGTTCGGTCGCCCTTTATGATGATTGCACATGGACTTTACACTTAGACATTTTATTTACACACTTTAACCAACCAATGGCTTACCCATCCTAACACTAATACATACGAGCCAAAACTACGGCTCTGATATCATATTGTAACGCCCCCAAAATTCAGCTCCAATTTAAAATTTGCCGAACCCTAGGCGACGTTACATTTTCGTGACCTAATTTCATAAAACTTTACAATGGAAACATAATCATATATAAGCATAAAACATCAATATCATAACAGCGGAAGACTTCATGAGTAAATAAATCCCAAGATGCATAAACTGGCACATGGGCCTCATAGGCTCTAACGTATATCCAGTAAAGAGTTCATCATACATAAATGAGTTCAAATATAGTACATGACTCAATAAGAGGCTCAAAAGCCATACATACTTCACCCTTATAAAGGTTCATCATCATGACATAAAAGGAGTAAACAACTTGGGTCGTAGCCCGACTGACCCATGTGCAATGTCACTGTCACGAGGCTCTCGCCGCCGAACATAAGCCTCCTCTATACATGCACGAATCCATGGGGTGCAGGGGATTTCTCCCGTTAGAGTATGTTGAGGCAGATCTTATAACATGATTTCTATATGTCATGGCATATGCATGTTATGAGCTACTTATGCATACTATATACATATAAACATATCATCATGGCAAGATAAGATAAGCACATGACATCATAAACATTAGGTCAAAGCATATCATAACTTATGGTCATACTTATCATTATGCTAAATGCATATCATAATCTTGTCTTATTTTACTTTGTCATCTTTATTCGTGTCATGATATGATGTGACAAGTGGACATTCATATTGCATCCTCATAGGTGTATACTTCTTTATACTTCTTTATCATCTTTAACTTTATATCCCAAGCCATTCATCATTCATCTTTTCATTTTTCATCTTTACTTAGATACTTTCTTATCTTCTTGATTGAGAAGTTCATGCTGGTTCGTCGATCTTAACTTGACTTTACTTAACTAGGCCTAGATCTTTTTGTCTCGTTGGAGGCCACACCTTGTCCACTCTTATGTGAGGTCTTGGTCTACGAGAATGCTACACCTTGTCCATTCTATGGTGGCGTTTTGGTCATCCCCTAGTTCCTTTATCAGGATATTTTTGCCTCATGAGAAGCCACACTTGTCCACTCTTATGTGGGTCTTGGTCTTTCCCGAGAGCCACACCTTATTCCCTCAAGATGGGTCTTGGTCTCCTACTTACATGCGACGACATCAACAAGACACCTTCATTAATCTATCTTTTAATTGTGTTCATCAATACATACAATCATTCAATATATGTTGCATGTTTTAATCCTATTTAAGATCATACATACTTCAAATCATGCTATGTGTGGACATTCATTCATGACCAAATCATCTTCCAAAACAGACGACCATTTTGGGTTACGGTTGACTGCTGGACTGGTATCTATCTACCGATAAGATTATCAGTCGACCGTTATGGTCTTTTTGGATGACCGAGCTAGGTGTCAAATCGATCATTAATCACAGAGAGCAATGACTGCTCTTCATTGGTCGATCATTAATATATCGGTCGACCGTTATCATGTCTTCAGACAATCAAAATTGGGCGTTTGGTCGATCGCTAATCACAGTGAGTGATGACTCTCTAAATAGGAGAACCACTAGAATATCGGTCGACCGTTGTAGGTCTTTCGGATAATCGAAACTGAGCTTCGGATCGACCGCTAATCACACTGAACAACGATTGCTCAAATCGGACGACCGCTGAGATATCGGTCGATCGTTACATAACTTTCGGACGATCGAAACTATGCATCGTTCGACCGTTAATTATAGAGACCAATGACTGCTCTAAACGAGCGTCCGAATGAGTTTTGGATGACCGTTGGACACTTGTTGGGACGGAATCATCCCCAGAACGGTCGACCGTTAAGTAATCGGTCGTCCGTTCTGGACTGACAGACACATTTTTATATTCTTTTCTTTCTAATCATACATACTTTGACATATTGAGCACAGATTTGGCTCTACATATTTCATGAATCATTTATCAACATTCTTAATACACTAATGATGAAACATATGAGGTTTTCACATAAAACATCTAACATATTAATCACATGCATACATGTACATGCGTTAAGCAATTTCATTAAGAGCTAAACATAAATAACAATGCACATTCTAGTTCTAGGCATGATTAGCAATAGAGCATTAATCTTATTAAAACATGAAGCATACTAATGCTAATATGAACATAAGAACTCTACACTACTCATATAGAATTAGTGATTTACTAAAAGAATCACCATAGCAAGAATCATATATAATTGCATCTAAGACATTGAAGCTATAATAATAAGTGAAACTACTCGTGAACTAAACATCAATAACAAGCCACATTAGATTCTAATCATAATTAGTAATTTCTTCATATCTACACATTAATGAGGATAAAGCATCTTAACTTTACACATTATTAGCTATGATACAGTAACTTTAACTAACCATTCAATAATGCATGGAAATTATACTTATCTCTAATCATATAACCTAAAAAGATTCAAGTTGGTCTTCAAATTCTTAATCATTCATTCATGCATCTCTCAAGATTGAGATAAGAACTTTAGATCCCCTCAAATATACTTTTAGAATTTAAGTTAAAATCCTAATTTTAATTTTAATTCTCTTTTCTTAATCTTTCTAGCTCCTCCTCTTCTTTTCTTTTTCTTCTCTCCTGTCACCTGGTAGTAGAGAGGGAGATGGAGTGGGGGCTTGCTATGTTTCTTGGCTGTTTGGAGAGAGAGAATGAGAGAGTAAGTGGGAGAGACTGGTTGTGAGATGTGTGGCATCTTGCTGGCAGGGGTAGGAGAGAGGGAATGAGTGAGAGATGAGTGACCACCTCGTGTTTGGAAGGTCGGTGCTCTTGCCGAGATGCGAGGGAGGTAGCAACTGTAGTTACAGTGGCGAGTTACTGTAGTATGGAGAGGGTAGAGTGTAGAGAGGATGTGGGTTGTTTCCTTTGCTCTTCCTTGCTGCCGTGAGATTAGGGGAGATGTAAGGGAGAGAGAGAGTGGGTGAGTTGAGGGGGAGTGACCTCCTTGCTTGCTGTGATCCAGACGTGAGTATATGGGAGAAGAGAGAGAGAGGGAGAGAATGTTGCTTGTAGAGGGGGAAAGGTCTTGTTGTTGTCGGCTGGGGTGTGGGGAGGAAAAGAGTTAGGTGGGTAGGTTGAGGGCATATAAGTCACCTTTTATATTTTAATTAGATGCTTAATAGGCTAACGAGTTTTTTAATGGGTTTTTAAATAATTTTAGTTTTTTTATCTATTCTCTTTTCTTTTTTTTATGTTAATTTTGAGAATATTACATAATTAATCAACCAATCGATAAACAATGACAACATACATTATGTTTTATTATATATCACGAAAGGAATAGAAAATTTATTAATGAGATCATTCTGACACATGTACGTTAATGTTATCTTTCCGCAAATGAACTCCAGTCTAATTTTATCTTCCTACTAATTAATAACATATTAAATTATGTCGATGTATGTATATATATAGCTTTGTTGATCTTTATATCACATATAAAAGTAGATCAATATCGATATGTAAGAAGATACCTCTCTCTCTCTCTCTGGGTTCATAGGTGCCGACGTGTCTATATGTATATAGGGTACGTAGACGTAGCTCTAAGGACAATATATATGAATTAATTCAATTAAATCACAGGTCATCTACTTTTGTAACAAAAAATTAAGAGGTTATGATTTTGTTAGTAAATATTTAGCATGAATATAAGAAAAACATATTTTCTTATCTCTAACATGCTATAACGGATATATAGAATTCAATTCAACATAAAGTCATAGGTTAGATCCATACCAAAGTTCTCACTTCGAAGAGGTTGATCGGTACGTCCGCCATTGTGATCACCTTCAGAATCCCAAGCATGATTCCTCTAATAAAGTCCACACCAAGATCAAAGAGAACTTGCACACCAATATAGATGGAGAGAAGAATAGATCAAATCACACACAATGAGACCTTCATTCATTATTATAAAGATGTAATTTGTAACTTCCTCTTTTTCATCTCTCTCAATCTTCATGACATTTAATACGAAGAATATTTCATATTCATGATATTTAATGGCTGTTAATTGACCCGAATTTTGAATAGAGGAGTTACAATATTTCTCATATTCAAAATCGATGAATCGGATTAATCGATCCTTAGATCAACATCTAGTCGTCCGATTGATCATATTTGAGTTAGGGCATATATTTGCCGATAGATTTATCAAGTAAGACATCATACTTAAGGTACAAGGTCTTAGTGCCAGCTTTAAATTTTAGAACATAATTAGATATGCATGAAGTCATGCGGGATAACAAATTAATCAATATTATACAACCACTCTTGAAAGCAGACCACTAATTTTAACTTTAGGAGGTTCAATTTATCTTAATTAATTATAATATTGTAATGTCCTGATATTGATATGACTTTCACGTGCTCAGAGTCGTCCCAAAAATGCTACACAATTTTTATAGAATAATTTTTCAAAATATGATTCATAAAATGTGAAAGACTTTTAAATAATAATAGTTAATCATCCATGATAACCAACATAGCTAGAACATTCATAATATTCAAATTATAAAATTGGAGAATAATAAAATTAAATACCGCCAGCATACTCGATCTATAGCCATGTATAACATCTCTTGAGTTTGGCCACCTCTAGCATCTTCCTTTATAGCATTCTCACCTACATGAATTAAGATGCAGAGAAAATAGTATAAAATACTCAGTACGTAGGGTCTAACCATAATTAATAAATAATAATGCTCATAAGGTAGAATCAATTTGCAATGGAGCAAATGCAACAATAATCAATGGTACCAATATAACAAAAAAATCAAGCTAAGGGTAGAACACCAATCATTATTGTATTTGTATGATTGTCTTGTATTTGGCCTTGCCATTCACGAACTACTATTATGAATATTGTTATTGTTGGCTTACAGTGAGCTTGATATCTCCCATTGGCCGGCATGGAGAAGGCATGCAGTTTTTCTTAATTGGTCAAGCACTCCTTATTGTATTGGATAAAATCGAACATTAAATTGAATTGAATGTAATGAAATTGTATATGATCATTTGGATATTGGTGTTGAATTGGCAATTGCTATTGCCCTAGAGGATGACATGCCTTCTCTAACTTCTCTAGAGGATGACGTTTCAAACTTCTAGGCACACTAACGGTTCTATACAATACAATAGTAATAAGTCACGACTTAGAGGCAATCAGAGAACATAAAGACCTACTAGCTTCCAATTTTTATCTTATTTACTTAAGACATCTATCATTTAATTTATATTAAACAAGATCCAATTACAAGACTATTGGATCAGTACTATAATCAGTGACATGATCTGATGTGATGATAAGATAATAAAATATGATGATAATATAATTCAGATGCAATGGAAATTTGATCACCGGTCATTTATAATAAGATTAATACATTCATACTATAATCGGGGTCAAATAATACATAATAATACATGAAATTATTATTTTGACCATGATGTGGCGAATTTATGCATATACTTCTACTACTAATTTGCATGTATTTTGCTCTTATATTATGCCTAATTTCTTTTCAAATGCATGCACAACACCATTCGAACATGTTTCTACGCTTTCTCCATATCAAGTTCGTTTATACACCATTGCTATTCGTTTGTTGCCAAAATATCCCCTAAAATGGATATCCATGTAGGAAACTGACAGACGCTTAACCGATGGAGTGGAGCAGGCACCATTGTCTGCATCATGGAGGATGATTTGCTTTAGGACAAGGGAGAGGTCATCGAACCAACATCAATCATCGACCAAATTCTGGGGACCAACCAGCTCCTCCAATCACGTCACATAAGGAAGCTTCCTCTGCCTGAGGAGGGGACCACCGTTACGGCAAGAACAAAAGCTGCAGAAGCGGCAATTGCAGGAGGAGGACAAAAGGAGGAGAACTTATAAAAAGAGGTCTAGAGCAATTAAGAGGGGGATTGGAGGATCGGTTCGAGAAGATACTTTGAGGTAGAGTCGAGGGTTTTGCAAGGATTTTGAAACAATGTCTTGTTCAATGATTGTATTGAGAGATGTCTATTCACCCTCGATGAACTGTAACTAACCGGCCAACTAAGGTCGGGGCGTGTCTGATGCTTTTTGGATTCATGTTCTTTGTTCTTATTTTACATCGTCATTTTTGCAAGGATATATTCATCTTTGACTTTGGTTATGTTGCAAATATTTAATTTTCTGAAGCTATATTTGGAATAATGTTTTGAATCGCTCTCGCCATGCTCCCCTCTCGAAAAGGATGTTTTAGGTTTTGGGCGACCGAATGAAAAGACATCGAGCGACGGTGAAGCGATTCCCTGCTTGGCTTCTTTTATTTCCTCACATCTATGATTTGATTGAGGTTTTGAATCACTCTTGCCACGCACCCCTCACGATAGGGATGTTTTATGATCTGCACGATCGAACGCAGAGACATCGAGCGCTAGCAATGGCCGCTATCCGTTATTCAATTTAGACATTACACATTCCTAAACCCGAAGCCCGAGAGGGGTATTCGTAGTCCAAAGCTTTGGTAATATATGGTCGTGTTGAATCGGAGCTCATACCATCTTAGATGGGTTTGAAGTGTGTGCGTGACTCTTTTCACTTTCCATTTTGCTTCACCATTGCCACATCTGATTTCCTTTTTATTCTAAGAGTTTCTGCCCAAGAGGGAAGACCTTACTCATCCTTCGTCGTTGGCGACCCGAGAGGGCATACGGTGACCGAGTTACGTCTAAAGGACTCTTAGTAATCCTAAGCCTTGTTTTTAAATCGGTTTCTCTTCTAAATCATCTAAACACTCTTCGCGACATCTTGGTTCCCTGCGTTCTACCTAAGAGTATTATCCTTATTACTCTGAGATGGATGCAAGCCGGCCGTAGCTGTCTTGTTCTCAGTTTATTTTTTTGAGAACGTCTAGGTACCAAGATGCCATGAAAGCTTAGCTCAACCCAAGGAGGAAAGCTCAATTTATATGTTTGAGCATCGTGCACAAGATTTGACGATTGCGCCAGACATATGAACCCTTTCACATGTGGAAACTAGACTTCCCACGAGCATGAGAGTGTCGCACGTAAGTTGAGTGTCTTTCACCTCGAAGTTAACCAAATTTACGCATGAAGGGGCATTCAACTGTTTTCATTCATATCGATAGAGTAGAAGAACTTGAGTCTTATAACAAAAGCACCTCCCATAAGTCTTCAACATACATTTTTACTGCTTGTCTTGCACTTTCCCAATCTTGTTATTATTTTTATGTCACTCTTATATTTCGAAAGTAATAAAAATATTAGATTTATTGTATTGCTTTCTTTTGCTATTATTTTTTCATAATATTTTTTACTCATGTTTTCAGCATTTAGTTTGATACGAGTTAGTTTTGAAGCACTTTCTTGAAGATTTTGCAAAGTTGTTCCTTGTGGATCGAACTTTAAGCACTACAATAATGCTTAAAAGTAATATGCTAGTGTAAGAGATAGATATACGTCTCCAAACCCCTCGCCTCCCATATGTGTCCCTGTTACATTAAGAGTGTCAGTTTCATTTCACGTTGCATTCTCTATACACACTTTATGCGAGTCAGACCATCTATCCATGTCACGGGAACCCGGACTGTGTTCTCAAACCCCTAAACCACTTTGGTCGAGCCAAACCTAAGCTGCGATTATGGTGAAGCCGAGCCGGGATGGGCATCTCGAATCTTGATCTGCAGCCTGAATTGAACTCAGGTCGAGTATGACTAAAGCCTGATTTGGATCTGACCGCATGCATATGCATTGCGCTCAGGTTACTGAACCCATACCACATCTTTGGGAACTAGAGCAGGTTATCTAAACTTGGTCTGGTTCTTAATAATTTGATCTAGATTCTATTAAAATTGTGTCGACAGAATAGAACCTAGACTAAGTTCTGCATTGAATATACTACATGAACTCTAGTAGGCCGATCGATCTATTATTTAGTCACTAATCATCAAAAAATGTGTTTATATGATATACCTACCATCCTGAGCAATAACCTATGCAAAAATACTCATTTTTTCATATTACAACAAAATGCACATGAAACTGTCATGGCATAATTGGAGGAATTTCATTAAGATTTATTTTTATCAAAATATCACTATCAAAATTTTATTATGAATTTGATTATAAGTGAATATATATATTACGATATTATACATATATATATACTTGTTAAATTTAATTTTCCAAAAGACAAAATTATTTACTTTATTATTATTTTTATTTGTCAAATAAAATATTCAGCATCATATTTTTTAGTACATCCAACCAAAAAGAATGGCAAGGACCTTGCTCCTATTTTTACACCTGAACACTCAAGGAATAAATAGTTTCGTTCAACTTTTCAAAATTTTAAAACCACCACAAAATTTACAAGCTACAATCAATTAGCCCTAAAATGAGAACAATATTGTTCTTGCCATGGGACAAGCTAGAACAGATCTTTTCTTCTCAAAGTTTTTCTTGTATTTTATTATTTAGCATTAATAATTACACATAATTAATTATATTTGGCAATTACTAACTTTTGGTCAAAGGTACAATACAAATAAATGATAATTAAATTTAATATTTGAAATATCATCACTTTAACTATTCATTAATTGTTATGTTAACATAATTGATACCTAATAATATGTTTTAACATGGACAATGAGAAATGTTAATATGAAACTGAAATTATTAGTTAACTAATATAATATAATAATTATTTAGTGTATAATATTTTATTAAAAAATAAATTATACCAATTTTATGTTCTAAAAAAATTATTCAATAAAATCATTTTATGATTAATCATTGTTATCATTACTTAAAAATTATCCCATTTTCTAAATATATTGCACACATAACATTTAGTTGATTTTTAGCCACACAATGTGAATAAAAACCTCACATTGTAAGTTGGGCTTAGTATTTCCGGCAAAGTAAGGGCATGAGAACGTTGCAACAAAAGTAAGTTGGGGGGATTTTTATATTTCTTATAATTCTAAACAACACCTAAGGTTTAAAAAATCATATAATTTATATTTTCAAAAAACTATTTGAATAGTGAATAATTCATGATGATGATGATGAAAGTTTGAGAGATGAAGTTCGAATTAGTTGGTAGATGTAACTAAATAGTTTGAAGTTGAACTATTTTCTTCACTTCTGATAAAAAAACACTTTATTTTTATTGAACATTTATCCATTTTAAGAATAACAATAGTCACATTATTATTTTAAGTTAATTTTAGCATTACTTTTAGTTTATTATTTAATAATTTTATCATGATATCCATCATTTTTCTTATTTATTTTTCTTTAGTTATTAGAGTCATAGTTCTAACCATTTTGTCTAATTTTCCTTTTAGATCATATAATTAGATTTATCATGGGTCATGTGATTGAATTTATCATGGGTCATGTGATTGAATTTATCATGGGTCATGGCGGCTCTTAGACGACAACTCTTTTCATGATTTTATCTTATTTTTGTAGGATCTCAAGACACCAAGAGGAGTGGTGAATTAGTGTTTAAAGTCAAAAATATCGATTTCACAAAATGCATCACGAAAACTTAAAATCGATTCCTTAAATTCTAAATCAATACAAATCAAATCATATCACGTGCATAATAATATGAGAAACAGAGGGAGAGAGAATGCAAACATAAATAATACGGTAGTTGTTGATGAGGTTCGACCACACCTTGGCTTATGTCCCCGCTATGACTTCTCGACCTCGAGACCACTGGAGATTTCACTAAACTCTTCATTCGTTCCAAATGGAGCAAGGAAGAATTCCTTTTATACCAATCACATTTTCTCCGCTTCAAGAGGTCAGGCACACCTTTCCTCCTAAGAAGCTTATTTTTTTTCTCTTACTCAAGAGGTAAGATATGAAACTTCTTCTAGACATGAGCTCACTCAATTTTCTAAACAAATGTTTCTCTCTTTTATAATGTCATGCTCACAAGAAAAAAAAGAGAAGCTTGGACAATAACTTCAAGAGAATGATTTTCTTTTGATAACTTGAAGTTTTCTTTTAATGCTTGGATGGATGCTATTTCTTCATGCTTTGACACTCCTTTTATAGAATTCTATATGTGAAAATTTCGTCCAAATTTTTTTTCACAATTTTCTCCTTGAAAAATAGTCATTATTGTTCTCAGCCTAGGACCGGTTGATCGTAGTAATAGACCGGTCGACTGGTCTATATGACTATTACGCGATTTCCTCAATGAATGCGACTGATCAGTCGACCGAACTATCGACCGGTGTGTCGTCCAGTATAGTCTTGACATTTTGAATTTTAATCGTTAAGTCTGATCGGTCGACCAGTGCAATGATCGGACTGTCGACTAATCTCAACATTGAGTTGGGCAATCTTTGCATTGACCAATTGATCGGTATGTCTGATCAGTCGACGGTGCTTTGTCCGGCCTTCATCGCTTCAACCGGCTAGTTGATCGCCATGCACTATTTTGAACATATCTTTCTACATGGTTATCTAAATTAGATAATCTTGGTTTCTATGAATAGGTAATAAAATTCTCTACAATTTGATATTCATCATTTAACTTAAATATAATGAGATTATAGTCAGTTATTCAATCAAATTTTAGTTCATAAGGTTGTCCATTTCTATTTAAACTCTTTCAGCGTATAACTCTAATCTTTTCGATGTTTGTATCATCAAAATATAATTATATAGGACATTACTTTTCTCCAACAATTTTGACTTAGAAAAATAAAGAAGGATATTATTTGATGCAACTTTCATGAAAAAAGTGCCAATTGAAGAGGGCCAATGTTTAACAACTTGAATGCTAAATCGAATTTCTATGTGCCATGCATGAGGTTTATTGTTGGAATTCATGTTCTCCCATACGGTTGGAGTTTTATTTTACTTTATCTTTGAATGATTTCTTACACTATTTTGTTGTCAATTTCTATATTTATGCAGTAGTATATTGTTAGGGCAGACTTGTGGAATCATATATTAAAGTTTAGTTATCCTTTGTTAACTTCGTTTCTATTGAACATAATTTTTTTACTTTAATGCTTCACTTGCTTAAATTCCCCCTGCTGAGGTATGGAAAATATTTCCAACGGCTCGAGAATTTTCTCACGACCGAAGTCATGGCAAATTTTTCCTTCCAAAAATTGCTCGAGCCGTGAGAATTTTCCCAGGGCCGAAGCCGTGACAAATTTTTCCTTCGATCTTGAAAAAGTTTTTTCACGGTTCGGGCCGTGGAAAAATATTTGCGACGAGCAATTTTTCGTTGGTTCTCTTTTGACAATTTTCGACGGTTCAGGCAACAATTTTCTTTAGTGATTGATTATTAATTGGTTAGTATGATTAATTATTTTATTCTTTTTTGCATTAACAGTAGATCTTTAATTTTGTGCTTAAGGCAATTTATGAAATGATCATGATTACTTGATTGAGAGACATAGTTGATTTGGTTAGCGGTCAATAATGTAGGAATTACATCATTAAAGCATTTTATAATTGGATTAGTTTAGTGGATTCGGTTGAATGCCTTGTTTTATGTTAATTCTAAAATAATTGGTTGCACCTAATTGAGTAATCCCTATTCCATCATTTGAATTGACTCATGTTTTAAAATTTGTTTCAATTTATTATAGAGGTGAAGTAAGGTTGATCATAATTCTTAAAACGTCCGATCTTTATGTAAAAGGTCATTAATTTATATTATTTAAGATTTAAATTTTATTCTAGTTCTTTGACAAATTTAATAATTCCTTGTCAACTTTATAATTAGATAGCTTAAGTTAATCTAGTTCTCATGTGAACAAAATATTTCTCTCCTTTACTATTTGAATGATAAGTACACTAATTGTTAGTCATTAGCTTTATAAATTATTTATGCATCAATAATAAACATTATACAAAGGATATTAATTTATTGTATTATTGTCTTGTTAATGAAATATTTTTTTAGAATACGGAAATTATAAATTAATTAATACAATAATATAATACATATATTATAATTTATAATCAAAATGATTAATTAAACACAAATAAAAGTGAACTTATAAATAAAATTACTAATTTAGTTATTTTTAATGTGTCATTCCAATGTTATAATAATATTATAAATTTCTTCAAGGTTCAACGAATATTGACAAAATAAAAGGTGAGCAACACAAATGAAAAATTAAAGTTGAGTGATCTAAATCTTGTTACTAGTGTTTAGGAGTGTTTACGTATCGGATTGGACCCAGCCCGTGAATAAATCTAACCAGACTCGATCAAATTTGGTCGGATCGGGTCATAACTCTTAGGGGCAGAAAATTCGATCTCGGGTCGAGTTGGGTCGGGTCGGATGGTCGGGTCATCCGACCACCCTTTTCCTTTTTTAAAAATTTTTTTCCTCACTTTTCTATATTATTTAATGTAAAAAATATTAATTTTAAGAAAGAAAATAATTTTTTTGAGTATTGGAATATTATTCTATAGTTAAAATGTTTTATTTTGTTTTTTAATATTTTAAATCAAATTTTAGAACTACAACTAATTAAAAAGTAAAAAGATAAATAAAAGTTCGGGTCATTGGGATTGAGTCAACTCGAGTTAAAAAATTTTAACCTGTATCCAATCCGAACTCTCATCAGGTTGAGTTCGTGCCGGGTACCCTTTTTGTTCCTTTTTCCATTACAGAAGAAAGTCTATTTAAATCAAGTTTGATTGGAATAATTGGTTAGCAGAATTGTCACGATGAGTTGTTGGAAGTTAATAGCTTCATATTCGATCTCTAGAATTATTATTTGGTCAGGAGAAGGATTACAATACAAATCAATTAGAACTCTGATCCCTCGAAACAACAATATCCTGAGAACATTTGTTCTTTGCTGAAAAGCAAAATAAATGGCATGAAATGATTTATATATGTAAACATGATTCTTTTGATTAGAGATATATCGGTAAAAACTATACATTAATTTATAAATTTTTATTTGTTAATAAGTAATTAATATGGATGACCGGATAGATTATTTATGCATACTAAATAAGATAATGTACATTACTGATAATTTAACAAGTGATAATCTTTCTGAGAGTCAATCTGTATTTCCAAGTAACGTTGAATTCAATGTAGTGAACGTGCACCCTTAGGGCATTTGGCACATTGCCCATTTAATTAACTAGTACACTATTTAGATAGATTGTCACTATTTAAATTATCGATAACTATAGTGTTCGACAACTATCGGTGATGTAAGTTATGATTAAAATACCTAGAGAATAAATTACTAAAATTTCCTTAAAAATTATTTTAGATTTTCATGACATGGTATTATAAATAAATAAATAAAATGAATATAGTAAAATAAGATGAGACAAAATTAAGAGTTATTTGTAAAAAATTAAATAATAAAGAAAATTAGATTGAATGATATTTGTTCACTAATAAAATATTTAAAATTAAATTTTTTTATTGAATGAATATTTTTATTAAAATGCATGTCAAGTAATTAATAATTTAGAAAGTCTTATCATTGCAATTAAAATTATCACAAGTCCTAAAAATTTTAAATAAAATAATCGATAATTTATTTAAATTATCCGGTACCGGTCCATTTGAATTACAAATCGACGACTGTAATCCCTGGAAACAGCAATATCCTGAAAACATATCTTATCTTTGCTGAAAAGCAAAATAAATGGCAAATGGAAGATAAACATACATAAGCATCTACGCAGCGGTCGGTGGATTCGGTACAAATTAGTGATGGCACTCTTTGTCCAAAATTCTATAGATGCATGGACTTTGTTTCCCGTTCACTTTCTGCGTACACGACAAGCCGCTGCTCCCGCTGCAGGCCGCCGGATGGTTTGGGTCGAAAACGGGAGGATAGCTTAAAGGCTTGCCTCCTGCGGCGAGGATCCTCCGGTGGATCTCAGAATCCAGTTGGAATTCCTCCTCCGCTGACATTACAACCCCCACCGTATTCTCCTCTTTGTCTACTTCTTCTCCTTTGCACTCGCCATTAATGGTTGTGTTGCAATATCGCCGGCGTGGTGGAAATATTATCATTGGCGCCACCCCCGCAGCAGCAGCAGCAGCATCATCATGTACGGCTGCAGCTTCAGATGATGGGAGGCACTGCGTAAGCAAGACGCCGGCCGAGATGATGGTGACTACTACTAGTGCTACTGCAAGGAGGCACAGACGTGCTCTCCATGATCTCAGCTTCCTCCGATCCTCCTTCGCCATATCTAATATTGCAGTTCTCTCCACTGTTAGACCTACTCCACTATCTAAGCTGATCGGTCTCTTTGCATGGTGTTCCCAAGAGTTTTATAATGAACGCTAAGGGAGCGTTAGGTATGGGATTAAAATGAGAACAATATTAAAGATCGAGTTCGAGTGGTGGACATTCATCATCGTTACATCAATAAAAAGAAAATAGAAATGTTTTTGTTCTTATCTCCTGGAACATTTTAAAAATAAAATTATTTATTCTGAAATCCGATAATGCTAAGGTGTTTGGTTGGGAGTTAATCAATAAAATATGTAGATATTTCACGAATTATAACTAAACACATCTTTTATTATGCAAAAAATACAAAGAATAAAATTGTCAATTTTTAAAAATTAATCTTATAAATAATGAAAATATGAGAGTTAACCTATTCTTTATAATAAATGAAATAGAAATAATTTAATGCAAACTTCAAAAATTGATTAATCAGTTGAGTTATATGTGTTAAGTCGATGCATAATTAACTCCCAACCAGACGGGCTTAAAGGATTTAGTGTGCATTATTTGAGACCAACGAGTATATATTTTATTCCAATTAGCTGCCCCCCAAATCGTTGCTCTGATGTGCGAATCGAGAATGAGAAGTCCCCATCATCATTGATTCAAATAAGTATTATTTTTTTTTTTCTTACTTAAATTTTCTGATGATTGCCTTGTGCTATTCCCATGGGACACATTTATAAGTTAGTTTTAAGATAACTTGTTTCTACCTTAAGTTCGATTATTTAACCTATAGGTGTAAAATTTTACTAGAACCATACGTCATAATTGGATGAAAGTTATCAAATTTATATGTGAGACGATTTAAAAAAGACCTGGTAACTTAGACTTTTCAAATGAATATAATATTAATGAGTAATATTAATGAATTCAAGCTGATTGGTGTAAGTGGAGGAAAGTCACTGGAGTTCTTTGTGATAGAAAAGTACCCAATAAAGTTAAAGAAAAATTCTATCGTACTGCTATAAAGCCAGCAGTGTTATATGGTAGTGAATGTTGGGCTATGAAGGGACAACATGAATGTAAAGTGGGGATAGCCGAAATGAGAATATTGAGAAGGATGTGTGGTCATACAAGATTAGATAAGATTAGGAATGACCATATACGTGAACGAGTCGGAGTGGCTCCTATTAGTGAGAAAATCGTAGAGAATCGTTTGAGATGGTTTGGTCATGTTCAGAGAAGACCATTAGATGCGCCAGTAAGAAGAGTAGATCAAATAATCTGGAGTCCGATTAAAAGAGGGAGAGGGAGGCCAAGGCGGACACTTGGCGAACTAATAGAGCAAGATCTATTGGTGAATAATATACCGAAAGGTTTGATTACTAATAGAGCGGAATGGCGTCGTATGATCTATGTAGCCGACCCCATCTAGTGGGATAAGACTTTGTTGTTGTTGTTGTATAATATTAATGAGTAATGTTAATAATGTGTTGGAAATAAAGGGCATCTTCCTACTATGACAATCTCGTTGTCCAAACAAGTCAGAGGAGGGTGGGGATCGGGGGCGTGAGTGGCGGAGTCCCACGGATTAAGATTTTAGAGTGTATTCTATTTCTAATTTAGAATTTATAAGATGTGTAATACCTTGATTTTTTTTCATTAAGGATAATTTGGACATTTTGTCCAAATCCTCATGATTTCCTTCCATATGAGGTCTCTTTTGTCTCTCTTTATCCTTTGAATCCACATCTTGGCGGCTAAGGTTTGAGGAAGGAAAAAAAGGAATATCAAGGAGAAAGAAGAAAAAAAGGAAGATCTAAAATAAGGGGATCCAAACTCCTCTCTCCTGTCTCATTGGCTTTCATGATTGGATTGAGAGTTTCAGGGCACCTTGTCCTTATAATGGATTTTGATTGAGGGTTTTCTCTCTAGATCTATACATGAATAGGATTTCATGAGTAGATCTAGCCATGTGCGAGGATTAGAATCAGATATGTTATTATGGTCTATGTTTTTCCTATTGTTCATGATTTGGTGATGAACCCTAGATCTGGAAATTTGAATATTTTCACATGTTTTTCATTCCATTTTGATCCTAGAATGCATAGGAATCATATATGTATTGTTTCATAATGTTCTATATCGATTTTCCTAAGTTTTTGATGAAAAATCATGGAAAAGTCGAGAGGCGGCACAGGTTTTCAGCACTCCGTCACAGCCGTGACACACATGTCACGCTCGTGACAGAAAGTTTGGAAAACGGCTAAGGAAGGACCTCTGGCATGCCCGTGACAACATATGTCACGACCGTGACAAAGTAGGCATGGTCGTGACACTTATAGGCACGGCCGTGACAGAGGGAACAGGTTTTTCAGGGCTTCTGTCACGGCTGTGACGGCCTTTATCACGGTCGTGACAGTGGCAAAAATGTATTATAATCTTTTAAATATTATTTTTAAGCTATTAATAGTATGTATTGATGCTTGATTATTGTACATGTACTTATATACACGTATATGCATGTTCCTACGTAACTAGGTTAAAACATGAAGATTGAGCGACGTAAATGTTTATTGATTGTAAAGCATAATGAATCCAATTGTGGATGATGTTACATGTCGACCATTTATGGCCCTTTATCAGATATTTGTCAGGAATGATCGTTACACACATCGGCAATGGTGTGTGCATTTCGATATTGCCCTCAGGCGAGAGTCTGAAATGATTGTTATACACATCAACAACGGTTGTGCATTCCGATGTCGCCCTCGGACGAGAGTCTAGAATGATCGTTACATACATCGACAATGATGTGTACATTTTGATATCACTTTCGGGTGAGAGGGAAGCATTATCTCCATGGCTTAACTAGCCTATTGAGAGGGCAAAATCTCAACTAACAGAAGATATAACATTAATAGGAAATGGCCAATGATTGATGGAATGGAATGATGTCCTAAAAAGTGGAAGTCCAAAGGGTTATGAAGCAACCTTGAGGAAAATTATGGAGGCAATGGTTATGGTAAGTGTACTTCACTTCTGTGCCTATGAATTGAATTGATGAAATGTTATGAATGCTCCATACAACAAGTATGGTGATATGTTTATATGTCTTCCATGCAATTACTTATGTGCATGATGATAGAATGATGTTGATGTTTGACATGTAAATCATATGTTAAGACATGACATGCATATTATTTACTTCTTTTATATAAAGATGATGATGTATATCATGTAGTATCATGTATAGGATCATACCATCGCATGGATGGCCTTTACATATTCTAACAAGGAAACATCTGCACCCTGGATTCATACAAGTGCATAAAGTTATGGATAATGGCGGCTCAGCTCATGACAATAAAGATTGCACACTGGTCTAAAAGTTAGAGTCAAGTGTTGAGTCTGATAGACTATGATTTTAAAATGTTTCCTCTGATGGCAATTGACTTTGGTTTTAAGATGTTTGCATTTAGTGAGGTTTTCAATTCTATAATAGTACTTGTTGTTTTCATGAAACTTTCCACATTAACTGAAGAGTTCTTTTATATTATTTAATAGTTTTATGCTTCTACTGAATTTATAAAAAACTATATTCTTGACGGTTAAGGCTTGAGGAGGGAGAATTTGAGGTGCAAGGAAGAAGAGGAAGAAGAAGGAAAAGGAGAAAATCTAAGGATGAAGGTATGTAAAGGGGATCTAACTCCTCTCTCCTCTTCAACGATTTTGATGAATGGATTGAGAACAATAAATCACCTTGCTCCTATGAGGGATTTGATTGAGGATGCCATGTGTTTGCATTAGATATGAAATATTTTACATATGATCGTGCTTAGATCTACATGCTATGGATTTTTATTATAAGGTCATGTTTCTTATGTTTTGGGAAAAGAACCCTAGATCTTCATGAATGAAGAGTCTCGTTTATGATATGTTTTATTATGCCTAAATGCCTATATAACATGCATGTTGTAACGTTCTTGCACTTGCGTAGGATATTGTCCGCTTTGGGCCTCGGCCTGCACGATTTTCTCAAAACACGTCCTATCAAGCCAAGGCTATACTATCATATATACCTAACATTTCTCCCATGATTTGTGCATATGGGACTAATTCAAGGCATGCCTCATGCATCCTTCCCCCCTTAAGGGACTCAATGTCCTCGTTGAGTGATCACACCCCACCATGCAAAGAGGCTCACGCGGAGTGGCTCTGATACTATATGTAACATCCTTGCACTTGTGTAGGATATTGTCAGCTTTGGGCCTCGGCCCGCACGGATTTCTCAAAACACGTCCTACCAAACCAAGGCTATCCCGTGACTTATACATGTGGGACTAATCTAAGACATGCATCAAAGTAAGGGAGGAGGTTTTGCCGATTTTATTTTCAGAATTACTAAATATAATTAATGGATACAATAATTGGGATTAGAAATTAGTCACAGAGTTGGGTGTGACACATGTATTGTTTAATATGTTAGCTATGATATTTCCCAATGTTTTCATCCAAAAAAATTGTGAATTTCGAGCTAAACGACGAGTTCTGGGCTGTGACATGGCCATGACGACCTCCAGAATGGATGTGACCGAACGGTTGGAAGTCAGCCAAAGGAAAATGCCACGATCATGACCATGACAACTTCTGTCATGGCTGTGACAAGCCAAGCACGGGTGTGACCGCCCTAGTCACGACCACGAGAGAGTGGCCTATAGGAACGAGTCTCGAGCATGTCTCGCTCACGGACGTATTTTATGGAAGCACGATAGAGACACGGACATGGCAAGGCCATGACGCCCTAGTCACAGTCATGACCAACACTTAGAACAAAAGGATGGTTCATCGCCACGGTCACACCCGTGATCGACTAAAAATGGACTATAAAAGCCATTTTCATGGTACTAATACTATGTAAAGATGATTGAAGATTGTATATACACCTAAATATATGAAATACATGGACAGTCATAACTAGGTTAAAATGTGAAGACTATGAGACGTAAATTATTTGATGATTGTAAATATAATGAACCCAATTAAAGAATATCGTTACTTTTGCCCCTCGAGAAATAACCTTGCATCTGGGAGTTAGCATTTCCTTAAGTAATAACTGTATCTTACCGGCAATGATATGTATATACCTAATCACCTTTGGGTGATGGGAGTCTGACTTTGAGACCTAACTAGCTTATTGTGAGGGCAATAATATGATTCCTCAATTATTGTCAGATCAAAGATTGTTACTAAACTAATTGAACTATAATGATTGATGACCATGAAAGTGTAGTCCAACAGGTTATAAAACAATCCCGAGGATATTACTGAGACAGGGTAATAACAAGTGCTAGTAACTTGGTATGCTTATTGTTATTGATTGACTGATGTTAAATCTATGCACTGTTATGACTGAATGATAAACGAAATGATTACACGTCGCTTCCATATTATTGTTACTAAAGCATGATGATATTATGATGAGAATTAATGATATGTAAATCATATATATACATATATATATATATATATATATATATATGTATACATATATATATATATATGACATTCATGCATGTTTCCTTCTATTATGAAACTGCGTGTATCTATCATAAAGTATCCTGCTTATGGTGCAGTACATATCATGACTTTTTTACATACTCTAATCGGGAAACCCTGCACTCCGAATCCGTGCATGTAGCTTATATGACTAGATGTATGGTGGCTCAGCTTATGACGGCGATGTGCACATGGTCTAGGCTAAACGATAAAATGTTGTTATTATGGCACTGATTCTTTAGAGTTCTCCTTAGAGTTGTTTATGAATAATGTTTTTATTATCTTCTCTGACATTAGTTTTAATGTTTTATTAAAGGTCTTCCACTGAAAGGATAATGGTTATTCTATCAAAGGTTTTTCTGGCAAGGTAGCTTAGAGTCGCCAAAAAACTTATGCAAACAAGAAATTAAGATAACAGATCTATCAAGTTGGAGATCATGTATTATTGAAGGTATCTCCTATCAAAGGAATCATGAGGTTCAATAGGAAGGGAAAGCTCACATCTAGGTATATTGACCCATTTGAGATTCTGGAAAAGGTGAGAGGAGCATACAAACTAGCATTACCTCCTTCATATGCTAGAATCCATAATTTTTTACATATGTGCTCTGCAAGTATACATATGATAGCTCTCATGTGGACCATCAAGGAAGACCTCACATAAGAGTACCCCACAGAACTATAGTATGGTGAGCGTCGACTGAGAAATAAGACGGTGAAGATGGTAAAGATTACATGGAAGCACCACAATGGAACTAAAGCAACATGGGAACTGGAGAAAGAAATGAAATAACTGACTTGCATAAAGTGTGTATAGAGTGAGGAACATAAAAGGTCATAAAATCGACGGATTCTGTGCATAGGGATATGTAAAAGACGTTCGTTTATCTCCTACACAAGCGAATGTCCCTAGGCACAAAAGAATGTCGAATTAAGTTTTAAAATTTATAAATTCTCAACACAGTCACGACGAGAACCGCAAGTATGTGGCATCTCAATGTAGTACTTGAGGGTCGATCCAGAATGACAAAACTTGAAAAGTTCACACTCGATTGAAACCGTTTACAAAGAAAGCTAAGTTCGTATATGTTCAAATCGAGAAAATGAGATAACACTAAAGTAGAAAATGCAGTAAATGAAGTTACACTAATTTTTACGAGTTTTTAATACAAAAATAGACAGAAGTTAGTGTAGATAAACACTAGGGTTGGGGAAATATTTTCACTTAGGATTTATATTTTCCGAACTTCAGTTTAGAGTAAAGAAGGTAGAATGCCCATCAACATGCGCATTAGGATGACATCGTGATAAGAATCACTTAACTTGTTTGTGACACTCTCGTGCTCACAAATAGTTCAGTTCGCGCATGTTGACGGGTTCATGTATTCGGTTCAAACAACACTCTCATGTGCATTAGACAAATAGGTAAATCGAATATTCTCGACAAGGATTGAGCTTGGTTCCATACTATCTCGGCCTGTCGTATCCTCTAAGAGATAACTGAAAACTCAAGACAATCTATCGGCCTGAACTGAGCTCTAGTTTGTGAAGATAACCCTCTCGGACGAGGACCTTCGAGACTAAGCACTGGAAGAAACAAATTCAGACCAAGCAATTAAGATCCAATTCAAAAATGAAGACTGTGACAAAGTGACCTCTCTTTCAATGACTTTGCAAATGCGTGCCCTCTCGGATCTTCCACGCGTAAAGGATGAAAGTTCCCTTTCGGGTAGGAGGTCATGAAATCAATGAAAGCAGGATCAAAACTAAAGGAAAATAATGATGTAAATCAAATAGCGAAATAAGTTCAGCTCCAAAACACAGTTCATATTTCCTTTTTTTATGATTGAGTTGCTTGCAAGAAAAGAAGAAGGAAAAAGAATAGGATGTTTGTCGAGGAAAATTTAGAAAAGGAAAAAGAAGAAAGGGAAAAGAGTTCCCATGTTCCCATGTTCATTTTTTTCAACAACTTTCTTTGTCCACATCTGTTCATAAAGGTGTAAAGGAAGTTTTCTTCCTTTAATGCATGGAATCTACTAGGCTGACGTGAAAAAACATCATTTTCTTTACTATTTGCTACTTTGGACAGCTATCCTTATGAATCTGTGTCGTGCACTCGTGCTCTGAAATTTGTCTAAGTGTCTGGGTTGGGAGTATTCATCTGTGTTCCCACATATTTTGTCGGCTGAGATTTCTGCATAAAAAATAATCAAAACAAGTATTAATATTTAGGAATCATAAGATGTGAAGAAATCATAAAAAATGCATTTCAATAATAAAGCAAGTGTTCGTGCATCAAAACATGAGACAAATGCATGCTAAACATAAATGAAAACTATACATTAATTTCTCCACATCAATAATAGTTTCCAAGAATATTTGATAAGTGTTATATCTTATAGTTAAAATTTGAGGATGAATTTTTTAGGGGAGGAGGATGTAAAACCCTAGCTTTTATTAAGGTTAATTGAATCATTTGGCTCAAAGCCCCAACCTCTCCTATGTAAAGGTTCAAAATTCTCATATTTGTCTCTTTTCTCCATCTACACTCTTGACAACTAGGACTTGAGGAGGGAGAACCTAAGGAGCAAGGAAGAAGAAAAAGAAGAAGAAGGAAAAGAATAAAGATCTAAGGATCAAGGTGTGAAAAGGTGTGAATGGATTGAGAAAAATAGGGCACATGTACCTATTAGGAATTTGATTGAGGTTGTCATGTGTTTATTTTAGATGTGAAATATTTTACATATGATCCATGCTTAGATCTACATGCTAGACCTTTTTTATTATAAGATCATGTTTCTTATGTTTTGGGGTAAGAACTCTAGATCTTCATGAATGAAGGATCTTACATGCTTATGATATGTTTTCTTATACCTAACTTCCTATATATCATGTATGAATTATTTAGGATGTTATGTATGATTTTCCCCAATGTTTTCATCCAAAAGAAATTATGAATTTTGGGTTGAACGATGAGTTTTGGACCAAGGCTCCAGAATGGTCGTGATCGAACAGATGGAAGTCGGCCCAAGGAAAATGCCACGGTCACAATCGTGACAACTTCTACCACGAACATGACAGGGCAAGCACGATCAAGATCGTCCTAATCATGATTGCGAGTGAGTGGCTTGCAGGAAGCATGACTGAGACACGGATGTGGCATGACTGTGACGCCCTAGTCACGGTCATGATCAATACTTAGACATGGTCTAGGGTATTGCATACTTTGATATATTTCCGAACCATAGTAATTGATACTCCATGTTATCCTAAACATATGCATGGTATTAAATTCTCTAAGTATGTCGGTTCACGGCTTATTTCCTAGTATGACCTATGGCAAACTAAGAGAAATATGTTCTTTAATTATGCATGAGAGGGAGATATTAGAATAATTAATCTTATCCATTAATAATAATGAATTAATTATATATTTATTTATGGTTATTTGGTAACTACAAAGTGGTTTCTTTTGGGAGAAAACCACAAATCTTCTTGCTATAAATAGTCTTGTTTGGCAAGAGGAAGGTCCCATTTGGTTAAGCTTATAAGCGACTTGATCCGTGCAAATTAAATGCAAATATACTAGCAAGTATACTAGATCGTATCAAGTAATAAAGAGTGAATAGAGTGTCAAACCTATGAGGACTAATCTAGATTCTTATCTTTCTAACTTAAGTTTATTAATAGAGAGAATAAAAAGAATTAAGTTTAGATAAAAGTTATTTAAATTGATGACAATCAGGGATAATGATGCATTTAATTAATGTGAGAGAAAGTTAGAACTCAGACTATGTATCCCTATCAGATTCTCTTAATTAACAAATAATCACATATAGACTTCTTGTAGAAAATAAATGGATAAAAGGTATAAGACTAAAAAACTTGAGAACCTAACTACCCTAG
Source organism: Pontederia crassipes (assembly GCA_030549335.1). Lineage (NCBI taxonomy): Eukaryota > Viridiplantae > Streptophyta > Magnoliopsida > Commelinales > Pontederiaceae > Pontederia > Pontederia crassipes. Next base: position 68,726,140 of record CM060189.1, on the reverse strand, counting down.
TAAAGAATATAATCAAAGCACGTTGAAAATCAATCAACTTTAATATACTCTGAACTAAGATGCATTAATATGAAAGGTTGCTTAAAGTAAATGACTCAAAAACTTGTGAACCTAACTATCTTAAATAGAAGTAAAATTAAAGATGTCGAAAACTCGATCAACTTCAATCTACTTTAACTAAGATGCTTTAAGTTACAACATCCGTTTAATGATACAACTATTAGCAATTAAAACTAATTTACTAACAAAAATATCAAAATAACTTGGCCCGCGTCAGATGGAACTCGGCCCGGGCTGACTCAAAAGTTCAACACAACGAAAATAAAGAAGGAACTCGGCCCGAGTTGGTGCCTACATGACCCAAGTTTCACATGCAGACTATTTCAATTGATTTTCTCTTGCAAAAATTATGCGAAATTATACAAAGGTAATGCAAGAAGCTAATCAACTCAGATAAAACATGAAACACATATCATAACCATTCTCTCATAAGTCTAAATAATAAAATATATTAAGAGAAAAATGAGATTCAACGTAGTCTTCCTCTAACAACTAAACTAATCCATAATCAAAAGAATTAACATCAAATTCAAGGGAGAAAATATAAAATAAAAATTATAAATTATAAATCAAATTCCCAGGTGGTGGTGGATGTCTCTGCAATAAGCTTTGGCCGAAACAATGCTTCAAATGATCACCCGAAACCTCGAAATCTTTAGTTCTTTGATTTATTTGTAGTGGTGCGCAGTAGAACTTTGTCTCTCGTTTCTGGTGCGGCTAGAGCTTCAAATTTCGTGACTGCATGTCCCTTGGATTTGTAGTACATCCATATTTATAGGAGTGGCAGCTTTCTAGGGTTTTGAGTTGAGTTCATGATTTAAATCCAAGTTAAAATCAGGCGAAAAATCACACGATCTATCAGTTTAACTTAAATTGATTGTACTAACTAGAACGAGGTTTGTTCCAACCTAGGTTTGTTTAGATTTTATTTTCAGGCCAACATCGATTCGGAATGGGATTTTAACGCCAATTGGTCCAGGTATGATGCCAGCCCGGCCCAAGTTCTACCAAAACTTGTCTATATGCCTTCCTCTCGCTCTGTTTATTTGTGCTTTTCCAATCTAATCGCTTTGCATTTCTAAAATGATGATTCTGAGAATAAAATAAAACAAAAGTGGGTAGTTTCATACTCAAAAGAATTTTAAAAAATAAAAAAAAAATAGATGCATGCAATGAGAAAAAGTACAAAAAAATAGTCTAAATAATGCATGTAAATATGTATAAAAATACTTGCATCACAACTTATAAGTCATATTGAAAAAATCTCAACGTTTGATAATATTATAATATGACTGATGAGGAGATATCAAATCTACTTATAAGTTAAAAAAATAAGGGGATGGGTGCTTATATCTTTTTAAGAAAATAAGTCAATTAGTTGTATCATAACTAATTAATAATTATTAATATAAGTAATTTTATTTGAACATATAATTATTTATTTTTAAAAATAAATTTCAATCAATAAAATATTTATCAGTACTTTAATTTATTAATTATTTTATATTATCTAAGTTAAACGGACCGAAGACACAATTGAGTAAAGGAGATTGTGATTCTAAGTTTACACAGCGAGGGATTTAAGTTATGAACATAGGAATTATTCCTAGCGATTAATTCTTTGAACGGGTGATATGGTTCTTTTCGCTTTCGTTTCTTCGAGTTTCCATTGGTATAATATTTATTATTTATGCTACATTAACAGTCAGCACAGTTACATATTGGGTACATAATTTATCTTCAATAGAAATATTCATTCGTTTTGCTGCGGAAGAAGTTGATTCAAAAGAGAATAATACGAGTTTTCACGTAGTTAGATGGGGACACATCTTCACGTAGTTAGATTACTGTTCGAGTCCAGGTTGAGTAAAATAGTATACATTCTAGTCCATGTTTCCTATGGTTTTGCCTTCTTTTTGCAGTAGCAAAAGAATCATCGGCCGAAGATTTGCTTCATGAGAAGGAATGCAGGCGAAACAGTAATCTGTCATACAAACAAGGAAGGTTTGTATATTAAAAAGTAAGAAAAAATGATTATGCTACCGTGACGCTCTAATACTTCTTTTGGTGCCACAAAGAGATGAAATCGTAAAATCAATCGTTTAAATTTAAATTCAAATTTTCAACGGAAAACTAACATTTCAAAATAAACTAACTCTGAAAATTTCCAAAATTTTTGGCATGATGTATACGTAAATTCGTCTCTATGTCATGTACAACATTATATATATATATATATATATATATATATATATATATATATATATATATATATCTGATTTCAACAATTAACTTTAAAACTTTAAACATCACAGACAGTTATAAGGACATTACTGATAATTCATCAGATAATTAAAATGGTGAGACACATGCCCAAAATAGTGAGTCTCAAGCTCACTCTCGAATCAAAATCACGAGCCAGATGCTCGTAAATCATATAACGTGAGCATCTTTGCTCCACACCATTATCCAACATCTCCAAAATCTATGAAAACATTCATCAAGTAATAAATTCGTATAAGAAAACTCAATGAAATACAAGTTAACTATTCAATAACCACACCTCTCACACATGCTCATTTCCTAGCCCCTTTACATTTCTTATTTCATGCTATACAAGCTTTCATTCATTGCCTGAAAAAAAAATAAGTAAGAGGAGTGAGCATTAAGAAGCTCAGTGAGTAAAATAACTATCTCAAATATTAAAACAACGAAAGAAATGCCAACCTCTTTATTTTCAGAAATCATTTCAAACCTTTTTCAATTCTTCAAGGAAGTCCATTTAAATAATTATCATACCAAAATGAATGCCATGAGTGCACATGCATGATAATAAAATAACATCATAAGATTTGGGGGAAACATCATCAAACACGGTATCCATACCACTCGTAAATCGAGTGCTTCTTCACACACCTCTCATATCACTATATCGCCACAAGGTGGTTGTTCTAATTCCGTCCCTCGTGTCACTATATCGCCACAGGACGTTGAACCGCTCCTCGTGACACTATATCGACACAGAGCTTGTTTCTTTTTATTTTCCATTTCATCCCTTGTGTCACTATATTGCCACAGGATGGTTGTTCTAATTCCACCCCTCGTGTCACTATATTGACACAGGGTGTTGAACCTGCTCCGCGCGTCACTATATCGACACAGAGCAAACCGGATCCCAATCGGTCTACTCGGAGTGGGCCAATCCTCCGAGGTGAAAACACTATGCCTTATGCTGGTTTTTACATGTAATGCACATGATGCATGAATGCAATTTCCAAATAGAAGTTTAGGATTGAAACCATCATATAAACTTTCATTTTCAAAGATCAAATATTCATTTCAATTTCACAAGGATAAACGTTGCCAAATTTCTAAAAGTCATAGTAAAACGTCACAAATCATATGATACCACACATATGAAGCATACAACTATATGAATATGCATGAAGAAAGCTATCACGAAAATCCATTCCACATCGGGTGGAATAATGTCATCGCTCCGAAGAGTTAGCAATTCATATCAATTGAGATCAGTTCCCTCACCTTAGATTCGTCGAGTCCCCAAATTATTCCCTCATCGAATCCAATCAAAAGTAAACACAACCTATCAGATTCATTACTTATAAATTAATATTATAAAAATAAATTTGGTAATTCATTATTCACAACTACTCGACGTGCTTATCGTAAATCAAGTCCTATTATGGATTTTCTATAATACTTACCAAGGAGGAAAAGAATGCATCGTCGTCTAGTAACAGCCTAATCAAATCACAACAACCCACGAACTATCGCTTTTCGATTAGCAACTTCCTATAAGCAAAATTCAATCAAACTTTAAATAAAACATAATTAGGACTTTAGATACATTATAATAATTATTTTCAGTTATCCGACATTCATACCACGACCACAGTAGCCATCGCTCTCAGAATCACCGCCGCACCCGCCAAAATATCGAAAAGTCGTCGAACGTCTTATTCATCCATAATAAAATAAGTTACTTTAAATTTGTTTCACATCACTGAAATCTACCCAAATTCACATTCTTATTCGCTTACCAACCACGATACAAGAATGAGTTCGCCGGTAAAGTCGTCGGAGAACGATCGGACGTCGAAACCTTCGAACCAAAAGAAAAGAATTAATGACTAATTATTATACGAACAGCAATCTGATTTCTTCTTTCCTCACGTGTGCACCTACGAGAACGTCAAGATGAGCTCGACCGAAGTTTCCCGTCTGTTCGTCGGACCCCAAATCTCGGCCTCCTAGGTGATTTGGAACAAAGGCATGGTTAAAATCCCTCAAAATGATCCTAATCGACCTGAGGATGATGTAGAACTCACTAGGAGAAGGATCGATGTGAATCGGAGCTGGAATCATCGTCGAAATCATCGCCGATGAATTTTTAGCCTCCTCACATTTTTCACTCACTGCGTTGCGCACGGTGGACCGATCATCTCATATATATGTCAAAATGTTTGTCTCGTCGTCCTCTTTTCATCGGTACCTCTCATACGAAAAACGGTGGCCGAACAGGGGAGATCGGGCGGCCGAAAGGTGGCGCGGCGGGAGGACCTGCGCGGGTTACTGTAGCAGCTCGGGGAAGAAGACAATGCCTTTGTTCTTTTTTTTTATATTGACCTTCCCTACAAAATGACCAGCATGCCCTCAATTTAAACCTTATTACACCTTTTTTTAAAAAAATGTTACACTACCCCTTTTAAGAGAGCATAATCATATCTCTTTTAATCATTGTCCTTTTTATGATGAATGGTGAATAAAGAAATTATTCAATTAATCAAACCACCATTCATCATGAATTAGATGTTGATTAATAGATATAAGATGATGCTACCAATAAAAGGGATAGCACAAACATTATCACTCAGTGTGTCAAACAGGTGCCATAGTATGCACGTTGCTGCCTTTTTTTCTGACTTGCCCTTTGGATAGTTATAAATGAAAATGTAGTTGTTCTAAACGAGTTTATGATATTGATGATTGATCTTAACAATGATATTTGCATTCATGGGTATTAACAAGAAAACATTTTATAGTCCTCTAAAGTTCACGCATTTTCTATAGTTTTGACCATGTTATTTCCGTTTGCATTCATGCTTAGGATCTGTGATATGAATATCGTTTTTATAAAGGGTAATATGAGTGTCCCCCAACTTATGTAGGGGGACTGTCCCCCCATGTAGCATCAACCGTCGGATTCGCATTCGGCGGCTGGTGCAGATATGAGAAGTTTGTGTGAGATCTAGCGCGATCCGGGTCGGTTCGACGAGCGGTTCAGCGCAATTCGCATGTGGCCGACGGATCGAGTTATAAAAGTCAGGAAATCCTCGGCTGATCTATTTTTTCCTCTCCTCACTCTCCTCTTCATTTCTCTCCGCGCCGCTGATCTCCTCTCTCTCTCCTCTCCACGCAGCTGTCCGATGCCGATGAGCAATCGCTGACTCTCTCTTTCTCTCCTGTCCTCTCCGAAAACCCTAGCCGCCGACCCCCGCGACCACCGGACAGATCTGCGCGAAGCAGCGACTCACGCGACAACCCTCCGGCCAGATTCGTTGACCCCCCGCGCAGTGACCTCGTCCGACGCCCATCGCGACAGATCTGCACGCTGTCGACTCCCTCACAAACAACAACGGATCTCCAGAGCCCTTCAGCCGCAGATTTGTCCTACAGCCGACCTCGTCACGCAGCGAGACCCCCTTTGAGGTCGAAGATGCTCATGTCCGCGACACCCAGCTAGCAGCGGTGACCCCCGGGCCAAATCCGCCGGTCATATTTGCGCTGGCGCACCGCCGCCAACTAGATCAAGCAACCAGCGGCTCCCCCGCGCACCCCACCGATCAGATCTATGCTCGTGCACCGCCGCTGACAAGATCGAGAAACCGGTGACTCCCTCGCGCACCCCGCCGATGAGATCTGCTCTCGCGCACCGCCGCCTACCAGATCGAGCATGTCGCCGCTCTACCTCTCACGCATGACTGCCAATGAGCCCGCCCCTCCGCCAATGCCATCGAGCTCGTGCCCCCGCCGCCACCAAGCTCGTCCGCCCCGCCGCCGAGCTCGCTCACTTAGGGCCCATTTGGCTTAGCTGATATAAAATAGCTGATAAGTTAAAGTACTGACAAGCATTTTATTGGCTGAAACTTATTTTTAAAAATAAGCAATTACGCGTTTAAATAAAACTACTTATATTAATAATAACTAGTTAGTTATGATACAACTAACTAGGGGTGTTCACGGGTCGGGACCCAACCCGTAAACAAACCCGACCCGACCAAATTTGGTTGGGTCGGGTCAAGAGGGCTGAGGGGGACAAATCCGACCCTCGGGTCGGGTTACCCGACCACCCAATTTTCCTTTTTTTTATTTTTTTCTTACTATTTTTATTTTTTATTTAATATAAAAATATTTTAAAGCATAAAATAACTTTTCTAGCTATTTAATATTATTTTTACACTTTAAATGTTTTATTTCAATTTTTAAAATTTTTAAATCAAATCTAAGCTTAAGTTTGAATTAAAAAAAATTAAAAAAAATTAAAAAAACTCGGGTTGATCTGGTCGACTCGGGTTGGAAAAATCGAACATGTACCCGATCGGGCCCATGGTCGGGTCGAGTTCGGGTCGGGTCGGGTCCGACCCGACCATCGACCCGACCCGTTACAAACCGGTTCGAGTCAGGTCAGGTCATCGGGTTCACGAGTCGACCCGATCCGGTGAACACCCCTACAACTAACTGACTTATTTTTTAGAAAGAAAATAAGCACCCCTCCCCCTGCTTTTATTTTTTTGACTTATAAGTAGATTTGATATCTCCTTATCAGCCGTATTTTTAAGTTACCAAACGCTGAGATTTTTTTAAACTAACTTATAAGTGACTTATAAGCTTAGCCAAACAGCCCCTTAATCCATATTAATCCACATTAATTCTTCATGCTATAAATTTTGTGTTAATCCACGTTGTAAACTAGTTAAACTTTTGTTAATCCGTGCTTGGATTTGTTACACTTTTGCTAATCCATACTATAAAATTATTTTTCTTGCTTGTATGCGATTCTTTTTCTTGCTTGTATGCGATTCTTTTTCTTGCTTGTATGCGATTGACAACATGGTGTTTTGTCGTCGTCATTTGTACAATGCCTCGGAACGTCGAATAGCTCTCTACATTCTCGTCTCCATCCCTATCTCGCTTTCGGACATACTTCCTTTTCTCACTTTCGGACATTCTCTATCTCACTTTACGCGGAGCTCCACCAAATCCTCAATTTGAGTTGAACTTATTTAATTCTAACATATTGAAAATAAGCTATCCGATTATGTGGAAGGTCAATCTCATTCTAGAAAAACAACCTCAGCCTCAACGAATTGAAGTTCTAAAGGTGCTTTACACGATAAGAACATTTTGATAAATCACACTAATTTACAACATGAATTGTCAAGAAAAAATTTGCAAAAGTGTAACTAATCACACTGTCACAGAATGGATTAATTAAGTTTAAACTAGTTTACAACAAAATTTACAGCATGAAAGATTAACGGATTAATAACATGGATTAATAGTGAGCTCGGCGGAGGCAGGGTGGGTGAGCTCGGCGGCAGTGGTGGCGATGCACGAGCTCGGTGGCGGGGGGCGGGAGCTCAGCGTGAGGGGGAGGTGGCATGCGGCGTGCAGTGGGGTCCCGGCGTATGGGGTCGGCTGTGGGGCGATCAAACTTGGCAGTGACAGTGCGGCGCACGGCGTGCGTCATGTGACGGCGCTCGGTGTGCTCGCGGCGTGATGGGGTGGCGGTGTGCGGCGGCGCTCGGTGTGCGGGGTCGGCAGTGGTGCAAGGTTGCGAGAGGTCGATAGCACCACGGCGGAGTTGATAGGAGGTCGGCGGTGCTCGGCGGGATCGAGACGGGGTGCTCGATGTCAGGACCGCGTGGATCTGCTCCCCGGCGATTTGATCGGGCCCTCTTCACGCGCAGATCTGGTTAGTGGTCGACGAAGGGTGAGATATGGTGCTCAAGGTCACCGCTGCGCAAGGGGCAACCATCCACCGCGCCGCGAGAGGAGAGGTCGTCCACCGCACCGTGTAAGGAGAGAATAGTCATCTCCATAGCCGTCCGCCACATGTGGAGAGAGAGAGTAGAGGAGAAGAGAGCGGGGTCGGTAGTCAAGCGTTGCGGACGTCATCACGCGGGGGTCGACGGCATGCAGATCTGCGGCAACAGGTGTCAGAGGAGGTCGCAGTGCGGAGGTGAAGCGATGAAAAGCTCGGATGCCATCGCGCGGGGGTCGGCGACGAGCAGATCTGCCGCGACGGGCATCAGACAAGGTCGCCACGCGGAGGTGAAGCGCTGAAGAGGAAGAGAAAGGAGTTGGAGGCTCGTCGGCGTCGAGCAGCCGCGAGGAGAGGAGAGAGAGAAAGAGGAGGCGGCGTGGAGAGGAGAAACGAAGATGAGAGAGAGGAGAGAAGAAAATGAGGGAATCTGAGGTTTGTATCATTTTATACCCCTTGGAACTGGTCCGTGCAAGCTGCGCCAAATTGAATCCTGAACCGCTCGTTCGACCAGCTCAGACCGCATCAAATCTCATTTAAAATTCTTATATCTGCACCAGCCGTCGAATGCGAATCGGACGGTTGGTGTAGTATGGGGGACAGCCCCTACATTTAAGTTCGGGGGACACTCATATTACCCTTCTATAAATACTCATTTTTCTATGGAGATTAGGGGAATATTTTTCTCACAACATAGGAGAAGTCAACTCATAATCCGACATCATCCATAAAACCAAATCCAGTTCTGCTGGACACCTCCAAAGTTGCACACTATATAATGAAAACCATAGGAAGGAGAAAATTTTCAAGGGCAGGAGATTCTATTCTCTTCAATGAGTGTTGAAAAGGAGGCACCTTGAGTTTGAAAACTCCTGGTATTGTTCACGCTATCCAGAAAGATCTCGAGGGAGGATAAAAATGAGATGAAATTAGTTGCAACGGTGTCGTTATATCTAACTCAACCAAAGCAAAAATCAACGGTCGATTAGATACTCAAGGATACGAGAATACTATTTATAATGATATTGATAGTTATTGAATTTATAATGCATATAAATTATAGAGGTTGCAGAATATCTCTTGTAGCATAAGCGGATCATTGGTGCTTTTCCACGAACATTTGATGAACACACTTGTACTTAGGGATCAGGGACCGACTCGGAGGAACGAAACAATTTGTCACAGCACAAGTACCTCTGAATGAACCTACACAAAGCATGCCTTGGATCTTTGGTATTGATCCCCTTAGGCGAGAGAGACTTGAGCGAGGAGGCATATCACTCGCGTCATTAATGTTGATCGCGCATATCATGTGCCATTAATGTTGATTGTGATTGCGCATATCACGCACCATTAATACTAATTATGCATCACGCGATAAGCAGATTGCGCATACCACACGTGCACAATCGCGCGTCTTGGGGAAAGGGCGATAGCCACCTACTATCCCAAGTAGGCCACGCACATGGCCCACCAATGCCCAATGTGGGCATTTCCTAATAATCTCCCACTTGCCCCCATTGGGCATTGCACTTTTATACATTCAGAATTAATAAATGTGTCGTGCGATCCACGAGTACAAGCACGCTTCTTTATAGAAGCTAGAAAGATACATGTACAATCATTCAACTATCTCTAAAGCGTAAGTCATGCCCATTAGAAATTCATGACAGCTCACATATGAGTCAACAAATGCTCAAATGTAACTCGTTATACTCTAAATTTGTCTTGCAGCATAGCCATGACAACATATGTCTTGTTCCGCGGTAACTATTTTTCATATACACTATATTTTTCAACACAAGAAAAATAGTTGGCCAATTGTACGTGGAAGTTTAATGTGGCTCATAATAGTTCTTTCCCTCATCCTCACATCTTTTAGTAGTGAACTAGCTGCTTTCCTAGATGTGACTCGACAGGCTACTTTACTTTTCATTTTTTAGTACCTCACTAAAGTAGCAAGCATTAATTTCTTTCCTTAAGTCATAGTCAAGAATCGGGCATGTGCAGATACATCTGTCGGATACTCACACCATGATGATTATTGAACTAATCAATTCATCATGTCTCAAGGTCAACTTTGCATACTTGGTACTAAACACAAGTAGTGCAGTGGAGACTCCCATGAGCATATGTCTAGCTCTATTTAAATTATACACCGCATAAATTTAAGTTCAGTCACTACCATTTAGCGTTTGACTCGAGTTTTTAAATTGCTCGATATCCTAAAGCATCAAGTTTGAATCTTGTATCTGGCCTCTCTCTTAATCAGCCGACATTGAGTTACTAAAACTTATATTTTAATGATCATATTATGATTCACACATTTTAGTCCACTCGCTATCTTCATGAGCATCGAAAGCATTTGTTCGTGTGAGAGAACAAATCTAAGCCTGATCGACATATTTTTCACATGCATAATAAGATTTTATAACAATAAATTTATCAAAGAAAATATAATATTTTATTCATTAAAATTTGAGTACGTCATTGCATTTATAATCTACGCAGCCCTAAGGCATTTACATGTCTCAAGAATGCCTCTCGTGACAATGGTTTGATGAACGGATCAGCAACCACTTTGTGCATTGATATGTACTCAAGTTCATCTTCCAGACTTACTATGTGAGCTTCATGTAGTCCATGTCTGTGCCGCCCTTCGATCTCAAATTGTCAATGTGGAACATGTTTTCTAGTAATCCGTTGAAGAGAACTTTCCTATTCGTCAGTTGGCGGCTGCAAATCTCTCCCACTCGAATTAAGATGTGGAATGGAGGAGACAAACTCCTCAACAGATCCGCTTGTGCGCTAATTCAATATCTTCTTCTTCATCTAGAACAAGTCATTTGTCTATCTTGTCTTGCTTAAGAAATTCATTCTATATGAATGTCACATCTTTACTTTTGATTTATGTTATGGTACCATTTTTCCTTTCACCTAAAATACATAGCCCTTAGATGTATCACAATATCTTATAAAGATATATTTCTGCCCTCTTGAACCCAACTTCTCATATTTATGAGAGTTATTTAGAACATAGGTTGTGCAACCTCAAGGGTGCAAATAACTAAGGTTAGGCTTTTGACATGAGAAATCAAAACAATTCAAAACTTCGGACTTATGAGAAATCAAGTATACAACATCATAGTGTAAATAATCATCTATAAATGTGATGAAGTAAGAAAAATTGTCATGTGCGAATATTCATCAGATCACATATGTCCGAATGTATTAATTGTAATGGGTGCTCAGTGCATTTTCCCTTCACAAATGATGTTCTTGTTTTCTTGCCAACTAGACATTCCTCACAAGTTGAAAATCAACTTTTGCGAGAGACCCCAAGATGTCTTCTTTAGCAAGCCTATTCATTTGATCTTGATCAATGTGTCCAAGTCTGACAAGCATGTCTAATGCTGACACGAAAAGTAAATTTCGTCTAAAAGTTGGAGCATATAAAACGTCGTGAAGATAAAGAATTTTCCCATTACAAAATTCTAACTTGCATGTTTCAATGCATTTAACTTCAACTCTTTCATTGTTGCCAACGTAAATCCATTTACACCTTACACTTATTCGATAAATTCCACGAAGAACATGTGATCCTTGATACATAGTCAGTGACTCCCGAATATGCAATCCATGAAGGATAAGTTTCAACAATTAAGGCACAACTAGATACATAAGCAAATGAATTGTGGTTATGACAAATTTTTGCTCAGTGAAATCACGAGCGAAGTGACCACATTTGTTATAATTGTGCATTTCACTTTATTTATGTCTCCTTTGCTGCCACATTTTTCACGTTTACGCTGGTGGCCTTGGGCTTTCTTTTGTCCAGCATTTTCGCTCCTTTTATTTTGGTTACAACTTATGCGACATTTTTCTCTTGAATTTGGAACTAACTCTTTGTCCACCATTTTTAGTAACTAATGCTTCAAATGATTGATTCATGAATTGAAGGGTCTCATCCTCCATTTCAATGTGGCGAGCAGCTTAGTAAAAAATTTTGACACTTTCATTTTTTATTAAATTACAATGCATGTGTTTCCAACTTCTAGGAAAAGAGTGGATCAGAGCCTGCACCTATTGTTTATCATCGAGCACTTATCCCGCATTCTTGATTTTACGGATCATCTTAGACATCTCCTGGATATGTTCTCACATATTTGATCGCTTCCGATAAGAGTCAAATTTGACCGTGAGCATTCGATGCTTGGTGGTCGTGGTGACCCCATACTTATTGCGGAGCGCGCCCACATTTTGAATGTTGTCTTATAGACTTCGAATTTGCACAATATGTAATTATTCATCATGCTCAACAACGTAACGTGAGCAATGTGATTCTTCTTGGTACAGATCTGATATGCCTCCATGTCCATCTGTCGTTGGGCATTAATAGTCTTCAAGACCTTTTATTCTTGTAAGAGATATTGGACCATGCGGTGTCAAATATCATAATTATCTCCATTGAGCTTTTCATTCTTATTCAGGTCAACAATTATTGTTTTGAAAGCCATGGTCTAGTTTGGTCACAAAAATAGGAGAAATCAGTGTTATGCATGTTATAATTTGTTCACAAAAACATAACTAATGAAATAACAATGCTCATGAAGTAGTGACATCGGGAGGTTGTTGTACTTCCACTCATCTCCCACTATCATCAAGAAATATTATCATTCATTATTTTAACAATACGACAAAATTAATCTAAATGTTTGAATTTTGAATTAACACATAATTCAAATTTTCTACTCTATACATTATGAATCAACTTATAATTCAAAATCATCGAAATTCATTTCATGTTGAGCACCAAATTATTTCTAATATGACCAGTACAATTAGGACTAGTGACACGGGGGCTCTTCCCCGAGGAGTCTCAATTAAATAACAGCGCACTATCCTTCGCCTCGATATCACATCAGAAAAAATTTGTGCTACTACGGTCACACATCAATCCTATTTCTAGAGGCTGCGTCAACCATGCACCAGGCTAATTTCTCGGAACCTTTTTAGGCATGCATTTCGAGTCACGCACCACTCAACAGAAAGACATTTATTATTGTGACAATATTTAAATCTCAATATTCCTTAATCCTACAAAAGAACTATCTATGTGTCATGTATTCTTTAATTACCTATAATTTGTATAATTAGATCATCTAATTACTTTTATTATAAGCTTGGATGAAACATTGATTTCAACACATAGCCAAAAAATTATATTGCCTTACATGTTAATTAATTCTCACAAAGGAATCAATTTATTTGAAATTCTAGACAAGTTATCATGCTTAACAAAATTGGATATTCCAATTTTAAATTTAAATTCACAATTTTAACACATAGTGAAGACAAATCTTTGCAATAAATTTTGCACATACTCATTTTGAATTCAAATTTCAAATTATTCAAAATGCATTTCATAATTGAATTTAGATCATAGTAATAAATATCATTATGACATACACAAATAAAAATATTTATTTTATACATGATAACACATTTATTAGGCAATATTTGTGATTGACATGCAAATCTAATCATTTAGCTAATGTACTAAATCAACAAATGAATTTTTTAGTAGCATTAAATTGCATTCAATATTTCAAAAAAAATCTAAGGAAAATATTTTTTCCCTAATTTTATAAAATTTTAAAATAGATATTTTCTATTTTTAATTATTTTAATATTTAGATGAAAATAAAAAAATGAATAAATATTTTATTGTGCTTTTCAGGCAGCCCAGCTGCCAATTCATATGGGAAAATACCTTTGCACTCAAATTGGAACTCCCAACAGGTCTTGTGCTTGTTGCAACAGTTTTCTTTTCTTTTTTTCTTTTTTTTACTGCAACACGTGCAGAAAAAATTAAAAAGTTCGCAAAAACTATTAAAATAAATTAGAAAAAATTTATTATGGTCTAGGTTCATTCATAATATATTTGTAATAACTAAAATCACTTGTCCCTCGGTTGTGATCATACAATCTAGATGTGCATATCTCAAAAATAATAACAAATATTATTTTTTCGGCGTAATTCCGAGTTCGAGGAAAACTAAAAAAACTCTGATACCAATATTGATTTATAACATATATGAATTATAGAGATTGTGGAATACATGTTGTAATGGAAGCGGATCGTCGGAGCTTTTTCACGAATAGTTGATTAGCACACTTGTACCTCAAGATCGGAGACCGAACCTCGAGAAAATGAAACACTTTATCACAACACAAATATCTCCGGATGAATCTACACAAAAGCATGTCTTGAACCTTTAATATTGATCCCTTTTTATAAGCGAAGAAGACTTGAGCGAGGAAATATATCATTCGCGTCATTAATGTTAATTGCGCGATATGCGTGATTGTGTACATCACGCGACATTAATATTAATTGTGCATCACGTGATATGCAGATTGTATTGCACATTCGTGCGTCTTGTGGGAGGGACAGCAGGCACCTACTGTCCCAAATGGGCCATGCATGGCCCACCATTGCCCAACATGGGCATTTCCAACGTAAATGCACTTGAGAAATATAAGAAACAAATCGATAGTTTCCAAACAAACGGAAAGGTCGACAAAAGAGATCGGAGAATAAGTAAAGAACCACAGGAATTTCGTTACGGTCTACTTCGAAGTATCAATAATCTACTATGATATAGAAGATGGACTGTTGAAACACAGGAATTTTATGCCTCGTGGGCTAAATTTGCACCATTTACTATTAAATCTTTTAGTCCTACCCAATGTACATGGTTGTTCATGCAACTTGGCCTGTCGTGGATGGACTTCCATAAATTGCAGTAGCTTTCCTAACCACAAACTCCAGAACAAGCTGATAGATCAGAAGCTAACCTGAGAGATGCTGATTCATTCGGGGGGGGGAGTCGAAGTCCCTACAGCCAGTCAGTGCCTCGTAAGTTCTAAGGTCCTACCGCCGTAGAGCTCACCAGACCCTGCCATTTTGATGGTGGCCTTTCAGAGCAAACATATGTCAACATGAATGCAGAACTAGAGGATGAGTGCAACACAGCCAGAATGCTCAGCAAGATCTCATAGTTGTGCCGATGGGAATCAGGAACGATGGATGTAATGGATACGTCGCATGCAGCCATCAGCATCTTGGCCTTCATGCATGCAACAAAACATCTGCATATATAGAGCCGAAGTCCAGAGATTCAGCATTATGGCAACAAAACTATAACATCCCTGATTTTTTTTTCCTTCATGCTGCTGTTTGACAGAAGCATTTCTGATAAATAATTTCGGGGTCATTAAGTTAGAATACATATAACCAAAGTGATTACAGTTCGTTCTAGGGTCAGACTTTATGATGACCTGGATAATTGGTAGAACAATTATAAGCGACACCTTTTAGTAAACTTACTTATCAACCAGAGGCAAATACTTTTTGAAACCTTCAAAGAAAAATGGCAAGCTCAAAATGGAGCATGCACATGACACCGGAAAAGGCAAAAAGGGTTTCTCCTCTGCCAACCAGCACAACTAGTCCCATGGCACAAATTAAACGCAACCTTTTAGTATATTATGCATTGGCTTTCAGTCATCCAATTCTAGAAAGCGACGGCGAGAGAAATACCACTGCACACATTCCAATTGAATGGCAAATCTGACTTCATTAGATATGTAGCACATACAAATACAGCAAAGTTCTATTAACTAATTTTCCACGTTGAGACAATTCCAAGAGATGCCGAGAAACAAGACAATTTGCCCATTGAAGTAGAAGACGCTGATCACAACTCTTTCTTTGTGTCTCCGTCTACTTGACATCAAACCCCTCATGCCGCAGCATCAACACTCGTAGGCTCAGCCTCTTGCTTTGCTTTCTGCAACGTGAGAAAAGAAGATAAACGCTGATAAGCCTCGCCTTTGAACATGAGAAGCAATTGATTTCAGAGTACAAAAGGGGATTGCAGGAAGCATGTCTTACATTAGATTCCGCACTGTCAAGCTTACTCCACTTGGCAAACATATTACCATAGAATTTGGCATCCTTCTTATTATACTCTTTGACCTTTTCCTTCAAAGTCTTGTATTCCAACTTAACATCCCTACATTTTAATCACGGGTAGAATAAATATTGACTGTGAACAAATTAAGGAGATGCTCCTTTTGAGAAATGTAGTGGCATAAGACGCACCTGTTGTCAGGATCTATTTCCAGGGCCTTCTTAATATCGACCTCAGCCAAATCCAGGTCCGCAAGCTGTATGTAAGCTTGCGCCCGCCTGTACAAAGCCTTGACATTTCTGCCATCAATCTCCAATACCTGACATTAATATTGTCAGCCAATATTCAGATTAATAGAATCTTGCTGGAGAGTATCTCATCCAAGTTGAACTATCATAGTGTACCTTGGTGCAAAGTTTCTGTGCCTCCTTGTAGTCTTTTAGCTTAAGTTTGCAAGCTGCATTGTTGAGGTTACAAGTTACTTTCAATACTTTAGACTGCTTCTTTTCCTCGTCACTAAATGAGCTATCATATTCTATGAATTTCGCAGCCTGGAATTGTTTTACAATGAAAAGGCCTGATTAAAATCATGAGCATATTAAGCATCTTTGAGAGAATTTATAACAATATTTCACCTTCTCATATCTCTTCGAGGCTCTCGTGTATTTCCCCAACTTGAACATAGCATTACCTTCTTCCTTCTTCTTTCCAGCTGCTTCAATCTTCTCTGCATTGTTCATATCCCAAGATTCCTTCTCCTACAAGCAGAACAATGTGGTTTAGTTGAAAAAATAAAATAAAATGTTCAATATCAAGTACTGGAAAAGAAATGTTAATGTCTTTAGGGAATACTAGAATACCTTTACAAAGGATACCAACTCAATTTCATAATACACATTTGAATTGGGTGGAACCACAGCCAGATCCTGTTTTGATTCACTGGTACCAAATGCATGCTCCGGTGGAATTGTAACAAGTGCTACTTCTCCTTTCTTCATAGATGTCACAGCACGATCCAAGCCCTCAATGACTTGTTCTGTGAAACATTCAAATTGTCAATTGTTAGAACTGCGCTATATGTATGACTCATTCAATTGCAAACAGAACCTTTCACTTATAAATTGCAAATCCTACCTTCGTCGGTCTTAAATTCGAATGGCTCTTCTTCGTAGCCTTTCTTCACAAATACAGTCCCGTCTCCCAACTTCCCAGTCAATTTAACTGCCACAAATGAATCAAATTCAGGAAAAAGAACTTGAACCATACAAACAACTAAAAAAATAAGAGAACTATTATTTTTAAAAAAAATGAAAAATGCTCACCATTGACAACAGCTCCATCATTAGGTTTTTCATAGCCTTCTCCTTCCTTGAGAATCTTTTTAAGTATCTTCTTATCATCTCCTATCTCAGTAACAGTCTTCCAGGAGACCAGCTCTAGCTCAATATTAAGGCTTGCATTTGGAGGAACAGCAGCTTCTTCACCAGATGCAGACTTGCCTTTCTCGCCAAACGCATCTGTGAGAGTTGTACAGAAGGAGTTTAGTCAGTTTCAGTCGTTTTCCAGACATGGAGAAGATATTTTTGAGAAAGATATATTCCTTTCTTTGAGATTTGTCCAGAACCTACATTGAGGCCTGACTGTGAGGAGAACTTTTTCCTTCTTCTTCATTGTTTTAACAGCTTTGGAAAGTGCTGGACAAAAGAATCCTGACACACGAACCACATAGCATATGAGAGCAATGAACTAAAACAGAAGATACTTGAAATATATCGACTTATACTAACCATCTTTAACAGTAAACTCTACTCCATCCGACTTGGAGATCACAGTTCCATCTTCAAGCCGTGCCTCATATTTCACTGCATGCATTAAAAGAAAAACAGTTATACAACTTATAACAACAAAGGTGTTGCAAGAGCTGCTTGTAACATTTGGTATATCTTACCAAAAACTTCGTCAGGATCTTTTGGGTTCTCCCACTTCTCTCCTTCAATCAATATCTTTTTAATAATGCCCCCATCTTTGCATATATCTTTCACGCTTGACCAGGAGAGCAGCTCAACGTCAAATTGGAGTGTTGCATTTGGAGGAATGGTGGGAGGCGAGCCAGAAGAACCATAAGCCAGTTCTGCAGGGATGGTGAAGATGGCATTTTCACCTTTCTTCATAGTCTTAATTCCTTGATCCCATCCCTTAATTACTTGCCCTGCGACAGGCAAAAGTAAGCAAGGAAAACCAAATTAATTTATAACAAGAGGAACTAGCCTTCCCAATGTCATTGACGAAGAAAATACATCCAAGATCGCAAGCCTTGAATTCCTCATCTACGATATAGCAATTCCTCCTCTACGATATGCCAACAACTCTAAGTAAGAACATCCATCGTGTGAAACTCATAAGAATGCAAGCACCAGCAATATAGCAATTATTCAATCAACAACAACAACAACAACAAAGCCTTATCCCACTAGGTGGGGTCGGCTACATGGATCATACGACTTCGTTGATCCATGTTCATGAGATTCGACAGGGTTTTACGCTGGCTGTCGGGGCCTAATACAACCCTCCTCCTTTATCCGGGCTTGGGACATAAAATAATCACAATGAACATAAAATAAAATTCCTAGTTCTATGATTTTTTTTTGAAACAAAATTCCTAGTTCTATGATATCCTGTAAACACACATCATTTCAGGTGCAGACCTATTTTTTTGCAGAGGTGCAGATAAAAATTTTTAATCATCAGATAATATGTCTACACCCAATGTTGCCAAACATGTAAAACAGACATGACTTGGAGGGCCAGGAAAAAAAACGTAAATCGTAAACATGTAACACAACACAACCGATTCTACCAGATTATTTATTTATATATTAATTAGCATGAACCTAAATATCATATTGTAATTTCTTTATAATAAAACAAAATTACATCAAGTTATCAAACATTCTAAAAGCAACAATCAATGGAAGAAAAAACATCGAGTGTGAGCATTTTCACCTCGAATTGATCACAGCAATGGCATGCAGCTTCAAATTTAAAAAGCAGAACAATTTGTAAAAATACAAAAATTAGATCACAAGAGCCTGGAGCAGATCGTATCAGTGGAAACAAGGGCAAATCAATATGATAAACAACACGAGTTCGGATGTAATTATCTAATGAGAATTAATGGATCTTACTAGCATAGAATGGATGCGTAACTATAATTCACCATTTACTTGTATTCAAAAAAATGACGTGATCAGCAGTACAGGTCGACCATGCCAATCAAGCCAACACAACAAGCCCGATATTGTGGCGAAAGCAATCTCACCTTGGCCGAGTGTAAACTTGAACGGAGTCCCTCGATCACGGCTGGAATCGAACTTGGTCCCGTCGAGGAGTGTTCCAGTGTAATGTACTACAACAAAACAATCCCACTATCAGTTATTGCCACGGAATCAAATACTCGCATCGAAAAATCCACGCGAAACCAGTGAAGCCCCACGGATCTTTCACCATAGAAAATCCAATTTCTAGCTTGCCTCCGATCACGAAATTGCATGGACGCTAACAATAGACTATCTTTTGTTTACCTTCGACCTCATCGCCGACCTCAGGGGTTTCCCAGCTGGCTCCCTCCTTGAGGAGCTTCTTCTTGAGGCCCTGCTTGCCGATCTCCTTCTCCTCCCCAACCTTCAGTGTAGGAGAGGCGTCCTCGAACTCGTCCATCGGCGGCAAGTCCTCGTTCATGGGCTCCTCTCCGGCGGCCGAGAAATCGAAGTCCTCGTCCATGATTCACGCGACGAAATGAAGCAGCACAGCAGCAGAAGCAGAAAGAGATCTGTGAGCAAAGAGCGAGGCGTGGAGAAAGGAGCTGTTGCTTCAGATGGAGAAAGCTTCAAACTTGGGATGAGAGATGAGGAGAGAGAGGGACATTTATAGGGATGTGACGGAGCTGCTGCAAGTGTAGGGTTTCTGGAGACTTCTGAGAGAGCGTGAAAGGAGAGAGAGAAGAAAGATGATGCTTCTGGACGCTATTGCCCCCCTTCTCTGTCATTTCTTTATTTTGCTTCCGTTAAAATAAAACCACGATTTGCTTGTAATGAAAAGTAAATTACTTATAATAATTCAATTTGATTAATAGAAAATTTAAAAATAATATTATTTTCTTCAGTTTTACACAAAAATTAGCAATATTGAAACCACAAAAATATACAATACATCAATTGAAAACATAATTTATTAATTTAGTTGTGTTCTTTTTCTTCTAAATTTAATTGTTTTTCAAATTATTATGTTTCTAAAAGATGAAAACATAAATTTGACATCCAAAATCTTAAAAAAACATTGTTAATCTAGGTCTGATCGGGAAGTAAAACACGGTATTCCAAACTATCTTAAAGTGGAACCGAGCCCTTTTGTTAGAATCTGATTATAACATCTTAGTTCCATGGCAGGTTGTTGCCTTTTTTTTCTGCTTTACGTTTGATGTTTCTTTTTTTTTTCTTTTCAACCTTTTCTTTTCTTTTATCATTTTCTTTACCTTTCCAATATAAAAGTAATTTATTTATTATATATAAAATATTAATTATAAAATATTAATATAATATTATTTATCATTTATCATTTGATTTGTAAAAAATAATATTCCAATTAATATAAATGATTAAAAATTATTATTATATTTAAATAATATAATATTTAACAAATTTTTTTATATATTTATTTTTAGTTTTTTAACAAATTTTAAATTTATATTTATAATACATATTTTTAATTCAAACACTCACTGAAATTAATCCATCACATTTATTTTTTCCTATCATATCAACTATTTTATTCCTCATCATCAAATCTCACGTCATTCAAGCATATCTCGAATTAATCTATCAATTCAAACTATTCACGAGAATTTGACGGAACACCAGTTGCCTACGCTTTGTTTAGACAGATAACTTAATCAAAATGGATCAATTTTAACCGAAGCGAAATGGATTGATAAAGTCTAATTTTATTTGTATATCATTTTTAAAAATTTAGTAAATTTCGATTGGTGATTTAAATTCAATCACATAATTTAAAGTAAAATTTACTAAATTGATAATTTTTAAGGATTAAAAATAATTGAATCTATTTTTCTCATTATTTATTCTCGATCAAAATAAAAAAAAAGATAAAAATTTATTCAAAGATAATAAATATATTTGTCTAACATAACATTTTTTGTCTTGTGCATTATAACTTGTATCCCAATAAAAAAAAATAATTATGTTAATCCAACTTAAACTCATGAATTCATATTTAAATATAATTTTTATAAAGACTCTTCACTCTTAATGTAATAATCCCAATTAAAAAAGAAAAGGAATATTTAAGTCATTTGGAGGAAACCATCTCTTTATTATTTCTCCCACGGTTGTAACTTAGAAGAAAAGGATATGAACAGAGAAAAGGGGATTAACATTAAGGGATCAAACCCCTCTTTCCCCTCTTAATATTTTTTTTGTTTAGATTGAGAGATCCAAGGATACCCTAATCCTTGGTAGGGATTGTGATTGAGGGTTATATTATGCATTAGATCTGAAAAGTTTTCACATATAATTCATGCTTTTGAATTTCTATGTTAGATCCTTATGCTAGGATTCCATGTTGTGAGGTAAGATGAACCCTAAATTCGAAAGAAAATATGATTTTGTATGTTTTTCATATGCTTTTGATGCCTATTGATATATAGATCAAGTCTAGACCCTTTGGGATGCTTTGTATTATATTTTTCCAAAGTTTTATTGAAAAATGTGCAAAACACGAGCTCAATACGAGCAAGAGGGTGTTAATACGGGCAAGAGGACTTTAATACAGACTGCCAATATTTTTTGGTGCGAGATCAATATGACCTGAAGATCAAAAATACGACTTGAAAGAAAAAAATACGGCTAGATCGTATTGAACTCGCATATGGACAAAAATCTTATCTCACGGTCGTGATACTAATGGGCACGGTCATGACACTAATGGGCACGGCTGTGACACTAATGGAACAGTCATGACACTGATGGACACGGCCGTGACCAACACTTGAGCAAAATTGACCGTTTCATTGTCACAATCACGGGCGTGACCACTTTGTCACAGCCGTGATCAACCAAAAGAAAATTATATGATATGATTAAAGTTATTTTTAAAGTATTTACGCTATGGATTGATGCTTGATGAATGTATATGAAACCTAAATATATGTAATGCATGCTCAGTTGTAATTAGGTTAAAATATGAAGAATGAGTGATATGAATGATTGATGTATTGCAAAACATAATGCATCTAAAATTGAAGAAGAATGTCTCACTCATCAATATTGAGAAGCAAAGTCTTGCACCTATGTGTATACTTCAAGGGGACCTAAGCCCACGAAGTAAAGTCCTGCATTTGTGTATGTACTTCTCAAAGGAACAAAGCTCATCATCAGAAAGTGTGCGTATCTCTTGGAATAAAGTTCATCACTGTTATAGTGTGTGTATTCTTCGGAGTGAAGTCTCTCACTATCATATTGTGCGTATTTCTTGAAATAAAGTCCGTCACTATTATGATGTGCGTGTTCTCAAGGATGTGGCCTATGATGATGTGATGTGATTCTTTCAACTATGTTAAGATTAAATATATTATAAGATAAAGTAAGAATGAAAGTGAAGTTAAAGTATCTTATGACAAAGAAAGAATGATAAAATGATGATGATGATAATGAAATAAAGATGAAAAGTAAAGTCCTACACTTATGTATGTGCTTCAAAGGGATCTAAGTCTGAGAAGTAAAGTTTTGCATCTGTGTATTTCAAGGAACAATGTCCCTTATGATAAAGTATGTGTATTCCTAAATATAACTAGGAATAAAGTCCCTCACTATTATGATGTGTGTTTTTAAGTATGACATGATATGAAATGAAAGTCAAGATGATATTATGTGACAAAGATGAAGATGGCATGTGAAAGATTAATAAAGAAAGAAAAGAAGAATGAAATAAGATCCAAAATATTATAAAGCAACACTGAAGAGATGAAAAGTATGAAAGAAATCAATAACTAAGGATCAAGGAGTTATGAAAAAACTCCTAGAATGTACATGAGAATGTGAAATTGAAATGATATGTTATGTATGTGATGAATGTATGTTTCTATTGCATGCTACTTGCAAATGATAGATCCAAAGTAAAGCGAGTATGATATAATGTTTATGTTATATTAATGTTGTATGATGAATGAATGTAAGCATGATGTATTGTCATATAAGGTTTATGATATAGTTCATGACATGCATGTTCATATATTATTATTATTATTATTATTATTATTATTATTATTATTATTATTATTATTATTATTATTATTATTATTATTATTATTATTATGCATCGCATGTAGTATCATGTGATATGATAGAATGGCATGCATGACCTTTACATACTCTAACTGGGAAATCTTACACTCTGGATGCATGCAGGTAATTAAGATTAAGTGATGAATGACAGTTCAAGCTCATGACGAAGTGTTGCACATGCTTAGGGTTAAATAAGTCCTAAGATACTAGATGAAGGCTAATGATGTAATGAAGAGTTTAGGCATTTAATATCTTATGAAATATTAGTTTATTTGATTAATAGAAAGTTTTTATTTATGTTTTTTATAAATCGTCAAATCTTTCACTAATAAATGATGTATGACGAATGAGCTAACGGCGTGAAATTGTCCTAAATTCTCAACACTTTTACGGTGAATTTTTAGGTCGTTACACTTAAGCTCATTAACTTTACTTCATAATCCTTTTATCATTAAAAATCAAACAAAGCTTTACTCCACCACTCTATCCAATTCCTCAATAACTAGAAAGCCAAAAAAAATTTGTAATCATTTGTTTCCTTGTACTTTTTCTTTGTCTTTTTAACTTATTTAGCTCTTTCAATTCACATTTGTGTTTGAAGAAATAATCATCTAGAATATAGTTTAATTAATATTTTAAAATATTTCTTTGTACCACTTAATGCCATTAAATTATTAATTGGTCATAATTAACACGATTTCCATTTTTATAAAACAAATTATTTAATAATATTAAACCATTCAGTATATATATAAGTGGTTTAATCCAAATCAAAGATATGCATGTGCAAACCAACGTTGGTAGGTGCAGCTGGTTAGCGGGACTTCATCTCAAATAGTTCGATAGATGCTAGTAGCCCTCGGGAATTGATGAGTCATCACATTGGTCAAAGGTTAAAATCTTTCTTTTCCACTCCCACTTCGAACATCGGATTAGTCAGGTGTTAAGCCTACCAATGGATTTGTTACCGAAAAAAATATGCATGTGCTGATATTCAATTCAGTTTTGGCACCTTGATACTAAAGATTAAAATTTAATTGGCATTATATTATGTAACATGTTGTGTCCTTAAAAATGTCAATTGACCCTCAAAATGCCCTTGATTAAGGGTCATGGTATGGGTTTTAGGTGAATTGGGTTTGGGTCCGGTCAACCTTAGACCTAATTTAGACTTGATTTCGTTTGAGTAAATTTTTTGGACGCGCTCCCAATATCGATTCCGACTAATATCCGAATCGGGTCATATTTGAAAAATTAAAAATAAATTGAGAATGAAATCAAAAATATATTAGAATGATATATTATTATAATTAAATATTTGGATAAAATAGTATATTATTATATTTTAATTATGAATAGGGAAATGAAATAAATATCGAAAAAAATAACATAGAGTAGCTCCACTGAAAAATATATATATAAAGAAGAAAGGAAACTTAATGGTGGATGGCTGAATTTGAAATATAATTTTAAACTTCCGCTCATACGCTAAATTCGTATTATATTAATGTATCATCAAACTCTAATGAGTGGCTAAACAACATTCTTTGACAAATACAAAAGATAGAGTATTAAGTAACGGATAACATTTCGATATAGTCAAAATGCTAATGTGAGTATTTGGTAAATATTTTTTAAAGTGGTATCTAGATATTTTAGTACAAAACGTCAATTCCAACTATGAATTCATTTGATATCTTACAACTAAAATTTCTCATTTTTTATCCGATTTCTCCACCGTCGCAAACTTCGATTAAATTCAGGCGTGTTACACTTTTTATTTATTGGGAGAACCCAGGGAAAGAAGCGCGATTATGAGTTAATGACAAATCTAACATATGAACATTCAGGGATGTATATGTCCAACTAAGCAAAGGCCCATATGAATACAATCCTATCGAAATATAATCACCCGAGTTTGGGATAAACAATATGGACTCATATAATTAAGAGGTCAAGAATCTAGCCTCTCAAAAAAATTAGATACAATGGAAAGCCTAAATACTGCGAAGACGGAATACAAAATGAGAAACGTTAGTCATTTATTTCAATTTGACTATTATAAAAATAACTAGATTGCTTTCAGCATAAGTATAAACAAATGCCAATAGACAAAAGTTGAACCTCTCCTATTTTCGAGACCCGCGGTAGGTTTTGGTCTCGTTATTTGAAAGTACAAACTATCCCACTAGCTTATAGAGTATATAGTATAAAGATTTAGTACTTTCTTCCTATTATGCCATCATTCTTTTTAATATAAATTTTTGTTTAATTTTTAGACATCATATATTGTTTCTTATTTTCTTTAATTTTACTTAAATCCAACTAATCTTTTATTTTAAAATAATCATTATTGTTTATATTAAAATAGTTTTTTTAAAATACTACTATTTAAAATAAACATTATAAATTAATTATTATGGATATATGCTTATAAAAATAAATCTAAATTATAATATTATGTCTATTTTTATTATTATTTAAATATACCTAATTCAATCGCTATATTTACCAAATGTTTTTTCATCAAATTTATATACAAATCATTATGCCGTGACGCTATTCTTGAATCAAACTATTATCCGCTAGCTAAAACTAATCTTCTAAGCATTATAGTTGGCAATGTTATGAAAATCGGATCGGATCGGCCAGTTCAACCGCGAACCGGTCGGTGATCTGGTCCGGTTGGAGTGCAAAATCATTTTTTATGTTGAACTGATTGAACCGGCTGGTTGGATTGGGCAGGTTGAACCCAGTTCAACTTAGATTTTGAAAAAGAAAAATGATAAAAATATGAAAGTTAAAAAAGGAAAAAAAAGATAGGAATATAAAAGGAATATGGTATGTATAAAATTAAATAGAATGAAAATAAAAAAGGTAAGTATTTGAAATTGCCTAACATTAAAATAGAAAATTATTAAAGGGCATAAATAAAGGAAATAAAAAGAAAAGTGTTAAAAGAATAAAAAAAATAAGAATAATTCAAGATAAACTTTATTAATATAACATCTATAATCATTAAATAATAGATACTAAATTAGTAATAATCTATTCATATTTAAATATTAATCATCATCATCATTATCATCATCATCGTCATCGTCATCGTCATTATTATTATTATTATTATTATTATTATTATTATTATTATTATTATTATTATTATTATTATTATTATTATTATTTGCTGCCCTCGCAGCAAATCCCCATCAAATCTTACTAAGATATTTGCTGCCCTCGCAGCAAATCCCCGCTGAGGCCCATGAGGAGTCTCGCCATAGGCGGAATGGCGTCGTATGATCCATGTAGCCGACCCCACCTAGTGGGATAAGGCTTTGTTGTTGTTGTATTATTATTATTATTATTATTATTAAAACTTTTAACAAATTAAAATTATGTTATATTAATTTTTAATATTATTATTAGGTTATTAGTGTAATATTCATATATTATAACTTATATTATATCTTTATAATTATTATAAATAATATTATTTTAATAAAATTTGGTTCAATTCGATCGAACCCGATCGGATCGATCCAATCGTGATCCGATAAGAAATTCTGTGGTTCATCCAATTATGAAAAGATTCATAGTTAGCGTTTGGTCAAGTCAAACTCTGAACTCAATGTTTCTTTTTTTTTCAAACAACGAACAAGGTTGCGCTACTTCGTGACATCGAAATAGGTTGGCACGCAAAAAAAAAAAGTTCATAGGTTTCGGAGTTTGATAAATTAATTATAATACATAGTAATTTGTGTTCAACTAGAGATATGTGATAGACCAATTTAATTTCTTTGGCGTATAGTATTAGAGGCTGCAGGTTTAAAATTTTATTTGAAAACTAGCTCCTCCATTAAAATGCATTTTTCTTCATATATATATATATATATATATAATATGTGGAACTGTGGATATAGGGTATTTATTTCTTTCTATATATATATTCTATGCATACAAAACAAATTATGCTAAACTTTTTATGCATGTACAATAAATTTTATACATTGTAACATTATGTAATTAAAATTTGTTTTTTTTACAAATAAATAAATAAATAACTTGTTACTTTATATCCATTTATATCATTGTATGCATATAATCCAATTTAAACCATTAAATTTATCAATTCTTTAATTGAATTAAAGAGCTATATCGTTCTTTAATTACTGTTATCCGCTTATTGCATATTGACTTTTCCACTCATCAAATTTTAGGAAGCAACGGCAAGAGGAACACCACTACACATATTATTTGAACTATAAATTCTGCCTTCCGTGCTATGTAGAAAAAAATCATATTATTGAAAGAAGACTACTGTAGCCCATACAAAATACCAGAAGTTCTATTCAACCATTTTCCACCTTGCCACTGTTTCATGTTAGAATTTGCAAGTCACGTCCGACAGATTCTGAGAAACAAGACAAATGCCCACTGCTGCATCAGATGACGCTGACCACAATTCTCTCCGTCTTCCTCGACTGAAGTAGATCATGCAGCAGCATCGACACTCATAGGCTCAGCCTCTTGCTTTGCCGAGGCGCCATTAGATTTCTGCAATACGAGAGGAGAATTGAAAAACATACACAACGATGGACTTCATCTTTGAACATGAGAAGCAATTGATTTCAAAGTACAAAAGGAGATTGCAGGAGGCAGGAACCATGTCTTACGTTAGATTCCGCACTGTCAAGCTTGCTCCACTTGGCAAACATATTTCCATAGAATTTGGCATCCTTCTTATTATATTCTTTGACCTTTTCCTTCAACGTCTTGTATTCCAACTTAATATCCCTAAAATTTAATCATAGGCATAACAAAATAAATATTGACTGTGAACAAATTATGGGGATGTTTCTTTTTAGTAACAAAATAAACATATTGGCATGAGACCCCACCTATTGTCCGGATCTATTTCCAGGGCCTTCTTGATGTCAAGTTCGGCCAAATCTAGATCAGCAAGCTGTATGTAAGCTTGCGCCCTCCTGTACAAAGCCTTCACATTTCTGCCATCAATCTCCAATACCTGATGTAAAACATATTACACCATGTTAGTGTATATTAAGATCAATCAATTCCTGGTGCAATATCTTATCCAAGTTGAAACTACCATAGTGTGCTACCTTGGTGCAAAGTTTCTGTGCCTCCTTATAGTCCTTTAGCTTAAGTTTGCAAGCTGCATTGTTGAGGTTACAAGTTACTTTCAATGCCTTGGACTGCTTCTTTTCCTCATCACTAAATGAGCTATCATATTCTATGAATTTTGCAGCCTGGAATTGTTTTACGAGGGAAAGGTAAGATTAAAATCATGAAAACATTATGCATCTTTGTGAGAAATTATAACAACATTCCACCTTCTCGTATCTCTTGGAGGCTCTCGTGTATTTGCCCAACTTGAACAATGCATTGCCTTCTTCCTTCTTCTTTCCAGCTGCTTCAATCTTCTCTGCATTGTTCATATCCCAAGATTCCTTCTCCTACAAACAGAACAATGTGGTTTAGTTGAAAAAAAATAAAATGTTCAATATCAAGTACTGGAAAACAAATGTTAATGTCTTTAGGGAATACTAGAATACCTTTACAAAGGATACCAACTCAATTTCATAATACACATTTGAATTGGGTGGAACCACAGCCAGATCCTGTTTTGATTCACTGGTACCAAATGCATGCTCTGGTGGAATTGTAACAAGTGCTACTTCTCCTTTCTTCATAGATGTCACAGCATGATCCAAGCCCTCAATGACTTGTTCTGTGAAACATTCAAATTGTCAATTGTTAGAACTGCAACATATGTATGGCAAATTTGATTGTAAAGAGAACCTTTCACCTATCAACTGCAAATCCTACCTTCATCTGTCTTAAATTCAAATGGTTCTTCTTCATACCCTTTCTTCACAAATACAGTCCCATCTCCCAACTTCCCAGTCAATTTTACTGTCACAACAATGAATCAAATTCAGAAAAAAACTAGAACCACACAAACAACTAAAAAAATAAGAGAGCTACTTTTAGAAATGAAAATGCTCACCCTTGACAACAGCTCCATCATTAGGTTTTTCATAGCCTTCTCCTTCCTTGAGTATCTTTTTAAGTATCTTCTTATCATCTCCAATCTCAGTAACAGTCTTCCAGGATACTAGCTCTAGCTCAATATTAAGGCTTGCATTTGGAGGAACAGCAGCTTCCTCACCAGATGCAGACTTGCCTTTCTCGCCAAAGGCATCTGTGAGAGTTGCTCAGAAGATGTTCAGTCAGTTTTAAGCCTACCAGGCATGGAGAAAATACTTTTGAGAAAAATATATTCCTTTCTTCAAGAGTTATCCAGAACCTACATTGAGGCTTGACTGTGAGGAGAACTTTTTCCTTCCTCTTCATTGTTTTAACAGCTTTCGAAAGAGCCGGACAAAAGAATCCTGACCCAAGAACCACATAGCATTTGAGAGCAATGAATTATAACAAAAGATACTCCAAATATATTGACTTAAACGAACCATCTTTAACAGTGAACTCTACTCCATCGGACTTGGAGATCACAATTCCATCTTCAAGCCGTGCCTCATATTTCACTGCATGCATGAAAGCAAAACAGTAATATAACGTATAACAACAAAAGTGTTCCAAAAGCTGCTTGTAGCATTTAGTTATATCTTACCAAAAACTTCATCAGGATCCTTTGGGTTCTCCCACTTCTCTCCTTCAATCAATATCTTTTTAATAATGCCCCCATCTTTGCATATATCTTTCACGCTTGACCAGGAGAGCAGCTCGACGTCAAATTGGAGTGTTGCATTTGGAGGAATGGTGGGAGGTGAGCCAGAAGCACCATAAGCTAATTCTGCAGGGATGGTGAAGATGGCATTTTCACCTTTCTTCATAGTCTTAATTCCTTGATCCCATCCCTTAATTACTTGCCCTGCAACATGAAAAAGTAAGCAAAGAGAACCAAATTAATTTACAACAGGTTGATGGTTGAAGGTTGACAAAAAAAAAATACATTTAAGATCATATGCATTGAATTCCTCATCTATGATATGCCAACAACTCTAAGTATCTTCTCAAAAAAATAAAAAAAAAACAACTCTAAGTAAGAACATCCAATCGTGTGAAACTCCTAAGAATTATGCAAGCACTAGCAATATAGCAATTATTCAATCAATTGAAGAAAAAACATCGAGGGTGAGCATTTTCACCTCGAATTGATTATAGAAATCGAATGCATCTTCGTATTTCAAAAACAGAACAATTTGTGAAAATACAAAGATTAGATCACAAGAGCCTGGAGAAGATCATATCAGTCGAAACACGGGGCCAATCAATAGGATAATACAATGCATGCTCAGATGCAAGTATCTAATGCGAACCAATGGATCTTACTAGCATAGAAGTAATGGCACAAAATGGATGTGTAACTATAATCCACCATTTAGTTATATTCATAAAAATAACGTGACCAGCAGTACAGGTCGACCATGACAAATCAAGCCAACACAACAAGCCCAATATTGTGGCGAAAGCAATCTCACCTTGGCCGAGTGTAAACTTGAACGGAGTCCCTCGATCACGGCTCGAATCGAACTTGGTCCCGTCGAGGAGCGTTCCAGTGTAATGTACTGCAAGAAAACAATCCCACTCTCAGTTATTGCCACGGAGTCAAATACTAAATCCACGCGAAACCAGTGAAGCCCCACCGGATCTTTCATCATAGAAAATCCAATTTCTAGCTTGACTCCGATCACGAAATTGCATGGACGCCAACAATAGACATCTTTTGTTTACCTTCCACCTCATCGCCGACCTCCGGGGTCTCCCAGCCGGCTCCCTCCTTGAGGAGCTTCTTCTTGAGGCCCTGCTTGCCGATCTCCTTTTCCTCCCCAACCTTCAGTGTAGGGGAGTCGTCCTCGAACTCGTCCATCGGCGGCAAGTCCTCGTTCATGGGCTCCTCTCCGGCGGCCGAGAAATCGAAGTCCTCGTCCATGGTTCACGCGACGAAATGAAGCGGCAGCAGCAGATGAAGAAGCAGAAAGAGATCTGAGCAAAGAGCGAGGCGTGGAGAAAGGAGCGGTTGCTTCAGATGGAGAAAGCTTCAAACTTGGGATGAGAGAGGAGGAGAGAGAGGGGCATTTATAGGGATGTGACGGAGCTGCTGGAAGTGTAGGGTTTCTGGAGACTTCTGAGAGAGCGTGAAAGAAGGAGAGAGAAAGAAGATAGACGATGCTTCTAGACGCTACTTCTCTCTCATTTCTTTATTTTGTTTTCGTTAAAATAACCACGATTTCATTGTAATGAAAAGCAAATCACTAA
Source organism: Pontederia crassipes (assembly GCA_030549335.1). Classification (NCBI taxonomy): domain Eukaryota; kingdom Viridiplantae; phylum Streptophyta; class Magnoliopsida; order Commelinales; family Pontederiaceae; genus Pontederia; species Pontederia crassipes. The sequence goes on along the minus strand of CM060189.1, from coordinate 68,694,374 downwards.
GAGTAAGAAAGGTTTTAGTGGAGTGATAAATGATTTTTTTTACTTAAATAATATTTTGAATTTGAATTTTTAAATGTAAAATATTCTTATTAAAAATTTTATTTATCATCATCAAGCATGCGATGCAAGACTAATCTAATTGAATTAGTTGGACTCAATAATAGATCATACATTTTTTGACATTGCACACAATATTGTCAAGTTCGAGAGTTTAGAAAAACTTATTTTTTATCCGATAAACTCATATCATATAATCAACTAATAAATTCGTAGAGTGTACCTAATAAGTTTAAATATTTAAGTAATTCTATGTGTTTATCAACACATATATATGATGCATAAATTAAAAATAACTAATATATTTTACTCAAATGAAATAAATATGAAAGTAATAAAAAATAAGTACTATCACTTATAACTAATAAATACTAATTAACTTTCGATTATTGTGTTTATTGAGATAAAAAAAACTTATGCAAAATCAAAATAAGTAAAATTATTATACTATATTTTTTAATAATTTCATTCTAATAACAAATACATTAATAAATAGAACAATTAAGATTTTACAACCTTTTTTATTGTGAAAAATAAATAATTGTAGTGTAATAATCATATAGAATCGTAAGCTCGTGCAGAATCATATAGATTCTATAATAGTTTATAAAATTATTTAAATTAATTTTATGTAAAATCTAGGAGTATAAATTATTTAAGAGTTTATACCGATTTGATTCGTTTTACTTACATAAACTTTTAGACTCATAACGAGAGTTTAACAACATTAGTCGCACGAGTTGAATTCGTGATTTATTAATTTTAAAATAAATTTGTGTTAAATATTAAAATAGCATAGTACATGTTAACTATTTTAGTTGACAGTAAGAAAAAAAAAGAGTCATTTCTTCATAATATTGTTGATGCATATTTATTTCATCTAATTTTTAGCTACATATTTATTATATTTATGTTTAAATTTGTCCCAAGGGACTAGATCCTTTAAGAGAAATTCGAATTGTTAAATCATTTTTTCTCCTTATCGAATGACATTTATAACATGTTATATATTATTGATACAAATATAATATTTATTAACAAAATAATGGAATCATTGTGTTCTTTTTTTCTAAATTTAGTTGGTTATGAAATTATTATGTTTCTAAAAGATGAAAACATAAATTTCACATCCAAAAACTTTCAAAGGGGCCATACAGATGAAAGAGTTTAGGTTTTGTTTAGACAAATAACTTAATAAAAATGGGTCAAGTTTAAGTGGAGCAAAATTGATTTATAAATTCTAATTTTATTTGTATATCATTTTTAAGAATTTTAAATTCAATCACATAATTTAGAGTAAATTCACCAAATTGATAATTTTTAAGGATTATAAATAATTATATATTGCTCATTATTTATTCTAGATCAAAATAAAAAAAGATAATAAATTATTTAAATATAATAAATGTATTTGCCTAACATAACATTTTTTTGGCCTTGTGCATTATAATTTGTACGCTAATAAAAAGATAATTAAGCTAATCCAACTTAACTCATGAATTCATATTTGAATATAATTTTTATAAACATTCATCACTCTTAAGCTCATTAACTTTTTTTCATATTTCTTCTATCATTAAAAAATATCAGGCAAAGCTTTACCGCACCACTCTATCCAATCCCTCAATAATTAGAAAGCCAAAAGAAATTTATAATCATAACTAAGAGATACATATGAAAATATTTGAGGTGATTGGTGCAAGCAAAAAGCCTTAAAAATCAAACAAAAATTTGATGAAATCATTTTAGAATTATTTCTAAATAAGAAAAGTATCCAAAAATCTATCAAGCATTAGGTACTTAAAAATATATGTTTTATCATATAGTAAATAAAAAAGAGTGCCTCTGTTACCACTCCTAAAATTATTACTGCCACTCCAAATATTTGTTTTGGACAACTTTATCATTTTTCTTACTTTTCCTTTATCTACAAATCATCCCACCGAAAAAAGTGCAAATTGAGTTAGAAATTGACAAAAACTATAAGTTACAATAATAAAATCTTTGTCATGCTTCGTTTATCTTAAAAAATTAATCACGATTGGTTAAACGTTGACAATGAAAAAGAGGAAAAAAGGAGATAAAAAACATTAAAATAATTTAAGTGACATCGTGTATGAAGAAAAAAGAGAAAATATGAGCATCAGAGAAATAACATAAAAAAAAGCAAATGGAAAAAATGAAATCCGAAGGGTAAAATTGTCCAAAATAAATATTTGAAGTGGCAATAGTGATTTTAGGAGTGGCAATAGAGGCACCCAATAAAAAAATACTTAATATGTTTGAAGAACAATAATTGTACATGCATATTTGTAATGTAATTTTGCATATATAAAACTCTCAATTGCACTTTTTATACATAAATAAAATAAAAACTAAATCAACCTACAACATGACCAATTATAAGAAACTTTATATGGTGGTTAACTACTCATTGAGGTTTGATATTAACAACATAATTATTGAGTTGTACACTAGCTTCTTAGAATCAAATTCTTCAAATGGCCATATATGAATGGCTTTTCATAATCTAAGAAATTGGAGGTTGTGGGAAGAATGTCAGTGGAATATAATTTTCACCTCATGTGTTGTGACATGAATGAAGATGGCAACTTTTTTGTTATAATGCAAATGGAACCATACCATTCCATAGGATAACTGTAATAAGTGGGATTGTAGGGGCCAACTCCAAGAACATAATAAAGTAATCTCACTAAGACGAGAGAACTAAGATGAATACGTCCCATGATAATATCAATGCAACATCACATGATAATTCGGGAGAGGTAGGAGCAAGAGGGTATATCGTCGATAATTTTTTCCGACGATAAAATTTCTAACATTGAAAAATACGTCGCAAAGGCATATTTACGATGGATTTCGAAGGTTTTGTGATAGATATATCTATCGCAAAATCGTAAAATTCTTATAGTGGTAGTTTCATGATGCTCACAAGAGATTGCTTTAAACTTTTTATGAATCGAGTGAAGAAAGATTCAATAGTTGTCATTCAATTAAAGGTTGCCTAGAGGAAGGGTTTTAGAAAGATTACACCGAATGTTGACTCACAAATAGCTTGCAAATTTATACCGGAAAAAATAAATAAATTCATCACAAACAAGGAACCTTGAGAGATATCAAAGAATGATAGACAAAGATTTAAGCATCCAAATAAACCAATGATAAGGAAGAAAACTAGTATGAGGATCGGTTGATTGGCGATGCAATTGAACTACCATTAGGTATTCACATGTTGAAGGATCCCCCGTGGCATTGTGTTCATTACTAATAGACAATTTAATTAGGGCATCCATACCCCATATTTGTATCATGTAATTATTTTTTTCTTTCTGTACTTTAGTTTATGCAATTAGGGAACTGCAGAAAAAAAAACTTGTGATGTTGTCTATAAAATGAAATAGAATTTGACAAAATAACACTGCACGCCAAGGAAATCATTCTAAAAACTCAATTTTCAATATTATGTTTTTTTTTTTGTAAAAAAATTGAACATAACTTTTAGTCACATGATCAAGAAGTCTTGTGTTGTCTATGCATTGCGAATACTAAATATAATTACTTTTTTATATAATAATGATTCTAAACTTTTTTCATCCAATACCACTATCTAATTGACTCATGAAATTTATGTGCATGACAAAAAAAAAAATTAACAAGCAATTATTGTATTTTAGCACATATGGAAAGAATTATTATATTGAAAAGTTTCTGATATTGCAAAAAATATATAGTAAAAAAATACATATACAATTGGAATATGATTTTCTTCAAATATCTATTATAACTAAAATTTAAAAAAGAAATTATGTTTTTCGATGGATTTCAAAGGTTTTCCGATGAATAGCCTTAAAAAATTCTTAAAATTCATGTAGTGACAATAAGAATTATCTGCATTTTGAATCAAACTCGAGATCTTGTTTACGTGAGAAAGAGTCGCTTACCACTCCACTCTCAACATCTGTTAGTAGCTTGGTGCTTCACAATGCTCTTGATGGTAATTTTCATGAGATAAGCTACAGAACTCTAGGTGCTCTGGTGACAATTTTCATATCTCATTTGACACTTTACTTCTTTAAAATTTGTCATAATTGTCATTTTCAGCAATATTAATATATTTTTTAAAATGATGAACAAATAAAACCAAACTATAATATGGACAGTACCACATGTAAACAATATGGGTCTAATATCAATTCATTATAGAATAAAGAAAAATAATCATATGCAAAGATGACACAAAAATTATGGGAGTCACCTTTAATAATAATAATAATAATAATAATAATAATAATAATAATAATAATAATAATAATAATAATAATAATGACATATTTGATTAATTTAAATATATTGTTCTCGAGTCCTCTCGTATGGAGGGTCACCTCAAAGTTCTTCTTGGGCTCATTGTAGAACAGCGACTAAAGTCACCCCAAATGGGATGTTGATGGGGGATAAGAATTTCATATGAAGATTGTTCTAAAATTACAATGACAACTAGAAATTTAATTAAATCTTGACTCTTGACTTTTGGACTCTTACTCCACTTGAAAAATCTTAAATCACAATGACAATTAGAAATTTAATTAAATAAAAACATAATCTAATAAAGAAAGAAAATATAATCCTAACCTAATAGAAAAATAAAGTTTGACTAAAATTCTTGCTAAGATTTGCATTTAGACGAGACTGATACACATGCCATGTTCTTGTATAATTATCTCCACTGTGATGATTGGTTAAATATGTGATCTTATTAATCCATCTTATTTGTACTTATTAAATAAAAAAGTATTTAATATTAAAATTGATTTTGCAAGTTGTGCAATATAAAATTAAGGTTAATATTTTTTTCAATAGCTGCACACTTTTTTGGACCAAAACATTGTTTAATTACATATTCATAGTGGATCTTTTTTATGTCTTCTATAAATATTTATACAAAACATTATTCTCTCAATTTATATATGAGTACCACACACATATGCATGTACATATATAGTGTCTCTATACACAAAACATATTTTTATGTATTCATATTTAGAATTTACCAACCACAATAAAAAAAACAAAACCAATAAGAGCATAATTCTAGTGATAAGTAACTTTTTCTCTAAGAAAAGAACTTTTCTAAAAATGCTGAGATTGCACAAATCAAAAGCTTGTGCAAATTTGTATTGCCAACAATTTTTTAATCAAATATATGAGCAAAATAAAGAGTTAATAGTTTATTTGTAAGTAATAAAAAGATATAGACAATATAAATTGTTATGGGTGATTTTAAGAATGGATCAACCATGAATTTATAAATTTTAAGGATAATAGTTAGCTTCACAAAATATATGCCCAATTCTTTTCTCTCTCTCTTCATCACTGTCTATTCATAACAAAATTTTTGAAGGGGAAGAGACAATCATAGTCATCGGAATCAGAAAGAGTTATCGACGATCCTAAAAGAACCCTTCGAAAGTTTCATCGAGCGTAGTCCGTTAAAAGTTGTGCTCGATAGTGGGCTGACCTCCAACCCATGGATAGTGCAATTTTTAGTATCGCACGAGATGTCGACACCGTTTTCATATATTAAGGGTTGAGTACCAAAAAAAAAGCACCAAGGGTGCTGCAAGGGCACCACAAAAGCATCATAAAGGTGCTACCAGGGGCATTATTAAGGAATTGTGTTGTAAGTGGCACGGTGTTGGTAGATTTTTTTAGGAGACCAATTGAGTTGTGGCTGTCACTCAATTATACATATAACTATGGAGCCAATGCAGTGTAAGCTCTCAAAGAGAGAGCATCAAACGAATGAAAAAATATGCCAACTAACCAAAACTCTACTATTGAACAAGAAAGGAGATATGGTGTACAATATACTCAGGTTGACATCTCTCCCCACAAAAAAGTGATCTGATTGCGTTAAAGTTAAATGGCCGAGGCATCGTCCAAAGAAAGTCATCAGTGATGTGCTCCAACTCTGTCTCTAACGCGCCAAACCATGAAATGACTTTGATCCTACCTCCAAGTAAGAAATGACGAAGCCCACAATACTCGTCTGCCGCCAAATGTCTTGGGATGTTAGACACTAAAAAAATAGATGTGTGATGTCATTTTTTGACTCACAACACAACATATAGGATGTCGTGTTAATCTGGCCTTGTACCTCATGTCGAGAAACTGGTCATGCCACATGAGCGAAGCAAAGATAACCTTCAGTAGTATCCGAATTCACTAGATGAGTTTACAGTCGGTCATGAAATCCTCTGATTGTGTGGAGGCGAGAAGGAAGCATATGTATAGATTGCGCCGAGAATGACTCCGATAGTCACACCCATTCATTAGATCGAGTACTGCTTCGAGAGTGTATGGGCTGAAAAGTGGAGACCAAGAACTAGAGCCCTACCTCCGCCTTTGTCCAAGTCTCTGCCCCGCGTCATCAAGGCCCAAAGGCAAGGAAAAGCTTTCGCAAGCGAGCCCCTAGGACCAATTATGTTGCCAGAAAGAGAAGTACTCGCCAGATCTGAGTAGAGTTGCAAGCGATCCATTAGTAACCCTCATATACATAGGGGGAGGAAATCGAGGATAGTTTATACATAATTCTTCAAATATAAATAAAAATTTATTGTCGTTCAGAACCACAACATAATTAAGTTAAATATTTAAATTTTTTGCTATTCATTTTGCTCGTGACATTGATAACAAACTTGTATTGGAACTATATGTTTTGATATCATCCGTAAAATACAATAATGTATTAAAAATATAACAAACATGCATATAAAAATGTATTAAAAATATACTAATGTTGTCTAATAAACTATGATAACATTGCATAATTCTTTGCACTAAATATAATGTTGTCTAGTAAGAACTATATTGTATAGCAAATTCGTATTAGAACTATATGGTTGTCTAGTAAGCATAATTAAGTTGAATATCATAAGTTTTTTGTTATTTATTTTTTACTTGACATTGATAACAAAACTTATATTACAATGACTTGTTTTGATATCATACGTAAAATATATGCGTACACATGTGTGCACACATGCATATAAAAGTGTTTTAAAAATACAATAATGTTGTCTAGTAAACTAAAATAATATATCATAATTATTTTCACTAAAACATAATTGATAAAAAAACAATTTTTTTAAAAAATAGAAGATTTCTTTTATTTAGTATGGCTTTGTTTGATAAAGTTAGTGATTCAATTAGAAGATAACGATTTGACTAGAGAATATCGATTTGATTAGAGAATAGTGGATAGATGATAGTTGTTTGTTTACAAATTTAATAAAAAATGTTTGATAAACATAATGTTTAAACTACTGTATACTCATATAATAATAAGAATGGACATAAACATAGAATTTACGACCATTCTTATGCGCATCATATTAATAATAATTATTTTAAATTGAATATTATTTAATATTTTTTAATGTAAAATAGTGATTATTTTTAAAAACTTATTTGGATTGTAAGTAAAATTAAATAAACGATATATTAAAATAAAAATAATATATGATGGTTAACAATTAAAGAAATTTTGTATTTTGTTTAAAAAATATAATATAAAAAGAATAAACTATGAAAATTATTACTTCAATACTTTATAAGTTAGTGTGAGTAGCTTCTATCGTTTTGTACTCAAATGCTTTTAAAAAATATTTACCAAATATTTATACTAACATTTTGATTAGCTTCTAAATTTCTACTTTTTATATGTGTGAAAGCCAACAATGATGCATCAATTTAGGTAAGTTGTCCGCGTCCACAAATAGTCTATACGACTATCAAACTAAGAATTTGGAGTTTTTTTTCCCTGTGTAAAAGGATGTAATAGACTGGAGTTGGTATGCATCAATCTCAAATTGTTTTATTTATGGACGTTCCTTTCAATTTTATGGGATTTTATGTATTTGGCATACTTAGAGTCTGTTGTTTTCGGCTAAAATAAAATAGTTCAATGCAAATGAATTTGGAATGAAAATATAAGCTTCCAAAGCTAAGCAGTTCTGATCGGTCAGATTTTTTATTTAAAAAATTAATCATTACTTTTTGCATCGATTTTTAAAATTAAAAAATCATCCTAAAATCATTTTGAAAAAAATAAAAATCATCTTCTAACGAATTAAATTTTTCGGAACATACTTTTATATAATTATATTTTAAAAATATATTTAATAATTTAAAATTAATATAAAAATATTTAATTTTATATTAAATATAAAATATACTACTAAAATTTTAAAGTTATTAAATTAGAGTATGATAATATGATAGAAAAGTATGAAATTTTATACAAAAAATATTATATCTATAATAAAAAATTAATAACACATGTATTAATTATATAAATAAAAAATAAGCACCACGGGATCTTACGATTTTTTGGGATATGACCCTAAATTTAGCGGGTGAATTTTAATTTATTAAAAACCACCCTAACTCATATATGGGTTCCTAATTTTTGAATTTTTTTATTTTTTGGATTCGATTTTTTGGATTCGAATGGATTTTTTGGGTTGGTCGGATTTTTTTTACGCCCCTACTTGTTTAACTTAAATATGTTGAATTATTTTTTTTGTATCTAAAGCATCATAGTTAATTTTAATAATGTGTAGGAAACAATTTTCCCGCAATTTGGAAAAAATAAATTAACTAAATTGGAATTTAATTTTTGTGGAAGTCTTCTTTAGCATTCCCAAATGCCCAAAAAACGAGGGTATTAAATTTCAATGTTTAATTAGGTTGCCTGGATATTAGGGATAAATTGAAGAGTGGTTTTGAGATTAATGTATCTGTATCGCTTTCAACTCAGTAAATAAAACATTGTTAATAAAATTAAATAAGTAATGACAGGCAACGGACTAGAAAATATTTAGAGGGAAGCCAAAATATGAAAAACGAAGTTTAAAACAATTAATTCATAACTTTAAAAATTACAATTAAAATAATGTATCCATATGTGAAGTTATTTGTGGGTCGGGTTTATATGTGAGGATATATATGTCATGTTTATATATACAGTAGTGAATCATTTAATTTTATTGTTATTTTATTTGAAGTTGTTTTATTATCCTAAAAAACTTGGAGAAATGAATAATCTAAATTTTCTTGTTATTTTATTTGAAGAGTGTTAAAAATGTTTCATCTAATAAGAAATAATTTCTCAGCACCTAATTGTTGTTTTTTCTTATATAAACTTTATTTTTCTGCAAATCGGAAATAAAATCTTTACGTATCAGCCCCTTTCATAATCGGAAAATAATAAACGTGTTTACATATTTTCATAAAATAAAAAAGATTCACATGTCTTCCCATTTTGCCCCTCTCTATCTGTCTCCTTCCTTCTCTGTCTCTCTCCTTCCATCTCCTTCAGATCCCGACCGAATCGATTGCTCGTTCGATCTCGCCGCCGCGATGCCTCCCCCGCGTCCCCCAAACCACGAGTTCCAGGAATGGTGGAACAAGGAGCGACAGCACCTCCTCCACCCTTCCTCCTCCCCGCTGTCGCCTTCGCCGTCGCCGGCCGCCGCCTCCTCCTCCTCCTCCTCCAACACCGGCACCCCCACCACCCCCGCTTCCGCCGGAAAATCGCGCGGACGCTCCCTACGACAGCTCTCCTGGCTTCTCCTCCTCCGCCTCCACCACTCCGCGGCCTTCCTAGCTTCCCTCCCATCTCGCCTGCTCCTCCTCCTCCGCACCGCCGCCCGCCGGCTGGCCTCCTCGTCCGCTCCCTCCTCCTCCTCCCGCCTCTACCGCGTCATCCGTGGCTTCCTCGCCCTTGCGGTAGTCCTCTTGATCCTCGAGCTCGCCGCCTACTTCAAGGGCTGGCATTTCCGTCCCCCTTCCTACGCCTCTTCTGCTGAGGCTCTGGAGCGTGTCTACGCCTTCTGGCTCTTTGTCCGAGCTAACTACCTAGCTCCGCCACTCCAGGCTCTGGCAAACGTGTGCACCGTGCTCTTTCTGGTGCAAACCGTCGATCGGGTGGTGCTCGTGTTGGGATGTGCATATATAAAGCTCAGGGGGGTGAAGCCAGTGGCGGAGATCGAGTACGGGAGGAGTCAAGGAGATGTGGAGGAAGACGCCGGCGCTGTCGATGCAGAGGAGTACCCGATGGTGCTGCTTCAGATCCCCATGTGCAATGAGCGGGAGGTAAGCTGACGTAGGTACCGGATTCAGATCCTGTGTAGTGTTCTCTTTTGCTAATATTTTTTTTCGTAATTTTTATTGTTAATGTTGTTGGCTATTTGAACCATGGAAGGTAAGTTTTGATTCGCCTTGTTGAGATGTTATATTCATAAAACAGGATTTCGATTAGGTTTTCCGTAATATATTCAATAAAACCAATTTAGTGAAAAAAATTAACTGGTAATGGGAGAAATTAAGCTGGAGGAAATGAAATGAAGGGTATATAACTTATGATCAAGGGAGAAAATGTACTAAGGAACATGGTCCATCCTGAGTTTGAAACAGAATCTGTTTTGATAACAACTTAGAAAAGGATTTAAGCTAGAAACCTTTTAACATTTAGAGAGTTTGATACACCGGGGCATAAAAATGCTACATGCATTTGCATTTACTTTGAGAAATTCAGAAGTAGAAACGAAATACAGCCATTTTCAGTACATGAGCTGGATAGTAATACGGATAAATTTAATGTTCAGTACAGGCATGAATTTTTTTTTTTTTTGAGGAGACAGTACAGGCATGAATTTTGTTCAGTACAGGCATGAATTGATATTACCTGAATTGAAAAGACAGTATAATAGATCTTAAGTGGAATAGCATGGAGCTTCTCATATTTTTTTCTGACACAAACTTCCTCATACTTAGAAGTCTGAATACCACTCCTCTATTTGCTGCACTGTATTTAGAACAATAATTCTATAATCATCAGTTAACAAATTTTCAGTACTATGACCCCAACAAGTTTACTTGCAATTGTTGAGGTAGATTCACATTCTGTAATCAGATTTCTATGGAACTTATTCATTATATAAGCTTTCCTCTATAGTTAATCTCATAAATTTAAACATTAGAAATTATTACTCGTCAATGAAAGGGGTTTATTATATGATATGCGCAATACTGCCAATCCTTTTGGTTAGTTATTATGCAGCTTAATGAGTTATCATGATGGAATTAATAAATTATACGTCAAGTAATTTCAATGTTAAAATTATGATCAACCCCCTGTGCAGGCCACATTATTTTTCTCAGTTATAAGGTCTCATTACTTGCATATTAGAAGTTATGACTGACTCTTGTAGGAATTGTTTTCTTTTGTTCCATTTCTTGTCTTTCTCATCACACAGCCTTTGTAATGATTCATGCAATATAATTCTTAATTTTATCATTAGTTTTTTTATATCTCTGCTTCAGGTTTATTTCAGACATTATTTTCTAAGTTTTTGCGAATAAAAGATTGTCAATATGTCTTCATGTATACTCATCTGTAGTCAAATTTCTACAAAATTATAGTTACTAATTGGAAAGGCATCAGCTGGAGATTTTTCTTTTTTGTTTACCAGATTTTTTTCTCATATAAACAGGTTTACCAGCAATCAATTGCAGCTGTCTGCATCCAGGATTGGCCAAGAGACAGAATGCTCATCCAAGTTCTCGATGACTCAGATGATATGGATGTACAGAACCTCATAAAGGCAGAAGTTCAGAAATGGCAGCAGAAAGGTGTGCATATCTTGTACAGGCATAGGCTAATTCGTACAGGTTATAAAGCTGGAAACCTGAAGTCTGCTATGGGCTGTGATTATGTGAAAGATTATGAGTTTGTTGCTATATTTGATGCGGATTTTCAGCCTGCACCGGATTTCTTGAAAAAGACCATCCCATATTTTAAGGTGCCTGTCTAAGTCACTCTTTATATGCAGTGACATGCCAAATTTGAGTTTTAGTACATCTTTCTTTCCTTCATACTAAGTGTTCACTTTCTTAATGCAATACACTCCCAGCTATAGTAATTTGTCAAAAGTTGGTATAAAAGGAACATGGTCGCATCATTTAGAAGCTTAAGCTTTCCGCCCCTTATATTATAGTGGCATGAAAAGCTTCAAATTCTCCAGCTTCTGAGATTGAAATATAATTTCTCCTCTTGTTAGTTGTCCAGATATCAAGCATCGAGTCATTGCTTAATCCCATTCACACCCATGGGGGAGTGTCAAAAGTGAATATAAATGATTTTTTAGAGGAATTATAAATGAAAATTCAAATGCATAATCTATGAATTTAGCCTTTTCAATGAGAGAGTAACTTTGTGAAATTCAGGATGTTGAAAAGATGGGAAGTCATCTGTTATCAACAACTACAGTGAAATGGGTGAGCTTTTCATGATCTAATTGTGACGATCGAACTTGGCTTAGGGTGTTGGGTATGGGTGAATATCAAAGGATTCTTTGCCGACATCTGTCATAGGGGTAAATTGAATAATCATAGTTGCATTTCATATGATAATCTGGTACATGCTAGTGTAGGGTTGTCTGTTATCCATTGTAAAGCATTCTATGTTCCATAGATGTAGTATTCATCACCTGATTCTTTTCTTCTTTTTTTGAATAAATATTTTCTGCAGGGGCGTGACGATCTAGCATTAGTTCAAGCTAGATGGGCTTTTGTAAATAAAGATGAAAACTTGCTCACAAGGCTGCAAAATATAAACTTGTCTTTCCATTTTGAGGTTGAACAGCAAGTAAATGGCATATTCATCAATTTCTTTGGTTTCAACGGGACAGCTGGTGTGTGGAGGATAAAAGCTCTTGAAGAATCTGGTGGCTGGTTGGAGAGAACCACTGTGGAGGATATGGATATTGCTGTTCGAGCTCACCTTTGTGGATGGAAGTTTATATTTCTGAATGATGTCAAGGTCAACTACACTAGGAATTTTGTTTTATTTCTGGTCTTTGTTCTATAAATAATATTGCTGATATTGTTGTATTTATCAGTGCCTATGTGAACTACCAGAGTCTTATGAAGCCTACAAGAAACAACAATACAGATGGCATTCAGGTCCAATGCAATTATTCCGTTTATGCTTCTTTGACATCCTGCGTTCAAAGGTCAGAGCTCTTTTGTCAGTTTTTGTTATCTGATTCATTTGATTTTCGGTCTGATTTTGATGTTCAACTGGTCTCTAAATAGAAAAAAATATCAGATACTCTGGTGATGCTTTCATCTAATTCACTAAATATGTTATTTCAGGTGAGTTTCCTCAAGAAGGCCAATTTGATATTTCTTTTCTTCCTCTTAAGGAAGCTGATCCTACCATTCTATTCATTCACTTTGTTCTGCATCATCCTCCCACTTACTATGTTCTTTCCCGAGGCTCATTTGCCAGCTTGGGTTGTATGTTATGTCCCGGGTATCATTTCTATCATCAGCATACTTCCATCACCAAGATCATTTCCGTTTATTGTTCCCTACCTTCTATTTGAAAATACAATGTCTGTCACCAAATTCAATGCTATGATATCAGGATTATTCAAATTTGGTAGTTCTTATGAATGGACAGTCACTAAGAAACTGGGGAGGTCATCAGAGCCAGATTTAGTTGCCATTGTAGAAAAGGACCCCGAGCCACAAGTTGAAAATAGAAATGTTCATAGATCGTCTTCCGAGTCTGGCCTTGCTGAGTTGAACAAGTTGGAGATTAGTAAGAAGGTGGGTAAAACAAAGAAAAACCGGTTGTACAGGAAGGAGCTTACTCTTGCTTTTATTTTGTTAACTGCCTCAGTGAGAAGTCTATTGTCCGCCCAAGGAATCCATTTCTATTTCTTGTTGTTTCAAGGAATCACATTCCTTGTAGTTGGGTTAGATCTGATTGGGGAGCAAGTAAGCTGAAATTCTTATCATGGAACAAGCTAGGGTGCAAGATTTGGAAAGATCCTATTTTTTTCCATCCAAATTTTCCTCGTATCCAGTGGCTCAAGTGCCAATGCGGCTTTGATGAAGATTGCTATAAGCATAGAGGGCATGCAACAATCAAGTTGATTGCTTCCGAGCTTTAAGTCATTCTTTTAAGACAGTTGAGGTTGCATCATTCAGAAGTTTTAGCCAGGTAAATGGATCCAATGCTTTTACCTTGCAAGGCTCCACGTTGCCCGGCCATACTTGAGGAGATATCTTCAATGAGTTAATTCTTTTCTTCCCACTGCGTTTGCTATTTGTATTATATAGAAAGACTCTTATTATTCTTTCCCTTCCCTTGATCTTCTATTTTTTCTTTTAATTCATTGGGAGTGGGCACATATTGTTTGTAGAAGATACATAAAAAGATAAGTTCTTCTTAGATCGAGTTTGTTGTATTTTTAGCATAGTCATTAAAATAATAGCCGGATTACTAAGCTTGTAATTGAAGTTACCTCATGAGACTGTTCCATATTCCATTCCTCTTTGTTATATATATACTCATTGTTTATTATTATATATATCTCTTTTCCCCAACTGATAGCCAATTCTTCATACCTTGTATCCTCTATTATTTTATTTCTTCATTAATCGTGGCTTGTAAATAGGCAAAAGATTATGCGAAACCCTGCATGTGAAATAGTCATCCGAAATTGTTTACAACTATAGTGATGTAGTTTTCATTCATTCTACTTTTTTTTAATGTATAGTTCTTTTTTCTTTCTCAATATTATAAAACTTGTCGAAGGATATACAAAATAGAAGTTTAAAAGTAAATTCAAGAGATTGTTGTGTCAGAAAATATCTTTCGAGTGCTTTTCAATTCTGATAATTTAAAAGTAAGCTGCCCCTTGGAAAATTTTATTTACATACACATTGTTCTTTCCTTAGTTTCAGGGCAACCATTGTTCTTTCCTTTCAACTTTTTTTGTTCTTCCTGGTCTTGAGCTTTGTAGAAGAAAGAATCACCAGAGGTGCGGTTTGGTTGGAGATTTTCATCCGGAATAAACTAACGGTATTTTTGAAAAAATAAATTCTTATTTTTATTGGTGTTTGGTCTGAGAATATCATAATTTTTAAATATAATATTTTCTTCTTAAAATATTTTTTTAAATACTTGAATTTATAATATTACTAATATAAAAATAATAATATAATGATATATGGTAAAATGATGATATATGGTAAAGAACATCGTGATATTTTAGGATTTATTCTTGAATTGAACGGGACCAAATGTTTTTGCCTGAAAGCAGGAAATATCTTTACAAAATCGTTATATTTCCGTAGGCAGTATCCCAAAGTTAATAATATTTGACTAATATATTTTATGATGAAAGAGAAAAGCTCAAAATATAAATAATTTCACATGCTGACAACTGGTTTGATCACGATGCCTCTTTATCTTGGCATACTATCCTTTCAATCTAAAAAGTGCGACGAAAATTCAAATATATCATTCCACGATGAGGCGTGGAAAATGAAAATGTGCAAACTTTTCCGATTGGCTCAGTTATTTCAATGCTGGAATTCGAAATTGATCAGCTAATTAAATTTTGTCACAGTATCAAATTCCAACAAAAAAAGGGAAAAATATACTTGCTGTTTAGATATTTAATTTTCATAAAAAGAAAAATGTAAGTATTTATATTATTGGAAATTTATTTTTTCTTTTGAGGAAGGGAAAACAGATTTATTTATCTAAATATATTGTTTTCCTTCTCGTATTTTTCTCCTTTTTCGTCTCCATACATTAAGGCCTACGTAGCTCCCCAAAAAAATTTCTTTTTTTTTTTCAAAGTCCCAATCCATCATATTCATATGATATGTAGTGCCACAATGATATGATATAAGGCAATTTGAAGCCCCACATCATGGACTACACCTCTAATTTCCTTTTTTTTTTTTAAAAAAAATTGCTTTATATTGTAGCACAAACATGAATAAGGTCAATTAACGCAGGATCTTCCATCAATCTCCTCTAAAAGTTTAATTGGTTAATAATAAATGGCTTAGAGAATTAATATACCTCTATAACACTTTTCATTTTAAAGAAATATTGAACACATCCGGTAATAATTCAGAATATGAATAATTAATTTTATTATTTAAGTGTTTTATTTGAATATTTTATCTCTCTAAAATAGAAAGTGCTATGAATGTATGTTAATCTTAAGTATATAATGTATATCCTCCCCCCTTTACCCTCCTCCCTTCGGCGGTTGTAGGATACAGATTCGACGGCCACATACATTTTGCACGATAGTGATCTTTGAGTTTTCTAGTGATAACTTGCTGAAATAAAAGAAAATGTCAAATTTTTTAATTTTGGGTCTCCCAACTCACTAGCTGCAAGTGCACAGGAAAGTTGTAGTAGACTCAGGTTGTCATATCCACAAGAATTTGAAGTCTAAGACACCCTAAAACAATCTAGATTAGTTCTACTTTAATGGCTAAAAACAGATTTTCAAAGGAAAGTGAAAACAGATTTTTAATGGAAAGTGAAATGATAACTGGATTTTGGATTTTGGAAACTTATCAAAACTGAGATATAAATGCTAGATTAAAGTCTAGAAATGTTTAACTATCAATGAGGAAGGTTCTTCTAGGATTTGGGGTTCATCTAAATTAATTAAGGATGGAATGGATCAAGTTATCATTAAATGTCCAACTTTAATTCAATCATGAAAATGGTTGTTCCCACAGCTCAATTGGCATCTAACTAAGCAACATATTGTCATATAGTTGTTAGCTAGATTGAATCAATAGAGGCTCCTCACTAAAAAATTAAGTTATGAACTCAATGGGGAGTTCATTGCTGATTTTTTACAATTCAAAGGAATTCTGCAATGATAACTTATAATTGCATTCATAAAAAGATGGAATCATTCCAATCAATCAAACCAGGATGAAATCTACTCAATTATGGTGCTTGTGCTCCTTGATTCATCTCTGAATTTCAGGAGGATTTTAATTCAACCTCTCGGTTGCAAAATAGAATAAAATTCACACAAAACTCCAATTAAAGGGATTAAGAAACATCCTATCAAAAATGGGAGAATTCAGTGATTGCCCAATGCTCCTTGGGTCATCTCTGACTCTCAAGAATGGCCTTAAGACTACCTCTCAGTAGTGGATTAAAATGGAGCTTAACAATGAAAATCAGAATTCAATTGGAAATCAGAAACTAGAAATCAGCAAATAGAATTCTGCAATTCAGGGAATCAGAATCATATATCAATGGAACTAGGTTTATCAATTGCTTCTTGATCCATCTCTGGACTGCAAGAGATCTCTAAGGTTCACCTCTCAATGATTAAATAAAATCAGGGGGTTCAATTGATAAAACAGTTTCCAACAGGAAGTCAAAAAACAGATTTTATTAAAGTTCAGAAATCAGATTTGCAATCTGTTTTGAGTCAAAGATAATATGCCAACATCTTGATTCATTCCTGAACAAGATATGAGCAATGACAACATTTCAGTTACTCAATTAATCAGGTCCACAATGACAAACAGATTCAAATTGTTCAGGAAATCAGATTCAGAAAAAAATCAGGAAATCAGATTTTCAGGAAACCAAAATAAAAAATCAGATTTGCAACTAAATAGAATCTAGAAATATGACTTTATCTCTTAATGCATTTTTGAAGGATGATTAGATCAAATAATACATCTCAGTCATAGTTTACAAATGGATCTAATGATAGCATGAATCAATGCAGAATAGTTCTGAAATCTGAAAACCAGAATTGATTTCAGTGCAAGATTACAAATCAGTTCATATCCATCCAACATTAATCCAAACTACTACCCTATCCTAAAAGAAATGGAGTTTAGCTCCTCATTTTTACAAAGCTTAACATCAAATGGATTGAGAAATAGATACAAATCATTTAAGCTTGAAGACTCTCGACAGCAGCTTGAGCTCCTTCAGCAGCAGCTCCAGCAGCCCTCTAGCAACCTCCTTCCTTGCACCAAACCCTAAATGACCAGCCTCCTTTCTCTCCTCCAGAAATTCCCCTTTTATATGACTCCTATCCACCCTTGGATCAGCATCAGAATGTTCCTTATCCTTTGATTGCAGCTACCTGTCCACCCCTCTGAAATTTCAACTGTAGTTTCCTTTTTGTGCAGGAAAAAGTAGATGGTCGCTCCTACTTTTTCCACCTTTTTGGCCACCTTTCTCCCTGGTACAAATTCCCAAACAGCAAGCATCAAAGCCCTTGAATGATGTTTTGACAAATAAAGAATAAGGTGATGATAATTACTAGCTCAGATATCAAATGAGATTAGAAGTTGTGCAGGAGTGATAACTTGTATCGTTATTAATGAATTTAGGGACCCGGAATGATAACTTGTCACAAATCATAGGGATTATCCAAATGCAAGTGATTCAAAGCATTAGAAGCATCAAATGGACTGGAGTAACAAGTGAGTGCATTCAGAAATCAAATATGAATGAGATTTCTAAGAAGTGATAATTTGGGTGCCCAAAAATGATAACTTGTATGACTTAAAAATGATAATTTGTGATAACTTGAGTTGTGGTTATCCAAATGTGATGAAATTTGACCAGCAATGAGTTAGAACAATAATAAGATAATTGCTTAAGGTCCCTGTGCAGAATTAATGATATTGCATGTCAAAATGACATAATTGCCCTTTAACGATAACTTGGCAAATGAAAAATGATAACTTGTTCAAATGAACTTAAAACTTTGCACAAGTTGAGATGTGACTATCCAAATATGATTTATACATGATAATGATAGATTTAGAGCAAGAAAACCATTGAAAATCAGTTCATTCAAAATAATGATAACTTGACATATAATAATGATAACTTGTCCTCAAAATGATAACTTGGTATAGAATTTAAATATTAATGGATTTTGGCATTTCAGAACCTCTATGCACATGGAATTAAGTATGAAATGAGGAATATCAACTAGTTATCACAATGTATGCATTCCAAATATAATTGGCCCAAAAATAGGCAAAAGTGAGACTCGATATGTATGAATTGCATCTAAAATGGGTTAAAAACATATAGTGATCAACAAGTGATCAAACTCCCCCAAGCTTAGCCTTTTGCTTGTCCTCAAGCAAAACATTCAGAAATTAAGGATGAATTTGAATTTACCATCCACAAATGAATAGAAAGATCAGCTGAATATGACCTAAATGAGTTTCCCACTTGGCCAACATTCCATCCCATTCTTTCCAATCCCAAATTCTAACTGAGGAGTCACAAAGGTTAATGCAAATTTAAGCCATGATAGAAGTACAAACATTAACTGATTTGGATTATAAGGATTGTCAACTTTACTAAAAAGTTTGAAACACCAATCTCTTCATGAACAGATTTTTAATTGATTAAATATGTTTAACACCTGACTTTTATTCATGTAATGCATATAAACAGGTTTAGCACCTGATTTTTATTCTTTTTCTTTAGGAGAGATTCCTTTGAAAGTTTTGCTCTCCTAAATTTTTTTTTCTTTTCTTTTTACATTGAAGAGAGATTCCTTTAGAAGTTTTGCTCTCTTCCTTTTTTTTCTATGCATGCAACTTTTCATTTTCCTTTTTCTTTTCTTTTCCATTTTGTTCATGAAATGAGCAATGGTTCAAACTCAAGTATAGGTTAGATCCTTAAATGCAAATAGTCAAGAATTCCTATTTAACATGGCAGTAAGATCCTTGACTCCTTTCTAGACATCTTCTACTTTCCAATTAATCCATGAATGTAGCTAGTGTTAATCCACAGAAAAGAAAAATTTCAGCTGAAAATTCATTCAAATGCATCTGAATTCATAATGCCAATTAAAGCAAGGAGGCTAATGGCCAAGTTGGCCACTTGGTATTGGAGTGCACCCACTGTTATAATGAAGTATTCTACCCATTTTAGAGTCAAAGTGAATTTAGAATTTAGTTGGGTCCAAAAATTGATAACCGAGTGATAACTAGTGATAACTTGCAAAATCTACTGATAATCTGGTATGATTTATGATATGAACATTAAAATCAATTGAAAGCATGGTGTAAAGGTTAGAAAAACACCAGGTTTCCTCCCCCAAGCTTATTCTCAACACTGTCCTTAGTGTTGAAAATAAAAGGCAAGGGAGATGGGTGAGTGGGAATGGAATGCATTAAATTGGGCACTTGAATCCTCTTGGCACTTCATCCAGAAGCTTTGGGTGATCCAATCTTCGTTAGTTGCAACTGATCCTGCAGAGAAATAAAGGATATCAGTGGAATGGCAGATTTGTAACTAATCAGATTTTTTAGTGCAAAATTCAACAATGCATTGGGAATTTCTGAAATTCACTAAAATTAGTCTATAACAGATTTGGACAACTGATAAGAATGGTAATTCAGATAATGATATGATCAATGTAGCATAATGAAAAAGATATTATCAGTTATCATTAAGTTTTCAGTGGAGAAATCAAGATTAAAGGGTATGGGTACTCCCTGAATTTGAGACTTGTGAATTAAACCTATTCCTCATCACTTATTCCTGCAAAAATAGAAAAATTAGGTAGATAATGACTTGGGTTACCTCCCAAGAAGTGCCTTTCTTTAATGTCTTTGGCTAGACATTGTTACAACTCTTGATGTCAAGGATGTTTAAATAGTGTGATATGATCAAGTAGAGATCTCAATCTGTGGACAGCTTCACTAATTAAGTATGGATCTCTTGGTTTCACAATATTTGACCTTCATTTTTCAGTTAGATGTATCCCTCCTTCATTATACCAGAAATATACTAACTTCTCATTCCATAACTTCTCATCTATGACATCTGAATCTCCTAGATCACCATCTTGTTTAGGCAACCATTTCTTCAATGGCCTCTTTAAATGCAACATTGTTGGAAGATCTTTAAGCTCTTGATTCCATCTTTCAGTAGGCAAGCAATGATCTTCCTTCATTGAATGTTCAATTCCTTCTACAAATTTGACTTCTACTATAGCCTCTATTTGAAAAGAAATTTATTCTGCTTTTGTATCCTCCTTAGCCATTTCAGTTTCATCATGTGGCTTTGCTGTCATAACCAGTTGCCTAATGGAAAATGAGATGGGTGAGACTTTGAAACTTTGAATGACTTCAAATGAATTAGTGCTTGATTCAAGTTCAGGCCACTTCTTCTCTTTTGATGTTTCTTCATCTTTGACCCTAAGATGTTGACATTCTTCAACTGATCCATGATGGTTTGTGGAGCAAATTGCTTCAAGTAGAACTTTTGGACAGTTGAGTGCAGGAAGTAACTTATCTTTAGGGATAGACAATAAGTGAATTGAGTTGCAGCCCTCATCACAAAGGATTGTATCTGATAGTTTCTCCAAAGAATCAAAATCAGAGTCTTCTAGAATTAATTTTTCATTGGATGGGAACCTTATGAGTGGGTCTTCAATGTGATTCATTGCTGGTATCATTGGAGTAGCTTTTTCAATAACTTCAGCAACTTCATCTTGTTTCTTGACTTGTTCTATAAGTATGATAGACTCCTTTTCAATTTCAGCCTCCATGACTACTTCTTTTTCTTCATTCATTTCTTTCTCAATTCCCATCTTCATTTCCTGAATTTCTTCTTTCAGAAGGGTAGATTAGATTTGTGGAGCTTCTTGACTGGACTGCTAACAAAGCTTGGCCTCCAAGGCTTGATATCCAGCTCCAAGAACATCTACTTTCATAATATTTTTTTCCAAGTTTGCAAGTTGCTCGTCCTGCCGCCTCATGAAGTTCTTCAACATAATCTTCATTTCTGACTCTATAGATTGATTAAGTGATTGCTGATTTTCCGAAATATCCATGGTAGCAACCTGAAAATTTGACTCTTGACCTTGATTGTGATGGTAATACAAATGATTTTGTGAGTCATAAACATAAGGATTGCTTCTTGAGAAGTCTTGCTCAGGATTCCAATAATTTGAAACATAATGACTACTAGTTGAGAAACCTTTCTCTTGATTCCAGTAATTAGAACTTTCATGACCATATGAGGCATACATGTAAGCATTAGAGGGCTGTTGAAATTGTGGTGATCCTTGATTGCAATGAACTTGTGATGGTTCTCCAACTATAGAATCCAATTCCTCCTAGCTCAAGGGTGTTTCACTTGATTGATAATAGTCATAGGACAAAGTTTGCCAACTTATATCCATCTTTTCTTCTTTCTCTCTCAGAAGTCAAATTCATAATTTTCTGCAGTTGCTGGGTGAATAACGATCCCTAAATGTCCTAGGAGCAGCCTTGTTTTGATTGGTAGCCTCCTTATCAAAAGTTCTTCTCCTAGCCTCTTCTCTTTGCAATCTCTTTCTCCTATTGAATCTTCTTTCAGTTGAGGATCAGATAGGTAGAGGTCTTCTTGAAGTTTCGAATCTGCATAAATTCAATTCAGAAGTATCAAATTAAAAAAAAAGAAAGAAATCTGTACAAATTAAAAATTGGGAATGATAACTTGCAAAAACTGAAATTGGCCTAACAAATGAACTAAAAACTAATATAAAACTAATCTAAACTATCTAAGTTAGTCTAATTGACCTCAAATCCCCGACAACGGCGTCAAAAACTTGATAGTGATCTTTGGGTTTTCTAGTGATAACTTGCTGAAATAAAAGAAAAGGTCAAATTTTTTAATTTTGGGTCTCCCAACTCACTAGCTGTAAGTGCGCAGGTATAGTAGACTCAGGTTGTCGTATCCACAAGAATTTGAAGTCTAAGACACCCTAAAACAATCTAGATTAGTTCTACTTTAATGGCTAAAAACAGATTTTCAAAGGAAAGTGAAAACAGATTTTTAATGGAAAGCGAAATGATAACTGAATTTTGGGTTTTGGAAACTTATCAAAACTGAGATATAAATGCTAGATTAAAGTCTAGAAATGTTTAACTATCAATGAGAAAGGTTCTTTTAGGATTTGGGGTTCATCTAAATTAATTAAGGATGGAATGGATCAAGCTATCATTAAATGTCCAACTTTGATTCAATCATGAAAATGGTTGTTCCCATAGCTCAATTGGCATCTAACTAAGCAACATATTGTCATATAGTTGTTAGCTAGATTGAATCAATAGAGGCTCCTCACTAAAAATTAAGTTATCATTCAGCTCAATGGGGAGTTCATTGCTGATTTTTTACAATTCATTGCTTGATTTGGCAACAAAATAGAAGGTGCTCATTACACAATTAAATTTATGTAAAAAATTTAGGAGAAAACATAGTATCAATTCAAGTTTTAAACACTGAACTAACAAGTACAGGAACATTTCACTTGAGAAACTAACAGAGACATTCTCGTCCCTCAAGTTGTACCCTTGCCCTTCTTCCTCTGGATCTTCTTCATGTAGAACTCCAGCTCCCTTCCTTAGATGTAGCTGTCGACAAGAAAGAAAAGTGTTCTCAGAAATGTGGTTAACGAATGATGCAGCTAAACAAAAAAAGCAACCCAACTGAAGGTTTCCACTTTTACCCATCAGCTCTCCCACATTGCCCAGGGCGTGAAGAGATGCAAGCCAACAACCTTCCAGCAGCAAATTGTTCTTCGATGTGGACATCAAGTTTGCGATCCTTCTATCGGTTCTTCAGCTTCCTTGTGACATGGCTACTCTTCTTGGTTTCCTCTGCAGGAGATTTAACCATATCAGAATAAGATGCGGGGTCACTTAATATTAGCTGTAGTGCAGTTGATGATAGGAAATTTAGGTAAGGAACTTAGTGGAACACCAAAACAATTTAGATTGATGCAATATTAGAAAGTGAATAAGTTCTAGACAAAAATATGACAAACTGGAAGTAACTCATAGAAAGATTATTTATTTTTAGGAGACCATAGAAATATTATCTCCTTCAAATGACAATGCCCAAAAACACAAGAAGAGAGAATTGAAATGTCCAACCCAACAGAAGATGAAAGCTAGGAAGATACCACTCAACAAATCAGCTTGAAGAATACAAATATGCAGCAAAAAGCTTCCTCCAGATATTTTTTGGAGGTGTCGATGTGATATGGATTTGAATGTTCCTTGGCTATGTTTTATCTGAATTTCTGTCATGAACGATATCAAATATTGATGCTTTTTCGAGTTTCTGATAATATACGATGGTTCTTTACTTTTATCGTTCGATCCTTTGTCTTATGATTTACATATGGATTTGAGCCTATGAACTATCTTCACCCTACATCTCCGACCGTAGGGATATTATAGTCTCCATCGCGATCGAACGTGAAGAAATTTAGCCTGGGTGAAGATAGTTCCATGCATGATTTCTGTGTTTTCCATGCTTGCGTCCGATAGAAGGAGTTTTTTGAATCACCTACTACATTGCACCTCCGACCGTAGGGATATTATAGTTTCCATCGCGACCGAACGTGGAGAAATCTAGCCTAAGGAAAGCAGTGGTTCATGACTTTTATTTTCGCAAGATCAGTGATGGATTCTTAAATGTTTTGGGTTAGACGTCATTCATCCTTTGAATCGCGACCCGAAAAGGTTACGCTCCCTCCGAATTTCTAGCAATAAATGACCGAATTGAGTAAGAGATTTGGGATTAACTTAAACGGTTACAAAGAATGATCGTGTGCTTCTACTTCACCATCGTTGTATTCAATTTCTTCATCTTCTCATTTGAAAACGTCTAAGCCATCTTGAAGAAATTGAGATTATGCATTTTGCTCAGGAGGGTGATCCACATTCCCCTGAGGTAAGCGTGAGCCGATTGCAATCTCCTCACCTCAGGTGTATTTCTTAGGATGCATGAAATTTGGAGGATTCGAGACAGGCTCAAATCCTTAGAAAAGCTCATTTTGTACCATAACAACCACATGTTCTATTTCTTTGTACGAACCCTTCTCTCGCACGTAGACATAGGCCTTCACCAATCCGAATGTGTTAGTGGGAACTCGCGTGTCTCCATTGCGGAGATTCACCGAATATACACGTGAGAAGGGAACTCAGTTACCTTTGCCATAACACGTTAAACTAAAGAACATCGAGTTTTACAGCATGTTTCCTTTCGCGTTATATCACTATTTTTCTTTACCTCTTAGTTTCAACAGTTATTTTCCTTACTAGATTTGTTCCGAAAGATTTCTCTAAGATCTAGCTGACCTCGCTTCCCTGTGGATCGAGCCTCAAGCACTACAATGATGTATTGTACGCTTGCGGATCACATTTTGATAGTGTAGAGAGATTATAAATTTTAAAACTTCATTCAGTCTTTTCTATATTCAAGGGTAACATGCCAGAGTATAGGGTAGACTTGTGTGATATTTTCTATGCACACTTTATGCGAGTCAACGGCCGTGACGAACCCTATTACGGTCATGACAGACTGCAAAACTGACTTATGTTATATTTAAGTTATTTTAAGGTATTTACTATTATGTATTACTGATTGTTGATTGTATATGAGCTTAGATACATGAATTGCATGGACAATCATAACTAGGTTAAAATATGAAGATTGTGCGACGTAAACTATTTGATGAATGTGATAATAATGAACCCAATTGAATAATACTGTTATTTGTCACCCCTCAAACTAACGACAGGAAATATTGTTTGCTCCATTGTGTTAGAATTTCTCTCAGAAAATTACTTTGCTCTGCACTTTGGAATTAGCATTTTCTGGGAGAATAATTGTATCTTATCGACAACGGTATGTATATTCCCTCACCTTCGGGTGATGAAGCCTCGGCTCCGAGGCCTAGCTAGCCTATTGATAAGATCAAAGATTGTTACTGAACTGAATAACTAAAAAGACTTGTTACTGAACTGACTGAAAAGACCGATGACCATGAAAGTGGGATACAACGGATTATGAAGCAACCCTGAGGATATTACTGAGGCAAGGTGAGGACAAGTGATAGTCACTTGGTATGTCTACTGTTACTGACTGTTACATGATTACATGTCAATTAATGTTAATGTTGTGATGTGTTATGAGATATTGATATGTTATCATATGACTATGACATGGCATTCATGCATGTTTATTTTATGCCTATGAACTGTTTATATATGTCATATAATGTCCTATTTAGGATGCATATCATTACGACCTTTACATACTCTAACAGGAAATCCTGCACACTGATGCGTGCATGTAACTGATCTGTTTGGATGGATGGTTGACTCAACTCATGATGGTGAATATGCACGTGGTCTAGTCTAAGAATAATGTTATGAGTTTGTTAGACTACTATTTTACAAATGTTTTATGAATAATACTTCTAGTTTTATCTATGACATTAGCTTCAATGGTTTTAATTTAAGACTTTCGCTGAAAAAGCAAGTTTTATTTTATCTTCAGGATTAATGATTTTTTCGCTATAATTATGTCTATCATTCTATTTATGATTATGTTATGACGAACGACTAGCACCGCTAAAATAATCTAATTGCCCTTGGCATTTGGGGTGAAATTTTGAAGTGTTACAACCCTAATGCTTCTCTATTTCTCGCGAAGGACCAACAAGGGCAACATTCGAAGAGGTTGGAACGTAAGAAAGACATCAATCAAGGGGATTGGGATTCCAACATTTAATAGAATTTTCATTTCATCTCACTACAAGAATTTAATCAATTAGCTACTAAGCAATATGTAGCAAATCCATAGATAGTGTTGTCGCAAATTGTATCAGTGTCTCCAATTTGCTACAGATTTGGGATAGTGTGAATCTGTTACTAATAACTCGACGCTTGTAGTGGCCAAAATTTCTATCCCTATTTCAGTAGCTAATTGTGTTGTCGTCGCTAATTCGTTCATATTTTTTAGCAACTCTCAATTGTCAAAATTCAAAATTGATAGCTAATATGTCATTAACTCGTAATTATAGTATTACAATGGTAAAATAATTACAACTTTTATGTGATTAATATGTCCTTATATTGTAATTGAATTTTATTCCAATGGATCCCCTCAACTTGCAGTCACAAAACTATCGCAAACCAATCACAAAATATCAATAGTTTCTTTTACAATAATATTTATTTATATTAAATTATCAATTGTAAAATAATATAAATTAAATATATATAGTAACCAATATTACAAAAATCTCTATATCATGAGCAATATTACCAAGTATTCCAAAATGAAAATGACGTTCTTTATCACAAAAGTAGCAAAAGGCTTACATAATATATGTTATATAAGTCCAACTTAACAAAATAATAAATCTCAAGTATAAATTCAAATAATTTCAATTAATTCAACATATCTCAAGACACATGCCAAAATAGTGATGTCACATTTAACGAACTCCAATTGTCAACTATTTCTTATATTAGATGATAAAGTGATCGGTCCAATATCATCCTCGAATTGATCAAGGTTTTTGAATAATCCTAATAATAGTGATTTCCCTGAGCCCTATTGAAGCTTTCGTCACCAAGGGGGAAGATGTAGAGTCATAAATGTTGAATATAGCACCACATCCATATAAAAATAAATTTTAAAAGGAGAAAAGAAAAAAAATGCATTTTAGCAAAAAGGCACCAAGTTACTTGAAGATATATGTGTATTAAATTGGCATTCCAAAGAATATTCATTAAACACCAAAGCTAGTGAAGGAACATTTATATGGAAATTTCATTTCCAAGAAGAAGTTATTACTCATGAAAAGAGAGTTTAGCAAAAAAAAAAAAAAACAACAACAACAACAAAATATATAGTTAACCACTCACTTCATATATATAATGATGTTTTACATATACATGTCATGAGAAAGTAAAAATTAATTACTCATCCATTCGCCCACTAATCTCTTAGCTACCGCCACAATATGTATATATTCAACAAATTTTTTTACAGCAATATTCAACAAATTCTTAGAGTTCGGATTTCAGGTTCATATGTTTAGATGTTCCTGAATAGCATGTCCAAGAAGTCAAGGCAAGTAAAAAAGAAACAAAAAACCTAGAATAGAGAATGTGGAAAATCCCTTGAGCTTCATTTTGTTTTCAGGACACTACAAGGTATAGTATATACTCCTGAAACAAAAAAAAATAATTAAACATGCAAACTAAAACAAAATAAAATTGAGGATATTGTGGGATTTGTATGATAAAGAGCACGAGAAAAAAAATTAAGAACATGAAATCCCATATAATTAAGGTTGTTTATGCCATTGAAGTTGGGCAATGGGTGCAGTGTTCAGTTCTGTTTAGATCCTTTGTCTGCTGAGGTTCCATTAAGATGTCTATATGCTATTTCTGTGGACAAGGACACCATATTTTCTGATTATTGGTCAACTTCATGTGTAGGGAATGGGGTGTGGCTTCCTTCTTTATCCACTCACTTATCAGCTCAAATAATTCAAGAGTTTCTCAACCTTCTTGGATACATATGATACCTAAAAACAAATGTTGTAATATATTATTCTCGTAACCATTCCAAGAAATAAAATAGAACGAAAGAAGCTCACCCTAATAGTTCTACATTGCCAATTGCATGATTATTAGTTTACTAATTCGTGTGTCATTAGAGAATTCCATCCTCATGTATTATTATTATTATTATTATTATTATTATTATTATTATTATTATTATTATGTGAAGGATTGAGCACATATTAGGACCTTTGATGCTTCCTCAGGACCCTGATGCTTCTCTATTTCTCGGTGAAGGATAGCAAGAACAACAATTTGAAGGTCGAAATATGAGAAAGACGTCGAAGGGGATTGTCACTCCAATATTTAATAGGATTATCATTTATGGAATGTCACATTTGTATTTATTACCAAATGATACCCAACCAAATGTTGCAATCTATTATTCCCATAATGATTCTAAGGAATGAAAATAAAATATAACGAACCAAACTCACCCTAACAAATATGCATTGCCAATTACATGATTATTAGTTTACTAATTCGTGAGTGTTCAGATCATTCTATCCTCATGTATTATTATTATTATTATTATTATAGATAATGCAAATTAAAGTCGAACTAGGTTTAAGTTTTTTAGATTATGAGTATATTTGAGTTTTAAAATGCATTATATTTGAATCTTAAAGTCATTTGATTATTTGTTTCATTTTACTCCAAACACATTAATTAAGTGGTGCTAATAATCTTTAAAAGGAATAAGTTTTAGGAAGAAATTAACATCTACAAGGCCTTGGCTGAATCCTTATCTAAATTTTGCCTTTTAGGTTGATTAACAAATAATTAGGTAATTAATGTAATGCAAGAAATTACCATTTGGAAAACAATTCATTAACAACCACCATCAAGTACATTGAGGTAAATCAAGTTGTTGTCTAGCAACATGGAGTTCAAACTGAGGCTGCATCAAGTCGAAATGAAACGAAGAGGCCTCAACAATTTGACTATGAACTATTTTTGAACCCATAAGTCATCACTACGAACAAATGAAATCCACTGTTGAAGCAACTCTCAATACAAAGCTATCAAATTACAAATTTGAAGAGTTAACTTTTAAATTTGTGGCATCGAAGCGAAGAGACATAAGGGCATGTCACATCACTTCTCAAATCAAAACTTTCTATCGAGCCAAAGTTGATCTTAAATGGATGATGGGTCAACTTATTACAACAATTGAAAGAAAGTTACAAACACACGATCAACTCATTCAAAACTTGACGGCTCAATTGACCCAAATTCAAAAGCAACTCGAAGTCGATGATTCGAATATTCAGCATAGAGCTCAAATTTGATGTGTTGAAAGCAAAGCTACTTGCATTAAAGAGTCAAGTTATGCAATTGACTTATCTAAATTCTGAATCTCCAAAACTCATCGACGCGAGCCGGACGATCATCTTAAGTCGATACCATTCTCAACATTCTTATAATGGAAGATGACATGCAAAATCAAAGGCTTCAATGGAAACAACAACATCACAATGACATGCCAAGGAGACAAGTGAACACATAATTGAAGATAGACAAGTACGAAGGAGGAGCTGACCTTCGGATGTCCTCACTATTAGTGATGAAAATTATATTTTCTGTAACGATATTTTACATCACAAAAGCCTTGTTTTCTTGTAATGTTGTTTCTCATTTCCGTTTTCCCATTAAAAGTCTAATTTACTTTCAATTAATTTATATTGAATAATCATATAGTATTGTAATAACTCAGTCCCATGTGCACTTTTGCATCATCACGAAAATTGTTATCACACACACCTTAATCCTACTTGTTAACTATATTTTAAATTGTCGTAGTGGGACTATTATACATACATAGTGATGTTGATGTGGTGGGATTATTTGTACCCATCTCGTTAGGGGTGCCCTAAGGTATGGGATTATGTAACTAAATATAAAGGAACCAATTGAATATCGCTAGGGTTAATTTTGCTCATGAAGAACATGAGTTTTGCCCCAAGGTTAACTAAAATATGAAAGAGAATGAGATGGAAAAGGTTCAGAGAAACCATAATTAGGAAGTTATGAAATTTATTACAATTCATCCCCTCTGAGTCTACTTTCATTGAGCTTTAGAATCAAGTTAATATGATTTCTGTAGTCAACGTTATGCTATTATCTTTAAGGTAATATCACTCTGTCCATCGAAATGGTTATCCAAATTTGTAAATTATGTATTAACTCCAATATGTCGTGGAATTATTTGATAATTTAGGATGTTATAGACATTGATCTTAGGTTTAATTGACAATTGAAATCACTCTAAAATGATATATGTAGCGAAAGTTATGGTATTGTGATATTGTCCGCTCTGGGCCACGGCCCGTACGATTTTCTCAAAACGCGTCACACCTAGTGAAGGACATGTTCTCATATATACCCAACATCTCTCCCGTGACTTATGCATGTGGGACTAATTCAAGGCATACCTCTCCCTTAGGGTCATTGAGTGATCGCACCCTCTCATATATACCCAATATTTCTCCCGTGACTTATGCATGTGGGACTAATCCATTGGCATGCCTCTTCTTAGGGGACTCAACATCTTCGTTGAGTGATCGTATCCTAACATGCACAGAGGCTCACGCGGAGTGGCTCTGATACCATTCTGTAACACCCTACCCAATCAAGATATTGTTCGCTTTGAGCTTTCGGTCCGCACGAATTTAAAATGCATCTTGATAGGTGAAGAGGGTATCTACATATAAGCTCATGACCATCTCCATGTTTTACCCATGTGAGACTATTCAATGAGACCATTGGTCCTTAGACCTCAGGTCGTTATAATATTCTCCCCCATAAAGGGCTCAACATCCTCGTTGAGCGGGGTCCGTGTTAAGCCGTGACTCGTGTTTTTCACATGGCTCAAGTGATAGGTGAAGAGCGTAGCTACATATAAGCCCATGATCACCTCCGTATTTTGCCCATGTGGGACTATTCAATGAGACCATCTTGGTCCTTAGGGGTCGTTTGGCGTATATTGATTTAATTAACCGGTAATTTATATCACCACTCATATAGATGACCACTATTTAAATTACTGGTAATATTACATTGCAGTTTTTGGTAAGTACTAGTAATATAAATAATAGTCAAAATGGATAGTGACAAAATTACCAAAATACCCCTATTTTTTTAGATTTTAATAAAATGTTATTATAAATAAACAAAGAAAAAAATAGAAAAGTGAATATAAATAAAAAAGATGAGACAAAATCAAGAGTTATTTGTAAAAGATTTCAAATAATATAAAAGATGAAGTTAAATGATATTTATTTATTAATAAAACATTTAAAATAAAAAATTTATTTGAATGGATATTTTCGTCAAAATGCATTCCCACCGGCTGGTAATCTGGAAAGACACATCCCCTGCTTGCTATCTAGATTACTAGTGATGTGATAATCAAGATTACAAGAGCAATTAAAATTACCGGTAATCAGTCGTAGCCAAACGAGGTAATATGGTGGGCCCTAGAAATTTTAAATAAAATAATCAGTAATCTATTTAGATTACTTTATACTAAATGACCCCTTAGACCTCAGGTCGTTATAATATCCCCCCTATAAAGGGCTCAACATCATGGGGTCCGTGTTAGGCCGTGACCCGTGTTTCTCACATGGCTCAAGTGAGCACGCGATGTTGGCTCTGATACCAAATGTAATATTCTCCACTAGCATGTGATATTGTTCGCTCTGGGCCTCGACTCGCACGGTTTTCTCAAAACGCGTTACACCTAGTAAAGGACATGTTCCCATATATACCCAGCATCTCTCCCGTGACTTATGCATGTGAGACTAATTCAAGACTTTTAGCAGGTCGGACGACTCATGAACCCGATGACTCGACCTAAAGCTGGGTACAGGTCAAAATCTTTCGACCCGAGTTGACCTGACTCGACTCGAAGACCCAATTTTTTATTATTTTTTAGTTTTTAGCTTATATTATGCATAAAAATAAAAAATAAAATAAAATACTTTAAATGCGTAAAATAATGTTTACATGTTGAATAAGTTATTTTATGCTTTTAAAATAAATATTATATAATATTTTTATATTAAATAATAGAGAGTGTAAAAAAATAATAAAAAAAGAAAAATGCGAGTTGGATTGGATTCAGTCTTCTAAAGTGGGCTAACCCGACCTGATCTAATCCGATCAAAATCGGACGGGTTGAGTCAAACCCGACTCGTGAACACCCCTACATCTCGTTGGCAATTACATTTAGTGCACATGAAGGATCTCTTTACAATTTTTTTTTACCCAAATTATGTCTTTTCAATTTTTATATAATCATGAATCCATGTAGGGGCAAAAAATCTAATAAAGTCAATAGGAAATTAGATCTAAAAATTTACTAGAATTTGGGCTGGGTAAGATCGAACTCAGACAAGATTTGTCTCGGACACGGGCCAGGTCATTAGTGACTCAAGTAAAACTTCTCAATAAATTAGACATTTTCATATTCAACTATTTCTAATAAAAACCTAGGTTGAGTTCCTAGGTGGTTCACACTAGATGTTGGAAACCATACATGTTTTGCCTTGAGAACCTAGGCCAAAAGTACTTGGGCTCAGCCCGAGTTAATTTGCTAAATTTGAGCACCCATCGTTTATCGAGGAGGAACCCAGGTTTGGTTCCCTGTAATCCAGAATTGGTTCAGTCTAAATTTGGGTCGGATTCAGTCTTCCACCATGTTGAGTTTCCTTTTTGCCAAAGAACCAGGGCCGTGTTCTATCAATTTAGGCTGGATTCTTGCACAGATAAATTTTGGTGCCAAATTTTTAAAACTTTACTCTAATTTTTTTGTTAATCTATGCAAGCTTTTAACTTGTAATCAATTATAAACTGTAATGACTCGGATTTTTAGAAAATAGATAAAGGATATTTATTTTTATTTAATGGATATGAAAATTCCAATGTTAATATTCTAAAATTAATTAATTTTGAAATTGATGGAAATTATGAGATAAGATGGAGAAAGATGATAGAATTTGAATACAGATAGAATTGTTATGGAGATAAGCATGGATTTATGAAGTAAATTCGGATTTAAATAAATCTGAATAATTAAGAAGTGATTAGTCATTGATGTATGGCCAAGATTGGTTCTAAAGGAGCCCAAGGCTTAATAGAATTGATATCTCAAATCTACACCTATAAATAGGCATTAAAGGGTGGCTGGAAACCCCTTTTTCGGCCAAACCGAATTATGCCTATGAGCCCTCTTTTCCTCTCATTTGCACACAAACCGAGGTACCTCCGAGGGCACAAGATGATTGGTTTCGAAGCCGGCACATAAGAGAAGAAGTTCCAGGTGATGGTCGCGAGTTTCGGAATGAGGATAGAGAGCAATCGCCGGCCAAAGTTCGGTATTTGTGCAAATTTTTTAGAGAAGGGACTTCAGTTGGTTTTTCAGTCAACTTTAGGTACGTAGGGAGAATCCTTATGTCGTTGATTTTTCGCGACATGGAACCCTATTATCTTCCCCTCCGTACCTGGATTCCATTGATATATCATATGCATAGTTTGGCTATTGTATGACATAATTTAGATGGTCGAAAAGTCGCGTCGAAACGCACTTCTCCGTCGACGGCAAAACCCGGCTCGGGTTCTGTTGTACCAGCCCGAATTTTGTTGAATTCGTACCGAGTTAGATTCGAAACTGGATCGGGTTGACCAACTCGGCCCAGATTCTTATTGGCCCGACCTGGGTTCGGCTTTGGCTCGACTCGAACTTGGCGCGATTGTCTTGGAGGTGAACCGACCAACCCGGCCCGGGTTCATCATATACTCGGCCCGGATTTGCCCTGGACGAGGTGAGATTGATTGTTTTCGAACACGGTCCGGTTCCACACGACGCGGGCCGGGTTCTGGGGATAGAAAACGTGAATTGGGATATTTTAATATAGATAATTGAATAGTTACTATAATTATTCCTGATTGTATGGTTAGGAGATCTGACTTCATCAAACTTTTATTAGATTTGATTTGAGATTATCTTCATTGTTACCATATCAGATACTGTTTTTCATTATGATATTGATCCAGTAGTTTTCTCCTGATTGGATCTTTATTTAACCTAAAGTAAATTATTCAATATAGGTTTTTAAGATAAACAAGATAAAAGATGGAAACTGTTGGGTCTCCATATTCTCCGATTGTCATAGCTTCCCTAAAGCAGATAGTGTACCTAGATGTTTGAGACGTCATCCTTTAGGGAAGTTATGACTGTCCTGTGATGGTCATGGTCCCCCGTCATTACGAAGCTATTATTAGCGCTACTATTGGAGGGTGACTTGCCATGGTTTGATCTCCCACTGGCCTACATGAAAGAGACATAAAATTTCCCTTAATTGATTGAGCGCTCATTATTGAATTGAAATTGAATTGAATTGAATTGAACCTTAGTCATTCGAATTTTGACGTTGATTGGCTTTGCCTCAGCCTATTGAATTGAATAGAAATTAGTATTGGCCGATGACCTTATATATAGATAATAGAAAATTAATAAATTGGATAGGTGCCATTGTGATCAGGCATAATTGGTAATTGTTATTGATTGGTACATTGATCTCTTACATGATCCCTTCATTGATTCATGGTCTTATTGATTATTGAGCTCTTTTATATTGTCCTATCCTATGCTCTATTGATTATTGCTTCTTATTGATTATTAATTTTTGAGTAATATTGATCTACTTATTATTATGGTTAGACCCTACGTATTGACTATTTTTATACTCATGAATTTTTCCCTGCATCTGGATTCATGCAGGTGAGACGATAGAGGATGGTGATGCATGTGATCATGTTCAGTGACAGAGAGTTATTGTACATGGTGTAGAATTTAGTCATACTAGATTATTGGATTAGCTTTTATTTTTTCGCATATTTAGTATGGTGGAGTCATGGACATTTCCAGCTCCTTACCAATATTTATTATTAGACGATCTTACTATTATTTCCGCATTTTATAGAGCTCATTTTCCGCAAAGATTATTTACATAGAATTATGTAG
This sequence comes from Pontederia crassipes, assembly GCA_030549335.1. NCBI lineage: Eukaryota > Viridiplantae > Streptophyta > Magnoliopsida > Commelinales > Pontederiaceae > Pontederia > Pontederia crassipes. The sequence goes on along the minus strand of CM060189.1, from coordinate 68,658,943 downwards.
CGTCTTTGGGATGACTCTGAGCACTGATTCTCGGGGCGTTACATAAACTATTTATGTATCATTAGAGAACAAAATTTATACTTTAATTTTTTTCCATTATTTCACTAATTCTATCAAGATATTGCATTCAAAAGTAAACCCGAATATTCACGTAACTTATTCAAGCAGAACTACTATAGCCCTTGACTTTGCGAGGCTTCCAACAATGAGCCCGATATTCTTTGACAAAGGAAATAACTTCGAAATGATCGATCGGATCTGCCACACATGCACACTAAGGAGGAAAAAAATGATGACTCAAAGTTGGTGGAAATTTTACTTTTTGAATGTGAAAGGGATGGTTGGAGTACAAGGGTATTTATAAGGATTTTAATTTCAGGTTAAATTATATTATAATCTGAAATTAGGTGCTAAATCTCATCTAACTCTTCTTTATAATCATTTCTTAATTAAATACTTTATCTTCTTTTGTTCTTTCCTTCTATTCAAATTATTATATATTCTTAACTTCTTCTTATCATTTTTCAACTTCAATTATCCCTTAATTTTAAGGAATTTAAAAATTAAATAATAAACAATTTTTGTATATATTTAATTAATTAATTATGATTTTTTATATTAATTAACTTAATATTTTCTTATTTCTATTTTCCTTTTTCTTTCTTCTTCCAATCAAACACTTACCTCTTCATAACATCCCCTTATCTTCTAATTTTCATTGATTTTAGGAATTAAATAATAATAATTCTTAATATTGAAATTTTGGAACTAATTAATTAGTTATTATTTTTATCTAAAATTTTGAAATAAAAATAATAAAATATTATTTTATAATTTATTGAATATTTTAGACATAAAACTCTTGATTTCATTCCTATTAGGAGTCCTTGATAACTTATAATCATATTGAAATTATATTTTAATTTCTTAATCTAAGTGTAATCACAACTTCTAACTCAATTGTGATTTAACTTTCCTTCTTTCATTCAAACTCTATCTTATCTTCCATTTTTTAATCTATTTTCAGAAATAAATAATAATTAATTTTTCTATTTGCATAATTTTTATAATTAAAATAATAATTTATTATGAGTTTTTAAAGATAATTTTAACTTTAGAACTCCTAATTTAAACCTCATTAGGAGTCCTTATTCAATCTTAATATAAACTTCATCCTTAATCATTTTCTAACATCTTTTCTTCATTCTATCTCTCATAAACATAATTATTCCTGAATTTTTGGAGTTAAATAATTAACAATTATTCTTATCTTTTAATTTTTAAATTTATATAATAATATAATTTTATCTTTTAAATATTTTTGGATATAAAATTTTTATTTTATCTCTCATTGAGGGTTTATCATATTTTAAACTTATAACTAGATTCAAATTCAAATTTAAATTCCTAATCTTATTTTAGTTAGGACTTATCTTTTCTTTTTTCTATATCTTATCGAATTGTTTATTCTCTTCCAAACTTTTCTTATCTTATCTTATATTTTTTCTTCTCTTAAATATACTTTTGTTTCCTTTCAATCTTTAACTTTCTCTAATGTCCGATAGAGAGTCGTATTCTTGACTGGATTTAAGTTTTTTTTTTTTTTAAATGAATGGTTAAGAAAAAATATTAAAGGTAGTGTGAGTAAAAAAAATAGACCAAATATTACTACAATTCCACCGACCACCCTCTATCTGTTTATATACTATTTGTTTCTTTTAAACGTGGATAGTGAAGGCAATTACACTTAAGTGAAAAAAGTTTGTCCATTGTTTATGTGATTAAGATAGATAACGTTGGGCTGATGTCCACATTTTGTATAATAATGTTTACTTTATTAAATTTATTATTGTATTAGAATACTATTATTTAGTTTATGGATGGATCCCTGTTCGATTGGTCCCTCTATATACTCTCCACTATTGAAGGTTTTTTTTATGCTCAAAGATATTTAATACAAACACAATCGAATAAAAGAATTATGTCATGAGATCGTTGAATATTAGTAGTTTCATATTTAATTTTTAAAATTATTATTTTAATTAGAGTTTACAATTAAAATTAGTCGGTTATAATAGTTGGGTAGGTCTCGATGAAATAGAAGTAAACATTAAGTCCATTTGGATGAAGGCTCGTTAAGAAGAAGGAAAGAAAATGAGAGAGAAGATAAAGAGAGGGAGAGGAAAGAAATTTTTACACTTCGTTTTGAGGTTGAAACAAAATAATACAAATGGAGAGAAATGAAGGAAAAAAAAAGATTCTCCTTCATTCTCTTCCATTAAAATTTTATTCAAATAGATAAAAAATACTTGTTTGATCAATTTACTTTAAAAAAAAATAAAGGTTGTTTGATCAATCAATAGTTTACAAGTTCAATTAAGGGATTAATAGAAATAAGGGTTTGAAAAATTTAACAGTTAGATGCATTCAACAACAACAACAAAGCTTTATCCCACTAGGTGGGATCGGCTACATGGATCATACGACGCCATTCCGCTCTATTAGTAACCAAACCTCATTTAACACTGTATTCAGGTGAGGATGCAGCGACTCTTGCTCTCTTATCACTGTACCCGAACTGTACAGCGTGTTACTTACGGGTAATGACCTAGTATTAACACAATATATTCGTTGATCCATGTTCATGAGATTCGACAGGGTTTTACGCTGGCTGTCGGGGCCTAACACAATCCTCCTCCTTTATTCGGACTTGGGACCGGCTATAAAAACATAAGCGGAGTTAACAGTTTGATGCATTCACTTGTATAAAATGATACTAAAGGACATACGATAATAAATTATTTTAGCAGGAATGTTATATAAAAAAGTGTTCTTGTAATGTAATACGTATTTCATTTTAAATTTTTGATACCCTAACAATTAGATATTCATAAAATTTTGTTTGGGTCAATTGTGGTTTCAATTGTTTCCTTTATCATTTTCTTGTTTAGTTTGTTGTGTTTTCAAGATTGATGAATCAAGTAAAGTTTTAGGCTCTGTTTGACAACCAAAAAAATAGAATTTGAAGTAGCATTAGCGGAGTCAAACTATTAAATGAAATATTTGGTAGACTAAATCTTGATAACAGCATTTGACAGTTATCTACATGTTAATGTTTAGAGGGTAGAGAATAAATGGTGAACTGTCATTCCAAATTTGTCCTTGTACTATTAAATTGTATGCACTACATTACTATAAATAATTTAGAGGCCCTATAATAATTGTTCTGTTATTTCTAAGTTTTAAACTATTTGATGTAATATTATATTTGATTTATTTAAATCATTTTTAAATAGATGCAAAGTGGATACTATGATTTTAAGTTAAAATTTTGTTATTTTGTATGAATATCTAATCTTTAAGGTAAAAAATAATAAATGTATTACATTACAAATAAAAGTTATTTTTATGTAATATCTAAAATTGAATAATTTATTATCTTATCTTGTTTATGTCATTTTGTATAGATGAACTAATTCAACCGCAAAATTTATCCAACGCTTACTTTTTTAGAGGAAATCACTTATTATAATCCCTTAATTGAACGTCTAAATGTTAACTTTTATCCGCTGATCAAACCGCCATGCACTATTAAACTGCTCAATTTTTCAAACATACCCTTGGTCAAGTTCATATGACACTTCTTCTCAAAAAAAGTTCACATGTCACTGGAGGTGTTATTTTGCTCATTTATCAAACCATGTTTTTGGTCTTCAGATTGGCCGAGATAGAATTAGTAACAATGATGCCTCCTTGATGCTGGTCTAGTAAAACTTGCATTGCCAGTTTTTTACTCTTGTTTATTCCACATGTTTATCTCCTAGATCTTGTTCAAGTGTTCGTTGCTTTTAAGTCTTTCTTTCACATCATATCACTTTGTTTGGATCGATTATGCCTTCAAATGTTTTTTTCGTTTTCATGTTTGGTTTATATTTTTCTTAAAGGTTGACGAATTGAGCAAATATTCAGGCGGCCCCCTTTGGTCAAGTTCATATGACACTGGAGGTGTTATTTTGCTCGTACACCAAACCATGCTTCTGGTCTTCAGACTGGCTGAGATAGGAGTTAGTAATAATGCTTGTCCTTCCTTGATGCTGGTCTAGTAAAACTTTTTGCATTACCAAATTTTTATGCTTGTTTCTTCCGCACCTCCCGCCACCGGTGCCGCCGACCTACTCGCCGGCCTTCGCTACCCATACACCTTCCCGTCCAACGACCGGGCCCAAGACGAGGGGGACGGGAGCGCCTTCGTTCGCCCGCTCGGGGATGACCCGGATGCCGATCTTTGCTTCTCCCTCGACGCAGAGCTCCGCGACCTCGGCTCCGGTTTCTTCTACGGGGATTGCCCGGGCGTCGTCTCTGCGGCCCCTGAACCTGATGTCTCATCCAAGACCTTCTCCCTGCCACGCTTCTTGTCAGTTGAGTGTGCCAACTTCACCGTCCGCGTCCCAGTAGACGAAAGTTTGGATTTTGGGGAAGGTGGTGGGGTCGCGGCGCCGATGCTTCCGTCAGAGTACTGGGCATTGAGATTAGAGGTGGATACCTTGGATGGTTCCCAATATTCATACAGCTACATGGTTCTAAGGGCCGCATCAAGCGTGGATTTGGTACAGGAAGAAATGTTGAAGGGTTGGGTGATTTATAATTCCCAGAGATTCGGGATTTTGATCGATGTTGCCATGAGGGAACACATTTTCCTGCTGCTGAGGTTGTGCTTGAAAGCTATCAGGAGGGAAGCGCGTTCTTCGCTGAAGTTGATATTGAGCAAAGATGAAACGTTGAAACCTAAAAGTCACAGTTTTGAGTGTCCTAATTTTCTTAAAAGCTCCACTTGGTTGGCTTCTCAGCTTGCAATTTTGTATGGGGAAGTGAATGGGAGATTGTTTGCATTGGGGATGCTCAAAGAATCACTACTTCAAGCTGGGTCTATGTTGCTTTTCAATGGATTAGGAAGAAAAAAAGATGGAAGGAAGTGGTGGTGTGGATGTTGCTAATGATTGTTTCAATAATAAGGGACATGACAATGGTGATTCGCAATTTACACGAGATTCTGAAATCAAATATACACCACATGATATTAGTAGGCACAGAGTTTGTCTCTCAGGTTGCTGCTGCTGTTGCTGCATTGCATGAAAGGTCCTGGTTGGAGGAAAGAATCAGGGCTTTACGTTTTTCTCAACCAGTCTCCAAGTATCAGATGTATGCTTGTTTCTTCTAGTTACCTTTGGTTCATATATCAGCTTTTTTCTTCCCTTTGAAGCTATATGGCTTCATAGATTTGGAATATTATGGTTTATTATATTGTCCTTTCGACCACAATAATAATATTATTCTAGATTGTTTATTCTTATGAAAGTATTCCTCTGTATTTTCCTAGAATATTGGAACACACATATGCTTCCGCAAGGGCCTCTGAGGAACGACAAAAACGGTGCGAACTATAGGCCAATTCTGGAGCATGATGGGCTCATTTGGCATCGAGATCAGAACCAGGTAATACAGGATGATATATATGTTGATGAATGAGTAATTCAAAGTACCTGCAGTGATTTCTGGAAATATCAAACTTTATATTTCAGTTTTGAAATGCGAGCAGATTTTATTTACAATGTGGAATTGTTGTGAAACATGGATCAACGAGAGCGGAATGACGTCGTATGATCCATGTAGCCGACCCCACCTAGTGGGATAAGGCTTTGTTGTTGTTGTTGTTGTGGAATTGTTGTGAAAGCAAACATTATCTGCTTTTTCTTAAATTTGTTTTATCACTTTTGTTTATTTGCATGTACTTCTAGCATCTAAAACTATATCATTTTGTATGACAAACAATTCATAACTTTTGCAGTTACTTGCAAGATGCTACTTTTGGAACTTAATGTGCTAATATGCAATGACTTGTTTTTGAGTAAAATGGCTGAGTAAATCCTTGCACACATTGAAGATTACTGGTATATTTGAGGGGGTTATAACAAAAGTGATTTTTTTAGAAGGAAAAGGATGATCAAATTTGTGGTTGTCATTCATGTATGTATTAATAAAATATCACAAGTACAAGTGTGGGCTCTAAAGGAGAGAACAAAAAAATTTCTTGTGTTTACACGGGTTTACATGTTCATGTATCTCTTTGTTTTTTCTAATGAAGAAGTATGGTGCATTTCTCAAAGTTGTGTTATCCAATTTAAGTATCTTTATGGGATAGACCTAAAAAATAACTGTTGCTTCTAATCTTAGCTAATATCTTTTTGTAAAACAGTTTATAATTGTATCATTAGCATAAAAGTATGACAATGCTGCAAAAAATTGTCATCATCATCAATGAGTATTCATTGTCATGTCTAAAAACTCGTGGTTCTCTCAAGGAAACAATTACATTGGTATTAGCATAAAAATTTGTTCATTTTGATAAATTGATATCGATATTAGGCCAAACTTACATTTTACAATTACCTCATGTCAAAGCCTCCATCTGAATTTTCTTTCACGTATATACTTTACTGTACTTGTGCATTTTAGGATCTTGGGAAGGCCAAGACAAGAGGAGTTATTAGCTGAGGAAAGGGATTACAAACAGAGAAGAATGTCTTATCGTCGCAAGAAAGTGAAGCGAAACCCATCCCAGGTTCGTGCGAAGTTACTGAAAAGCCTTTAATGCATTTCATACATTGTAATTCTACTACAAGCCTCATTTAAGAAACAACATATCACATGGATAGGGATGCTGCAACTAGATAATGAAAGATGTTAATTAGGAATTCATTATGTTGATAATGCCTTGAATCCTATCCCAGCTGAAAACTCACGTGTTCCCGATTGCAATTAAGACACTTCACAATTAAATGATGCAACAAAATTTGAGGGTCTATTCTGTTTTTTTATTTGGAATTGACTTAATTCCATTTGATGTGATAGGTGTCCTAATTTTGAGAGATTAATATGGAGTCCTAGTTAGAGCGAAATTCCCTATATAAACTCCTTAGGGGCTAAAATTAGAAAATTAATTTGCTTGTAATCCTTTTTTGATTTTTTTCATCTAATAATATTCCTCCACTGTCTTAAATTTACGGTGCGTGCTTTGGTGCATAATTTCTCAACAGGTTACATATATACCTCTTAAAGCTTTGGATCACTGTTTTCAAAATGTGTATCATAGATATATAATTATGCATGGCAAAATAGGTTTCCACCTTCAACCAGAAAAATAGGTTTCCACTTTCAACTGAAAAAAAAGGTTTCCACCATCTCAAAATAGCTAGGCTTTCATCGCATGACAAGTAAATCAATAGTTGGCGTGATCATCTTATGTGAAATGATATCATGTTTAGTAGGCAAATTGTATCTGTTATCATAGTAGATCTCTTCTATGTGAAAAAAGAAATATATTTGACCTTTTTGAACTCTTCTGGTATATATTTGTACTTTGTTGGCAGCATTTATAATTTTTCTTTTATCTTTGTGCTTATATTTGTTTTTAATTCATCATTACCTATTCTCATGTTGTTATCAAGGTACTAAGGGACACAATTTGTGAACACATGGAGGAAATCAAACAAGCTGGAGGGATTGGATGCAACATAAAAGTCACTGCAGAGAACAAAAACAGCCACTTCAATCATTCTGATCCAAAATCATGTTCTCTTGCTTATGACAAACCAACTCATGTTGATGTTTCTGAAAGTGATCAATCATATGTGAGTCACAATTTGATGCATCATCAACCAAAGCTGAGAGATGGACATTATGAGCGTCAGGGGGATCATGACAGAAGTAGGCATGAAAGACATAATCCTAGGTACTCCAGTGACAAAAGCTCTTGTTTACATGAGCAAAGAGGTTATCAAAGAGGGCAACATGATGTGTCAGCTGAGGCTACTAAATATGACAAGCGTAGTTCTGGTTATTCTTCTACATCAAAAGATTATACAAATCATTCAGTTTTAACATCAAGGTCAGGTAAAGACACACATAAAGGAAGAAGTTATGAAAGTGATAGGTCAGAGTCAGTGACACAGCACAGATTTGAGGATAGATATGACCCCACAGAATCTAATCAAGAATACGACACCTATGGTGGGATTACTGTGAACACCAATCAAATATCTGCAAAAACATATTCACATAATGATGGCAAATATTATGATCAACAACGAAGACATGACCGATCTTCAAGACGACATAGGAAAGATTATGAATGAACTCCAATGATGTAAGTATTTAGTCTATGTTCTCTCTCAACAAAATATTTAGTCCATGATGATTATGAAGTTGGATGTGCTAGTTTATTCTCATGTTTACAATTACTTGATTTTTGTCACATTCTGTTGAAGGTTTAACTTACATGCCTGTGTGGGGTACTAACCTGTGGTGGCGCCAAGAATTTTGTCATCAACTGTATCCTAATCTGTATCCACATTCAGATTGATGTTATTTTGCTTTAGGAATGCATTTTTTTTGCTTTTAGCTTGGTCATCTCTTTTCATACTGCCTTCTTTTTCTTTGGAATCATATATCCTACAACTCTGTTAGTTGTTACTAGCAATTATCTTGTGATGAAGCATCCATATATTAATTGTAGACTATCAGAAAATAATTAAGTAATCCATTTTAAATTGAGAAATAGATGGTGATAGCTATTTTAGGAATGACTCAAGAATATATGAAGAAAAATGGAATAAATGCAAAGACTGCATTCACCTTTGAGCTGAAGTATTTAGTGCCCGGGTTTTCTGTATGTTTTTCATATCTATATAATAGTTGCACTTTTGTCACTGCAATCTCTTGAAGCGAAGGTTGTCATGTCCAAGTTGCTGGAGATGAACCCTGCAGCTATATCCCATAACTTGAGGATGGGAAGAAGGGCAAATGCACTGATCATAAAATTTTGTTTATTGGGAATTCAGACTTGACGTAGGTAAAGTTGGTAATGAAAATTGTACCTATGCATACATTACAGCCTCGAGGGTCATCATCTAACCATTGATCAAGAGGTTTTTTTTTGGGCAAGTTCATCTGTTCATAAGTCACAATTAGTTCTCAAAAAAATTCTCTCAAAAAGAAAAAGTTGTTCTAGAAAAAGGTCACAATTAGTGAACTGATCGATTTCTGTAGTTTGTTTCCTGTAGCAACCAATATTTTAAGGATCTTTATCTCCTAATACGATCATTTGGTTGATCATGCAACTTTTATCAAGTTACCTTCACGTTACATTATTTTCATCTTAATGGTGTCTGCTGCATCTTTTTACTTCGCAGCACTACTTTGACAAGATGTGCAGTTCATCAGACTTTCTATTCTCTTTCATTTTTCTGTCTTTGCAGTGAAGTTGAGAGAGATTCTCATTTTCTATACATCAATCCGTTACAGGTTGAATGGAGGGATTTTGCACTTTCCATATATTTGGTGTACCACAAATAAGGATAGGATTGAGTTGTACTTCGTTTGACATTCCTTTTCTACTGTAGCTAGCTTGTTAATGGCAGACTGCACTGCTGATCCGTTACAAGTTTCATTTCTGAAGCGGGTTCCTGAACGAAATGGATGTTTATGCTTGGTGAATTTTGAAGCCAGCCAGCCTTTTTGTGTTGCTCATTTTTGTGATGAAATGATATCCAACAACAAGAAGAAAAATGATTGAATAGAGGAACACCCGAGCATTTGTTGATTTCAGATGTGTCCATATCAATGAAATAGTGTTTCTCTGTTTAAATGTTATACTTGGTTCTGTTGAGATGCAATAATTGCATATTCATATACATCTTGTATTTAAGTCCACTTGTTTCTCTTTCTAAAATAGAACCACAAATTTTTTTTTTAAAAAAAAACATGAAGTTATCTATTGAAGGAGATCCCAGGCAACACAATAGTTAGAGTAACAAGTACCTCCTGAGGAGAGGATCTCTCCCAAAAAGTGTCTTAGTGAAGGACACGACCAAAGTTCACAAATCAGTCATTTACTTGGTTTGCTTCCAATTTTTTACTTTAAAAAAATGACAGATGAAATAAAATGGCTCTAATATAGAGTCTAACTTTTCATGGAGTACAAAGTTTTTTCAGAATTAAATCAGCAAAGGCAATAGAAGTAGTTTCAAATATAAGGTGTGAGAGTCCGAGGAGGTTTGATGCCCTTCAAAAGGCTTCAAGTTCCAGAACAAAGGTAGTCTATCGCCTAAAAGCTCCTACTGATACAAATTGCCTATATGATTATAAAGACTGCAGCCCAGGTGCACCCAAGGTTCATTTGCACTAGTTAAAGAACCACAATAATATTTTTAGTGTGGCTCAAAAAATATTATACAAACTATTCCTTAATGGCAGTTTGATACTTAGATAATTTAGATAATTATTGATTATTTTATTTAAAACTCTCGTTTGGTTTGCAATTATTGATGGATAATTTTAATTATAATCTCACGTGTAATTCAAATAGTAACAAAAGCAAGAGAACTCCTTAGCAACGCGTGCTGGATTATTAAGGATTGCAGCACTGAATCCACCGTCGCTGGAGCAACCAGATTTTTTTTTATTAAAGGAAATGATGATATATTAAGTTGCGGAAATTCCGATAGCGTCCGAGTACAAAAACTACAGAAGGTCCTGAGACGGGCCTTCCGTCCAAAAAGTGTCGCCGGAGCAACCAGATGACCTCATCGTCTGGCGAGCACACCCGAAAGGCACATACACCACCATAGATCAGTGTATTATATTTATCTCTTTGATAGTAGCAGTCCTGCCAATGAACAAGAGCCATGGTGCACAATATGGAAATGGAAATGTCCAGGACACATTCAAACATTCATGTGGAAATGCTTGCACGATGCTCTTATGACAAATCTCTCAATCCTGTCACTGAACAATCCAGTTTGTCCACGATGCAGCAGAACGGAGGAATCGATTCATCACCCATGTCCTTAGAGATTGTTCAACATCACAAGCAGGGACGGACACATGCAGGGGGTTTTGAGGGGTGGGGCGGACCCATGCAGGGGGTTTTGAGGGGTGGCCCCATCAAAATTTTTATGCCCTATATAATATTATATATATTATATAAAAAATTGTAAAAAAATAAAATAAGTATAATAATTATACATATAGGCCTCTGATATTTGGATTGGTTCCGCTCCGGACCGTAAGGAATATGGCCGACTCATCCCAAGAATAAAATTAAGATGCTACTTTCTTCTCTGGCAACGACACCCAATGGATATCTGATAATATCTTATTGCGAGGCCATTCTAGCAATAATGCTATGTGGCATATTCATTACCGATTGTTAGCTTATATGCAGACAGAGGTGCTTCCTCTTAGACCCCCCTCAGACTCGCTATCCGAAAGACCTCGTAGGGATATCTGTTAGAGCGCCTGATTATATAGAAATCCACGTAGGGTTATAACTAGGTTCAGATTTAAGACATTATCGATAAATCTCCACCTTAACTTGAATCATCTTCAGAAGACAAATATCTTTAATGTCAGCCACATCATCGCTAGCCCCACTTTGGGACTATTACCAAATATTGATGTTAAGCAAGTCCAAACAGTACTAAAACTTTCTATGAGTTACAGACTTGATGAATATATCAGTTGGATTATTTTTATTGTCAATCTTCTTCAACTTGGTTCTCTTCTCAGTGTCGATGAAGTGATACCTGATATCAATATGTTTAGTTTTTTTATGATGCATTTGATCCTTGACTAAACATATTACACTCTGATTGTCACAGTGTATTATAGCTTGCTCCTGATGTAATCCGAGATCTCCAATTAAGCTTTTTAATCAAATATCTTTCTTAGCAACTTCTGTCAGTACCATATACTTTGTCTCTGTGAGCCTTCCAACTGATGACCGAGTTACTCAAAGTGAAGACATAGCATGTCATAATTCGTCTTCCATCAACATCTGTAGTATAGTATGAATCTGAGTAACTAGTAACCAAATATTTTTTATCACTTTTGTAGATGAGGTTTTTCTCTTAAATACCGAAATATTCGCTTCACTGATGCATGCAAAATACAATATATAACTAACCATGCATTTAATTACATTTCGATTCCTTTTCATATAACATGCATCAATTTATGACCTTATTTGCTTTAATTTTAAAAAATAAAATCTCCCAAATTATATATTTTATTGCAGAAAAAACAAGAGAATTGAGTCAGGAATCCATAGAAAGAAACCACACTCAAATCGGAGTTCAAACGGAACCAGAAAGTGCAAATTAGTGAAGTTTGCCAATGCTGAGTTGAATATAACGAGTCGTTATATGACCGTAACGGGCGTAACAACAGAGGCGTGAACAATCCGTTACGGCCCGTTAAAAGGCACAGTTTTAAGTCAGAATATAATTTGGAGCGTGAACAGTCCGTTACGGGCCGTTAAAAGGTCTAATTTGAAGCAGAATCTGATTTGGACACTGTGAGGGCCGTTAAATCTAAGTTATGGGCCGTTACGAAGGCCGTTTTCGAGATTTCTTCGACTTTTCTTGGGGATTTTAAGTCCAGATCGAACTCAAATTTTATCCTAAGCCTCAGGGATGATTAGGAAACATATTTGCTCAGATTTGAAGGAGTTTTGGATGGTTTTAAAGACCTATCAAAATCTATTCCGAATTTATTTATTTTAACATGAAAAGATTTCGAATCAAATCGAAACTCCACCAGAACTCTTGGGACCCCTGGAGGCTATAAATAGAGGCCCTAGAAGATAGAAAAATGGGTTCTTGAGACCTTGGGAGTCGTGCTTATTGCAGAAGAGACATATTCAAGTTGAAGAAGATTGTTGGAGAAGAAGGAGGAGCAACTCAGCGTCAGGGCTCCGAAATAGTTTCAGAGATCATCTAAAGCAAGAATTCATGTTCTCTCCTTAATGTTTGGATGCTCTTTACTCAGATTTTATTATTTCTATCTTTTCTGTAATAGAGATTTTTATTCTTTATGAGAAAACTGCATGAACCATTGTTAGATTTGAATTAATATAGTTATTTCAGATTCTTTTGATTATGATTGTTATGCTTAATGCTTTTTACTGAGATTATTATATTCTAAGATAAGACTACAAACCAGATCTGAGGTGGTTAGTTTTAGAATTTAATAATTTCAGTGAATTGTTCTTTAACTTGAAAGTTGAACAATCATAACACAAATCTTGTAAGTCGTCGTTTGTGCTAGATTCTGTGCGGTGTATCAGTTTTTACCCATCGAGGATAACTATTAGTTTATGAATTATAACTTAATGCATCTTAATATCTTTCTTAACTAAAGATTAACTCATCTTTTGTGGTCTTAAGTTTTGCGGGAATTAAGATAGTTTGATTTACTTAGCGTAGAAATCATTAATTTAGGTAATCTTAATCCGTCTCAAGGACTGAATCTATTCATCGTCGTTATAATTCAATCTTCATAATTGTTCATGTTCGTTAATCATTATCTTTAATCATCCATAATCCTTAGGATCAACACCAATTTATTTTATTTTCTATTATTAAATTTTCTGCATCTTTATTTTCTTTTTTTAATATCACAACACTCTTTCCTTCTCTTAGTAGATAATCGAGATAGATTAGATTTAGCTAGTTCCTCGTGAGTTCGACACTCTACTCTCTACTTTATTATTTGATACGACTAGTGCACTTGTTAGCAATTTTATTGTTACAAATTCAACACACCATTCACTACTTACCAATGCTCTTTTCTTGGATTGCTTATGAACCTACTGACAACATTAACTGCATGAGCAATGTTAGGTCTTGTATAAACTATGACATACATCAAACTTCCAACAACACTAGCATAAGGAACCCACATGTAGTCCTTCTCTGCTTCTGATTTTGGTGCGAAAGCGATAGAGAGATGAATATTTGCATCAAAAGAAGTATTCAAAGGTTTCGCTCCAGACATTCTAAACTTGGATAAAATCTTTTAAATATATATTTTTTGAGATAAGAAGTTTATCCTGTGTGCGATCTCTTAGTATTTTCATTCCCAAAATCTTCTGTGCTGCATCAAGATTCTTCATGTCGAATTCTACACTGAGAAGCTTCTTCAAATTCTGAATGTTTGTCATGTCTCTAGCAGCAATGATCATATCATCAACGTACAAGAGCATATAGATGGTAGAGTCGTTCTTCACCTTCTTGTGATATATATAGTAATCATAGGGACTTGATTGAATTCTTTACTGATCATGAAACTGTTAAACCTCTTGTACTATTGTTTGGGAGACTGCTTTAGGCCATACAAAAATTTTTTCAATCTACAAACTTAATCCTCCTTTTTTGGAATGGAGAATCCCTCTGGCTAGTTCACAAGAATGTTTTTTTCAAGTTCTCTATGGAGAAAAGTAGTATTCAGAACTAGTTGCTCAAGCTCTAGATTCTGATGTGCTACAAGAGCAAGCACATTCTGATAGAAGTATGCTTGACAACATGTGAGAATATTTGATTGTAGTCGACATCTTCTTTCTGACTATAACCTTCAGTAACCACTCGTGCTTTGTATCTTGTGCCTTCAACTCTTGGAATTCTAACTTTTTTCTTGAAGATTCCTTTACAGTCAATAACTTTTTTGTCTTTAGACAACTTGATTAGCTCTCAAGTCTGATTTGATTCTTATGAAGAGATTCCATCTCCTCACCCATAGCAGCGATCCACTGTTTATATTCGACACATGTGATGTTATCTCTATAATAGGATGACTCCAGGGACTTCACCTCTTCAGATACTTAAAGTGCATAAGCAACCATGTCCTCAAAGTCATATTTCTTTGGAGGACTCACTTCTATGAGAGGACGTCTAGTAGCAATTGATTCTTCTTCATGTTGCTCATCAGATTCTTCATGTTCTGGTTCAGTTTCTCCTTCTTGATATGATCCTTCAGCATCATCCTCAATTGGAGTGACTTCAACCTTCACCTATTTTTTAATACTCTCTTCAACCTTCACCTTCAACTAAAGCATTGATGCTTCATCAGAGGTTACACTTTTGTTGTGGATGACTTCTTGTTATGAAGGAGACCATATTTTATAGTCCTTCACTCATGTACCATATCCCACGAATACCTCTTCTTTGGCTCTTGGCTCTAACTTCTCTTCACTAACATGATAGTATGCTAGACAACAAAAACTTTTAGATTAGAATAATCAGCAAGATTTTTTTACCATACCTCAGTAGGAATCTTAAGATCAATCCTAGTCGCCTGGCTTCAATTCACTAAGCAGGTTGTGTTAACAGCTTCTGCCCAAAATGCCCTATTCAGGCTAGCATTAAAGAGCATGCACCTTGCCCTCTTCAGAAGTATTTTGTTCATTCATTCTGTAATTCCATTCTATTGTAAAGTTTTCCTCACTGTACGATGCTTGGCAATGCCTTCATCTTTGCAGAACTAGTCGAATTCAGCAGAACAGAATTCCAAACCATTGTCCCTTGAAGAACTCACTCTTGTTGTGCTTCATTAAGAATACTCAAGTCATCATCGAGTAGTAATCAATCACGGACATGAAATACCTAGCACCTCCTAATGATGGAACACAAGAGAAACCCTAACAATCACCATGAATGTAGTCAAGTGTCGCCTTGGTCTTGTGCATTGTCTTGCCAAACTGAAGCTTTCGCTGTTTGTTGAATACACAGTGCTTGTAGAAATCAATTTCAGATATCTTCTATCCTCCTAAAAGACTTTGCTTGCTGAGAATATTCGTCTCGTTCTAACTCATATGTCCAAGTCGCATGTGCCACAACTTGGACACTTTCTGATTTGGATGAATTTGCCACTGTAGCAACACAGGAAACTGTTTGAACTTTTGTCTGACTCCCTTCAGAACTGTAGCATCACCCTTCATGACCTTGAGAATGCCTTCAGTAGCATTGATCTGACACCCTTTAGAGTCCAAGACTTCAAGTGATATCAAATTCTTCTTCAGTTGCAAGACATAACAAATATTTGTCAGCGTCCTCACAAGATTATCATAAGTATCTGCACAGAACTGATCCCAACTATTAGACATGACACATTATTACCCATGATGACACATTTTCACCGTCAGTCTTCTGATAAGATGAGAACCATTCTTTTATTCGAAGTCATATGATATATGATAGGAGCACCCCAAATCAAGAACCCAACCATCCTTCAGACATCCCTGATTAGAAGTAACAAGAACCAAATCATCTTCAGAATTTTTCATTTCATGTGCCACCGCAGCAACGGAGGCCTTCTTCTTCTTCGGATAATCATTTTTCCAATGAACTCATTCCTTGTAGTAATTACAGATGTCTTTCGTAATGATTATTTTTTTCTTTGGCTTGATATTAATCTTGCGGCCTGAGTCTCTGCAGAATTTCTAAATGCCTTATGCCGAAGTTCACGAGTATGAAGACTTGATCTTACTTTTTTCAAGCTTATAGTTTCCTTTTTTATAATCAGACTGAACAAAATTCTCATATGATGTATGAAGAAAACTAACAAAATTATGACATCATCTTCATCCTCGATCTTAACATCAATATTTCTCAGTTTCATTCAACAAAGAATTTAATTAATTAAGATGCTCTTTCAAAGAAGTACATTCTTTCATACCGAGGGCGAACAGATGTTGCTTCAACAATAACTTATTGGTGAGAGACTTCGTCATATACAGACTCTCGAGTCTCAACTATACACCTGCCGCATTTTCTTCATCTACAACCTCGATTATCACCTCATCCACCAAGTACAACAGAATCATCGAGTGCACCTTCTCCTCTCGTGCCGTCAAAGTAGAGAGGTCGATCTCATTTTCTTTGCCCTTCGCGCTTTGTTCTTCGACACGTTCTCGAGTGACGCCAGACTCCTTGTTGCTTCAAAAGCGTCCGCATCTTGACCTGCCACAAGCCGAAATTATTTCTGTCAGTGAAATTCTTCACGTTCATGTTGTGCGACACCATCTCCCTACTTGATCGAGAATGCTGTCAAACTCTAAGGCTCTGATATCAGTTTATTACGAAAGGAGGGAAAGAGAGATCACACAAAATACAAAAGAACACAGATATTTACGAGGTTCACCCTAAATCGAACTACATTCTCGGACGGTAGCGGCTCTCTTTGTTATGGAATAATGATAATTACAATGATGCAAAATAACTTAGTCGTCATGGAGTTTATATAAGAAACTCTAATATAAAATAAGAAATAAAAATCCTAAAATCGTCTAGGTTTCGGAGGCTTCTCTCCCGATCCCTCACAGGGGATATCCTGGATCCCCCCTAGACCCCCCTTAGGCTCCTTGTCTGAGCAGCGAGAGTCATAAAAATATTTATTGAAGCGCCTGATTATATAGGGGTCCACATAAGATTGCAACTAGGTTCAAATTCAAAACATTATCAACAAAAGGTTTTGAGTTTAACTCGTTAAGCTTCTATTTTTTAAAAAAATCTTCATTTTATTGTCCACGTGATGGATTGGACTAGATCAAAATTATTAACAGCCACAAATGAAGGAAAGTGTTAAGAATATAAAATTCATGGCCGACTCAACCATAAGGCCAGACCTCAACTAAATTAAGGCCTCTTAATTTCAATAATTAATATATGTATATATATATATATATACACACTAATGCTAAACACAATTAAATTGTTGCTATTTTTTTAAGATTATATGTTATTTTGTTAAATTAATCTTATTCTCATATTTTTATATATATACTCATATTTGCAGTGAATTCAAAGTATATATATATCTTGTCAACAATTATAAATATGTATTTTCTCTATTTTCGCTCATTATTTAATATGAATCTTTAACTATTTTTTCATAGTTAGTATAAATACAAAGAATTATGTTGAATTGTTCCATTCTTTTTTTAATATATATATATATATATATTACATCATATTTTTTATTTTTTAATATATTTAATATATCAATTTAGATCTCCAAATCCCTCCGGTCCACTTTAATACATAAGCTTTTAGAAAAGTAAGTCAGCACATTAAATTTAACACTTGTTATATTTGAAAAAGGTTGTGTCCTTAGAAAACTTGCTGCCAGGTGATGAGAGAATGCAAGGCTCATACAACATGAAGCGGGAGAACTCAACCTAACGTAGAACTTATGTAGGGTTGGGCCTCGGCCCGTTTGCACACAAAAAAAAGCAAGAGAGATGTACTTTTAGATTACTATTAGAATATATTTTGACGAAAATATTTATTTAATTAAAATTTTAGATTTTAAATATTTTATTGATAATTAAATATTGTTCATTCATATTTTTTACAAATAATTTTTTTTATTTTGTCTCGACTTTTTATCTATATTTATTTTTTGTTTTCTTTCTTTACAATAAAAATCTAAAAATAATTTTTAAAAGTATTTTCATAATACGTTTACTAACTATTTTAATTATTATTTATATCACACGTGTGATATTATCGATAAATGTAAATAATGGTAATATATTTTATTCGTGGTCTATGATTCTTTTCCCCATCCAATGTATGGGGCTAACTAAACTTGTACAATTTAATGTATCAAATAAAAAAATAATAACCAAGTGAATATATGTCATATTATTAGTTGTAGAAAAATATTTTAAACCTGACAAAAACTAGGGTGAATTTACAGAAGAAATAACTAAAATCCCATGGAATTGCAAACATAACAAGAACTATGCATCATATATGAATAAGACTTCAAAATAATATTTTAATTATTTCTTATTCATAAAATATCGTTCTCATTTTTTAAATACTCACTTTTGTTAGATTGAATATTGTTGTTAACATAAATTATTTTTAAATAGAAAATAATAAGCTAAAATTTACACATTTTGATATAATTACTTTTACTAGAATTTTATTAAGTTAGTTAATGTAGTAAAATTTGATGATGCATTATTTTAGTGTAGTTAAATAACTTAATTCCACACTCTTAAACATTTGATACATACATATATATATATATATATATATATATGAGAAAAAAAATGAGCACATGATGTGATTTTACGGATACTTTTCTTTAATATTTTATATCTTTCCTTACTAATAATTTAGAGGGTCATTCATGATAACAAAAATAGTACGACAAGTGGCCTCACAATATGACGACACATGTCATCTAATAAAATATTAATATTAAACTAATAATCTTAATTTATTTCAAATTGTAATAATATATATTATATGTATTTAATCCTAATTATATATATACAAGATTATGTATCCTATATTAAAATTAATAATATTAAATATTTATATCGTACTACATGGAAATAAATGATGGGATTATTTTTAAATATTGCTAATGTTAATAGTCTAATACTAATATATATATATATATATATATAAAATACTATTTCATCCTAAAGATTTAATGCGGGGGCATAGATGTCGTGTCACCTAATGTCCAATGGCCCTGTTTGGTTCAAGAAATTGTTTTTTTAGGATTAGCATATTGTAATCCATTAGAAATTCCTCTCCTATTAATCCAATTGAAAGAACTTGGTGCTCTCCTTTTTTTTGTTTTGTTCCTTGCACAATTAATGCGGTGGGTCCCAGCTGATTATCATTTTACCTGTTTGGTAAAATAAAAGGGAACAAGAGCGAATAAGAGCATTAATCCAATCTTATTTTTGAAACAAACGGGCCAATATGAACTCGATGGTAGACCCCACAAGTGTGTGTGACCTGGCTGGTGGAAGTGGGTTCGTTTTTTTTGGGTTCAACAAGACCGTTTTTTCTTCTCTTGGCATCGAACTGGGAAAGTCGGACTCCACCATTGGTGAGCGTTCGTAGGTAGAATGCATTGTGCCCCCAACGCCACTCGTCCGCACAGAACCGAGGGGGAGGCCATGGTAGGTGTTGGAGATGACATCAATTGAGGCCAAAACCGGAGGGGAGGCATAGAGGTGTCGAGGCTGGGTTGGCTAACAATGAGGTTGGTTTCATAGGGGGAAGAGACACTACAACAAATTATGATTTAGAGACCAATCTTTTAGGGACCAATTATATTTGGTTCTTAAAAGTATAAATTTCAAATTCTTATTCATTTGAAATCAAAATTTTATTTGTGATCACTAAAAGGCCATTTTTTAAGGACTAATGGAAAAATTTTGGTCACTAAAAATTTTTAATGGCCAGCTTCTAGGGATCATGGGGATCAAGATATTTTGGTCTAAAAACATATTAAGAACTAAAATTAAAGTTCTAGGGATTAATGTGTTTAGTTTCTAAAAAAATTTTTTGGTGCAGTGAGAAGGGAATCACACCGAGTGAAGCTAGGAAGATGATGAGAGAGAGTAGGATGGAGGCGAATAGGAGGGATCCGTAGCAAGCTCAGTCGCACCATTGACACCGTCGACAGTAGACGGGGAGGAGGACGTAGGCGGCCCGGCCATGGGGGTTCTTTGAAGGCATTGTCGGGGACGCCATAATAAGTTGGAGGAGGCGGTGTTTGAAGGAGCAGTACTACTTGGTACTCATTGCTGACAATGAATTCGGACAGATGTTAGGGTTGGAGGAAGGGATTGGGAAGAAGAGGAAGTGAGGGAGTGTTGTCTGGATCAGCTCACTTTTTCGACCAAAAAAGCGAATGAATTGATATTCGCTTCAAGAAACAAGCAACATGAAACAAGAAGAGGGAGGTCTCTCCATGGGGGTGTCGTAGATGCATTAAATCCTAATCCCAAATCATCGTAAATACATATAACAAAGTTCGTTGTACAAGGCAATAATATTTAATGTATTAACTTTGGAATTAAAAAATACTCAATTGAACTATGATTAAAATAAATAATCTTTCATTTCTAAAAGATAATGTACAAATATAATAAAATAAATAATATTTCATTCTTAAACATAGTGTATTATTTTTGGAATTAATTTGTAAAGATAATGTATTTTTTTGGAAATTTGATAAAATTCATATAATTTTAGTTTTAAACATTTGTTTCATTTTATTTTGTATTTTCAATTTGCTTTGAAAAACAAAATTTATTATATAATTTCATAACAAAATTAATTTAGTCATTAAACTTTCTTTAAGAAAAACTTTTGACACTTTCTTATATAAATTAATAGAATTAAGAATGCAAATCAAACTTAAATATGAATAAGTTACATATAATTATAATATAAATTAAAATTATAAATAATAAAGTAGTACTATTTTTGGAGAATGATTAGATAACATAATTAATAATTAAATTTAATTCGTTTTACTTTTTAACTTTCATATTTGTTAATTAAGAATATTAATAATAAAAGTTACTTATCTAAGATAATAATTTCACTATTACTAAAATAAATAATCTTTCCTTTTCCAAAATAGTGTATTGCTTTTGGGTTTAAAAAATAAAAATAATTCAATTTGATTAAAAGAGAAATAGCATTTCATTCTTAAAACATAATGTATTATTTTTAAAAAATAAAAAAAAATAATGTATTGAAGAAATAATTTAAAAAATAATATAATGTATAGTTAATAGTAATATTTCCATTTTTCAGAAATAATATATTAGTTTTAGATTAAAAAATTAACTTGAAGAAAAATATTGAATCTTACTATAATTAAGATTAACTACTTATTTTTTCGGATTTAAAAGTAATTTGAAGAAGCACTGTAACATAATTTAAAATGTTATGAATTCTACTTGTTTCTAAAAATTAAACTAAAAGGTGTAATTTCATAAAAAAAATTTGAGTCATAAAAAGAATAGGATTCTTTGTTTGAAGAAATTTATATTCAATTTGAGTAGAATAATTAAGACAAATTACTATATTTTCAGAAAGTAAAAGATATATGGAACAAATAATAATGTATTTATTCGGATTTTTTTTTAAAAAAATGAAGAAAAAACTGTTTCCCTTTTTAATATAAATATATTTTTGGTTAAAGAAAAATAATCCATATGCCAATATTTAATCAAAAATACTATTATTAATCTAATTTGTTTCTAACAATTATATTAAAATGTGAAGTTTAACTAAAGGTGGATATCCTATATAAATAAAAAGATAGAATATTATTCTTCGATTAAAAGTAAATTCAATTGGAGTATAGTTAACTATTTTTAGTTTACTATTTTTTATTTAAATAAATAACATGAAGAAGTAATTTGCCCACATTTAATAAAAAATAAAAAAATATTTACTTACTTTATTTATAAGAAATAAAATAAAAGACAAAGTTTAAGTAAGGATGACAATAGACAATCTTACTTTAAGTGATCGACTTCGCACAAGGATCATACTGCGATATAATGGCACTAGATTTCCGAAAGAATTTGGAAGATCCTGTTAAAGATTTCACCTTTCACATTTTATTTTAGTGAGCTGCTTGATTTCATATTCATTGATTGAGTAGCTAGACAAAGAATAAAGGTGTAACACTCCGAATTTCACTCCCAATTTGCTAAGGACAATTTGGGTCATTTGGTTACGTTAGCCCGTTCACCCTCACATAATCATAGTAAAATATGATTTTTATTTGAATCAACGGAAGCATAAATTCATTAAATAAGATAAAAGAATATTTCATTAAATGCGAAAAACTTCATGAAAATGTCAAAGTATGGTTATAGAATTGAAAACATCCATAAACATCATCATTTATAATAATTTAAAAAATCCCAAAGCCATAATCAAAATATCTCTTTTGAAAACATAATCAAAGTTCCCTAAACATGTGACTCAACATCCTAAGACCAATGTACAATCTTATTCGTCTGAGTTGTCATCCATTTAAATCACTATGCACCTGCACGGATCTAGGGTGCAGAGGATTCTCTCTTAGAGTAAGTAAAGGTCATGCATGTGATGGTATGATCCTATACAAGATACTACAAGATATATATCATCATCTTTATATAAAAGAAGTAACAATATGCATGCCATGCATGCGATGATATGATCCTATACAAGATATTACAAGATATATATCATCATGTTTATATAAAAAAGTAACAATATGCATGTCATGTTTTAACATGTGATCTACATGTCTTAACATGTTATCTACATGTCAAACATTAACATCATTCCATCATCATGCACATAAGTAATCGCATGGAAGACATGTAAACACATCATCATACTTGAAGTATGGAGCATTCATTACATTTCATCAATTCAATTCATAGGCACATAAGTGAAGTACACTTACCATATTCCTCAGGGTTGCCTCATAACCCTTTGGACTTCCACTTTCGTGGGACATCATTCCATTACATTCATAACTCTCATCGGATTGCTTTATAACCTTTTCGGACTTTCACTTTCGTGGAACACCATTCCATTCCATTCCTATTAATGTTATATCTTCTGATAGTTGGAATTTATGTCATTGCCATCTCAATAGGCTAGCTAAACCGTGGAGACAATGCTCCCCTCTCATCCGAAGGTGACATCAGAATGCACACACCGTTGTCGATGTATGTAACGATCATTTTGGACTCTCATCCGAAGGCGACATCGGAATGCACATACTGTTGCCGATGTGTGTAACAAATATCCGATAAAGGACGATGAAGGGTCGATATGTAACATAATACACATCTGAGCTCATTATGCTTTGCAATCAACAAATATTTACATCGCTCAATCTTCAAGTTTAACCTAGTTACGTGGGAACATGCATATACGTGTATCTAAGTTCATATATAATCATCAAGCATTAATGCATACTACTAATATCTTGAAAATAATAATTAAAATATTATAGTATATTTTTGTCACTGTCACGGCCGTGATATAGGTCGTCACGATCGTGACGAAGCCCTGAAAAATCTGTTCTCTCTATCACGGTCGTGCCTACAAGTGTCACGGCCGTGGCTACACTATCACGGTCGTGACATGAACTGCCACTGGCATGACAGAAGCCCTGCCTTAGCCGTTTTCCAAACTTTCTATCATGGGCGTGACATGTGTGTCATGGCCGTGATCGAGCGTTGGAAATACGCCGTCTCTCGACTTTTTCACAATTTTTCATCAAAAACTTTGAGAAATCGATATACAACATTATGAATCAATACATATATATTTCCTAGACATTCTATGATCAAAAGGGCATGAAAAACATGTAAAAACATTCAAATTTCTAGATCAAGGGTTCATCCCCAAATCATGAATAATAGGAAGAACATGAACCCTAATAACAAATTTGATCTAATCCTTGCACATGGCCTAGATCTAATCATGGAATCTTATTCATGTATAGATCTAGAGCGAAAACCCTCAATCAAAATCCATCTTGAGAACAAGTTGTTCTCAAACTCTCAATCCAATTATGAAAACAATTAAGAGAAGAGAGAGGAGTGTGGATCCCCTTTACATATCTTGATCTTAGATCTTCCTTCTCTTTCTTCCTATCCTTCTTCATTCTCCCTTATCTCCTCTTTCTCCTTCCTCAAGACCTAGCCGCCAAGATGTGGATTAAAGAAAGAAAGAGAGAGAGAAAAGATGTCTTATATAGGGATAAATCATGAGGATTTGGACAAAAGTCCAAATTACTCTTAATGAAAAATTAGGATATTACAAAAGGAAACACAAGCTTCTACCTTATCCACTTGGCTATGGTTTCTTATCTAGGTTTGAGCATAAATAAATTCAATTCTAGCATAAACTAAGATGAATAAATCTTTTTACTCTTAAAAAAATAAATAAGACATTATAATTCTTATTAGAAAATAATTTGAAGAACTCATGTGTCATTGTTTAATTAAAAATTTGGCATTACTACTTTTGCTTTTAAAAATGAAATTTAAAAGTGAAGTGTAAGTAATTCTTAAAAGCTGGAGTCCTATATAATAAAGATAGAACATGATTTTTAAGTATAACTAAGATCAATAACTATTCTTTTAATAAATAATATATCAAATTGAAGTTTTAAAAAAATGAAGAAGTCTCATGTCAACAATGTATTATATGTATTTATATTATTATATTGATTGTGTCTAAGAATTAAACTAAAAGGCAAACTTTAATTAAAAGCAAGAGTACTATATAAATAAAAATAGAATATGATTCTTGGTTTAAGTAAAAGTATATTTAATTTTAATATCAATTAAGATACATAACTAATATCAATGCATGGTGTCAACTTTTATTGAAATAATAAGCATACTAGTTTTTTGTTTCTAAGGATTAAAATGTAAAGTATAAGTAGATATGAGAGTTCTATATAAATAAAGTTAGAATAGGATTAAGCGTTAGGCGAAAGGTAAATGGAATTATATTTTTTATTAGAAAAGTAATTTGAACTACTGCTACATCTATATTGTTATATAAGAAAATAAAGATAAATGCACAAATGTTGCAAGAATGTGTAAAAATATATTAGGAATCATGATCCTAATCAAATTTAAATAATAAAAAAGCTATTCTCTTTTAATACATAATTTTGAGCTAATTTGATACTTATCACCTAAAGCTAAATAAATTATGATCTCATATTCGTTCAAATGGTTTAATCACAACCATTATAATTGTCTTTGTTAGGATTTCTCATCAAGAGAACTTATGCAAATATGAACGTTCTAGAATTTTAAAGTGACACAAAACTTTATTTAAGGAAAAATAGAATATTATAATCAGATTATTTTTCTGTTCGAACCTCTAAGAAGTTTATATAGGTATCCATTTTACATATGATAGGAATTATAGACCCCCTAACGAGACAAACAATGTGAGTGTCTTTGGTCTATATGAGTTTTCAATTTGGGTAGGATACAAAATATTATTAATAATCTTGATATTGATAAAATTCACTATTTAATTTATAAGTAAATTAATGTATAGTAATTTCATTAGTCTAATAAGTAAAATTAGTGTTATACACTCTATCTACTTCGAATGCTCTCTCTCTATATATATATTCATTTTTTAAATAATGTAGTTGACTCATTTAACACTTTCTATAAAGAATTTATT
Organism: Pontederia crassipes; assembly: GCA_030549335.1. NCBI lineage: Eukaryota > Viridiplantae > Streptophyta > Magnoliopsida > Commelinales > Pontederiaceae > Pontederia > Pontederia crassipes. The sequence goes on along the minus strand of CM060189.1, from coordinate 68,633,045 downwards.
TTGATCATTCTTAAAATTATAATGATATAATGATTACTTTTTTTATAATATTACAAATCTTAGCACTAGTTATTTTAAAAAGGAATAAAAACATCCTTGGCCGATTTTTTTTTCCTTTCAATAATTTAGGGTGATTTTTTCTAAAATTTTTAAATTGATTTTGTTAAACCTGAAAAACCAATCTAAATAAACTTTACCCCTAATTATCCGTACGAATTATTTAATGCAAACATATGTTTGTTAATATGAATAGAAAATAAATATATGACCCTTAATATAAGAGATCTAATTATTGACATCATTCTCAAAGAAGGAAGAACAAAAACGAAGCTCCTTGGGCAACAAAACAATATTAATGCCACCCATGACCCATCCTTCTATTCTACACACCAAATACAATATAAAGATATTATATTACATAATACCTGATAAATACTCATACACAAATCTCGCAGCCCTTCGCCGCATATAATTATGATTCGTGCTTCTTTGTTGCCCTCTTTCGATCCAACATATTTATATTTACATGTACTGGCAATCTCAACTTCTATCATATATTTATGCACTTTAATTACGTGTATGTGATTCCGGCCACAGCCGGCAATGGCATCTGGTTGTTGGCCGTGGCCAGGGGCTCGAACCCAACGGCCCTGCACACCCCACGGCCGGCGGCCACCTCCGTGACTCCAGCGGACGCCGGAACGGCATTTGTCGTCCGCCGGTACGGCCCGAACCACTTGGCCAACATGTACCTCTCCTTCCGCCACGGCGGCACGTGCAGACCGTTGGACTTGAGGGACCGCCGCGCCGCCCTCGCCGCCACTCGCACCACCCGCCGGACGTCCTCGGCCCTCGCCACCATCAGCTCCGGCAGCGCGGCTACCACCCGTTCGTACTCTGCCGCTGCCCGGGCCACCTCGAACTCGGCCGTGAACGCCAGATCCACGATGTACCTTCGCTCTTCCTCCCTGGCGACGACCACGTCGATGTACTCGTAGCTCCCGGCCACCAGCTTGCCGGAGCCCTTCCACTTGACCTTGCACAGGCCGGCCTCGTATCCGGCTTCCCTCATCCTCGCCATCACCGCCCGGCGATACCCGGTGGCGTTCGAGCGCAGTGCCGCCAGCGCCTCCGCCGCCTCGGCGACGACGGAGACTAGGCGCAGGCGGAATGGGTCGTCCGCCCGGCGCCCGCCATTCACAAGCTCTCCGATCTCCTCTACCACGGGGTCCAACGATCCGTCGACGTCGCCTGATCCGTCCTCACCTTCGGAGTCACATTTGCTCGCGTCGGCGCCGGGGCGGCAATCCGACTCGTCGCAACCGTCCAAGAAGAAGTCGTGGATGAGGGACGACAGCGGCTCGTGCTCGCTGCCGCTGCTGCCGACGTCGCTGTAGCCTTGACCGCGGAGGCGAGCCTTGGCGTCTTCGTCGAACGGATCCATGGCTCGCTTCGTGCGCAAGTAGACCGCCATTGATCTCCTCATCACTCAACTGCTACTTAACGAGTAGATGTTGCACAAGGACTCTAATGGCGATCGACTGTAATATATCTATTTATATGTTATATGCAAAAATTGGGAGATTTGTACAGGAAAAAACAAACATCAAACATCTGTGGAGTATATTCTGGGAAGAGTCTATTGTAACGAGGAAAACGATGGTAACTGGGAATTGATGGAGGGCATATGCCAAGTTGTAGAGAAATATATGCCCTTTGTGAAGTGATCGATCGAATTAATTAAATGGTATGGGCTTGGAACACTTTTGGAATATGCTTGGGAGCAGGGCTCTGAGATGCCTAGCTAACTAACACTTCATGCATGCTTGCATGCACTGCGCACGCACAAACAGTGTACCCACGTAGAGGACCTACACTTTTGTGTGAAGGTTACAGCCGAGAGGAGGAGAGGGAGAGAAAGTGCAGAGAGCAAATGTGCAACCTAGCCTTTTTTTCCCCCTTTCCATTGGAGCTTAGGCTTGCTTAACTTATATATATACGTACGGTGAAGCCCTGGAGAGGAATTTAAATATATATATATATAGAGAGAGAGAGAGAGAACTGGATGTGGTGGACGTCGTCTAGGTGCTTTGAACGTGTGAAGAAGCGTCCAGGTTCGACGTACTGAGGAGCATGCAGATATACATGTTGCAGCATGCATGATTGATCACTTGTAATGTTTTTGGCAGTGTATGTGCAATGCAACGTTGTTTACTCGCAGAAATATTTTACGGGAAAAAGAATTTATATATAACTATATATTTAATTATAAGAGAAAAATGAGTGTGTGAGGCATTTTGTGTAGCACATAGCTTTTTATATATATTTTTCTTTATTTTTTATTATATTTCTTTATTAATATTTTAGAAATAATTGATAATAATAAAAAATTATAGCATATGAAATTATATAAAATGATTATATTTTATTATGAAGGATAATGTCAGGAGTTTGTAAAATTTTAAAAATGATGAATATAATTATTATCGATGATTTAAAGTATTTTTAATTATTAATAATCATCTAAATTTTTAGTAAAAAAATATTGAAAAATTAATAAAAAATATTATACGTAAAGTCAATGCATAACACGAAAAGTGCAAGACACCTTCATTAAATTCATATAAGTAAATCTAAGTAATAATCACATTTGCATTTATTTGTGAGAATATATACAAATTTATGTATGTTTTTTTTTTTCAATTTTTTATAGAGGCAAACTAATAATTATTTTCCACCAAAAAATAATGTGTTTTACAAATTGTTTTTTGTTGACACACAGAATTGATTATCCAAATTCTTCAGAGTGTCAACATAAAAAGGTATTTTTCTTCCTAGAGTGGGTTTTCTTAATAAATTTTAGAAAGGAATGTTTTTTTAATTAAACTGTAAAATAACAGCATCTCTAATCATTAATATTAATTAAGGTCCTGTTTTGGCAAAAAAATAAATTAAATAAATTTGACAAATAAACAATTAAGGGTGATGGTTTGATTTGATCACGGCACTGTTTCTTCGTTGACAAATAGCCGAGCAAATGTTTTATTAATGAAATAAATAGGATTTTTGGTTGACTATTTCCAGATCTATTTAAGTTGTTTGGAGTGATTAAGGGTCTAAAATAGCTTATAAGTAGTTTAACCACTAAGGGACTATTTGGCTAAGCTTATAAGTCACTTATAAGTTGGTTTAAAAAAATTTCAACGTTTGATAACTTAAAAATTTGACTAATAAGGAGATATCAAATTTACTTATAAGTAAAAAAAATAAGCAGAGGAAGAGGTGCTTATTATCTTTTTAAAAAATAAATCAGTTAGTTGTCTCATAACTAACTAGTTGTTATTAATATAAATAGTTTTATCCAAACGTGTAATTGCTTATTTTTAAAAATAAATTTCAGCCAATAAAATACTTATCAGCACTTCAACTTATCAGTTATTCTATATCAGCTAAGTCAAACGGGCCCTAAAATTGATTTTAAAAAATAAGTAATTATGTGTTTGGTAATAAAAAACTTATAAGTTATTATTTTAGTCAAATGACCAAAAAGTTTTTAATATTATAATAGAAAATATATGTGAAGAAAAGTTACGACAAAATAGTACATTCGTCATTCAAACTGATCAACTTTTTCTTCTTATAAAAAATAAGTTGGGATCCCCAGTTTATTTTTTCTAACTTATAAGTAGATAAAATAAGTGCTTATCAATTTTTTTTAAGTTATCAAAACTTTAAAACTACTTATAAATCATTTTGAGTAAATTTTAAATCTACGTATAAGTCATTTTGAGGGACTTATAAACTTAGTCAAACAGATACTAATTATTAAAGGATTTAATGATCATGCTAGCAGGATGCTCCTTAAATCCTCCATCGTCCGATCGAACATCAAGGGATGAGATCGTGCGGCCGGTTCACGCCCCGATTCGTTGCCGGTTCAGATATTCTTCCACCGGTTCAATGCGGGTTCAAAAATGTGTTATCTCTTCTCATGTGCAGATGCGTGCCCTAAAATCTTCATGCTGATTTCCTGCGACCGACGCCCCACTGACCTCTTGCTTCCGCCGCCGCTGACCTCCCGCGTCTGCCCCCGCCGCCGATCTCGCTCGTCCGGTTCTACTGACCTCCCTCGTCCGATGCCCTACTGATCTCCCTCGTCACCCGCCACTGCCGATCGCCCTCGTCACTCGTCACCGCTGATTCCCATCTCTCGCCGCCGCCGATCGCCCTCGTGACTCGCCACCATCGATCGCCCTCGTCACTCGTCACCGTCGATCTAACGTCACTCGCCGCCGCCGATCGCCCTCGTCACTCGCCGCCGCCGCCGATTGCCCTCGTCACTCGCCGCCGCCGATCGCCCTCGTCACTCGTCGCTGTCGATCTCCCATCACTCGCCACCGCCGATCGCCCTCGTCACATGCCGCCGCCGATCGCCCTCGTCACTCGCCGCCGTCGATCGCCTTCGTCCGACGCTGCCACTGATCTCCCTCGTTTCTCGCCGCCACTGATCTCCCTCATGAACCGCCGCCGCCGATCGCCCTCGTCACCCGCCGCCACCGATCACCCTCGTCACTTACCGTCGCTGATTCTCCCTCGTCCGCCGATCTCCCTCGTCGCCCGCCGACGCCGATCTCCCTCGTCACCCGCCGCCTCCGATCGCCCTCGTCACTCGCCGCCGCCGAACGCCCTCGTCAATCGTCACCGCCGAACGCCCTCGTCACCCCGCCGCCTCCGATCACCCTCATCACTCGCCGCCGCCGAACTTAATACTTGTCTTTTTATTCTCATCTTGTTACTATTATCAATGTGGGACTATATTCGCTAGGGTGTAAGAAAAGTCCGACCAACTCAAAAGAATTACTTGAAATGAAAAAAATTCAAAATTTAGGAGTCCAGATATGATTTAGGGTGATTTTTAATAAATTAAAATTAGAACCTCACCCAAAAAAATCATAGAGGCATATGAAGTCCGTCTTTTGTTTATATAATTAATTCATATTTTATTATATATAATAATTTTGCATATAATTTCATATTTTTCTGTCACATTATCGAACTATGGTTACATAATTTTAAAAATATAGTAATACATTTTATATTAAATATAAAATTCAATATTTTTATATTAATTTTAATTTATTATATATATTAAAGTAGGGCCCAAAAATCACAAAAAAAAAAACTTATCCGCTGGAGGGTAATTTTTAGTTTTCTTAATAATTTTAGGATGATTTTTTAATTTTTACTGCCTTGAAAAATAATTGCTGATTTTCTAGATCGAAAACCTGACCCGGACTACTTTCACTCCAATATATAAAGTATATATTTTATATTTAGAATTTCCTTCGATGTGTACTTTAATTATAATATCATTAAAATGGAAAATATATTTTGGCATGATAGTAAACCTTTTATAGATAATTATAAAAATAGTTTCTTTTAAAAAATAATGCTTGAAAATAAGTTTCATCAAAATTATATTTTATGAAAATAAACAACAAATTTTGTCCTACATTACACATATTTAATTTAAATGAATAAGTAAATATATAACTAATTCTATCAGTGAAATTGGGTAATTCTTGGGGTGAAAGTAGTCAGGGTAGCTTTCGATCCAATAACTACTGTTTTGTGGGTCAGTTTTTTAAATTAAAATTTCATCCCAAAAACATTGAGAAAAACAAAAACCACCCTCGACCGAATCAATTTTTCGAGTGATTTCTTTGCCCTACCTTTATATAATTATATTTTAAAATTATATAATAAAATAAATTTTTAAAAATATTTATTTAATACAAAATATATTATTAAAATTTTAAATAGAAATATAAAATATACTGCTAAAATTTTCTAATTAGAGTTCGATAACATGATAGAAAAATATAAAATTATATACAAAAAATATTTTATTAATAATAAAAATGAATTAATTATATAAATAAGAAATGTACTCCATGAGTTTTTATAATTTTTTCGAGTGGATTATAATTTTAACGGATGGATTTTAATCTATTAAAAATCGTCCTAAATCATATTTGAACCTCTAATTTTCATTTTTTTCGATTGAATTTTTTCTTATCGAATAAACTTTTCAAGTTGGCCGGACTTTTCTTACATCCCTATTATTATAAATTGCTATTCTTTATACTTAATTATGTATTAATTCAATGATAAATGACATTTGCTTTTATTATGTTTTTATATTTGAGTTGCCATGGGTAATGTTGTATGGCTATTCATTTCAAAGGGAGATATTTTTAGTTTACTACAATATTGTCCAATCATCCGGCTTAATCGGTTAGATTTGACCAGAAAATAAAAAAGAAATAATAATATATTTTCTGGACTTTCTATCTATCCATCTATCTACATAGCTAAAAAAGGTACAAAGGAAAATAAATAAGAAAATAATCATCATATCACAACTTGTCATCTTTTATATTAGTTGTCCATTTTTCTAAACCAAACTAATGCATTTGTGTTTCATTATTATTATTTCCTTTATAATTACTTTTCCAGTCAATCGTCCATAAAGTTTTAAATAATTTCATCGGTCGCCTTCAAACTTTTCTATGATCCAACTATGTTTTTAGAATTGTCACCTATATTTTGTAACAAAGCTATCCACGCTCCTATTTGTAGAATTGTAGGTTGTGTAACTACCTTTGTCTTGCTAAACTATTACTAGTTCAAATGTTCAATTCAAAACAAAAGAAATTATTTTGAATTGAACTAGTAATAAAAGAAATAAAACATTTGGGCTATAATTAATTCACATTCACCTAAACTTGTGATGATTGCTTAACTAATTTTACTTTCTTTAGAGGAACTCATGTTGCTTATCATTTGAGCAAAAACATTTCCTCACAGATATAATTATCCACTTGTATTTTTCATGTACGTCCTGTTAATTACTTATTCTAACAGAACCACAAGTACATCAATAAAATATTTTAGGGGACAAGGAGCAAATTATACACTCTTAAACATTAGCCAATATTTTATCATCCAAAACCTCCTTGCACAATCTGGTCCATGCATGGTGATGATGGAAGCAGAATAATAAAAATTGCAGATCTACGCCGCATGTTCCAACCATTCAATTTACTTCGGTCATCTCATCAATCTAAAAAAAACACAATAATTTTGGGTCAATCTAACACTAGTAAGTATATTGTAGTCCATGTTGAACACATGAAGTGGATATAGTAATCCAGTTGTCTATCTGATCCTGGCAGCCGGCAGTCTGACAACAGTGGCCATTGCCGAAAACCCACTTGCCCTGCAGATGGTCCGGCCGTCGGCCCCGGAGGAAGGGACTCCGGCAGACGATGCGGGGATGGCATTTACTGTCCGCCTGTACGGCCCAAGCCACTTGGCCATCATGTACCTCTCCTTCCGCCACGGCGGGACGTGCAGGTCCCGGGACTTGAGAGACCAACGCGCCGCCCTCGCCGCCACCCGCACTAGCTGCCGGACGTCCTCGGTCCCCGCCACCATCAGCTCCGGCAGCACGGCCACGATCCCGCAGTACTCCGCCGAGGACCTGGCCACCTCAAACTCGGCCGCGAAGTCTAGGTCGATGATGTACCTCCGCCCTCCGTGGGCAGCCGCCGTCACCATGTCGATGTACTCGTACTTCCCCCCGACGAGCTTGGCGGAGCCCTGCCACTTGACCTTGCACAGGCCAGCATCATAGCCGTCTTCTCTGAGCCGGGCCATCAGCGACCGGCGGTACGCAGAGGCATCCGAACGCAGGGCCGCTAACGTCTCCGCCGCCTTGGTGACGTGGGTGACGAGGCGAAGTCGGTAGAGGTCTCCGCCACCTTCGCGTGCGTCGTGAAGCTCTCTGATCTCCTCTAGCATACGCTCCATTTCGTCGCCTTTGTCGTCGTCATCGGAGAAGTCGTCCGCCGCAACCACGCTCGATTATGAGTCGAATGAATTGTCGCCGTCCAAGAAGAAATCGTGGAGGAGGCAGGACAGGGGCTCGTGGTCACTGCCGCTGCTGTCGCTGCCACGGAGCCGCGCCTTGGCGTGGTCGTCGAGCGGATCCATGGCCCATTTTATCCGTAGATAGATCGCCATATATATATATATTGTTACGAAAAGAGGGAGAGAGAGGTCGCACGAAACATAGAAGAACACAAAGAGGAAAAAACGGCGGCGGCTCTTTGTTATGAAATAACGATAATTACAAGGATAGGACTCTGTCTAGACCCATAGAGAGTTTATATAGGCACTTCCTTTGACAGATCATAGGAATTACATACGGACTGGGGCTCTATATAAATCCCCTGAAAATAGGACACCTATCTCGTGATAAGGAAATAAATCAAATTCGAATCACATACAGAATACCCTAAAAAAATTTCGCTCAGGGGGCTCTGCCCCCTTGCAACCCCCGCAGGGGGGATCCTCCTGAATCCTCCGAGCAGCGAGACCCCCGTAGGAGAATTCTGCTGAAGCGTCTGACTATGTAGGGGGACCAACTGTGTTCAGATTCAAGATATTATTAACAAATCTCCACCTTGACTTGAACCATCTTCAGAGCACAAAGTACCACGCCGCCGCTAATCCCACATTGGAGCTATTACCAAGTGTTAATGTTAAGCAAGTCCAAGCAATGCTGAAACTTGTCATAAGGAACAGATTTGGTGAACATATCAGTTGGATTGTGTTCAGTGCTAATCTTCTTCATCTTGATCCTCTTCTCAGTGCGGATAAAGTGATATCTAGTATCAATGTATTTGGTTCTTTCATGATGTACTTGATCCTTAGTTAAACATATTGCACTCAAACTGTCACAGTGCACTATAGCCTGCTCCTGATGTAATCCGAGATCTCCAACTAAGCTTTTTAACTAGATGCCTTCCTTGGCAGCTTCTGTCAGTGCCATGTATTCAGTCTCTGTGGTGGACAATGTAACTGATGACTGAAGTGTAGCCTTCCAATTAATAACTGAGCTGTCCAAAGTGAAGACATAGCCTGTCATAGATCGTCTTCCATCAACATCTCCAGCATAGTCTGAATCTGAGTACCCTGCAACCAAACACTCTTTATCACTTCTGTAGATGATACCAATATCAGATGTTCATCTCAGATACCGAAAAATTCGCTTCACTGCTTGCCAGTGCTCCTTCCCTGGATCGCTCATGAATCTGCTGACAACACTGACTGCATGAGCAATGTCCGGTCTTGTGCAAATCATGACATACATCAGACTTTCAACTGCACTAGTATATGGAACCCGAGACATGTACTCCTTCTCTGCTTCTGATTTTAGTGCGAAGGCAATAGAAAGATGAATATTTGCAGCTGATGGAGTATTCAAAGGCTTCGTTCCAGATATTTCAAATCTGGATAAAATCTTCACAATATAATTTTTCTGAGATAAGAAGAGTTTACACTGTGTGCGATCTCTTAGAATTTTCATCTCCAAAATCTTCTGTGCTGCACCAAGATCCTTCATGTCGAATTCTGCACTAAGGAGCTTCTTCAGATTCTGAATGTCTGTTATGTTTCTAGCAGCAATAAGCATATCATCGACATACAAGAGCAGATAGATGGTGGAGCCGTCATTCACCTTCTTATGGTATACACATCAATCATAGGGACTTCGACTGATTCCCTTACTGATCATGAAGCTGTCGAACCTCTTGTACCATTGTCTGGGAGACTGCTTCAAGCCATACAGAGATTTCTTCAGATTTCAAACTTGTTTCTTCTTTCCTGAAATGGAGAATCCCTCTGGTTGGCTGATAAGAATGTCTTCTTCAAGTTCTCCATGGAGGAAAGCAGTCTTCACATCTAGTTGCTCGAGATCTAGATTTTGATGTGCTACAAGAGCAAGTAGCACCCTAATAGAAGTATGTCTGACAACAGGTGAGAATATCTCATTATAGTCCACACCTTCTTTCTGACTATAACCTTTAGCAACCAGCTGTGCTTTGTATCTTGTGTCTCCAACTCCTGAAATTCTAACTTTCTTCTTGAAGATCCACTTACAGCCAACAATCTTTCTGCCTTTAGACAGCTTGACCAGCTCCCACGTCTGATTTTTGTGAAGAGATTTCATCTCCTCACCCATAGCAGCGATCCACTGTTCAGAATCGGCACATGTGATGGCATCCCTATAAGAGGACGGCTCCAGGGACTCCACCTCTTCAGCTACATGTAGTGCATAAGCAACCATGTCCTCAAAATCATATCGTTTAGGAGGATGCACTTCTCTGCGAGGACGTCTAGCAGCAATTAACTCCTTTTCAGGTTGCTCATCAGATTCTTCACCTTCTGGTTCTGCTTCTTGATGTGATCCTTTAGCATCATCTTCGGTTGGAGTGATTTCAACCTTCAGCTATTTACTGACACTCTCTTTAGCCTTCACCTTCAACTGAAGCATTGATGCTTCATCAAAGGTCACGCTTCTACTGTGGATGACTTTGTGTTCTGAAGGAGACCAGATTCTGTAGCCCTTCACTCCTGCACCATATCCCATGAACACTTCTTCTTTGGCACTTGGCTCGAACTTCCCTTCAATGACATGATAGTATGCTGGACAATAAAAAACTTTCAGACAAGTATAATCAGCAGGATTTCCTGACCATACCTCAGTTGGAGTCTTGAGATCAATCGCAGTCGCCGGACTTTGATTCATCAAGTAGCAAGCTGTGTTAACAACTTCAACCCAGAATGTCCTATTCAGACCAGCGCTAGAGAGCATGCACCTTGCCCTCTCCAGAAGTGTCATGTTCATTCGTTCTGCAACTTCATTCTGTTGTGGAGTATCTCTGACTGTGCGATGTCTGGCAATGCCTTCATCTTTGCAGAACTGATCGAATTCAGCAAAACAGAACTCCAAACCATTGTCAGTGCGAAGACACTTCACTTTCTTCGACGTCTGATTTTCCACCAGAACCTTCCACTGCTTGAAGGCCTTGAAGGTCTCACTCTTGAGTTTCATCATGAATACACAAGTCATCCTCGAGTAGTCATCAATCACAGAGAGGAAATACCTCGCACCTCCTAATGATGGAACACGAGAGGGACCCCAACAATCGGCGTGGATGTAGTCAAGTGTCGCCTTCGTCCTGTGCACTGCCTTATCAAACTGAGACCTTCGCTGTTTGCCGAATACGCAGTGCTTGCAGAAGTTGATTTCAGATATCTTCTTTTCTCCTAGAAGACCTCGTTTGCTGAGGATATTCATCCCGTTCTGACTCATATGCCCAAGCCGCATGTGCCACAATCTGGACCTATCTAATTCGGATGAACTAGCCACTGCAGCAACGCCAGAGTCTGTCTTGCCTTGTAATACATACAAGAGCTTCTGTCTGACTCCCTTCAGAACCGTAACATCACCTTTCATAACCGTGAGGATGCCTCCAACAGCATTGATTTGACACCTTTTAGAGTCGAGAACTCCAAGTGATATCAAATTCTTTTTCAGTTGTGGAACATGGCGGACATCTATCAGCGTCCTCACAAGATTGTCATGAGTCATGATCTGCATAGAACCGATCCCAACTATCTGACAGACTGCATCATTGCCCATGATGACGTTTCCACTAATAATCTTCTGATAAGTTGAGAACCACTCTTTATTCGGAGTCATATGATAGGAACACCCCGAATCCAAAACCCAACTATCCGCCAGACATTCTTGATCAGAAGCAGCCAGAATCAAATCATCTTCGGAATTCCTAGTTTCATGTGCCACCGTCGCGACGGGGGCCTTCTTCTTCTTCGGGCAATCCTTTTTCCAATGACCTGGTTCCTTGCAGTAATTACAGATGTCTTTCGCAGTGGTTTTCTTCTTCTTCGGCTTGGATTTCTTCGAATTCGAGGACTGTCCCTTCTCTGCGGTCGATATCAAACCCATCGCCTGAGTCCTGCAGAATTTCCAGATGCCCTATGTCGAAGTTCACGAGTATGAAAACTCGATCTTACTTCTTCCAGACTTATAGTTTCCTTCCCTATAATCATAAACTGAACGGAGTTCTCATATGATGGAGGAAGCAAAACTAATAGAATTAGAACAGCATCTTCATCCTCGATCTTAACATCGATATTTCTGAGTTCCATCAACAAAGAATTTAACTGATCAAGATGTTCCTTCAGAGGGGTACCTTCTTGCATGCGGAGAGAGAACAGACATTGCTTCAACAGCAACTTGTTGGTGAGAGACTTCGTCATATACAGACTCTCGAGTCTCAACCACAGACCGACCGCCTTTTCTTCATCTGCGACCTCGATTATCACCTCATTCACCAGACACAATAGAATCATCGAGTGCGCCTTCTCCTCCTCTGCCACCAAAGTTACGAGGTCGATCTCCTTTTCTTTGTCCTTCGAGTCTTCCTCCTTCGGTTTGTTCTTCGACACGTTTGAGAGCGGCGCACAGACTCCTTGTTGCTTCAGAAGCGCTCGCATATTGATCTGCCACAACCCGAAATTATTCCTGTCATTGAACTTCTTCATGCTCACATTGTGCGACGCCATCTTCCTGCTTGATCGAGAATCGCTGACGAACCCTAAAGCTCTGATACCAGTTTGTTACGAAAAGAGGGAGAGAGAGATCACACGAAACAAGAAGAACGCGAAGAGGAAAAAACGACGACGGATCTTTGTTATGAAATAACGACGATTACAAGGATAGGTCTCTGTCTAGACCCTAAGGGAGTTTATATAGGCACTCCTTTTGATAGATGATAAGAATTACATATGGACTGGGACTGTAAATAAATCCCCTGAAAATAGGACACCTATTTCGTGATAAGGAAATAAATCAAATCTGAATCACATACAGAATACCCCTAAAAAATTTTCGCTCAGTGGGCTCCGCCCCCTTGCAACCCCCGCAGGGGATTCCCCTAGATCCTCCGGGCAGCGAGACCCCCGTAGGGAAATTCTGCTGAAACGTCTGACTATGTAGGAGGAACAACTGGGTTCAGATTCAAGACAATATTAACATATATATATATATATATATATATATATATATATATATAGACTTGAATTCCTCGGTTACTAAAGTTGTAGTGGCATAAAATTGCAGGTTATTAAGGCCTGGAATATGCTTGGAAGATTACAGCGTGCACGTAGATATAATTTTGCTGCGGTTATGTGGAGAAGAAGTAGAGATTGGATATGCCAAGAGAGATGCGACTGCGACCAGTTGGAGCTGAAGGACCAAAATGGTGGTTGGAATATTTGGGGACATATGCCTTACGCCGATTCCGGAGGCGCGCGGCGGCTGCATGCGATGCATGCACTCGCACGGAGCAAGCTGCCGAGGCGCCGCGTACGTCGACGTGGTCTTTCAGACTAGAGACTGTGAGAGAGAGAGATTATGGAGGAAGAGAATTGAAGGTGGAGAAAGAAATTTAAAGGGCAGAGGCCAAAGGAGGTGATGATGGTGTAGTAGTGACGGATGGCGTCCAGGTACGTTGAAGGGGCAAAGGAGCGTCCAAGTTCAACGTACGTACCGGGGATCGATCGTATTGGTTCAGGCGGAGACGACGCCTCGGTGCAATCGCTGTCCAAAAGTTTCGTCTCGAACGGCCGATGGCTAACGCATGATCATGAGCTGCTACGACGCGTCCACGAGTCTCTCACTAAGAGTCACTTTCCTTTTGGTACCTACGTAAGAGATACACGTAACTCTTTTAAGTGAGGGCAATGTTTTGGCATCATGGACGAGCCAGATGATTGATTGTTTAAGTAGAAGTCTATAGTTCTATTTTGTATGAATGTAAATTATAGCCAAACGTGTTAGCTCGGGACAATTAAGTTTAGGACCTAATGGGGGTGCTGCATTAACTTTGAGTATGAGGCGTCCGATATGACTTTCAAAATCCCAGCCATTCTTTTTTTTCCTCTTTCATAGACAAAAAAGCTCTCGTTTTTTCACCTATTTCTCTTGTTTTCCTCTCGCTTTGTGACCTAACGCACTTGTCGTCATCGATCTCCATCACACCGGATGACTTGCGCCGGACAACACCACGACGCCCCGCCTCTCGACGTCGTTGCTACGCTGGACAAACACCGACGCCCCGCCTCTTGTAGTCATTGCTCGTCGGACGACGCCGTTCGCCCCAACGCCGCTGGAGACGATGAACGTGACGTCCTATCGCCGCGAGACAGTCGAGAAGCGGCGGTCAGGCTTGCGCCGGGGACAGAAGCGACGGTCAAGCTCACGCCGGGAACAAGCTCACGGCGACGAGAAGCGGTGGTTAGGCTCGCGTGCCGGGAACGGGCTCACGGCGGCGAGAAGCGGCGGTCAGGCTCGCGTCGGGGACAGAAGCAGCGGTCAGCAGGCTCGCGGCAGCGAGAAGCGGCGGTCAGGCTCGCGACAGCGAGAAGCGGCGGTCAGGCTCGCGGCGGCGACCTCCTCTGCCGCCGCCGCCTACCCCTCCCCATGGAACCTTCTCATCATTGTCTCCGCCAGGTTCGATGCCGGCGATGTTCCCTGATGCCCTCCGTGTCGGCGGAGCGCTCCATTCTCAAATCCTAGCTCGCGACTTGTCCTCCAAAGCTTCGTCTTCACCGGTCTCTTTGCGCATCTCTGACTCGAGTTCCCATATGACCTCATTGCCATGATGAAAATGTCATGCTACTCTGACCATAGGTACATCTATATTCTTCTGGCATTGTATTTTGCGTTCCACAATATGTGTCAGGTACTATGCGAAAGTCAAATCAACAACTAGATTTGGCTCCTCGATCTGTAAAACATTGGCGGCGTCATGCTTGTACTTCTTAAGCATGGATACGTGAAATATATTATGTACTCTCACATATGAAGGTGGCAAAGCCAATCTGCATGCTGGTTCACCTACTAACTCTAGTACTTCGAAGGGTCCCATGTACCGAGGGCTAAGCTTCTCTCATTTACTGAACCTCATGACTCCCTTCATGGGAGATACCTTCAGCAGAACTTGATCACCAGCCTGAAAAATATGCTCACGTCTGTCCTTATCAGCATAACTCTTTTGTCTGCCATGTGCTGTCTTTATTCTCTGTTTAATCAACTCCACTTTTTTGGCATATTCTACTGCATCTTTCACTTCTTCCTTGCTCGGGATTTTCTTTTCTCCTACTTCACCCCAGTGGACGGGTGAACGACAGGGTCTGCTATATAAAGCCTCGAAGGGTGCCATACAAATATTAGAATGATAGCTGTTATTATAAGCAAATTCGATAAGATGAATATGCTCATCTTAGTTACATTGTCAATCTAATGCACATGCTCGCAGCATATCTTCTAATGTCTGAATAGTCCTCTCAGCAGGATGGAATGCTATGCTGTAATTCAGTCTTGTACCAAATACCTGCTGCATACTCCTCCAGAATCTGGGGGTCAGAAACAATCGATGCAGAAATGCCATGTAGTCTGACCACCTCTCTGACATACAAGTCTAATAAGCTCTCTACAGATTGTTTCCATCGGATAGGGATGAAGTGCGCCGTCTTCGTAAATCTGTCTACCACCATCCATATAGCATCATGACCCTTCTTGGACCAGGGCAAGTTGGATACGAAATCCATAGTTATATTATCCTACTTCCACTGTGGACTATCTAGAGGCTTCAATTTTTCATATGGTCTCTAGTGTTCAATCTTCGCCTGTTGGTACACCAGACACCTTGACACATACTCAGCTATCTCCCTCTTCATGTCAGGCCACCAGCGCTGTACATCTTTATACATCTTGGTCCTTCGGGGTGAATGACAAATTCGAACTTATGACATTCATCCATTACTTCTCGTCTGATGGTTGCCTCTGTGGGAACTCATAGTCTATTCCTATATCAGATTCCTCTGTCTGCCGATATCTAGAAATCCTTCGGCTCATTCTGACATCTCCTTAACACCTTTTGGTACTCCGGATCTTCCTTTTGAGCTGCTATGATCCTATCGATAGACTGGGCCTCATCTGATGCATCATACACAGGGCTCCATTATTGCCATGTCTGGGACACCATTGATCTACCTCTTGTAACATCTCGTACTCCCGCACCCTGATGTAAGCTAGTGACCCTTCCCATTCCTACTCAGCACATCTGCAATTGAATTTGCTTTACCTGGGTGGTAATTAATAGTGAATTCATAATCCTTCAGGAGTTCTAACCAGCGACGCTACCTCATGTTAAGGTCCTTCTGGTCAAAAATATATTTAAGACTCTTATGATCGGTAAATATCTCAAAAATCTCCCCATACAGATAGTGTCTCCAGATCTTCAAAGCAAAAACTATTGCAACTAACTCCAGGTCATGCGTGGGGTAGTTAACTTCATGCTTCTTCAGTTGTCGCGAAGCATAGACCACTACTTTACCATGCTGCATTAGTAGACACCTTAAGCCTGTCCCACATGCATCACTGTAGACTACATATCATCCGCTGACCGTCGGTATGGTGAGGATAGGTGCCGATGTCAGGCGGTCCTTCAATGTCTGAAAGCTCTGCTCACACTTATCAGACCAATTAAACTTCTCAGCTTTCTTCGTGAGGTGGGTAAGCGGTGCTGCAATTTTGGAGAAGTCCCTGATGAACCTCCTGTAATAGCCTGCTAACCCCAAAAAATTGTGGATTTCGGATCCGTTCTTCGGCCTTGCCCAATTAGTCACGGCTTCAACTTTTGCTGGGTTCACTGAAATGCCCTTCTTGGATACTATGTGTTCAAGGAACATGATCTCCTTTACGCAAAGTTCGCACTTCGAGAGTTTATCGTAAAGCTTGTGTTGTCGTAGAGTCTCCAACACTATTCTGATATGCTCTCTGTGCTATTATGGGCTGGACGAATAGATCAGGATGTCATCCACGAACACGATGACGAACTGATCCAGGTGGGGCCAAAAATCCTGTTCATCAGATCCATAAACCTTGTAGGGGCGTTTGTCAGTCCAAACGGCATCACTAAAAACTCGTAATGACCATACCTAGACCGAAAGACCATCTTCGGTATGTCTTCCTCGACAACCCTCAACTGATGGTAGCCGCTCCGCAAATCAATCTTAGATAATACTAATGCCTTTGACAATTGGTCAAAGAGCAGAGTGTACTTGTTTTTCACTATCACCTTGCTGAGCATCGTATAATCAATGCAAAGTTGCATTGAGCCATCTTTCTTTTTAACAAACAACACTGGTGCTCCCCACGGTGAGACACTTGGCCGAATGAAGCTTTTGTCTAACAATTCTTGTATATGCTTCTTTAACTCTTGCATTTCGGCAAGTGCCATGTGGCACGGTGCCTTAAAGATAGGTGCTGTTCCAGGTAGAAGCTCGATCTTGAAGTCTATCTCTCGCCTCGGTGGTAGTCCTGAAGTATTCTCAGGAAAGATATCTGGGAACTCACCCACCACCTCTATCTATTGCAGTGCGGTGGCTGATGCATCGGTCTTGACCACACTTGTCAGATATCCACAACACCCTTTCTGGAGCAGCTTTTGAGCCTTCATTGCTGAGACAATCACCTTCTTATTTTCTAATGGAGTACCTCTGATAATTGCCTTAGGCTTGTCTTGTGCACCTATCGTGATCTTCTTTTGCTTATAGTGTAGAGCTGCATCATGATAAGAAAGCCAATCCATCCCTAAGATGACGTCGTAATCTGTCATCGGGATGACAATAAGATCTGCAAAAAAATTCTTCTTCTCCACGGTGACTAGTACATTCGGAATGTACCTAGCCGTGTGAAGAGTCTCCATGGGGGTGTCACCCTCATGGCATGAGGCATCTACTATAAAGATAAGCCAAGAGCTTGGGCACACAACTCCGAAATAAATGAGTGTGTGGCCCCTGAATCAAATAATATAATAGCAGATACGTCGGCAATAGGAAGGGTACCTCTGATAACATCGTTATCATTTTGGGCAGCGTTCGCCTCCATGTTGTTCACCCTGCCTTGGACTACATGGTTTGCGCCTCCGGCGCCCCAGTTATCATGGCCTCCCCTAGCGAACTAGGAGCAGTTTCGGGCAAAATATCCGAACTGTCCGCATTGAATGCACAAACCATTTCTTCTGTGGCATTCACCATCATGATATCGGCCATAATGAGGGCAGAGAGTCTTCTGTTGAGGTACTAGTGGCTAAAGCTGACGAGGAGGTGGTGGTGGCAGTTGTCTTAGTGGCTATTACACCAAAATGTGAGTTAATCGCCACAACTTTAACATATTCTTAGTTTACTTAACGTTTTAAAATTTATACTTGGGGATGTAAGGGTACTAGACGCTGTTGAGCTTGGGCATAGCCTGGGGCCTCTCTCTGGTAGTAGGGCCTATAGCGACGATCGCGACGATCGTCCCTCCTGAACGGTCGACGATCTTCGGTTCGAGGTCGCTATTGCTCTGCTGGCTTGGCTGGGGCTTTTGCTTTCCTTTCAGCCTGGTCCTTCTCCATGCATGTAGCCAGTCTCACTGCCTTCTCCAGCGTGTCATAGTCCCCAGATAGGACTTCGGTTTTCAGCTCCTGTTGTAGGCCATTGATGAACTTGTTTGCCTTAATGCGCGTCTCAAATGGCATCGGACAATACTGCTCCAGCATGATGAACTGGGTATGGTAGTCTACAACTGTCATGGTTCCTTGCTCAAGTTGCAGGAACTCCTCATGTTTACTGACCCGGTCGTGTTCAGGAGTGTAGCGGGCAGCAAACACCTTCTTAAACTCAGTCCAAGATACTTCTTTCTCTTCAAGCCCTCTGAACCTAGTGGCTCTTGTGGTCTTCCACCATCCCATAGCAGTGTCAGTAATCATATGTGTAGCATATAGAACCTTGCGCTCCTCAGCACACCTCATCAGCTTGAATATGCGGTCAAGAGTTTCTATCCACTGCTCTGCTTTGAAGAAATCTGACTTGCCATCAAAATGTGATGGATGGAGCTTCAGGAATGCTTGGATAGTGTCTTCTAAAACTTCCTATCGGCGTCTCCGTATGCGACGTCTAGTTGTTGGCTGCCTGCCTCCAGATTGACTGCCCTCCAATGGGTCAGTCTCATCAACTTGCTCTTCTTGTGTCTGCGCCCTCACGCTGCGGCCTCAACACACCTCATCAGCTTGAATATGCGGTCAAGAGTTTCTATCAACTGCTCTGCTTTGAAGAAATCTGTCTTGCCATCAAAATGTGGCGGATGGAGCTTCAGGAATGCTTGGATAGTGTCTTCCAAAGCTTCCTGTCGGGGTCTCCGTGTGCGACGTCTAGCCGCTGGCTGGCTGCCTCCAATTTGACTGCCCTCCAATGGGCCAGTCTCATCAACCTGCTCTTCTTGTGTCTGCGCCCTCATGCTGCGGCCTCGCCCTCGTCCACGGCTGGTGGTGCGGCCTCGACCACGGCCTCGTCCCCGACCTCGCTGGGCTAAGGTCTGTGACTCAGTGAATGGGCCATCTAGGCCCTCTAGTGCCTCAGGAGCAATCTGGGCCAACTCGGCCTTTCGCTCCTGAATCCTCTCCGATTGTCTTGACATCTTATCCTTTAATCATAGAACAATACATTAAAAATCAATACTCTATAATAATCATAAATTTGGGTGGAGAGTGTGGTGATAGCTCAGCGATAGCACATGAACTTTTCTTTTATCATACTATACTATAAGACGTCAAAAGAGTCCGAACTGTGGCTCTGATACCATAAATGTAACACCCCCAAATCGATCAACGCCACGTGGCGAGGATCCATCTGAAGGCACTACGAAAAACTACAACTTTGACCAAAACGTGACTAAGACTCAGTCAAAACATCGACACGTCAGCAATGGAAGTAAAGAGGAAAACCGAATGTCATAATAGCGGAAGTCTAAAATAGTACAAAGTCTCCATGATAACTGTAACATCTGAATTACATCCAAGTTCATAAATGCAGAAAGTAAAGAAAAATGATAATTAGGCATTTTCTAGTTCATGTGCTTTATTTTCACTTGAGCTTGTCGCGGCACACGATCTCAACACCATCACTGACTTGGCCTTGTGGAAATCAACACAGGGGAGGAGGTCCACCCGTAAGCTATACAACCTAGTAGGGAATCAATATAGTACTCAATGCATAACGAATAAATAGAATGTCAGAATCAATACCCACTTAAATCAAGTTCAGATAGAGAGCATAAGATCATTCGATTATAGATATCAATGGATAAAAGAGGGCATAGATCATATATCAATCTTATCATCATGAAAAGATGCAGTAATTACGCTGGATTAGTAATCATACTTCATTTACCATTATACTCATATCGTTTGTACTTTCTCTTTATCCTTAAACCTTTTCTTAGCCTAAGTGACTTTGGGTGCCTTTAATTTTTGGGATTTATGCCGAGTAAAGTAATACAGCCTTGTGCAGCCAATGGGTGATCAAGCCATGGCTAAGGGAGCGACCCTTCACTGTAAGCACTTGGCATGGGCTGACCATCCTCCCTTTATCTTTTCATCTTTCTTTAATAGTCACATTATCACTTTATTGTTCTTTTGTTCTATAGGAAGGATTGGATCACTGGAAGGACAGATCAATAACAAGGCGAAGTATTCAGTCATACAATAAATCAATCAGTAGAGAAAACAGATAGTAATCATGTAAAGATCTAGATTTAACCATAAGAAAAGATAAAGTCAGACTGCAGAATTCGGTCGACTGGTCTCTCTTGGTCGATCGACCGACATCTCTGGATCGGTCGACCGATAATACTGCGCTCGTGTAATGGGTCTCAGTCGGTCGATCGACTGAGCCGTGCGGTTCAGGGGAAATGATCGGTCGACCGATTTCTATCGGTCGGTCGATCAATCTTTGAAGAGGGACGCACTGGAATATCGGTCGAATGATATCTCTGGATCGGACGACCGATTGTCGTGAAATAGATTTCGATCAGGCATCAAAATTTCGAGAGTTTTCAATTCCAAATGAAATTTCTACTTCCAAACAATCATCTAAATATGGAACCATTAAGAAGAACACATACTTAGCAGCAAACAATAACCAATCAGAAATCAAAGAACAGGGATACAATCAATCAACTCATTTCTTTCAATTTTTCCATTCGGTCATTAACATGTCACAAGATTTCTTACAGAAATCATTCTGGCCTAATTCTATTTAGGTTATGCAGAGGGATTTCGCGTTCACCCACCTGATTTGTCATTTAATTTTTGTCCTTCGTTGGAAACTCTATTGCCCACGTTTTTCCCCTTATCCTCTCGACTGTCCTGGCACAAGGTAGTCTTCCCTGGGCTGATCTCCACCTACAGATCCATTCAAATCGAGGAAAGTTGTGAGGGCGACGTGTAGAGATCAAAGAATACATCAGGGAGAAAGAAGAATCTGTTGCTACCCTTGTGCTCGTCAACCTAATGAAGATTTTTCCCTGGCTGGACGTGCACGAAAAAGGAGGGTCTGTAGGTTTCAGAAATGAGTTGCAGGGGAGAGGATTGCTGATGCAGATATGGCTGTTATGGTGAGTATGAGGGATTAATTTCCAACAATTTCTGTTAAGTCCTAACATTAATGCACTCCATATCTGCCAATATTATTTCTGTTTCCAGGATAATAGGAAGGTGGATTTTGAATTCTTTTGCTAGCTGTCCCTTTTCTGTTACAACATTTCTGTTAAGTCCCTTTTTTTCTTTCAGGTGTTATATATATATATATATATATATATATATATATATATATATATATATATATATAACCTCCACTTACTCATAAAATGCATCCATATATTAATCCACTAACTCACCGGTTAAACCTCCATTTAACTTTTGTGTACCAGTACCTCACCTATTTTTCTTCCTTGTAACTTCCGAACATGAATCAATTAAAAATATTTAAACTTTAGAAAGGTTTTCCCACTTACATCTATATAAAAATGAGGATAGTATTGAAGGAGAAGTGACATTTGGCACATTCATAAAGTGTCACATGTATCCTCTAATTGTCATGTTCATAGTATATATTAAATAGTGAGTTATAAATAATTAGTCATGTTACAATTTCTTAATTGGCTCAAGAGCAAAATGAAAAAGACAATTAATCATTTTTAAGACAATTAAATATTTTTATCCACCGACAAGTGTTTGTGGTAATGATAATGATAAAATTAACTTTAAATAAATATTTTATTTTTTTGAACATAGTGAGAAAGAAATATGAATGGTTACCAATGTTTCCAAAATTAGATCGGTTCGGCCGGCCTGATCGATTCAATCATGAAGCAACTATTGGTCCGGTTCGACTTTGTGTATAAAATTAGTTTTAACAAAAAAACCAGTATGAACTAGAAAAAACCACTAAAATCGGATTGAACCGGTCATTTTGGTTCAACCCATTTTTTATTTATTTTTATTTAAAAAGAAAACTAATGGTATAAAATGAAAACTTTCAAATGTAATGTTGAAAGATAAAAGGAAACAAACTCATGAAATGAAGCCTAAAATCATGGGAGATTTGAAAAATAAAAGGAAAAAATGGAAAGAAGTTAAATATTAAGAAAGTTACCTCTAATAAAAATAATAACAATTAATAATCTATTAGTCATCTTGATTTTGGGTAGCATTAACTTTTTGAAGGATGCAAAAATTACAATAAAATAATTCATCTCGAAGAAAAAAATTTAACAAATTAAGATGAAAACATTATACACAATGCAAGAATTTTATTTATAGTAAAGTTACCTGTAAGAAATAATTAGAGGAGAAGAATGAAGAATATGTTAACTGAAAATTCATGAGTAAATTGTAATAGGATTTAATGGAGCTCCTACCTATTGAATTAGGTAGGAGCCTCCTACCTAGATTTTTAGCCATCCGATCACATCCGATTTGATCGGACGATTGACATGCTGAGTGTGATAGAAAAAAAAATCCGCCGGCTATGGTTCACACAAGCGCCGACCTTGGGCGAGCATCGATCTCGACCGAGCGCCGACTGCCCCTAAGATGCAGCAGTGACAATGATGACGATGAAGCCCTCTGTTCGAGCGATGACCTACTGGCTGACCTTGCGATCGGCGACCCCATGCTTCTCGATGGTCTTCTTCTTCTTCGTCGACAACGACAGCGGCGACGAGCCTCTAGTAGGCGATTGGCGACGAAATCGTCATCTTCTTCTTCCTTGTCCTCTTCTCCCCTCTCCACCGCTGTCGTCAAAATCGTTATATGAACGTCGACAATGGATCTCGTCGATTGCTTGCCGGATCTTGCCATCTGTGACCCGGCTCACCTCTCTCTGCCCGATCTCGCCGTGGCGATCTCCTAGTTGGATCTCGACATTGCTGACCAGGCTCGCCTCGCGCCAACCGATCTCGCTATCGTGATCTCCAAGCCGGATCTCGCCATCGCTGACTCGACTCGCTGCCGTGATATCCCAGTTGGATCTCTCTGCCCGATCTCGCTTCGTGCTGCCCGAGCAATCGCCCTTACGAATCTTGCCATCGCCGACCGGGACTGCCCCGCTTGATCTCACCGGACGTCGCGACTTGAGATCCTATCGCGACGAGCAGAAGGCCGGCTGCATTTCATAGCTATTCGGGTTTTTTTTCAAATGAGCCGACCAAATTGTCCGATTTTTTTCATTGAACCGCAACTCTTTATACCAGCCGTCCGATCAGATCGAACGGTTAAGACATTAGGTAGGAGGCTCCTACCTATTTGACTAGGTAGGAGCTCCATTAAATCCATTGTAATATGATTAATTAATATTGCATCACTAGTATCATAGAATTAATAAAAACATGATAATAATATATTTATGATTATGATTTTGAATGTCTTAATTTTTAATATATAATAAATGATATTTTCACATAACTTTATTATTACTAATGGTTTATTATTATTTATATATATATATATATTATATTGTATTACTTATTATTTCTCTATTCAAAATTATTAGAAAATAATATTATTTTAATGTCATCTGATTTAATCCGATTGAATTCGATCAAATCGATTCGAGACCTAGTTAGTCATCCGATCCGATCTTCGATCCGATTATGAAAACATTGATGGCCATTGCAAGAACGAATCACATATACATTAACAATATAAATGACCATAATACGTACAATATAAATCACATTAACCATATTAAGTAGAAATCACGACGGCCGGCCGGATTCGGCGGATGGTGGTCGCGATTTGCCCGAAACTGGCGCGATCCGGGCACAGCGGCCGAATTCGACAACTGGGACGGGTGGGACGCGCCGTCAGCGACTGGATTGGGCCGCGGCATCTGGATCACGGCCGCATTGGCCAGAACGCGGCCGCGAGCCAATTTAAAGATAATGATATACCATAATGAAATATAATAAGACTATATGTAAAAGTAAACAAAAGTTACAAAATGAAATGAAGGAAAAAGTAGTCGGTAGCAAAAAAAATGCCACAAGTTCAAGATAAAATTAATATTCCATTACAAATAATTACCTCATAATTTGTATATAATGGGAAGAAGAGCCACAAGAAATATTAATACAATATGTTAAATCTATTATTTTAATTACAATAACTAAAAGTAGTGGCATGCCTGTTATGCATCCACGATGTGTAACTAACTATACCTCTCAACCTTCAACTTTATTGTACAACTGCTACATCAAAATTGCATCTCTCTCTCTCATGCGAAACGACATCTCACTCTCTCTCATGTAGAATTGGCTCTTTTCCTCGAGCAAGCTTACTGCATATCATCCGAGGAAGAGAGATGGGAAGCCTTCCAACAAACCTAATGTAGGTTATTAATATTTTTATCATCTTTTCATTTATATTTATAGTTTTGTCCTGAGAAATTTGTCTCTTAATAGTTGTATTTGTTGAACTTTTTGCTCTTAATAGTTCCAATAAACGCATTATTTCTTCAATGACGAAAATGAATGTTATTAGCATTAAAGTACACATAGTGCGATTGTGCCACATTCCTTCTCGAGAAAATTCAAACAATAGGATAATCATTAAAATGATATTACAAGATGAAAATGTATTTTTTTATCGTTATAGGTTATCTAATTGGATTATTACTCTCACTAATTCATTTTTCACCATGTAATTATATATTTTTTATAGTCGTGATCCATTTTTTATGTGTTTGTCTATTGAAAATGAAAATAGATAGTGAGTTATTGTATGTGTGCATTTTTTATTGTACTTATTGTTATTGCATGCAATCTTTGATCATGTGGTCCCATTTCTTGCATGCATATGATTTGATATTTGTAAACTTCCAGATATTTAGTTAATTCAATTTTGAGAATTACTTTTTTATTTTTATTTGTTTAATTATAACATGTAGGCTTACGCTATCCATGCAATAGTACTTACATGTTATCTTATGAGACCACATTGCATGTCTAATGAAACATGGAATGCATGCAATCTTTCATCACGTATTCATATTTTCTGCATGCATATGATTTGATAGTTAGAAACCTTTAGATCTTTATTTAATTCAATTTTAAGACTTACTTTTTATTTTAGTTATAACATATAGCCTTGTACAAAAATTATATACAATAAATTGTACTTATGTACTAAGGAAGACGTCTGCATGATTGAATTCTTATGATAAAATTAGGTTGAACCTTACATATTATATAAAGTTAAATATTATCTTGAGTTATTTAAAGCTTTTTGCAAGGTGGTCCTAAATTCGTGTCACATGTTAATTGTTGTGTGCATGTTTATGTGGAATGGTATTCCTAGTGTTATTGAGATTATTCTATTTATAAACTATTGCATATTTAATCTTTTTATAAAATTAAATTTAAATATGTACAAATAATATTCTTGTGCTGCTTGAATAAATATATTTGCTTCCATGGGCATTGTGTTTAAGATTTCTAGATAAAACCAATGCATGCATCTTTTACTAAAGTTAACATATCTTCACTATTCATCTCATATTTGCATTTCTCTTATGCATAGGGGAATCAAATTCATGCTAACATTGGAAGGTCTGCAATTCGTTTCTTCAAATAAAAAATGGAGGAGTTAAGTTTGTATGTGATAAAGAACTTTTTGGTGGGAGCAAATAATTTATGCTTCAAGATTACAAAGCACAAATTCAAGTTGACATTCACTCAAAGGACAAAGATCTTACAAATAGAGGATCCAAATTTTTAATTGAATATCTTTGATTGGCTCCCCTATACACAATTGGTCAATGGAGTTGAAATTGTTGAGAATGAATTATTTTGTAAATATTATCATATTTATGTATTTAAGTCATAATTATTTATATAACATATTATAATATTATCATTTTATTCTTTTTAAATTATTGTAGATGTTATCGGAGAAATTGTGAGTTGTAGTGATGTTCAAGAGCGCAAAATGGATAAGGAGACAAGTATCTTCATGAACGTAGAACTTGAAGATCATAGTGATAATCCATGCTTTTTAT
Source organism: Pontederia crassipes (assembly GCA_030549335.1). Taxonomy (NCBI): domain Eukaryota; kingdom Viridiplantae; phylum Streptophyta; class Magnoliopsida; order Commelinales; family Pontederiaceae; genus Pontederia; species Pontederia crassipes. The sequence continues at coordinate 68,606,660 of CM060189.1, read as the reverse complement.
AAAAATTTATATTTATCATGTCATATTATATCCTCACATTTTGCCTTCTTGAACATCACTATGACTCAAAATTTCTTTGATAACATCTACAATAATTTAAAAAGAATCAAATGATAATATTGTATATGTGAAATAATTATGAATTAAATAGATAAATATGATATATATTTATCAAATAATTCATTCTCAACAATTTCAACTCCATTGACCATTTGTGTAAGGGCGCAAATCAAAGATATTCAATGAAAAAATTGGATCCTCTATTTGTAAGATATTTGCCCTTTGAGTGAATTATGTCAACTGGAATTTATGCTTTGTAGTCTTGAAGTATAAATTATTTGATTCCACCAAAAAGTTCTTTATCACATACAATAAAGTTGAGGGTTGAGGTATAGTTACATAACGTGCAGGCATCCCACTACTTTTAGTTATTGTAATTAAAATAATAGCTTTAACATATTGTATTAATATTTCTTGTGGCTCTTCTTCCCATTATATATGAATTATCAGGTAATTATTTGTAATGGAATATTACCTTTATCATGAACATGTGGCATTTTTCTGCAAGAAAGCAACCATCTACTTTTTCCTTCATTTAATTTTTAAAAACTTTTGTTTACCTTTGCATATAGTCTTATTATATTTCATTATGGGATATCATTTTCTACAATAAATATGGGCACCATGCATATTTCTTTCTCCCTATGTTCAACGAAATAAAATATTTATTTAAAGATAATTATATCATTACCACAAACACTTGCCGGTGGATAAAAATATTTAATTGTCTTTTATGTTTTGCTCTTGAGCCAATTAAGAAATTGTAACATGGCTAATTATTTAAACTCACTATTTAATATATACTATGAGCATAGCAATTAGAGGACATGTGACACTCTATGCATGTGCCAAATGTCACTTTTTCTTCGGTACTATATTCTTTTTAATAGTACTAGTATGTGACTTAATGAAATAGTGTCATAGTTCAACTTCTACCTTTCCATTTAATTATATATATATATATGTGTATGTATGTATGTATGTATAGAGAGAGAGAGAGATTGATGATGAAATGACAAAGATGATAATGATATGTAAATTCTTTTATTACTTATATCTTTTTATAATTTGTACTTAATTATATTTTGTTGATTATTTTTAGAAAATGTCCACCATAATGCATTCACTTCTTAATTAAGTATATTTTATAATGATTTATTTTAAAATATATACTTAATAGTCATAACTTTATTCCAATAATTTATATAAACAATTATATTTTTTCATTCTTAAAAATTAATTAATATTATTTTTTATCATACATGATCTAACTTTAGAAAATCAATTATCTAAATCATATTACATGGCTTCATGATACAGTTACATCCAACTTTTAACTCTATTTAAGGTATGTGTATATATGCATGTTATGTATGTATTAGATAGAAATAATGATTGAAGTTAAATATTTTATCTAATATAACTAAAAGTGTATATTTAGTGTTGATAACATTTATTTTAATAAAAAATAATGAAAAATTTTTAAGTTGATCATAAGTTAATTCCATGCAAATCCTCACCTTGGTTATACTTTTTTAATATAATATTTTAACTTTTAGTTTTTGATAATATTTACATGAGGAACTAAAAGAATATATGATATATTTACATAAATTAATATTTAGTTTATTCATGTTGTCTTTATATATATACATAATATAGTATTTAAAAGTAATTTTAAAAATATTATTTGTATGTGTCAGTAGCATTTATCCCTTCACCCTCTCAAATATAATGTGGATTATTATTAATACATAAATTTATCTTTTTTTATTCATCATTTGGGTTGCTCTGAATATATTTTATTCTTTATAATACATTATAGATATGAAATATGATTGTGATATTAGTCCATTATAATTTATTATTGTAATTTAATAAAAAATATACATCAAATAGTGGTTAAACTTTTAGGATAATAATCACAGTGTCTCCCTTCTTCTTATTCACCAAATCAAGAATCTATGAATCAGATTTAAAGTCTTTAATGAAAATGAACAAAATAATATCCATAGATTTCTAATCCAATGAATAGAAACATAGGAGATACGGTGTCCCTCCTTTAAATAGGGAACACCTTCATTTTTTTTAAAATCTAATCAATATTATAGTTTATTTTAACATTTTATTTAAAAAATACACATGTATAGACCAAATTCATTTCATTTAAATAAACATCCCTATTCTTTCATTTAGTAAATTTAAGTGTGAAAATAAATAAGTAATATATCTCCTTAATATATATATAATCACATAGATATATATAATATTTTATTTAAGAATATATTAAAAATATTTAATTTGAATATTATGTTACTTCATTATCTTAATATGACTATAATTATATATTTAATGTTGATAACATTCATTTTAATAGTTAAAACAAATAATTGATTAAAACTTGTTTTAATAATGTCATTAAATTAATCATAAATCATTCTTAATCAAATTCTTACATTAGATATGTGTTCTCTTTTAAAAACTTTTCTTAAGATTTAGCAAGTTTTGAATGTGGGACTAAAAATTTTGATCAATTATTCATATTAGTTGTGTCGTCAGATCAAAATAATGTCAATTTAATTGCCTAAAATGTGCAATCCCATATTATGATTGCTCCCTAATTTAACTCATATTATAATATGTAAATTTATTTTTTATGCATCATTCAAAAAAATATGAAATATATATTATAATATGTGAATATCTTTTGTTCCTTCTAATACAATATAGATATGAAATATAAACATTATATATACCTGAATATTAAAACTTATTTACTTTCTATTTTATTATTAATCATGTGTCTCTGATTTAAGTTCTAATTATTGATATTGATTGACAAAATAGACCATATTTGTAAATCTACATTTTTTATGGTCTACTCCATCTCTTTTCATATTATAAGCTTTAAAATGTGGGACTGAATTAAACAACTCCAATTACCCTTATTCAATTATAATTAATTTTGAACCATTTATGTTTCATTATTTATTTTAATATTATACTTCATTATTCATCATATCAATATTAATTTCAAAATAAAAGGTCAGAGAATGATATGTGTCATCATCTATCCTTTCTTTTAATAGTATACATATAATATTATTAACTATAGTCAAAATATTATTAATCATCAATGAAATATTTTTATCGTGAATCAACCTCAATTGCACATAGTTTCTTTTATAAATCTATTTAATTGTTTTCATGAAATTAATATAAAATGTGAAATTAAACTAGAATGTATATTATTAAAATTTAAAATATTTATAACTTAAAATGTAAATAAACAACATTATATATTTTCATAACTAAATTTTTAATATCATGATTCTATTTTAACAATTCCAACAAAAAAAAAATTGTATCACTTTTATTCATATCATATCTTAACATTTGTTTATATATAAGATGTAGATATAAATTATCATAATTATATAATTTAAAATTAATCATATTTATATTAATCGTCAATAAATATCATCATCATTATATCACTGAAAAAATAAATATCATAATTAGGATAGGGAGATGCAAGTTTTTAACTTGATATATATATGAGAACCTAATTTTTAAAATATATCATTATATATATATTATAACATTTAATATTTTTATTAGATAGAGAGAAGTTATATATATATATATATATGTATATATGTGTATGTCATGTACAAATTTATATTTGTAAGTTTGCACGTACTCTTTCCCTTAAAGAAAGCATTGAGTATGTTAATGAGAACCAAAAACCTCCCGTTTATAACTACAAATATATCATTTTAAAAATTAGATAAATAAAAAAATATATATTTTTAATAACTAACTTTTGAGTATTTATATATTTTAAAATATTATCATTTTATACTTGAATTCATGAGAGCTCTACATGTGACACTTTATGCTTATGATTATATATATTATTGTTACTCATTATAACAATTATAATTTAACATTTTTATCATTTTAAAATATAATAATAGGTGAATTTGTGAGAGTTGTCATTTGACAAAATTTAACTTTGCTTTTATATAAACTAGTATGATGACCCGCGCGATGCGCGGTGGACACAAAATTAAATACAAATTTTGATTATAAAATAATAAATTTTATTTTGATATAAATTTTATAGATTATATAATCATTTTCTCACCTTAGAAACTTATATATATCTAAATATGTTATAATAAATTAAATTTATTTGGAATTATTTTTTAAATCTATTACATTCTCATTCATTTTTAATTATGTTTTACTCTATCTTTTCCCCCTTAACTTCACTACTTTGTTAACATGTATATTTAAAAATTTTTATTTTATTAATGTTAATTTACATATGACAATATAGAAACACCGTGATTTCCCCTTTCAAATTATATATCTTTTTAATTTCTATATAATATAGGTATAAATAACAATTGATATCTATATTTTTTAAAATAATATCATGTCTTAGAATTAAGTAAATACTATTTATTTTAGTATTTTTAACAATGTCTATTATTTGTTATTTTATTTATTTCATTTTATATGTGACAATGTAAAAATGTCATATTTGACATGCTATATGTATGTAAAGATATATAACATAAATAAATTAAATTATTATATATCATACTAAAATAACTGTTAAAATTATTTAAATATTTTAAACATTATATGTGACTTAATGAAATACTGTCATAGGTCAATTTCTACCTTTCCATTTAATTATATATGCTATATTTATATGGAGAGATTGATGATCAAATGGCAAAGATGATAATTATATGTAAATTCTTTTATTACTTATATTTTTTATAATTTATAACAAATTATATTTTATTGTCTATTTTTTTAAAAATGTCCACCACAATGCATTCACTTCTTAATTAAGTATATTTTTATAATAAATTTTTTAAAATATATACTTAATTGTTATAACTTTCTTCCAACAATCTATATGAACAATTATATTTTTTCATTCTTAAAAATTATTTAATGTTATTTTTTATCGTACACGATCTCTCTTTAAAAATCCAATTATCTAAATCATATTACATGGCTTCATGATAGGGTTACATCCAACTTTTAACTATCTTTAAGGTGTGTGTATATATGCATGTTATGCATATATTAAATATAAATAATAATTGAAGTTAAATATTTTATCTGATATAACTAAAAGTTTATATCTGGTGTTAACAACATTTATTTTAATAAGAAATATAAGTAATATTTTTTAATATTATTATTTGAGTATATGTGTCAAATTTTTATGATGATCATAAGTTAATTCCATGCAAATCCTCACATTGGTTATATATATATATATATATATATATATATATATATATATATATATATATTACTTCTTAGTGTTTGATAATATATACATGAGGAACTAAAAAATATATGATATATTATATAAATAATATTTAGTTTATTCATGTTGTCATTATAGATATACATAATATATTATTTAAAAGTAAATTTAAAAAGATTATTTTGTATGCGCCAAGTAGCATTTATCCCTTCCACCTGTCAAATATAATGTGCATTATTATTAATACATAATTTTTTTTATTCATCATTTGAGTTGCTCTCAATGGAACAATAGGAATATATTTTATTCTTTATAATACAATATAGATATGAAATATGATTTTTATATTTATCTTCTATATAACTTAACATTAGAATTTTTTTATATTTTTTTATTTGATTATGTGTCACAAGCTTCTGCCTTCAAGTCTTAAAAAAATTATTGATAGATTGTCTTAATTGAGAAAGATAGCTATAAAGTTTGTGAATTCTTCATATTATATAGTTTATCTTATCTATTTCATATTATAAACTTAAAATGTGGAATTAAATTACATAGTTGAATATGATTCCATTTTCATTTATATTTGAAAACCTTTGAATGTGGGACTAAAAGCATATTTGATAGATGGATACAAAAAAATACTAATTTTATTTTATATGATCAATTCTCGTTCATAATAGTTTTTTTAAAAAATATATAATTATTTAATATAATTTTATTTCATATGTGGAATCAGAAGAATTTTATTTCATATGTGGCATCATATAATTATTATATATAGATACGTGTGAATATAAATATATAACTATATTTTTTATAATATTTTATTTTTTATTATAAAAGAAATATAATTTTAAATTTATAGTTATATTATATAGGGAACATAGATATTTATTGAATATTAATAAATATCATCATGACATATACTAATTATGAATATAAATTATTTTATTTATTATTATAACATAACTAACATACTTTATAAACTTTAATTTAAAAAAATAATTTTAACGATACACTGCTTAATGAAATAATGATACTTAGCATCTTCTATATTTTCTTTTATATAAATAAATAAATATGGATATAAATGTGTAAGCTTCAATAACCAACAAAAAACGTTTTTATCACTAAATGATGTGATACTCATTGATATTATTAAGTTTACCATAGTAATAATTTTATGAATATTAATTCATTAGTATTATTATCATAATAATAAAAAATAATTATGCTTTTTTATTAATAATAAATGTAATTATTATTATAAGATCAAAGTTGCAAGTTTTTGACTTAAATATCTTCATATGCATACAACATTTTATTAGGATATAGAGACATACACTTAGAGATCTGCACATGGTATTCTATATCATAAAGGACGTCAAGTATACTACTATTTTGGAAGCATCATCTATTCATAATTACAAATATTGAATTTAAAAATATGAATAAAGATATATATATATATATTTCATAATGAACTTTTGAATATCATGATGATATTATATTAAAATATTTTTTTATCACGCGCATGTGTATATTCGTATGCTCACACGTACTCTTTGCTTTTAAAGAGGGAGTCGAATATGCAAATAAAAATTGAGAGCTCCTCTATTTGTACATGGTGTACAATACATAATTTGTATATATAATTTATAAAAAAATATTTTTTATTCTTGAGAGAAAACATGCACACATTATAGAATGTATAACTTGCTTTTGCAATATGCACCATAACATCATATACATCGCGATATTTATAGCTAATGTAGATAATATATAAAAAATAATAATTAAATTAGAAACCACTCAATAATAAACTTTTATAGATATTATACTATATCTTATTTACAATATAAAATTTTATCATAAGTAATATAATTAAATAATAATTTAAATAATAACTAACTTTTATTATAGGTGATTAAGTATCTTATATTGGTTTGTAACTAACTATCCAATAATAATAAAATGATTATTTTGTTTGATATTCTAAAATGATTGATATGCATAAATCTTCTATCTTGATAAAATAAAAATAATAAAATAATTAAATTTGGTTGATTTTTTTGTTATTAGCTGATTATGTATTATGCATTTGTTTATAATGAACTATGACATTTGGATATACATATAATAATAAATTTAAAAACTATTAATAATATTAAAATAATGATTTAGTCTAGCTTATTATTTTATTATTAGCATATTATGTATCCTATATTAGTTTATAACAAATTATTCAATAATAACAAAATGATCACAAATCTTAGTTGTTTGATATTCTAAAATAACTGATGTACGTAAATCTTATATCTCCTTTATAGAACACCAACCTCATAACAATAAAAAATAACTATATACGACTAAAAATTGTTAATAGAAATAATATAGGATTATAAATATTATTAACACAAAAATATATGAATTATTTCACATATTAATTATACTAATAAAATGATTAAGTTTAGTTGATTATTTTATTATTAACTAATTATGTATCCTATATTGTTTATAACAAACTATCCGATAGTAACAACCTGATTACAAATCTTAGTTGTTTGATATTTTAAAATGATTGATATATGTAAATCTTCTATCGCCTTCATAGCATAACAACCCGATAACAATAAAAAAATAATATATACAATTCATAATTATTAGTATAAATAATATATGAGAATAAATATTATTAATACAAAAATATATGATTTATTTCATATATCATTGGCTATAGAAAAAATCTTTCATATATATATATATATATATATATATATATATATATATATATATACACACACATATATATACAAATAAGGAGATGTATAAAATGTAGATACATATCTGCTTATCTTTATTTGTATATATAAGATGTAGATATATATCTACAGACATAGCTACTTATCTATATCCTATATATTGAAAACTTTGACGATACTTATATTAATCATCAATAGATATCATCATTATAGTATGAAATGCATATTTGTAACTCGAACTTTAAGTATATTTTTATAATAATTTTTTTAAAATATATACTTAATTGTTATAACTTTCTTCCAACAATCTATATGAACAATTATATTTTTTCATTCTTAAAAATTATTTAATGTTATTTTTTATCGTACACGATCTCTCTTTAAAAATCCAATTATCTAAATCATATTACATGGCTTCATGATAGGGTTACATCCAACTTTTAACTCTCTTTAAGGTGTGTGTATATATATGCATGTTATGCATGTATTAAATATAAATAATAATTGAAGTTAAATATTTTATCTGATATAACTAAAAGTTTATATCTGGTGTTAACAACATTTATTTTAATAAGAAATATAAGTAATATTTTTTTAATATTATTATTTGAGTATATGTGTCAAATTTTTATGATGATCATAAGTTAATTCCATGCAAATCCTCACATTGGTTATATATATATATATATATATATATATATATATATATATATATATATTACTTCTTAGTGTTTGATAATATTTACATGAGGAACTAAAAAATATATGATATATTATATAAATAATATTTAGTTTATTCATGTTGTCATTATAGATATACATAATATATTATTTAAAAGTAAATTTAAAAAGATTATTTTGTATGCGCCAAGTAGCATTTATCCCTTCCACCTGTCAAATATAATGTGCATTATTATTAATACATAATTTTTTTTATTCATCATTTGGGTTTCTCTCAATGGAACAATAGGAATATATTTTATTCTTTATAATACAATATAGATATGAAATATGATTTTTATATTTATCTTCTATATAACTTAACATTAGAATTTTTTTATATTTTTTTATTTGATTATGTGTCACAAGCTTCTGCCTTCAAGTCTTAAAAAAATTATTGATAGATTGTCTTAATTGAGAAAGATAGCTATAAAGTTTGTGAATTCTTCATATTTTATAGTTTATCTTATCTATTTCATATTATAAACTTAAAATGTGGAATTAAATTACATAGTTGAATATGATTCCATTTTCATTTATATTTGAAAACCTTTGAATGTGGGACTAAAAGCATATTTGATAGATGGATACAAAAAAATACTAATTTTATTTTATATGATCAATTCTCGTTCATAATAGTTTTTATAAAAAATATATAATTATTTAATATAATTTTATTTCATATGTGGAATCAGAAGAATTTTATTTCATATGTGGCATCATATAATTATTATATATAGATACGTGTGAATATAAATATATAACTATATTTTTTATAATATTTTATTTTTTATTATAAAAGAAATATAATTTTAAATTTATAGTTATATTATATAGGGAACATAGATATTTATTGAATATTAATAAATATCATCATGACATATATTAATTATGAATATAAATTATTTTATTTATTATTATAACATAACTAACATACTTTATAAACTTTAATTTAAAAAAATAATTTTAACGATACACTGCTTAATGAAATAATGATACTTAGCATCTTCTATATTTTCTTTTATATAAATAAATAAATATGGATATAAATGTGTAAGCTTCAATAACCAACAAAAAACGTTTTTATCACTAAATGATGTGATACTCATTGATATTATTAAGTTTACCATAGTAATAATTTTATGAATATTAATTCATTAGTATTATTATCATAATAATAAAAAATAATTATGCTTTTTTATTAATAATAAATGTAATTATTATTATAAGATCAAAGTTGCAAGTTTTTGACTTAAATATCTTCATATGCATACAACATTTTATTAGGATATAGAGACATACACTTAGAGATCTGCACATGGTATTCTATATCATAAAGGACGTCAAGTATACTACTATTTTGGAAGCATCATCTATTCATAATTACAAATATTGAATTTAAAAATATGAATAAAGATATATATATATATATATTTCATAATGAACTTTTGAATATCATGATGATATTATATTAAAATATTTTTTTATCACGCGCATGTGTATATTCGTATGCTCACACGTACTCTTTGCTTTTAAAGAGGGAGTCGAATATGCAAATAAAAATTGAGAGCTCCTCTATTTGTACATGGTGTACAATACATAATTTGTATATATAATTTATAAAAAAATATTTTTTATTCTTGAGAGAAAACATGCACACATTATAGAATGTATAACTTGCTTTTGCAATATGCACCATAACATCATATACATCGCGATATTTATAGCTAATGTAGATAATATATAAAAAATAATAATTAAATTAGAAACCACTCAATAATAAACTTTTATAGATATTATACTATATCTTATTTACAATATAAAATTTTATCATAAGTAATATAATTAAATAATAATTTAAATAATAACTAACTTTTATTATAGGTGATTAAGTATCTTATATTGGTTTGTAACTAACTATCCAATAATAATAAAATGATTATTTTGTTTGATATTCTAAAATGATTGATATGCATAAATCTTCTATCTTGATAAAATAAAAATAATAAAATAATTAAATTTGGTTGATTTTTTTGTTATTAGCTGATTATGTATTATGCATTTGTTTATAATGAACTATGACATTTGGATATACATATAATAATAAATTTAAAAACTATTAATAATATTAAAATAATGATTTAGTCTAGCTTATTATTTTATTATTAGCATATTATGTATCCTATATTAGTTTATAACAAATTATTCAATAATAACAAAATGATCACAAATCTTAGTTGTTTGATATTCTAAAATAACTGATGTACGTAAATCTTATATCTCCTTTATAGAACACCAACCTCATAACAATAAAAAATAACTATATACGACTAAAAATTGTTAATAGAAATAATATAGGATTATAAATATTATTAACACAAAAATATATGAATTATTTCACATATTAATTATACTAATAAAATGATTAAGTTTAGTTGATTATTTTATTATTAACTAATTATGTATCCTATATTGTTTATAACAAACTATCCGATAGTAACAACCTGATTACAAATCTTAGTTGTTTGATATTTTAAAATGATTGATATATGTAAATCTTCTATCGCCTTCATAGCATAACAACCCGATAACAATAAAAAAATAATATATACAATTCATAATTATTAGTATAAATAATATATGAGAATAAATATTATTAATACAAAAATATATGATTTATTTCATATATCATTGGCTATAGAAAAAATCTTTCATATATATATATATATATATACACACACACATATATATACAAATAAGGAGATGTATAAAATGTAGATACATATCTGCTTATCTTTATTTGTATATATAAGATGTAGATATATATCTACAGACATAGCTACTTATCTATATCCTATATATTGAAAACTTTGACGATACTTATATTAATCATCAATAGATATCATCATTATAGTATGAAATGCATATTTGTAACTCGAACTTTATAAATTTTTTTCCTTATATATAATATTTAATTTTTATTAGACAAAGAGAAATTATATAAAAGTATTTTTTATTGTGCACAAACTTATATTTGTGGGTTCTCACATTCTCTTTGCCTTCAAAGAAAGCGTCGAGTATACAAATATAAATTAAAAGCTCCATATAACATTTAATATTTTTATTATAGGATAGAAATTATATAAATATTTTTTTATCATGCACATACCTATATTTGTAGGTTCGCACGAACTTTTTTTTAATTGTTTGATATTTTAAAATGATTGATATATGTAAATCTTCTATCGCCTTCATAGCATAAAAACCCGATAACAATAAAAAAATAATATATACAATTCATAATTATTAGTATAAATAATATATGAGAATAAATATTATTAATACAAAAATATATGATTTATTTCATATATCATTGGCTATAGAAAAAATCTTTCATATATATATATATATATATATATATATATATATATATATACACACATATATATATACAAATAAGGAGATGTATAAAATGTAGATACATATCTGCTTATCTTTATTTGTATATATAAGATGTAGATATATATCTACAGACATAGCTACTTATCTATATCCTATATATTGAAAACTTTGACGATACTTATATTAATCATCAATAGATATCATCATTATAGTATGAAATGCATATTTGTAACTCGAACTTTATAAATTTTTTTCCTTATATATAATATTTAATTTTTATTAGACAAAGAGAAATTATATAAAAGTATTTTTTATTGTGCACAAACTTATATTTGTGGGTTCTCACATTCTCTTTGCCTTCAAAGAAAGCGTCGAGTATACAAATATAAATTAAAAGCTCCATATAACATTTAATATTTTTATTATAGGAGAGAAATTATATAAATATTTTTTTATCATGCACATACCTATATTTGTAGGTTCGCACGAACTTTTTTCTTTAAGAGAAGGCATCAAGTATGCAAATGAAAGTGAAAGTCCCTCTATTTATAGTTACAAATATATAATTTAAAAATATAAATGTATAAAATTATATATATTTTTAATAACTAATTTTTGAGTTTTTATTATTATATAATTAAAATATTATTCTTTTATACATTCAATTTATGAGAGCTCGACACATGGAACTTTCAATATCTATATAGATATAGATAGATATTTTCTAATAACTAACGTTTGAGTATCCATGATTATATAATTATAATATTATCACTTTATATATTCAATTTATGAGAGCTCGACACGTGTCACTTTCTACCTCTGCTTTTATATATACTAGTGTAAGGCCCCGTGCGATGCACGAGAGCATAATAAATTGATCATATAAAAAATTTAAAAGTGATATATACTACATTTTTTATAATCAATAATATTATTTAGATTACCAATCTAACATAAATTATTTGTTAATTTTCAAAAAAAAATATATTAAATTTTTAGTAACCACCCTTTGCACATGCACTTCTTAATCCTATCTCCCTACATATTTTAAAATAATTTAATTGCGTGAATAGTAATTTTTGTTAAAATATTTTTTCCTATATTTATCATAAAGGCTTTTAAAATAATTGTTTTTACATTATCTCTATAATCTTTGTTTATATTAGTTAATTAGATTATATTATTCACTCAACATACAACAACAATAATAACAAAGCCTTATCCCACTAGGTGGGGTCGGCTACATGGATCATACGACGCCATTCCGTTCTATTATTCACTCAACATAGACAAACATAAAATCTTTTACCGCATTCCATTGATTTAGTAGTTGAATTAATTATTATTAGTTGATTATAATCTTTTGTTAACTTATCCTAAAAAATGTGTAATTTATAATGGGCTGCAAATAACAAAATGATATTTATTTCATTTTATATATTATATTTTATTAAGTAACAATATTTTCCAAAAAATAACATCTGAAATTTTAATCTTGGTTAATTTTGAAAATAAACTCATGAGAAATAAGGACACATCTATAAATAAAAAATAAAAGATAATAGTACAATATAATAATTAATGATGAAAATTAAATAGATTTAATAACATGGCGAGAAACTTTATTTATTACATCCACATTGGTTCATGCTAAATAAAATAGTTCAAAAAATATCAAACTAAACAACATGTCAATTTCAGCAATGTCATGCATTCTTTTCTTTCTTGAATATCACTCTCTTAGTCATATTGCAAAGCTGCAATTGTGCTCATCATCAACATTCTTTGGTCTCTTAGAAGGTGTCTTTGTAAGAGGTATGATCTCATTATCAATAGAATCCTAAAAACACATGGAGTTTTAAAACATAATTAAAATTTCTATGTATGCATTAGTGTGTATATATATATGTATGTGTAGAATAAACAAATAAATAAAATGTGTGTTAGGATAACTTTAAAACTTTCTAGTTCACATGCAACTCCTTCACTTTGTTTACTATTGAAATTTGGATCCTATTAAATAAATACAAAATATAATTATAAATTAAATTACATCAATTGTAATCATTGATATAAACACAATAAATTATTGACCACTTACATTAAATGGTTCTTCAAGCAAACACTGACTATATTGCTTTATAAGTTCTTGATCTTCGCTAAGTTTAATAACAGTATAAACTTCATCATTTGCTTCAATGTTAGAACTTCAAATGTTTACTTCAAACATGGCTTTTTTGTCAATAAGGACATTTATTTCCGATGGATAGACACACTCATCAATAGCATCTTCATCCTGAAACTATGTTAGTAAGACACATATTTAATAACTTTAAAGTGAAAAAATATAAAAAAATTACCCCTTTTAAGCTCTCATTTATTTCAATAGCAGACTTTCCTATGATTTGGAAGGCTTCACGATTCCAAAGTAACAATGAAATAAACCCAGTGCCATTCATCATGCGCACTTGAAGTTTGTACCTAAATCATAAGATTCATTAAAAGAATAAAATATTGTCAAATTGTGATATTATTGAGAGAGAAATTTTAGTATTTACCTATAAATAGCTGAAGTGTTAAGACAATCACATTTTTTACAATAATATAGATTTCCAATTTTGTCAACTTTCTTTGGACATCTCTTGCATTCAAATAGGGCCATTCTTTTTGTAATTCAATGTTCACAACCATTGCAACTATCCAAAAACTCATGCATGTGAATACAAATTTTGCATTAGGTATAGAATGAATGAACAATAATAAAAAAATTATGTAATAAAAATTGTTGTAAAAAATAAGTACCTGGAGACATTGAACTAAATCTCTAATAAGTTTGACCTCCACAGCTCCAGAGGATAATTCATAAAAAATGGAATAGCTACGTTGTGAGGAAATTTGAGTTATCCTCTCTATTGTAGTTCCATTTTGGAAATGCAACCTGTATTTGTTATCATATATATTTTTTAAAAATGCTAATTATAAAAAAAATTAAAATACATCTCATTGAATATATAGTAAAAAAATAATAATATACAAAACCTGGATTTAAAATCTTTAACTTGGAAGCATGCCAAGTATTTTGCACTGAATACTTATCTGAAGTACTTTAATTTAAGTTATAATGAGAAAATATTATTATATGTAAATATATAATAACAGAAAACATTATTTATGTAAAGTTATGCACTTTGAAATTTTCGAGCTCTTATTAATTGCATCACAACTATAATAGGTTAGCCCACTGATGCATCCAAGTGTGATATGTTTTGATGAACAAATTCTCCCCAGAATGTTGCAGAGATAATATTCCTCCTACACGAAAAAAAATTATAAACACAAAAGTACGATAAATGTAACATAATGCAATAAATTATTAAAATTACTATTGCAACTTACTCGTGATCTTCAAGTTCTACATTCATGAAGATACTATTCTTGTTATCCTTTTTGCTCTCTCGAACTTCACTACGACTCACGATCTCTCCTATCACATCTAAAATGTTTTACAATAATTTAAGAAACAATATTAATGAATTAGATACATCAACTGCAAATTATAAATGTGTAAAAGAGTTATTACCAAATAGTTCCTTCTCATTAACATTAGTTTCATTCAGTAACTGCCCATAAGGATGTAGATCAAAGATATTCATGCAAAATTTTGGATCTATTGTTTCCATGACAAAAGTTGTTTGCATAAAAGTTAGTCTCAATTTATGATTTGTATACTTCAAAAACAAAATGTTTGTCCCCACCACAAAATTTTTCATCACATACAATCCTAATTCATTGATCTTTGTTTTGAATAAATGAATTATTGATTTTCCAATAGTAGCATGAATGCGACCTCATTGCAAAATGAAAACAAAAAATAGTGTGAAATTTTGTAGAATTTTTAAATGTGATTATAAATTTTGAATATAATAATATATTTTTATTTATACCTTTTCATCTTGTAATATCATTTCCATGGAGTATGTATTGTTAGAATTACCACGATCGGAGACATCCCACATTCTTACTACACAAATTTTGAGATTCCAATGCATCTTAGTTGGATTTATATCAGAGATGAAATCAATATTTTCAACCATGATTCAACAAAAAGAAATCTGAAAAAACATAATCAAAACAATATATATTATCAAATAATTACCTGCTAGAACAATGACAAAAATTGATTACAAAGATGATGTAGAAAAACTATTTGTAACTATGATTTCTTAGGAAAAAACAAAGATCTAAAATTAAGTGAAAAAATATGAACATACAATGATGATCTTCATTTCTATCCTCCTTTCTGCCGTGCTAATAATAATTATTATAAGGGTTTTATATATGAGATAGATACTGGTAAAAAAATTTTCGTTTATGATATTTGAATAATTTGTTAGAAAAATAATATTTCATGTACAGTAGTTGAATAATTTGTTATTAGTTTATTAGAATATTTTGATCAATGATTTATAACAAACTTCCTAATAATAATAAATTTATTATGAAACATAGTTGTTAAATAATTTATGTACATAATCTTCTATCTTCTTGATAGAATAACATGATAATAATAAAAAAATATCTATATACAACTAAATGTATTAGTAAAAATAATATATATGATTAAGTTTGGTTGATTATTTTGTTATTAGTTCATTGCATATCCTCTATCAATTTGTAAAAAATTATTCAATAATATAAAATTATTATGGATACTATTTGATATACATAAGTCTATGATTAGAATATTCTATATACAATTAAGACTTATTAGTAAAATAATATAAAAATATATGATTATAATTATTGTAAACATGAAATATATATAGGTAACAAATTAACAAACTACTACTAATAATAATAAAATGATTAAGTTTGATTTGACTATTTTGTTGTGATTATATATACTATATCAATTTATTTGATTTGACTATATTGTTATTAGGTGATTAGATATCCTATATCAATTTATAACAAACAATGACATATATAATCATATATATTTTCTAATAACTAATTTTTGAAAGAATAACAATATGATAATAATAAAAATAACTATATCAACTAAAACATATTAGTACAAATAATACATGATTAAATTTGGTCGATTAATTTGTTATTAGTTCATTACATATCCTCTATCGGTTTATAACAAATTATTCAATAATATAAAACAATTATGGATACTACTTGATATACATAAGTCTATAATTATAACAACCTAATTATAATAATATATTATTGTAAGTATAACAACCTGATTATAATTTGAATATTATAGTTTTATATATTCAATTTATGAGAGCTCGACACATGACACTTAGAATAACAACCTAATTATAATGAAATATGATTATAAGTATCCATGATTATATAATAAAATAGAGCTCGACACGTGGCACTTAGAATAACAACCTGATTATAATGAAATATGATTATAAGTATCCATAATTATATAATAAAATATTATTCTTTTATACATTCAATTTATGGCACTTCCTACGTTTGCTTTTATATGATTATAAGTATCCATGATTATATAATAAAATAGAGCTCGACACATGGCACTTAGAATAACAACCTGATTATAGTGAAATATGATTATAAGTATCCATGATTATATAGTAAAATATTATTTTTTTATACATTCAATTTATGAGAGCTCGACACGTGCCACTTTCCACATCTGCTTTTATAACTTAGAATAACAACCTGATTATAATGAAATAAGATTATAAGTATCCATAATTATATAATAAAATATTATTCTTTTATACATTCAATTTATGAAAGCTCGACACATGGCACTTCCTACGTTTGCTTTTATATGATTATAAGTATCCATGATTATATAATAAAATAGAGCTCGACACATGGCACTTAGAATAACAACCTGATTATAGTGAAATATGATTATAAGTATCCATGATTATATAGTAAAATATTATTTTTTTATACATTCAATTTATGAGAGCTCCACACGTGCCACTTTCGACCTCTGCTTTTATAACTTAGAATAACAACCTGATTATAATGAAATAAGATTATAAGTATCCATAATTATATAATAAAATATTATTCTTTTATACATTCAATTTATGAAAGCTCGACACGTGGCACTTTCTACGCTTGCTTTTATATGATTATAAGTATCCATGATTATATAATAAAATAGAGCTCGACACATGGCACTTAGAATAACAACCTGATTATAGTGAAATATGATTATAAGTATCCATGACTATATAGTAAAATAATATTTTTTATACATTCAATTTATGAGAGCTGGACACGTGTCACTTTCGACCTTTGCTTTTATATATATATAGATATAGATATATAATCTTGTTAATTACAACTAAAAGATTACCATTTTTCCTTTAAAAACTAATTTTAGCGACACATAAGTTAACGAGAGAGTGATACTTGCATATTCTAAATTTTCTTTTATATAGATATATAAATATGGATATAAATGAATTATATATTTGTTAACTTTAACAAAACAATTGTTAGCATTAAATGATATTATACTTACTAAAACTATTAAATTTATTAAACTATTATTTTAATGAATACCAATTCATTATAATTGTTATCATAATATTATAATTAAAATGTTGATGATTCTTTTATTAATTGTCAATATATATATATATATATATATATATCATAATATTATAATTAAAATGTTGATGATTCTTTTATTAATTGTCAATATATATATATATATATAAAATCAAATGCAAGCTTTTGACTTAGACATCTTTATATATGATAGCTTTTGAATAATTTGTTATTAGTTCATTAGAATATCTCAATCAATTAATAAATTATTAATAATAATAACAAAATGATCAATTTTGGTTTAATATTTTATTTTTAACTGATTTCATATCTTATATCAATTTTTAACAAATTATTTAATAAAAAATGAATACAAAACATAGTTATTAAATTATTGATATATGTAAGTCTTCTATTTCATTGATAGAATAACAACTTGATAACAAAAAAAAACCTATATATATAAAAACTTATTAATATAAATAATATATGATTATAAATATTATTAAAACAAAAAATATATATGTAAACAAACATATAGATATACTTATCATAACAAATTAACAAATTTTTAAAATTAATAGCAAAATTATTAAATTTGATTGATTATTTTATTATTGGTGATTGCGTATTCAATATAAATTTTATAGCGAACTATGATATATAAATATACATATAATAAATTAACAAACTAATAATAATAATAATAATAACATAATGATTAAGTTTGATTTGTTATTTTGTTATTAGTTCGTTACATATCTTATATGGACTTATATCAAACTATTCAATAATACTAAAATGCTTAAGAATCATAGCTGTTAAATGATTGATATAGATAAGTATTCTATCTCCTTCATAAAATAATAATATTATAATAATAAAAAATAACTATATACAGCTAAAACTTATTAGTAGAAATAATATCTTTATGAATATTATTAACACAATATTTTTTATATACATATAACCATTAACTGTTAATAGTAATAACAAAATGATTAAGTTTTGTTGACTATTTTATTATTATAATAATAACATAATGTTTAAGCTTGGTTGATTATTTTATTATTAGTTGATTACATATCCTACATCGGTTTATAACAAACTATCCAATATAAAATATTTGATATATGTAAACTTTCTATCCCCTTGACACAATAATAACATGATTACATAAAAAAATAATTATATACAACTAAAAAATTTATTAGTGAAAATAATGTATGATTATAAATAAAACAAAGAGTATATCATTTATTTCAGATATTATTTGTTATAGAAAAATGCTTAATTTATAGTAGTTGAATAATGCCTTTAACTTGCGTTTATTTTTATTAGAGTATGAAATACACGTTGCTAACTCCAACATCATATCAGGACATAATATTTTGGTCCATACATGCTTTTTACCTTCAAAGATGACGTCGAGTATGCAAATGAAAATCGAAAGTCCTTCATGCCATTTAACATTTTCTTAGACAAAAATAAATTATATATAAATAATTTTTCCTATAACATTTTCTTAGACCAAAAGAAATTATATATAAGTAATTTTTTTTATCACGCACATGCCTATATTTGTAGGCCCGCACGTATTATTTGTCTTCAAAGAAGGCATTGAGTATGCAAATGAACATTGAAAGTTCCTCTATTTATAGTTACAAATATAAATTTTTAAATTATAAATAATAACATTCTATATTTTTAATAACTAACTTTTAAGTATCCATGTTTATATAAGGAAAATATTATCATTTTATATATTCAATTTATGAGAGTTTGACACGTGGCACTTTCGACCTCTGCTTTTATATATAGATAGATATTTTTCTAATTTTGATATAAGATATATATGAATAGTAATTGATATCTATATTTTTTTAATAATATAATATCTTAGAATTAAGTAAATACTAAAAGAATATGTGATATATTTACATAAATTAATATTTATTTTACTTTTGTTGAAATTATAGATATACTTAATATATTATTTAAAAGTAATTTTAAAAAGATTATTTTGTCTGTGAGGTAGCATTTATCCTTCCCCATCTCAAATATAATGTGGATTATTATTAATACATAAATTTATAAGGTTTCTCTCTGGAACAATATGAATATATTTTATTCTTTACATTATAATATATATACAATATGATTGATATATTTAGCTTCTATATAACTTAGCATTAGAATTTATTTATAATTTTTTATTTGATTATGCGTCACATGCTTCTACTTTAAGTTGAAAAGTTATTGATATTGATTGACTTAATATGGAAATATAGCTATAAGGTTTGTGAATTTTTATTTCATATTATAAACTTAAAATGTGGGATTAAATCAGATAGTTGAATATGCTCCTATTTTCATTTTATCTTATTTCATTTATATTTGGAAACCTTTGAATGTGGGGCTAAATGCATATTTTAGAGATAGATACAAAAAAAATATTAATTTTATTGTACACAATCAATTCTCTTTCATAACAGTTTTAAAAAAATATATAATTATTTAACATAATTTTATTTCATATGTGGCATCATAAGAGTTTTTCATTTGGCAACTTCTAGCTCAACACACACATATAGATCCATGTGAATATAAATATATAACTATATTCTTTTATAAATATTTTTATTTTTTTATTATAAAGGAAATACAATTTTGAAATTATAAATTATATTATATACGGAACATGGATATTAACTCAATATTAATCAATATCATCATGATATATATTAATTATGAATATAAATTATTTTATTTATTATTATTTATCATAACTAATATACTTAGTAAACTCTCATTTAAAAAATAATTTTAATGATACAGAGCTTAATGAGATAATGATACTTATCATCTTCTATCTTTTCTTTTATATAGATATATAAATATGGATATAAATGAGTTATATATTTGTCAACTTCAATAACCAACAAAAAGGTTTTTAGCGTTAAATTATGTGATACTCATTGATATTATTAAATTTACCATAGTAATAATTTTATGAATATTAATGCATTATCATTATTATCATAATAATATAATTAAAATATTGATGATTTTTTATTAATAATAAATATAATTATTATTATGAGATTAAAACTTAGACATCTACATCTGCATATAATATTTTGTTAGCACATATAGACTTACACTTAAAGACCTGCACATGCTCGTTTATATAAGAAAGTAGGTAAAGTATACTACTATTTTGTATAATCAAATATATTCATAATGAATAAATTTATAGCTACAAATATTAAATTTAAAAATATGAATAAACACACACACACACATATATATATAATGAACTTTTGAATATCATGATGATATTATAGTAAAATATATTTTTTTATCAAGCACATGCATATATTCATATGTCCACACGCAGTCTTTGCCTTCAAAGAGAGAGCCAAGTATGCAAATAAAAATTAAAATCCCCTCTATTTGTACATCACATGTATGTACAATTTATAATAAATATTTCTTATTCTTGAGAGAAAGCATGCACACATTCTTTTATCTTGAAGAGAATGTAGAACGTGTTTTTGCAATATGCACCATTGCATCATCTAATTGCGATATTTATAATTAATGTAGAGAATATAAAGAAATAATAATCAAATTAGCAAGCACTCGATAACAAACTTTTATATATATTATACTATATCTTATTTACAATATAATACTATTAGGATATATAAATAATGTGTATAATTTATTTATTGTTAAGTATCATAAATAATAATTAACTTTTTGTTATAGGTGATTATGTATCTTATATCTTTTTATAACTAACTATCTAATAATAATAAAATGATTATTATTTTTTTATATTCTAAAATGATTGTTATGCATAAATATTCTATATCATGATACAATAACAATCATATAACACCCAAAAATAATAAAGATTATTAGCATAAACAATATGTGATTATAATCTTACAAACATTTATCATTTATTTGATACATTATTTTTTTCATATTATTGATTACATTTTTTTCATTTATAATAGTTTATATACATACATATATACATACATACATACATACGTTCATAAATACACACACAAATATATATATATATATATATATATATATATATATAATATGCATAGTATCATTATAATATATTTAAAAAATTTATGATACCTATATTAATCATAATGGATATTATCATTAGAGTATGAAATGCATGTCTTTGACTTGAACTTCAAATGATGACATATATTTTTAGTCTTTTCTTCTGTATATAAATTATAGCATTTAATACTTCTTATTAGATGAAGAGAAATTATATATAAGTATTTTTTATCACCCACAAACTTATATTTGTGAATCTGCATGTATTCTTTGTCATCAAAGAGGGAATCGATTATGCAAATGTCAAAAAAATCTCCTTATAATATTTAATATTTTATTACATGAGAGAAATTATTTATAAGTATTTTTTCTTATAACATTTAATATTTTTATTAGACAGAGAAACATTATATTTAAATAATTTTTATCATGCACAGATCTATATTTATAGATCCATAAATATTCTTTGCCTTGAAAGAA